>CM070723.1:35891673-37091673 GCA_036346275.1 Otatea glauca | reverse complement strand
TTGTGGCGACTGGCTTGGCCTCAATCCACTTGGTGAATTTATCAACAGCCACGAAGAGATGAGTATAGCCACCTTGGGCCTTCTTCAAAGGTCCCACCATGTCGAGCCCCCAGACCGCAAATGGCCAGGTGATTGGAATGGTTTGTAGTTCCTGTGCCGGTTTGTTCATCTGCCATGCAAAGAACTAACATCCATCGCCTGTTCGGATGATGTCCTCTCCGTCAGTAACAGCAGTCGGCCAGAAAAATCCCTGGCGATAAGCCTTGCCGACCAGGGTTGATGATGCCGCGTGATTCCCACAAACTCCCAAGTGGATCTCTTTGAGAAGATTTCTTCCTTCTTGCTCTGATATGCATCGTCGTAGAACGCCAGAGGAGCTCTTGCGATAGAGTTCTCCCCCGATCACTACATAGCTCTTGCTTCAGCGCATTATCCACTCGACCTGCGTGCGGTCTTCGGGTAGCTCGTCCTTCATCAGGTAATCCAGATATGGGGCTGTCCAATCGGGGGTTATGATCAAGACTTCTGTCTTTTCGTTCTTCTTAATTGGGACGTCCGACTTAGGCCGAGTGCTTATCGTGGGTTTGCGAATTTCTTCGACAAATACTCACACGGGCACTGTGGATCGGCAGGATCCCATCTAGGCTAGTTCATCGGCCGCTTCATTGTCTTGGCGGAGAACGTGAACCAATTCCAGCCCGTCAAAATTTCCTTCCAGCTTGCGTATGTCCTGGCAATAGGAAGCCATGTTGTCTTCGATGCAGGACCATTCTTTATACACTTGATTGACCACGAGCATTGAACCTCCACGGACCGCCAAACGTCGGATGCCGAGAAAAATGGCGGACGGAGCCCATGGATGAGTGCCTCGTACTCGGCGGCGTTGTTTGATGCAGGAAAAAGTATCTGAAGAACGTATATCAATCTTTCTCCACTCGGTGATATGAGCACTATGCCAGCCCCCACGCCGCTGAGCATGAGGGAACCATCAAAGTACATGGTCCAATACTCAAGTTCCTTGACGACCGTCGGGCTCTGAAGTTTTGTCCACTCGACAGTGAAGTCGGCGAGCGCTTGAGACTTAATGGCTGTGCGGGGCTTGAAAAGGACATCGAAGGCCCCAAGCTCAACTGCCCATTTTGCAATTCTCCTAGTGGCCTCCTGGTTATGAAGTATATCTCCTATTGGGAAGGAGGTGACCACCGAAATAGTATGTTCTTGGAGGTAGTGCTTGAGCTTACGAGATGTAAGAAGTACGACATATAATAGCTTTTGCACTTGTGGATACCGCACCTTAGATTCACTCAGGACCTCGCTGACGAAGTAGACCGGGTGTTGGATTCTCTATGCGTGGCCCGATTCCTCCCTTTCGACGATGATTGCAGCGCTGACTACATGAGTCATTGCCGCGATGTAGAGTAACAGAGGCTCTTCTGGCATCGGTGAAACCAAGACTGGGGGTGTTGTCAAGAAGGTCTTCAAATCTTCAAACGCTTGCTGTGCCTCGGGCGTCCATTGGAACATTGTCCTACTTCTTGAGGAGTTTAAAGAAAGGCATACCTCGCATACCCAGTCGGGAAATAAACCTGTTGAGTGCCGCCATGCATCCCGTAAGCTTCTGGATGTCCTTCTGGCAAGTCGGTGGTTCCATATTTGTTGTGGCCCTGATCTTTTCTGGGTTGGCTTCAATGCGGACATTGCGGCCACGTGATCGAAGAGATCGCACCTGCACCTCCTTACCCTTACGAAGGAGATCTTCCTCAGCAGCCTCTTGGTCTTCTTGATGGAGATCGGTCCTCTGCTCCTCAATTGCGAAGACGCCACGAAAATCGCAGCATTTCCTCACAATGCCGACTTGTTTTCTGGGTGAGTCAGAGCGGCATACCTGAGATGGGTTGGACTGATCTTCACCAGATTGGATCTGGCTTTGGACCAGGCAGACAAGCTCTCCACGCGTATCTACGATGAAGTCCAGGCTTTCGAAACAGAAGGCCTGGTCGAAGAAGAATGTGGCAATGAATCCACCGATTGCTACCATCGAGTCTGTAGGAAAAGATTATTGCGCTTTCCCTACCTGGCCGCCAACTGTCGACTTTTGTAGTCGGCAAAAAATTTACGGGGTAGGCGCTAGATCTCAAACTCGAAGGTCACACAAGACAAGGGATTGGACAGGTTCAGGCCCTCGATGATGGAGGTAATACCCTAATCCTGTGTGCTGGGATTATGTGGATCTCTTGGATCAAAGGTTGCTCAAAGCGCGATATGCTCTGGGCGATATGGCGTATGCTCTAGGGCTTGATTGCTCTATGCTTGGATGATCGGATCTCAATGGTGTTACCCGCCCTCTCCCTTATATACTGGGGGTTGGGCGGTTTACAGAGTCCTGATCGGTTAGGAGATTCCGATCAGTTGCTATATTCTAGCTGGTTACAGGATAGGGTTTACATCTTTAACTATCCTAATAACGACTCGGATTACAACTGTATCTTTTATATCTAAATACATATCCGACCGTCTATTGGACGTGCCCCTTCCGTACGGCAGTAGTCCTTGGCGTAGGGCACATCCTTTGGGCCTTCTCTTGGACCTGTCCCCTCCTTGGGAGATACTGGGCCGGTCTTGAAGATACCTAGTTCCTTATATTCCACACTCAACCTTGAGCACCAAAAGCTCTAATACAATCAATTACTCATCACGCACTTGGGTAGACCTCCACATGGTTTTTCAACCGGTCCTTTCAATTCTCGAGCCGATCGAGCATCTAATGCTGGTACTTCCACCCCTCCGCGCCAGTAGAGACGTCTGTAGCAAGCTCCTCGACAGCAAGCACGTGCCCGTCCCACTAAAAATACGAGTAGCTAGCCTTTAAATGCACAAAACTTGGCAGCAAATGTGACTTGCTTTAGCTACAATGAGCGTGGGCAATACGCAAACAGCTGCCCCAAGAGAGGTACAACTCCATCTCATCCTCAGCCTCAGGGAGCGCAGCAACGACCCTCTGGGTGTCCTCATGGAT
This sequence comes from Otatea glauca, assembly GCA_036346275.1. NCBI lineage: Eukaryota > Viridiplantae > Streptophyta > Magnoliopsida > Poales > Poaceae > Otatea > Otatea glauca. The sequence goes on along the minus strand of CM070723.1, from coordinate 37,088,657 downwards.
CTAGAGGACCACAAACCAACAAATCAATCCCTAATGCTGCACAAGGTCCTACTCGCGGTGGGTTGCATCATGTGACCACTGAGGAGGCGACTGACGCACCTGACGTGGTGCTAGGTACGTTTCTTGTGCATTCGGTATCGACTTTGGTGTTGTTTGATTCTAGAGCTTCACATACTTTTATTTCCAAGAAATTTGCTGAACCAAATAAAATTCCAACTAATCTCCTATCAACTAACATGATAATCTATTCTCCTGGAGCAAAAATTAAAACTACCAAATTCTATCCTAAGGTTAGCATTGAGATAAATGAAATATTGTTTTATGCAGATCACATTGTCATAGAAACTTCAGGCCTGAATATAATTCTTGGCATGGATTGGTTATCTAGGCACAAGGGATGTATTGAATGTGCTAATCGATCCATAACTTTATTAAGCTCTGATGGAACCCCAGTTAAGTTCTCATCCCTTCATAATATTCCATCTCAATAATCATTTCTTTGTTTCACCACAATAAAAGAACTTAGCCAAGTACCTTTAGTTTGTGAATATCCTAATGTTTTCCCTGAAAAATTACCAAGATTACCACTTGAAAGACCATGAGGAGGTCTAACCATGTTTGTGATGAGTATTTGACTAAATTTGAGCTTGGGATGCTCTCGTTTGAGTTTGATTTGAATTAGGTTTGAAATTTGAAGCAATTTGAGCTTTTGTCTATTTTCCTGGTGCTACCGGCCATGGTAGCGTGGTGCTATCGGCCGAGCGGTAGCACTTGCCTCGCAGAGCAGTGTGAAAATTCCAGAGAGGTGCATTTTGGGTATTCTGGCGGTCCAGTGCTACCGCCAATGGTAGCCTAGTGTTACCGGTCGAGTGGTAGCACAGGCCCTAATGCCCGGTGTGAAAATTCTAGAGAAGGTGTTTTCTGGTACTAGCGTAGAGTGGTTCCACTGGCCTGGGGGCGGTAGCACCGATCCACTATGGGCAGTGCTACCGGCCTAAGGGCGGTAGCACTGGCCAGTATGAGTGAAGATGAATTTCAATGCGTGGACTTTGATGAATTTATTGTATAGCTTTTGGGACATTACTATGTGATATGTTTCCTGGTTTTTGATGGTTGCAGGATGTTGGGTTTTGATCATGGTTAGGAGGAGGAAGATTGGGAATAGGCGGGGAGCATCGGAGGTCCAAACAGTCGAGGATCGCCAGAAGATGATTGGAGACAGTGTCGGTGCTAGCTAAAGAAGACAAGGAATGGATGAGATGCTAGCGAGAAGCTTCTTGGATCAATGAGGGCAATCGGATCACGTCTAGTTGATAGGATAGCGGGTCTAGTTAGTGTGCTTTGAAAACCGTGCAAAAAAACCCGATTTGTGTGAGGGTTTTGGGTTAGCCCTTGCATGGCTGTGTGAGTGGCTCAATCCTAGCCCTTGATGGAGTGCCCTAGGGTTGAGGAACTCATCCAAGGGTGGTAGGTGGCCCAAGAGTAGTATAAATAGAGGGCAAGGGGTGGCCTTCCTCCTCTTGAAGGTTTTAGAGGTTTTGTGCTCCTTTGAGCTTTGCCCACTTTGTTGTTAGGCTTTGTAAACCTCCCTTCCAGAAATGCAAATCATTTTCTCTTATGCTTGAATTTACTTTACGCATTTAAATTTTGCACGTACATTCTTGCAATTTACATTCGTCTAATTTGGATTTGCCTCCCCTCCTTCTACATGCTTTTGGTTTTGCATCCTCTCCTTCTAAAATGCTTACAATTATTATGCCGAGGATACTGATTGATTGATGAATCTCTCTTTAGATCATATCCCAATCACCTAGGCAATCCATGCGTTCTTGTTGCAAGAAACCGGTTTTTGCGTTCTTGAATGAATGATCTTGTAAATCGCATTTGTGGAAGTTGAGACTTGTGATTTTGCTTGCTATGACATGTGGGAAGCTATCCAAGATCATCTTGATCATTAAAATCCCACGAGAAAGCCTTAGGTCGATTTCTTGGGTTCTTGCGCAAACTTGGTGTGTTCTTCCTTCCCAGGCAAAAAGGTCAGTACTTTGATGTCAATACTAACGATTGAAGGTTGGAATGAGTTCCTAACATCCCTAGGATCATATCTACCATGTTTTTTGAGTTTTTGTCCAGCCGATCAAAAAATTCCTCGAAATTTCTTTTTGGTCATGCTATTTTTCAAACTGTTCTCGAGCTGTTCTTGAGCCTGGTGCTACTGCTCTTCCTGTGGTACTACCGGTCTCTCGTGCTACCGGCCGGTAGCACCGGCCAGACATCACAAAGGGCTCATCTTGGTTAGCTCCTCTTGTGTATTTTCTTCACGGGATTGTTTCGATTATTTTTAGAGGAAAATTTTAAGTTATGATCATTCACCCCCTCCTCTGTTCACCATGTCATCCTTCAATTGGTACCAGTGCCGGTTTTGCTCTTCTATAGATCTTGACTGGTCTCAAGAGCCATGGAGATGGACAAGTATTCCACCAAGCCTCCTATTGTTTCTAGAGTTGATTTTCCGTTTTGGAAGTCACGAATGGAGTCATACATCACTGCCCAGGGCTTCCTGATATGGCAGAAGGTGAAACTCCCGTATGAGGTTCCTGCTGATGAAAACGTCACGGCGGGCAATATGGTTGACGTTGAGGCGAACACTAAGGCAAGGAACATCCTCATATAGGGTCTTAGCCGCAGTAAGAATGATAGGATTTCTCACCTCCGTTCTGCTCACCAGATTTGGGTGACCCTCGATGCTTATCATGAGGGCACTACCCAAATCAAAATGGTGAGACAGGACCAATTCAATCGTGATTACAACAAGTTTGAACAACACGCTGGTGAGAGTATTGATGAGTGCTTCAGTCGCTTTACTAAGATTTTGAGCGATCTTCGAGCAGTTGTTTGCATATATCTGACTCGGATAATGCTCGTCATTTCTTGACTACACTCGATCTTAGAGTTTGGGAGATGAAGGTGACCACCATCAAGGACACCACCGACTTATCGACTCTGACACTTGATGGGCTTTATTCCCGTCTCAAGACTCATGAGATCAATGTTGTCTCTAGGAAGACGAAATATCAGTCAATGGCTTTGGTCATCGATCCCATTGGATCTTCTTCTTCTTATTCTTCTGTTGGTTTTTTTTGTCTCCACCCTTTGCGAGCTAAGCGATGACCAACTAGAAAATTTTTCAGAAAATGAGCCTGCTCTTTTAGCTCACAAATTCTCTCATGCATACAAGAGGGTTAGAGAGAGGAAGAGAGGTGGCACGATCACCTGCTTCGAATGTGGTGGCCCCACCACATTTGGGCAAATTGCCCCAAACTGGAGAAGGCCAAGAACGACACCAGCGGTTTAGCAAAGAACGACTACATCGACAAGAGCCGCAACAAGAAGCCTCCAGTTCGTGAGCCAGCTCGTCAGAAGAAGTACCTCAACTTCTCCAAGAACAAGAAGCTCTTCTACCATGTCCTCGCCGCGCTTGACGACATCAACCTCTCTGACACGGAGACATGGAGCAACGAGGGCGAGGATGAACGAAAAGAGAAGAAAGGCGGAGATGACTTCACCGGCATGTGCTTCATGGCAAACGAAAACAACATCAGTGACTATAGCGACTCGGACGAGGTACCATCCTATGACCAGCTCAATGAAGCTTTCTGCAAATTAGGAAAATTTCATTCTAGAGCTAGAGCTAGGTGTATGGAGCTAGAGAAGGAAGTAGGTAGCTTGACTCGAGAGTTAGCTTCTCTTAGATCTTCTCCCTCCCGAGTCACTGATGACTGTTCTTTGTGTGATGCCTTGCTTGAGGAGCTAGAGAACCTAAGGACCATACATGATAGTGTGCTTGCTGAACTTGATGGTCTTAGGTTGAAAAATGCTAGCACTAGTTCTGTTGATGATATTCCTGTTGAGGCTAGTTTTCTTCATGCTCACTCTACTCCATGTCAAAATTGCCCTAAACTTCTTGCTGAAATTAGTGCCACGAGCGATCACCTTAGGAAGCTTTTTTCTAGAAATGATGAACTTGAAATGCATGCTTCTAAGGACTCAATCAGCTCATGTGAGGGCTGTAGATAACTAAAACTTGACAATGAATCTTTAAATGTCAAGTGTGCTAATCTTGCTAAGGACTTACTAGCTAAGTCACAAGAAAGTTGCTTACGATGTGCTGAGATTGAGGGGGACTTGGATAAAATCCAACTCAAACTTAGGAAGAAATTTGGGGCACAGATCATTAGGATTAGAAATGCCTCTTGTGTTTCTTGTGAGGCCCTCAAAATTGAGGCAGCTGTACTGAGGGAGAAAAATGCATGTGCTAGTAGTTCTTCTCTTTGTGGTTCTTCTTCCTCTTCTCTTCCCTGTTCTTCATGTGCCTCTTTCTTTCGGGAGTGTGAGTATCTCATGAGCACTCTCGAGAAGTTTGTTGGAGGCAAGAAGAAGCTCAATCTCATTCTAGACCAATCCAAGATTAGCCGATTCAATCAGGGTCTAGAATTTGACTACTTGGAGCACACTAGGGCACATCCTCCAACCATTGTGCGTGGCTCCAAGAGTGGTGAGATCGTGGTGGTTCCCAGGGTGAGTACTACTGTGTTTAGATTTATCAGGGTTGTCCATGGGATCTCTGATCAGAAGATTGCTCATCCTGCTACTTCTGCCTCTAGAAAGGCGAAGTATACATGCACCTTCTGTCAGAAGGGTGGACATTTGGTAGATTTCTGCTTCAGGCACGCCAAGATCACACGGCGTGAGCGTGTTTCTTCTCTTAGGGGTATCCAGGCTCATCCCCAGGCTCTGAGTACTCCTAAAGCACACACTGCTTCTAGATAGGTTAGAGTCACCTGTTTTTTGGCAGCGTCCAGGACTTGGTTTTCAAGCTGTTCAGTCGAGTTTTAGTCCTGGAGCTGTTCGTGGTGAGCCTTTCCGCCGTCCTCTTGATATTCCTCATTTTTCCTATCGAGGTAGATATCAGCGGCGTGAGGTGTTTTCTAGTAGGAGATTCAGGCAGCCTAACTGGTATGGTCCGGCCTTTGTACCACGACGGGCCAACCCAGTTTCAGCTCCTAAATCTTTTGATATTGCTTGTTCTGATCTCGTAAGGGTTGAGCGTAAGAGAGACGCTAGAGTCCAGTCTTCTTTGGCTGGCACCTTGAGGTGTTGTATGGTTCAGTATTGGGTTCCCAGGTCTTCACTTTATCCCAGTACTGAGTCATTTCTCTCTTCTATAACTTGATCTGGTTCGTCGAATAGGGAAGAGAGATGTTTCGATTGTCGACTCCGGTTGTCCTCGCCATATGACTGGAGACTCTCGTTTGTTATCTTCCCTAGTTTGAGCCCCTGGTGATTAGTTGATCACTTTCGAGGATGCTTCATCAGGTAGAGTCATTGCTAAGGGTACCATTTGCATTAATCAGAATTTCATTCTTAAGGATGTTGCCTTAGTAAGTAAGCTGCAACATATTTTGCTTTCTATTTCTCAGCTTATCGATGACTCTTTCGAGGTAAGCTTCAAGATTAGTGCCTGTAGAATCATCGATTCTTCAGGAGGGTTAGTTTGCAGGATTTCAGATATGGGAGAGTCTTTCATGCTGATTTTTCTGCTTCTTCTAGAGACTCTCTCCACTGTTTGATTGCTTCAGAGTCCCGTGATCTCTCCTTCTGGCATAGGAGACTTGGTCAGATTGGATTTGATCATTTGACCCGAGTTAGTAGCCACGACCTCGTTCGTGGTTTGCCTAAACTCAAGATGGTCAAAGTCTAAGTTTGCTCTCCTTGCCGACATGGCAAGAAGATTGCCGCTTCTCATCCCCTAGTCACTATTGTGATGACTAATGCACCAGGACAACTTTTACATTTGTACACTGTTGGTCCAACAAGATTGCAGTTAGTGGGTGGGAAGTGGTATGTTCTTGTCATTGTTGATTATTTTTTGAGGTACTCTTGGGTGTTTTCATGGCCTCGAATGATGAGTCTTTTACCCATTTCAGGGGTTTGGATCATAGGTTTTCTTTTGAGCTCCCTGTGCCTTATGAGTTCTACGTAGTGATAATGGCACGGAGTTCAAGAACTCCTATTTTGAGAATTCCTATGTGGAGTCTGATTTAGAGCATCAGTTCTCCTCTCCCTACGTCCCTCAGCAAAATGGCGTAGTGGAAAGGAAGAACATGACCCTGGTAGAGGTGGCCAAGACAATGCTAGACGAGTACAACACTCCTAGGAAGTTTTGGGCTGAGGCTATAGCTACTGCTTGCCATGTTTCTAATCGAGTATTCTTGAGAACACATTTATACCGCACTTCTTACGAGTTGATGTATGGGTGAAAGCCCAGTATTTCTCATTTTCGTGTGTTTGGTTGCAAGTGTTTCATTTTGAAGTCTGGTAACCTGGATAAGTTTGAGTCTCGTTCTTCTGATGGTATCTTTCTGGGTTATTCGACTTCTTCTCGTAGCTATAGGGTCTAGAGTTGCGATACTCATAGGATCATAGAGACCTGTGAAGTGACCTTTGATGAGGCTAGCCCAGGAGCTAGACCTGACATTTCAGGCTCTTCTTCCACCTCCGAGACCATCTCTATAGAGGATGAGGATGATGGTGTTCCACCTGATCCAGTCCGCTCTAAACCTGAGGTGCCTCCGTATTTCTACACCTTAAGGAGACCAGCCCTTACCTTCTGACTCTCACGCAGCTAGTGGCTATGATCCTACTTCTTCTATGCATGAGGTAGAGGCCACTTCTGCTTCTGGACCTCCCCGTCATATTCAACATTCTCATCCACCTGATCAGATCATTGTTGATCTGTTTGAGCGGGTCACTCACTCAAAATAGGGTTTGTCCTATTTCTGCCTTCACTCTACCTTTGTTGTCTACTTTGAGCCGAAAGATGTTTCTTATGTATTATCCGTTGAGTCATGGATTAATGCTATGCATGCGAAACTTGTGAACTTTAAGAGGAACAAGGTATGATAGCTTGTCGAGCCCCTATCTAATCATAATGTCATTGGGACCAAGTGGGTGTTCAAGAACAAGCAAAGTGAGGATGGGGTTATCATTAGAAACAGGGCTAGACTAGTTGCACAGGGCTTCTCTCAGGATGAGGGTCTTGACTTTGAGGAGACTTTTGCTCCTGTAGCTAGACAAGAGGCTATTAGGATCCTGCTTGCATTATCTGCATCCAAGGGCTTCAAGCTTTATCAAATGGATGTCAAGTGTGCATTCCTCAATGGGTATATTCAGGAAGAGGTGTATGCCAGGCAGCCTCCAGGATTGGATAACCCCAAGTTTCTGAGTCACGCCTCCTGGATTGGAGAACCCCAAGTTTCTGAGTCACGTATACAAGCTTTTCAAAGCTTTGTATGGACTCAAGCAAGCCCCCAGAGCATGGTATGAGAGACTCAAGTCTTATCTTCTCAGCCATGACTTCAAGATGGGCATTGTAGACAAGACTCTGTTCATCAAACATAATGAGTCCCACCTTCTTCTCGTCTAGATTTATGTGGACGATATTATTTTCGGTGGCTCATCTCATTCTCTTGTGATGAGTAGAGAGTTTGAGATGAGTATGATGGGCGAGTTGAGCTACTTCCTTGGCTTCCAGATTAAGCAAACTCGTGAGGGCACTTGTAACACCCTGACATTCCGTATGCCCAGAATGTCACTACCTCATGCAAGAATTACAACCAAACAGCCAAATAAAGCGAAATTTTAGCAAGCTCACTAATGCATAAAAATTGAACTTCAGCAACCAGAATTATCTCCAAATAAAATCTACACAGCAACTAAACAAAATTGCTTGAGAAGATAAAGTATGATAATGATAACGACTATAATTTGACAGATAAACTGATTTTATGATAGGAACAAAAGCCACAAACGAAATTAACAAAATTTAATCACAATATCAAACCACAGCTCTGTTCATTATTTTAGAATAATATAACCAAGGTAAACTAAAGACTCTTTTCCACAAGTCGGAAAGGTAATACTATCAATTTAAGATTCACTATAGTCTAAGGTTATTGATTTCATGTGGACTGATGATGTGGTGCTACAACCCTTTTTCCCCATGCCATCATGTGGTACCTAAAAGAAATATTTAAACAAACAAGCTTGAGTCCAAAACTCAGCAAGATACATCATTTAACCACATCATCTCATATTAATGCAATTGATTACTTAAAACACATCATGCTTTTCACACATATGTAAGAACTCATAGCTTCATCATTTGAGAATGTCCAAACAGTCATGCAATGCAGAATGCCATATGCACATTGTCATCTCATAGCTCATACCGGTATAGCTGAGTGCACACCCATCGATGTGCACCCTCTCATTTCCATCCATCCCATGGAGGAGCCTACCGAAGTAGGTCTTTTATGCCCACCACAAGTGAGACATAGAGGCCCACACAAGTCACCTCCTCCATCATGTATGCACATATGCAAATGACATAGTTTATTTGCAGGTTGTATATTTCCATCATTAACATAAACATAACCAGCATCCAAACAATGATAATACATAATGAACATTTAGGACAGCTAGGTATCAATTCTCCAATCACGTCATAGAGTCATCTAAATTCATCCTCATATACAATGCACTTGCCTTAACCACGAAGAGCGGAGTGGCGTGGGGTTGAGGCCACTCTTGAAGTCACACCACCTGAGAATAAATCACATATAACTCAACAATACAATTCTAGCATAAGCAATAAAATTTAGCGACATCCAACCTACGCCCTACCTCAATTCTAAAAACTTTCTCACTCGGCGAACAAAACCGCCCCTCTGCTGTCCCGATGGTTTAAAGGTTATAAGTTCCACCTTTATAACCTAAACCTCAGGGGCCAAGAACTTTATGAAACTACTGAAAATTACCCACATAATACCCGTTAACCAATTCTCTCAAATAAAACATTTAGTCTTTCATATTTAGCCTTGAAACCCGATGTGCTACCACACTGGTCAGCAGAATTCAAAATAGCATAGCTAATTTTATACAATTCCAAATGAAGTAAAGGATGAAATTTCTGAAATCTACAGGAAATTTCCTAACTTAATATGTACATTAGAAAATTTAATTCATCTTTTGGATTGCCCTACTCTGTAGTTTTCCGCGACAGCTGTCAGCAGAGACAGATTCTGGACAACAGTAAATCAAACAGCCATAACTTTTAAACTACCCAACCAAAATTTTTGATCTTGGTCTCTAAAGAAACTTAAGACGATGATATAAAACTTTACCTATGGCCAACCCCTCTGGAAATGACCAGAACTATTTTTAATCTCTGCCCTAACAAGGGGGTTTGCGCTTCCCGAACCCAGACCACACCCAACCCCAGATTTTCCCCACTTCCAACCTAATCACAGCATGAGTATTAGGGATTCTAGAGAGCCCTACCCATCATCCAGTATCCAAGGTACACCAAAAACAATCTAGGAACAGCATACCTTCCCAAGGATCACTAGATCGACGACGAACACAGAACCCTTCCCTCAAATCGCGCGAACCTCTCCTCGCCATGCAGCCCAACCTCTCCAACACAATCACCCAAGGATGCAACCACCAGGGGACCCAAGAGTAGCACCCTGGAAGGAGGAAGGTCCATGGAACTTCCCTGGGAGGAGGGGGCTCAAGGAGGAGGAAGAGGGGAGAGGAAGGGGCAGCTAGAGGGAGGGGAGGGGAGAGGTGGCTACTGGAAAAAGGGGATGGGGAGGTGCGGCTGGGGGAGAGGGGCTAGGATTAGGGATTCCCCCCCACAAGGCCCAACGCTGGCCCAAGACAACCCACAATCAGCCCAACAAAAGAAACCAACCCCTAGAAGTCCACGACAACCCATTAAAACCACAAAAACAGCCCACAACGGCTCGAATTAAATTTTTGGATATTACAACACTTTCTTGCATCAAGGCAAGTACACCCGGGACCTCTTGAGGTGCTTCAACATGTCTGATGGGAAGCCGGTGATGACTCCTATGGCCACCACTACTGTCCTCGAGCCTGATGAGGATGGTGAGCCTGCTGATAAAAAGGAGTTTCGGAGCATGATCGGCTCTCTTGTACCTCACCGCTTCGAGGATGGATATACACTTTGCTGTGTGTCTGTGCGCTTGATTTCAGGCTTCTCCTCGTGTCTCTCACCACCAAGCGGTGAAGCGCATCTTTAGGTACCTTCGTGCTACCATTGATTATGGTATTTGGTACTCTTCTTCTTCTTGTCTGTCCCTTAGAGCCTTTTCTGATGCAGACTTTGCTGGCTATAGGATAGATAGGAAGAGCACTTTGGGCACTTGCCAATTCATTGTCACTTCTCTTGTTTCTTGGTCATCTAGGAAGCAGTCCGGAGTTGCTCAGTCCACCGCTGAGGTTGAGTATGTTGCTGCAGCTAGTTGCTGTAGTCAAGTGCTCTGGACTTTGGGTTAGAGATAGAGATTGTGCCACTTTTCTGTGACAAATACGTCTGCTATTTGCATTGCGAAGAACCCAGTGTAGCATTCCCGGACCAAGCATATTGATATTAGATATCACTTCCTTAGAGACAATGTGGAGAAGGGCGATATTGCGCTTCAGTTTTTAGAGAGTGACCACCAGATAGTCGATATCTTTTCCAAGCCTTTGGATAGCTCCAGATTTGTTGCCTTGTGGAGTGAGCTTGGAGTCGTGAGTCCTTACGGCTTATTGTGAGGGGTGGTGGTTTGTATATTTTTTATTATATGTTTTCTTCTAGCATTTCCTCTCCCTTGATTTTTTTGGGTGATTATGGACTTATTTTCTTGAGTTGAGTTCACTTCACTTAGGCTTCTGGCATGCTTTGCATTGACCTCTCATCTTATGCTATAGGTTGCTATCATGCACAATTAGCTGCTCTCTCTTCTCTCTAGGTTGAGTTCCCTCACAGTCTTATTAGTCTGGTAGGTGTTGGGCCCCCTGGGTAGACAAGGGTCTGTGGGCACTCCCTAGTTTGGGATGTAGAGTCAGCTTCCCTATGTCAGTCATTGGGGAAGATGAGAGTGAGTTTGAGACGTACTGAGTCTCTTCTATCTTTTCTATGCTCTATGGCCATCTAGTTTGCAGTTTTCTAGACTTCTTCTCCTCGTTCTGTATTTCTGGTTTCCATTTAGTTCATTTGGGTTTTCCTTACACCTAATTCTACTAATAACTCATTTTAACCAGATTTGTGATTAAATTGATTCACTTGTTGAGGGGGAGTTTGGGAATTTGTTCATGCATTGCATATAGATTGCAGTTTCCGTTTTATGAGTTTTGTCTATTATGCTAATGATTTACTCTTCATGCTATACACCGTGCTACATCATTTGAAGAAAATCGCTAGCTTAGATATGTCCAAGTTCATTTGTACTGCTAAGCTTGTTAAAATTTGAAAGTTTAAAACTTTAAATGGAAACTTGATGAAACATGTTTTTACTTGCAAGTTTCTTCTCTAGATGTATTTGTCAAGATTCATGAAAGTTTGGATATCTCGAGAGTCCTTATAGCAACTTGGGTGAAACTTGCTTGATTCATACTAGAGTCCTTCATTTGCTCATAAATCAATGTGCTAAAAATGAAAATAAAGCAAAAATGACTTTATTTGTGCGCATTTGACTTAACACCTTACATTCACAAGACAGCTTCCTATTGCACTTGGGATGAACTTGGAATGCATCGTGTACGACCAAGACCATCCTCTTAATAGTTCTTCTTGAGATGGTCGAATATCGCTTTAAGTCAATTGCTTTAAAATCAATGCAAATAAAAAACATAAGTGGGTAAAGAATGCAAATAATGTCAAACATTTGCACCCCGCTATGTCTTTCTAAGTCTTAAAGAAAAAATTGCATTAATTAAAAAAATGAGCTTGAAGGACCTTGTATGTACTTCAAGATTCCCCAAAGTGTTGAGTAAGTTGAACTCTAGGTTTTTCATTTGATCCTTTGAATGGCTTTGCTTCTAGCTTTGAAACTATTGTTAAGTTTTGCACTTGTCAAATCTTGCTAAAAATGATATTATCAAAACTAAAGCTTATGAGCAAAATTCGTTATTTGCACTTGGACATGTCTTAGTTTAGTCTATCTTGCCATTGACAAGCTTGGTGTTATATATTGTCATTGTGGTCACTTGGATAGTTTTCAAAGCTCCTTGAGGTTACATTTCATGCAAAAAAAACAAAAAAGGGAGAAAATGCCATCTTGATGCCTTTAGTGCCAAAAGGCGGAGAAAACCTAGAAAGGGCATCATTGAAAGATAAAAATGTGAAAGCATATTTGGCTCTTATGATCTTGGTAAAACTCTGCTAAATCTCATGGATCATAAGCATTTGAACTTTTTGTGAGCTTCTGATTGGATTTTAGAACTTTTGTGCAAAACTTGCTCTTTCTTAGGGATTGCTGTAAAATCTCTCTTGCCAACATGGTCATGATTTCATTTCCTCTTTCTCTTGAACCAAGTTTGACTTTGCACCCAAATTGCTTTCTTTCCTCTTCAAACTCAAATTTATGCCTTTTTGTGTTTTTTGTCAATACACTCATCAAGGGGGAGATTGAAAGACCATGTGGAGGTCTACCCATGTTTGTGATGAGTATTTGACTAAATTTGAACTTGGGATGCTCTGGTTTGAGTTTGATTTGAATTGGATTTGAAATTTGAAGCAATTTGAGCTTTTCTCTATTTTTCCGGCGCTATCGGCCATGGTAGCGCGGTGCTATCGGCGGAGCGGTAGCACCTGCCACGCAGAATGGTGTGAAAATTCTAGAGAGGTGCATTTTTGTAACATCCCTTTTTCGGTTCTTTTGTTAAAAATTAATTTAAATTAATTAATTCAAGGATTTGGGTTTTCTTTGGAATTTTAGTTAACCTAGCATTCTTTTCCATCCAAAAATGGAATTTATTCCATTCGAGTCCGGAAATTCCATTTCATCCTGAAATCCAAAATTGAAATCCAATTCCAAAATTCTCTAAAAATTCTGAAACCAATTTTATTAGGTTACAAATATTCTAAAGTATTTTTGAGATTTTTCCCAGAATTTTTAGAACTATTTTTCTATTTTTCCCAAACCTATTTAATTTTTAGCATTATATTAATTACTGTAAGAAAAATAACAATATAATATTATCCAAAAATATTTATTCGTGCTTTATTTCTAAAACGGTTGTCTACAAAAATTCCCAAATTTATTATGATTTAATTGCTATTTTTCCGAATTTAATCCGAATTTTCAGTGGAAAATTAAGTGTTTTCTGTATTTATTTATTTTCGTGGTTACTGTTCATTCAATCCGCTTCGCTTCAGCTTCCCGCCCATCGCTACAGTGCACCCATCAGTTACAGTGCAACGCCGCTATAGTTCCCGACCCGATCCGCAATTAAAGTCCATTGTTTTTCATTTAACTCTGGCGATCTCAGTTACTATTCTGGTAAAAATTTCGGCGAGCATTTCCCAATGATCCGCTATTCCGATTGTCCTATAAATTGAACCCCATGTTCCCCTTCTCGTTCTGCACATCCTCAGCTTGGAGTTGTTCCAATCCATCCACCAGATCTCGCTGTGCAAGCCATTCTTTCTAAACTCCGGCGAACTTTCGGTGAGCTCTCCCGGCTGCTCCCGACCTCCATTTGTGCTCAAATTTTTATTGGAGCTTCCTCTGAGTGCCCTTTACATATTGTAAAATCATATTTTCAAACTTTTCATAGGAGCTCTGTCGGCAACCATTTCTTTTCTAAGCCCGGCGAAAGGTCAAATTTTGAATTCAAAATATCCGATCTGTGTCATCTTAAGTCCAATTGACCTCATTATTGTTCCTAAATTCATCCAATATCTTCCAGTATTTTTATTATAATTTTTAGTTTTTATTTATTTTATTTTATTCATTTCGTGCATCGTTTTGCGCGTAGTCGAAGAAGCGGTCGTCGTTGTTTGATTTAAGGAGAAGACCTTCGTAATGTAAGCAGTTGCACTTCATCGATGAAGGCAAGTCTCCTTGACGCACGTTGATCCCATTGTTTATAACTGTTTTATAAAAAGTTTGCAACTTGCATGGCTATTTACATAAACCGATGATGTCAAAATATAGAATGTTAGTTATGCCCATTTCGAAATAACATCCTTGTTGTTTGATTACCATGCCTTTGTAACCTTAAGATTTAATCATGAAATCATGTATTATGTGATTAACCTTGTTTCGCATTTATAGATCAGTGCTTAGGATTGACATTGATCAAAATGCCTATGGTGGGATAAATTCTAAAATATTGTTGAAATGTATTTTATCAAAACTGTAGCAAGGTGATTGCTGCTGTGATTGTAAAATAAAAATAAAATAAAAATGGTTTAAATTGGGGCGGAATGGTTTGTCGGGCGGGTGCGGATGGAGCACTAGTTCTGGTTTATGAAAGCCGCCCTAATCAATTTAAGGACCGACGCTTATGACTATCCATTCTAAGCATTACCGTGCAACCACAAGTCTATAATGGGTACGACCTGGCTGAATAATTTGTAGAAACCTAACTTAGACTCGCCAGTTGGTAGATTGTGGGTGCCGGATGGAGGCAAGTCGTATTCCTCACACGGCGCAAGAGGGGGCTTCTGTACCGGGTGGATGGAACCCTAACAGCGGTGAAACCTCAGCGGGTGGGTCGGGTTAGGCATATACATTGTAAAGGCCTTGTCATGGTCTCTCTGTCGGCACACCAATGGAAGTGTGTTCGTAGCGCTTGGCATTAAAGAGATGATCATGTCTTGTGGGTAAAGCTGTACACCTCTGCAGAGTAAATCTATTCGAATAGCCGTGCCTACGGTCAAAGGCAAAGCGAAGAATGCTTTCATACTGGTAGACTTGGTTTTGGTTTTCAAAATAACTGATGCTTTGGGATTCGGGAGTGGTTAGAACACTCAAATGTTTATTTGGCGGATTGAGCCAATCAGGTAGATGGAACCTGTTTTGAATCATGACAGATGGAGTCATGTGATGGTTTAATAAGATCTTTCAAAATGGGCGGTTAGAGCCTGTATACTAGTGTTGGTAGTTGGAACCTTCACTAGAGTTAGAAATAATTTCAATTGTACAAATAATTGTTAAAACTGCTTTGTGAAAATCATTATTAATAATGTTTGTTAAATCTGGCTTTGTGCAAAAGAACCCTATTAAGCCTTCCTTGGAAAGCCCTTCATGTTGCATTTTCCCAGACTTGCGGAGTACGTTTGTACTCACATGTTATACAAAATTTTGTCATCATAGAATTACCAAGATGCGGTCGAAGACAATGAGTTCTATGGTGAGAAGTTCATGGGCGATCGCCAAGATAACTAAGTGCGCGCTCCTAGTCGTCGCCTGTGGTGTCTTTTGGGTTTTATCTTGTTGTTTTTTTTTGTTTCTGCTACTGAGAACTCTGGTCATGTGACCAGGAGTTGTAATAAATAACCATGTGGCTGGTAATTTATATTTATGCTATTTCTTTTTTCTCTTCGTTCTGTTCTGGTTATGATCATCACTGCTTCACTGTGTGTACTAGCAACTGATCTAGGATTAGTACAGAAATACACAAGAGATTCCGGATGGTAAATCTGGGGTCCCACAATTTTGGGCAATTTGACAGTCCAGTGCTACTGCCCATGGTAGCCCGGTGTTACCAGCCGAGCGGTAGCACCGGCCCTAATACCCGATGTGAAAATTCCAAAGAAGGTATTTTCTGGTATTGGCATAGAGCGGTGCTACCAGCCTAGGGAAGGTAGCACCGGTCCACTGTGGACGGTGCTACCGACCTGAGGGCGGTAGCACCGGCCAGTATGAGTGAAGATGAATTTCAATGCGCGGACTTTGATGAACTTATTGCATAGCTTTTGGTACATTGCTATGTGATGTGTTTCCTTATTTTTAATGGTTGCAGGACGTCGGGTTTTGATCATGATAAGGCAGAGGAAGACCGAGACTAGGTGGGGAGCGTCAGAGGTCCAAACGGTCGGGGATTGCCGGAAGATGATCGGAGACAGAGTCGGGGCAAGCTAAAGAAGACAAGGAACGGATGAGATGCTAGCTAGAAGCTGCATGGATCAATGAGGGCCATCGGATCGCGGTCTAGTTGATAGGATAGCGGGTCTAGTTAGTGTGCTTTGTAAACCGTGCAAGAAAGCCCAGTTTGTGTGGAGGGTTTTGGGTTAGCCTTCGCATGGCTATATGAGTGGGTCAATCCTAGCCCTTGATGTAGTGCCCTAGGGTTGAGGGACTCATCCAAGGGTGGTAGGTGGCCCAAGAGTATAAATAGAGGGGGAAGGGTGGCCTTCCTCCTCTTGAAGGTTTTAGAGGTTTTGTGCTCCTTTGAGCTTTGCCTACTTTGTTGTGAGGCTTTGTAAACCTCCCTTTCAGAAATAAAAATCATCTTCTCTGATGCTTGAATTTACACTACGCATTTAAATTCCGCACTTACATTCTTACAATTTACATTCATGTAATTTGGATTTGCCTCCCCTCCTTCTACATGGTTTTGGATTTGCCTCCTCTCCTTCTAAAATGCTTACGATTTTTATGCCGAGGATGTTGATTGATGGATGAATCTCTCTTCATATCCCAATCATCTAGGCAATCCATGCGTTCTTCTTGCAAGAAACCGGTTTTTACGTTCTTGAATGAATGATCTTGTAAATCGCATTTGTGGAAGTTGAGACTTGTGCTTTTGCTTGCTGTGACATGTGGGAAGGTATGCAACATCATCTTAATCATTAAAATCCCACGAGCAAACCTTAGGTCGATTTATTGGGTTCTTGCACAAACTTGGTGTGATCTTCCTTCCCGGGCAAGAAGGTCAGAACTTTGACGTCAATCCTCACGATTGAAGGTTGGAATGAGTTCCTAACATCTCTAGGACCATATCTACCAAGTTTCGTGAGTTTTTGTCCAACTGATCAAAATATTCCTTGAAATTTGCTTTTTGGTCATGAAGTTTTTCAGACTGTTCTTGAGCCCGGTGCTATCGCTCTTCCTGCGGTACTACGGGTCTCTGATGCTACCGGCCCTCGTGTGGTAGCACCGGCCAAACAGCACAAAGGGCTCATCTTGGTCAACCCCTCTTGTTTGTTTTCTTCGCGGGCTTGTTTGGATTATTTTTGGGGGAAAATTTTAAGTTGCGATTATTCACCACCCTTTGTTCGCCATCTCGATCCTTCACCACCGGATCGAAATATGGAATTGTCTATCAATCTTGTGCTTGGAACTGCTCCAATTGCCAAACATCCATATAGAATGCCTCCAAATGAACTAGTTGAACTCAAGAAACAACAAGATGAACAATTGAATAAAGGATTCAGTCACCCAAGTTCATCTCCGTTGGGAAGTCCTGTTCTATTTGTTAATAAAAAGGATGGTAGCCTATGCATGTGTGTGCACTATCGTGCCTTAAACGATGTCACTATCAAAAACAAATACCCTCTTCCTCGCATTGACAATCTATTCGATCAATTAACTGGTGCCTGAATCTTTTCAAAGATTGATTCAAGACATGGGTACTACCAGCTGAAAATCAAGCCTAGTGAAATTCCAGAAACTGCCTTCACCACTCTCTATGGTCTTTATGAATATGTCGTGATGTCCCTCGGATTTACCAATGCTCCCGCAAGCTTTATTAGTCTCATGAATAAAGTCTTTATGGAGTATTTGGATAGGTTCGTTGTGGTTTTCATTGACGACATTCTCATCTATTCCACATCATCTACTCATGGTACTCGAAAAACTCTGAGTTCATAAACTTTATGCCAAGTTTGAGAAATGTGATTTCTAGTTGAAAGAAACCACATTCCTTGGGCACATTCTTTCAGAGGGTGGAATTTCTATTGATCCCAGTAAAATTCAAGTTGTCCAAGACTAGGAACAATCTAAGTCTGTTCCTCAAATCCGAAGTTTCCTTGGTCTAGCGGGATATTACCGCCGCTTTATTGAAAATTTCTCTAAAATCGCTAGACCAATGACCCAATTGCTCAAAAAAGAAAATAAGTTCAAATGGACACCTGAATGCGAAACGACCTTTCAAGAATTGAAAAAGAGGTTAACCACAGCCTAGTGCTTGTGCTACCTGATGTCCATAGGAGCTTCGATGTTTATTGTGATGCATCGCGACACGACCTTGGTTGCATGTTTATGCAAGAATCAAAGGTGGTAGCCTGTGCTTCTCGACAACTTCGACCCCATGAGCAGAATTATCCTACTCATGATTTGGAACTCGCCGTTGTAGTTCATGCCCTTAAAATTTGGTGTCATTACCTCATTGGTAATCGATGCAATATATACACCAATCATAAGAGCTTAAAGTATTTCTTTACTCAACCTGACCTAAATCTGAGGCAAAGAAGATGGCTAGAGTTGATAAAAAACTATGACCTTAGCATTCATTACCATCCAGGTAAGGCTAATGTTGTAGCCAATGCTCTTAGTTGAAAACTTCATTGCATCTCCATTTCGGCCTACACCGATCAGTTTGAGCTGCAAAATGAATTCCAAAAGCTTAATTTGGGAATTGTTGAAAAAGGCTTTTTGGCCGCACTGGAAGTGCAACCAACCTTAAAATCCCAAATCAAAGCTGCTCAACTTCAAGATGAGACCATCATGACAATCCGAGACGAATTAGAACAAGGAATTGAATCTGAATTTATTGAAGGCCCTGATGAAGTTCTTATTCACAAGAAACAAATCTATGTTCCTGATTATCCTGAGCTCAAGAACTTGATCCTAAATGAAGCTCATGAATCAACATTATCTATCCATCCTAGGAGCACAAAAATGTATCAGGATCTTCGCAAGGATTATTGGTGGCCCAGCATGAAAAGGGACATTGCTGCTTATGTTGTGAGATGCGACATATGCCAGCAAGTCAAGGATGAGCATCAACACCCAGCTAGTCTTCTACAACCCTTGCAAATTCCAGAATGGAAGTGGGACGATATTAGTATGGATTTTGTTACTGGTCTACCTAAGACTCGGAAGGGAAATGATTCAATATGGGTTAACGTCGATCAGTTAAGTAAGGTGGCTCACTTTATATCGGTCAAAACCAATTATTGAGGAGATAAGGTCGCTGAGCTATATTTGGAAAACATCATGCGATTCATGATGTACCAAAAAATATTGTATCTGATCGAGAATCCCAATTTACCTCTCATTTCTGGGAGAATCTGCATAACCTCTTAGGAACCAAATTAAATTTCAATACAGCCCATCATCCTCAAACAGATGGGCAGACAGACTAAAAGAACGAATCAAATTATGGAGGATATGTTGAGAGCTTGTGTGCTATCATATAGCACTAATTGGGAGAAATGTTTGGCATTCGCCGAATCCTTCTACAACAATAGTTTCCAAGCTAGCCTCCAAATGTCGCCTTTTGAAGCACTTTATGGGAGAAAATGCAGAACTCCTCTCTTTTGGTCCGAAGTTGGAGAACAGAAATTTTTCGGTCCATATCTCATCCAGGAAGCCCAAAGAGCAAGTGGACATGATCAAAAGCCAACTAAGGGAAGCTCAATCTCGTCAAAAAAGTTACGCTGATAATCGTCAACATGATCTTAGCTTCGAAGTAGGTGGTCATGTTTACTTAAAAGTCTCGCCACTTCGTGGAGTTCGTCGTTTTCAAGTCCGTGGAAAGTTATCCCCTCGGTACATTGGACCTTATCAAATTTTAGAAAAGAAAGGAGAAATGGCATACAAATTGGAACTGCCGCCACAGTTATCAGATGTTCATAATGTCTTCCATGTATCTCAACTCAAGAAGTGTCTTCATTTCCCAACTGATCTCACTCATCTGGAAGATATTGATTCGCGACCTGATCTATCTTATCGCGAACATCCAATCCGAATTCTGGAAGAAGCAGAATAGCATACAAAAAATTAGTCCCACAAAATGTTAAAAGTCCAATGGAGCAATCATACTGAAGACGAAGCCACGTGGGAATACGAAGATCATCTCAGAAAGGAATTTCCGGACTTCTTCTAAAACCTCTCGAAGACGAGATTTTCGTTAGGGGGTAGATTTGTCATATCCTAAAAATTTAATAAAGTAAGAAATCTAACTCAAAGATTTTATTTTATTATTTTATGCTTTTTATGGATTTTTTGGATTATTTCTTGATTTCCTTGGTTTTTCTTGATTTTACTCTAACGGAGAAATCCTTTTTAATATCAATTGAAGTAAGAAATAATGAGTAAGAATAAAACCCTATGTTAATAAAATAAAACAAATCTCACAAAATCGTGAGAGATATCTAGAACTCTGTATATGAATTTAAAATGTCATATGACACACTTAATGGTGAATTGAAAGGCAATTAAATGAGATTTGACACTCAACAGCAAAAATGTCAGAATTCAATAAAAATAATAAAATTTTATTTCGACCCAGAAATTTTATATTATTTTAGTAAAGGATATATATATCAACATTAAAAATATTAGGAATTAATAAATTAATTTGATATATTTAAAAATTCAAAAACAGAAAGATTAAAAATCTGAAAATAACAATTTTAGAATTTTTTATTAATTACATAAGAAAGGTATGAAGTTGGAATTTTTACTGGAGATCATTATAACCATATGGAACTAGTAAACAAAGTTTTAAATTTTTTTGATAAGAAATCTCTCTCCAGAAAAATTAAAAATAGAAAACACAAAATTGAGCACAGTGCATTGTTAGAATTATTTCAAATTCTGGGTGTCTTATCTCGGCTTGAAATTTTAACAGTAAGATCAGCCTTGTCAAAACATCTCACATGAAAATTTTATGAAATTCTTGAATAAAAATTGACAACCAATTAATGACCTTACCACTTGCTGTCAGAACGCAGGGGGGATGAATTTCCTTCTCTTAGTATGACGAGTGGGCCCCTTCACTAAAACAAACCAACCGAACTCGCCAACCTTCGGTCTCTGGCCGGTGGACCCAGACCCATGCGTCAGTTGCCCTGCTTCCTTCTTCCTCTCGTTTCTTCCCATCTGTTCTTCCCATGTCGAGCACAGAAGCAACAAAGGAGGCCGACTAATCTGCTGCCACGATGCGTCTTGGGAAGCCCAAAGATGACGTAGCTACAGCCGAGAGTGACAACCTCTATACCTCTGCCATGGCGGTCTTTTCCTTGGAATTTGCGCGGACTGGACAAAGCTCCGCGCATGAGCAGAGCCGTCGCCATTTGTCCCTCTCATTCAAACCACAGGCTCATAAGCCGCTATATAAGCCTTCGAGTGCCTCTTGACTCTACAAACCTAACTCCCATTTTCCCATTCCAGTCACGCATGGCCGAAACCTCAAATTCCCCTGTAAACCACCATTTCTAATAGACTTTGAGCTCGGGAGCTATAAGACAATTCAACCTTCACGGTTTGTCATCCCCAGATTCATTCGAACACTAGTAATCTGAGTATCTAACGATCAATTCGCCTCTTTTAAATCCAGCTCTCGCCCACTGGAACACCTCCTAAACACCATTCATCCTCTCCGTGGCAGGTATTAGGTGGTGGCGAAATCCGGTTAACCCCCGCCGCCACATTCAGGTAAAATGGACCCTAAGGATCCCTTTGATGCTTGCGAACCCCTTTCCCAGTGAAGATGAGCCTTGTGTGGGCTTGTCTTCGGTGCGGCCAAGGAACAACCGTGCGGCTCACGATGGCAGCTCACTCCGACCATCTCGGATGGTGAAGAAACCCTCTGGTGGGTGCGGGATGGTGCCCTGGTGCTATTACCATCGTCACTCGAGAAAGCCGAGGCCTATAATGTCGCCGGCGTCGAAGCCCTAGTTGTCACCTGTTTTTTGGTCACTGGCCTATGGGTTCTTAATACCAATGATAGCAATTGATTCAAACACAGCCACGCAAAACCGGAAAGTATGCTTTCACTATTGCGAAAGCGTATTTTCTGAATTTATAGTAATTATGCCTAACCAAAATATTCGATTATCTATAACTTTTGCATTTTTAATCCATATGAGATGAAACAAATTTCTAAATTCATCTAAAATCATGTGCTTTTAGAATATGTAAAAACATTTTGAAAGTAAGCTATTTAGAATTTGGAAGTTTAAATTTAAAGAGAATGGTAGAAATATGATCAATACAAAATTTCTGTAAACATGCTTAGAATTAAATGGAATCAATTTTGATGGAATCATTATGCTGTTTGAAACCCAAATATGTAAAAATATTTAAATTTCAACTTGTTTTGAATCATTTTCCAATGAAGCTATATTTTAATGTTCTAAGTATTATAAAATGCATATTATTTGCAAATGGACTCTAAATTGAATAGAATTTATTTATTTACATTAGAATATCAGTAGGCTAGCAGCATGCAGAAGTATATAAGGTTTTGTTTTGGCTTAGATATGTTATGTAAGTTGATCCTGTCTTAAGAACTAAAGAACATAAAGATGTATGTGTCCATGTATACAAAAACTCACAATGAGTAAATACATAAAATGTGGCTGAGTAGAACTCATGACCAGATTGCTAATTTAGATAACCTCTGGAAGATCCTCATATCTACAAGTTATCATGCATGAAGGCTATAAGCTTTAACCATACCCAAGAATTTTTGCATGCATATGTATATGTGAGAATATACATAGAGAGAAAAGAAGATAATGAAAAAGCTAAAGCAGGACTCATGACAACTCTAAAGCTCTAATTACTCTGAACATTGACTTAACCCTAGCATAATATGATTTGCATCTGAATCCTATTAACAATATAGCACCTTTGAGCTATCATGGCATTAATAATAATACTAACAAGAATATGCCAAAATAAAGACTGCTTAAACACATGTACATAAAACGTAATAACCACATCTATTTTTACAAATAATTTTTAATTTTGATTTTCTACCAGCATTCTTTTGCTCTTACTTTGGTTTATTATTTTATGCATGAATTTTCTATTGGACGACGAGTAGATCCCGACATTTCTAAATTGGTTGACGATGAGCTCGCCGATGACCCAGATTATTTACCAGACAACGAACAAAAAGGCAAGTACCCCCTTGATCATTTTGCTCCTATTATTTCAATTAATTAAGTTTTTATTGCTTAAATATGCATTTGTGATTTTCTGGAATTTATTTGGATTTTTCTGGATTTATTGGAATTAATTTTAAATCAAGTTTATTGCCTTTTGTTCAAATCTATTTAAATTTATGCAAAGTTAAAATAAAGTTTTGCCAAAAATATTTTATTTGAGTCCAGAATATCTCAAAGTATTTTTGGGATTTTTCTTGGATTTTTCCTGAAAATTTATTTGCCTAAAACCAAATAAATGAATTTCTAGAATTATTTTAATTATTAAAGTTTTAAAATCTTTTGAACAAGATTGGGCAAGCCCAATATCTTGGCGCTCGAGGTCCGCTTCGGCGCCCAAGTCGGCCCGTACATCAAACCCTAGGATCCATCGCGACAACCGTTGGATCGAGATCCAACGGCCGTGTTTTGCCGCCGCCGATCGTCCGAGCCGCTCGATGAGCACCGCGTGGACGCGTCGGATGCGCCGCCGCCACCTCTCCGTGTCGCCGCCGAGTCCGCCGCCACCACGTAGCCATCCTCGAGTCCGGTTTTGCACGCCCCGTGTCGCTATTTAAGGCGCCGACGCGGGCGTTGAACTCCTCACTCGCGCGCGCTCGCCGCAATTACGGCCCCGAGCCGCCGCTGCTCGCGAGAAGCTAGCCGAGTCGCGAAGCCTTCGCCGCGTCTTCGCCTTTTTTCCGCCGCCGTTGCCCGAGCCGAGCGTGCGGTTCCAGATCGGAATCCCATACTCGACGCGCCGAACCCGTGAAGCCGTGTCGCTGTTTTTCGCCGAACGCCGTCATCGAGGTCATCGTCTCCAAGCCCGGCGAAGAAACACCGCCGTGCCACCATCGACGCTTGGGAAGCTCTTAGCCGTTCGATCTGTAGCGGAGGGGTAAGATTATGCCGCGTGTCCTGTGCGTGGCAAGCAATGTGAACCTTCGGATCCGATCGGAGGGTCCAGATTGAGCCGCGTTGCGTGCTTTCATCACCATCCGATCCCGAGGTCTTGCGGATGTGCGCCGCGTGTCCGCATCGCACGAGCGGCGGCGAACCAATCGAGCCACCGCGTGTCCGCATGGGTACCGAGGCGTCATGGACCGGGTGCACCGTGGACTCGCGCTGTGTCGTGGACTCAGTCCATACGCCGAAGACACGTGGCAGCTTTTAATTGGCTGGCGCCAGGGTGACGTCATGCTTACATCATAAGTCGGTTTTCGAATTAAAAATAAATCTGTTAATTCGTAATTTCTGATTTCCTGATTTCAGTATTTGTTTCAAACTTCAAAAGGCTAATCTTTTGCATCGTAACTCGGATTTGAGTGATTCCAGTTTCTAAAAATTTGTAAAATTGAGATCTATTTAACGGTGAATTTTATTTGATTTTTGGAGTTCAATTGCTCTCTGTTTTGGTATTTATTTGCTTTTCTTCTTCGGTACGCGTAGACGTTGAATTGTGCGACGCTTCAGAGGAACATCAAGCAACTCAAGAGCAAGCTTCAGATCAAGATCAGGACCTATTCCAAAGCAAGTTGTGCTTTGATCATGTTGAACCCATGTTTATAAAATTGCTATGTTTGATTTACACTATTGCATATATTTCAAGTATACAACTGTTTCAATTTAAATTGGGCTTAGCTAATATACCAGATTGATCTATACCCTACCTTGTCATTGTATGCCATGATCCGTTGTCACCCTAGATTGGTTTAATATAGTTGGTTAATAATTATAATCAACATTGGAGGTTTAGACCGTATTAGTTTCCTAGCCGTGCCACGTCATCACATGTGTCAGAATCATTGATAATTAATCTTGATTAATGGAATATGGAACAATATTATGAACTTGTGTGTCATGTGGGATCACACGATGAGATTGAGTTGTTGTGGCGAGTCATGTCACGCAACGATGTTGAATTGTTGATGGCACGTGGTGCTTGGTAATCAACTGGGTGATAATAACTTAGATTGGGGTAAGTGGCAAGGGGCGAGGAGGCCAAGGTGGGCCCGATGGGTAGAGGGTATGTGGAAGTCTTGCCTTGATCACACTAAGGACTTAACCTTGTAAGCCTTTGACCTGAGTCAATCATGCAACCACATGTCTGGTATGGGCCAGCCTAGCTGAGTAATTTGCAATGTCTTAACTTTGGTACTATCTTGGTCGGTGTGAGTTCCCGAGTTATGGTGTAATTCACATGGCGCAAGAGGGGGGCCCTGGTTGTGGTTTTCAGACCCACCAGTGTTGAAACCTTAGCGGGTAGTATCCGGTTAAGCCAGAGTATTGTAAAGGCTTTGTTATGATCACTCGCCTTGGTGGTGTTTGGTTGTATCACGTGGGTAAAGTGCATAACCTCTGCAGAGTGTGAAACTATTCGGATAGCCGTGCTCGTGGTATTGAGCAATGCTCGAGAATTACAGTTAAGGGTTAGCTTAATTAATTGGACAACTTGGTTTGGATGGCGGAAGGCCATATGGAAGATGAAATTTGACTTAGGATTGGAAACTTGGTTTACTTGAGAAATACTGAATTTATTTACTATTGTTATTTGTTTTACATTCTTTACAATCTATTTATCAGATTTGTTCATAAATGTCTTCATCGCAAAATAACCATGATAGCCTATCCATTGGAATAAGCCTTGCATATAGATACATAGAATTGCATTATGTGCACAACTTGTTGAGTGCTTAAGTACTCACCCTTGCCAAACAACAATAATCAACAGTTGGAGAATCTACACCTGTTTTGGAAGATGAAGTCCAGGAAGACACGAGTCATTAGGGTCCGAGCCTTGTCGGTTGCTCGTGGTGAATCGATGAGCTATCTACGCTTTCTATTTTCCACGCTTAATTATTAGTTTATATTCTCGCCTTGCCTGCGTGGCTTAATAATGTAAGTTGGTCATAAGATCATACCTTTAGTTATATCAATGAATGAGCTATTATTCTATTATCGTTGAGTATGATGTGATATGTACCAATGTTGAGCTGTGTGCACTAGCGTTGATCCTAGGACTAGTGCGGTAAACACAGTGGGTTCGAATCAGTGGATTCGGGTCCTTACAGAGGTGGTATCAGAGCATACTGACTGTAGGTCTTGGCCCTAGATAGTATGGAGGTGTCTTGTGTGTGTCCAAACTATTTTCTAAAAGAAAATCTAAAACTTGACTAATAAAACACTCTCGACTCATCTCATTCTCTACTTCCCGCCTTTGCTGAATTTACCCGTTTTACTTGCCGTTTTGGGTGGAGAACTTATTCAAAGTTCTTGTGGAGCAGATGCCGATCGTTCCGACCTTCGAGGAGTCAACTGGCGGCTACGCCATGGAGCTGTGGAGAGTACTTCAGACGCTGGGAGGCTTCTATCGTCCGCTTTACCGAGGAGGCAGCTGGTCAGTTAATGGTGTACACCGAGGATTTATTTGCAAGCTGATTATCTACGCTCGGGAGAACGAAGAATCTAGCAGCCCAATCAACATCTCTGCTAGAAGATTCTCGTACGAGGTTGCATTCAGGAGGTCGCTCGACTTGCTCTTCGCCGTGTCTGCCGCGACTACGCCGACGAGCTTCACGACTCAGTGTTCCGACTTCACCCAGACGTTCAAGCATGCCGACGCCGACGGATCGTGGAGAACGAGTGTGCCACTGCGGTACACCTTGCAGAGTTCGCCCTTGCCCAGGAGGATCATATGAGAGAAACTACTCAGGAGCTGGAGACTGTGTACGAGGCACTCAGAGTGGCAGAGCAGGAGCTTGAGGTGACCCGTGCTTCAGCTATCGGGATGATCACTGAGCTGGGAGAGGCCCTGGAGGCAGTTGAGGACGAGTTGGCGTGCGTGACTCGAGGAGTTCAGGAGCCAGCAGAGGAGTCCGAGGAGGATCTAGAGGAGCGAGAGTGGGAGCCAGAGGGGAGTGCAGACCCCGTGGTTGCAGAGGACCCAGAGTAGGTCATCGTGATAGGTTCGCCCTATGCCCGCCATCCGCCGGTGTGCGCGCGGATCGCCTCACCAGTGGTGGCTGGATGAGTGAGTGTCAGCCTTGGAGCTGTGTTGAGACTCGAGTGTGAGTCGCGTCTTTAAGTTAGTCTTTACCTCTTTAGTTGACGTTAAGGTTTCGTGTTTAGTTTGCTTCTTTGTAATGCTGAGTGTGCAGTATGTGTTGCAAAGCTTGTAGGCTTAAATAAGAAGCCATACCAAGAATAAATAAAGAATTATTTCAATTGGGTATAACCTATCTCCCCGCTTTAGAAAGTCTTACTTATTATCTATGCTACATCTACCTTTCCTAACCCAAGAGGCAATCATCAGATGGTGAATACTCGAGGGAACAACGGAGCTTCAGGAAGTGGACTGCGCCAGAACGACAACACCAACGACAGAGGCAGCCCTCAACCACCGCGGTCGACATGCGAACTGGGAGCATTTCTTGCGTAGCAGACTAAGCGATGCAGACTATGATGCAGTAGATGCAGCAGATGACCAACGCAGCAGACCAACAACAACAACCTCAGAGCTCGAACAACCATGGTGGACCCCGACTCACTCAAAGCTATCGATTTTATGAGGACTAGGCCACCAACCTTCTCAGAAATGTGAATCCTTTGGAAGCCAAGACCGGCTTAGGACTATTGAGAAGAAGCCGCACATCACGCAATGTGAAGGAAATGAGAAGGTGCTCTACGCCTCATCAATTGGAAGGAACCGCAGAATGGTGGAGAATTATCGTGCCGCTCATGGAGCCCCACAAGAGATCACCGGGAGGAGTTTACTAATGCTTTCCACCAAGATCATGTCCCGAGGGAATGATGGACCTAAAGAAGGAAGAGTTCAGGGCTCTGAAACAAGGAGGCCAACCAGTGGCCGAGTACCTGAACAAGTTTACCCAGTTAGCTCGCTATGCCCTCAAGACGAGCGACAGATAAAGCTAGGCAGTCTCGTTTCATGAAGGGACTGAATTCAGGACTGCAGGTTGGACTGATCACCCACAATTTTCCAGACTTTCAGGAACTCGTGAATAAGGCTTTGATCCTAGAGGACAAGTGCAAAGAGCTGGGTGAAACCGTAAGCGCTTAATGACTAATCGTGGTGGACGCCCAAACCATCTACGCTTGAGGATGTCACCACAACAATTTGCCGATTCCAACCACCACCGTGAACAAGACATCAACCCTCGCACCTCGGCCGCCAATCGAATTTTCAAACACCAAAGACAGGCAACAATGCACCAGAGGGAATCAAGAATCTGCAAAGAAAAAGATGCTATACCGCAATGAGCCAGGCACTTTTCTAATAGGTGTCCACGTAAGGGAGGCATCACACCATTCGTTTCAACTTGGGAACCACACCGCCAAAGCACCACCTTAGGAGGAAATCGTGCGCCGTGTCAAGTCGAGCAACCCGCAATCAACATTGCGTGGAAGGATCAACCACATCACCGCAGATGGAGCTCGTGAAGCTACTGGACGCCGATCGGGTAAGTTTCGTCAACTCAAGACTGCCACAGCTTTGTTTGATTCGAGCTTCGTGATTCGCTCGCTTTCAAAGCTTTGCAACAAAGAATGGATTTAAAGTGGTGAATCTTAAGTGTGTGCTTTAGTCCAAGCCCCGTGATCCGAGCTTAGATCTAGCCTTGGGTGTTTGGGAGCTAAGTTGCTTATGGATGGGATAGAATTCCTAGCGAATCTTATCTTGATAGATGCGCAATCCCTAGACGTTATCCTTGGAATGGATTGGCTGTCTAAGCATAAGGCTGTTTTGGATTGTGGCCGAAGGATTGTAACATTGGAAGGCCCTAGTGGCAAGAAAGTAGAATTTCAAGCAACCGCAGTTCGTGATGGGCAGTTAATGGTCAACAGCGTGAAAGCCATCAGCATGGAAGATGTGCCAGTAGTTAGAGAATATCCAGATGTGTTTCCAGAAGATTTGCCAGGATTGCCGCCAGACCGCGATATCGAGTTTGTTATTGAATTAGCACCAGGGACAGCACCGATATCAAAGAGACCATATCGGATGCCTACTGACGAGTTAGTGGAAATGAAGAAGCAGATTGAGGAACTGCAAGAGAAAGGCTTCATTAGACCAAGTTCATCACCATGGGGAGCCCCGGTTTTGTTTGTTCGTAAAAAGGACAGAAGTCTTAGAATGTGCATCGATTATCGTGCACTGAATGAAGTAACGATCAAGAATAAGTATCCGTTGCCCAGGATCGATGACTTATTTGATCAGTTAAGAGGAGCTGGAGTTTTCTCCAAGATAGATCTTCGTTCGGGGTACCATCAGTTGAAGATCCGAGCAGAGGATGTACCTAAGACCGCGTTTTCTACGCGATATGGTCATTATGAGTTCACAGTCATGTCATTTGGATTGACGAATGCCCCAGCATATTTCATGAACAAGATGAATAAGGTTTTCATGGAATATTTGGATAAGTTTGTTGTAGTCTTCATAGACGATATCTTGGTTTACTCGAAGACAGAGGAAGAGCACGCAGAACATCTCGGAATGGTTTTAGAGAGGCTGCGAGAGCATCAGCTATATGCTAAGTTTAGCAAGTGTGAATTTTGGAAGGAAAAGGTCGAATTTCTTGGTCATGTAATGACTACTAAAGGAGTTGCAGTTGACCCCAGCAAAGTGGATGCAATGTTGCATTGGGAGCAACCGAAGTCTGTTACTCAGATTCGTATTTTTCTGGGAATGGCGGGATACTACCGTCGGTTCATAGAAGGATTCTCAACAATTGCTAAACCCCTTACGCAGTTGTTGAAGAAAGAAAAGAAGTTTGCATGGACGCCAGAGTGCGAGAAAAGTTTCATGGAATTAAAGAAGCGTTTAACAACAGCTCCCGTATTAGTATTGCCAGATGTGCAGAATGGATTTGATATTTATTGCGATGCTTCAAAGCAAGGCTTGGGATGCGTGTTAATGCAAGAAGGCAAAGTCGTTGCTTATGCGCCAAGACAATTAAGACCGCATGAAGGAATTGCCTAACGATGATTTGGAGTTAGTGCCGTAGTGCATGCTTTAAAGATATGGCGCCATTATCTCACAGAAATAGATGTGAGATATATATGCACCATAAGAGCTCAAATACATATTCACTCAAGCAGATCTGAATATGAGGCGTGAAGGTGGCTAGAGCTAATTAAGGATTATAATGTGGGAATTCATTATCATCCGGAAAGGCCAATGTGGTAGCAGATGCTCGAGTCGAAGAGCCATAGCGCCAATACGCTAACAATGGAGGATCAACGAGAATTATGCAAGGAATTTCGAAACTAAGGTTGGAAGTCGTTCACAGGAATGGTAGTCTGACCGAAGTAAAGCCAACGCTGGAAGGTCAGATTAGAGAAGGCCGGAAAGAGGACGATAAAATTGCTAAGATTAAGGCTAAAAAGGAAGAAGGCCTAGCCGTAGATTTCACTGGATGAGCAGGAACCATGTTTTTCAAAGGCCGAATTTGTGTGCTTGGGATAAAAGGAGCTAAAGCAATTGATTCTTGAGGAGGCTCACGATTCAAAATACTCAATTCATCCAGGGAGTGCTAAGATGTACCAGGATTTCAAAGAGAGATTTTGGTGGCCTAATATGAAGCGTGAGGTAGCTGAGCATGTTGCATTATGCGACGTGTGTCGAGAGTGAAGGCTATGCATCAAAGACCCACTGGTTTGTTGCGTAGTTGAAAATTCGGAATGGAAGTGGAGGAAATCGAATGGATTTTATCACCGGTTTACCTAAGACTCAAAGAGGTTACGATTCCATTTGGGTTATTGTGGATCGTCTAACCAAGGTCGCCCATTTTATCCCAGTAAAGACCACTTACTCCGGAGATCGCTTAGCAGAGCTGTACATGTCGAGGATTGTATGTTTGCATGGAGTGCCCAAGAAGATTGTGTCGGATGAGAGGTACCCAATTTACCTCAAGATTTTGGAACAAGTTGCATGAAGCAATGGGGACTCGTCTCAATTTTAGTACAAAGATATCACCCGCAGACGTGATGGTCGATCGAAAGAGTAAATCGATTTTAGAGGATATGTTGAGAGCTTGTGCTTTAGCTTATGCTACATCTTGGGATAAAAGTTTGCCATATGCGAGTTTAGTTACAATAATAGTTATCAAGCTAGCTCGCAGATGTCACCGCTTGAGGCGTTGTATGGACGTGCTTGTCGTACTCCGTTAAATTGGAATGAAACAGGAGAGCGTTTGGTTTTCGGGCCAGATATTCTCGAGGAAGCCGAAAGCCAAGTCGCAATGATCAGAGAGAGATTGAAGATAGCACAGTCAAGACAGAAAAGCTAAGCAGATAACCGTCGTCGAGATTTGAGTTTTGAACCAGAAGATCATGTGTATCTCAGGGTTACCCCTCTTAAGGGCGTTAAAAGATTTCATGTGAAAGGGAAGCTTGCACCAAGATACGTGGGTCCGTTCAAGATTCTGAGCCGTCGAGGAGAGGTAGCTTATCAGCTGGAATTGCCTCAGTCCTTGGCAGGAGTGCATGATGTATTCCACGTGTCGCAGCTTAAGAAGTGTCTCAGAGTGCCAACAGAGCAAACCCCGTTGGATGCAATAGAGTTGCAAGAAGATTTGACTTACAAGGAGCAACCGGTCAGAATTTTGGGATGTTGTGGAGCGCAAGACCAGAAACAAGTCTATTCGCTTTTGCAGAGTTCAGTGGAGCAATCATTCCGAAAGTGAAGCCACTTGGGAGCGAGAAGAAGATTTGAAGTCGAATTTCCAACCTATTCTCTAGTTAGCCCCAATCTCTGCCGAGATTTCATAGGGGAGGTTTGTAACATCCCAAAATTTGGCTTAATTAAGTTTTTATTACTTAAATATGCATTTGCGATTTTCTGGAATTTATTTGGATTTATTGGAATTAATTTTAAATCAAGTTTATTGCCTTTTGTTCAAATCTATTTAAATTTATGCAAAGTTAAAATAAAGTTTTGCCAAAAATATTTTATTTGAGTCCAGAATGTCTCAAAGTATTTTTGGGATTTTTCTTGGATTTTTCCTGATAATTTATTTGCCTAAAACCAATTAAATGAATTTCTAGAATTATTTTAATTATTAAAGTTTTAAAATCTTTTGAACAGAGATGGGTCAAGCCCAACATCGGCGCCGAGGTCCGCTTCGGCGCCCAAGTCGGCCCGCGTTGAAACCCTAGGATCCATCGCGACAACCGTTGATCGAGATCCAACGGCCGCGTTTTGCCGCGCCATCGATCGTCCGAGCCGCTCGATGAGCGCCACGTGGACGCGTCGGATGCAGCGCGTCACCTCTCCGTGTCGCCGTCGGAGTCCGCCGCCACGGAGCCGCCCTCGAGTCCGGTTTTGCACGCCCCCGTGCCGCTATTTAAGGCGCCGACGCGGCGTTGAACTCCTCACTCGCGCGCGCGCGCGCGCAATTCAAGCCCCGAGCCGCCGCTGCTTCGCGAGAAGCTCGCCGAGTCGCCAAGCCTTCACCGCGTCTTTGTCATTTTCCACCGCCGTTTCGCCGTTCCGAGCCGTGCCGGTTCCAGATCGGAAATCCCCATACCTCGACGCGTCGGACCCGTGAAGCCGTGTCGCTGTTTCGTCGCCGGAACACCATCATCGAGGTCATCGTCTCCAAGCCCGGCGAAGAAACACCGCCGTGCCACCATCGACGCTTGGGAAGCTCTCAGCCGTTCGATCTGTAGCGGAGGGGTAAGATTCTACCGCGTGTCCTGTGCGTGGCAAGCAATGTGAACCTTCGGATCCGATCGGAGGGTCCAGATTGAGCCGCGTTGCGTGCTTTCATCACCATCCCATCCCGAGATCTTGCGGATGTGCGCCGCGTGTCGGGCATCGGCACGAGCGGCGTGCGAACCAATCGGAGCCAGCCGCGTGTCGGGCATGGGTACCGAGGCGTCATGGATCGGGTGCACCGTGGACTCACGCTGCGTCGTGGACTCAGTCCATACGCCGAAGACACGTGGCAGCTTTTGATTGGTCGGGCGCCAATACGACGCTGTGGTGACGTCATGCTTACGTCATAAGTCGGTTTTCGAATTAAAAATAAATCTTTTAATTCGTAATTTCCTGATTTCAGTATTTATTTCAAACTTCAAAAGGCTAATCTTTTGCATCGTAACTCGGATTTGAGTGGTTCCAGTTTCTAAAAATTTGTAAAATTGAGATCTATTTAACGGTGACTTTTATTTGATTTTTGGAGTTCAATTGCTCTCTGTTTTGGTATTTATTTGCTTTTCTTCTTCGGTACGCGTAGACGTTGAATTGTGCGACGCTTCAGAGGAAGATCAAGCAACTCAAGAGCAAGCTTCAGATCAAGATCAGGACCTATTCCAAAGCAAGTTGTGCTTTGATCATGTTGAACCCATGTTTATAAAATTGCTATGTTTGATTTACACTATTGCATATATTTCAAGTATACAACTGTTTCAATTTAAATTGGGCTTAGCTAATATACCAGATTGATCTATACCCTACCTTGTCATTGTATGCCATGATCCGTTGTCACCCTAGATTGGTTTAATATAGTTGGTTAATAATTATAATCAACATTGGAGGTTTAGACCGTATTAGTTGCCTAGCCGTGCCACGTCATCACATGTGTCAGAATCATTGATAATTAATCTTGATTAATGGAATATGGAACAATATTATGAACTTGTGTGTCATGTGGGATCACACGATGAGATTGAGTTGTTGTGGCGAGTCATGTCACGCAACGATGTTGAATTGTTGATGGCACGTAGTGCTTGGTAATCAACTGGGTGATAATAACTTAGATTGGGGCAAGTGGCAAGGGGCGAGGAGGCCAAGGTGGGCCCGATGGGTAGAGGGTATGTGGAAGTCTTGCCTTGATCACACTAAGGACTTAACCTTGTAAGCCTTTGACCTGAGTCAATCATGCAACCACATGTCTGGTATGGGCCAGCCTAGCTGAGTAATTTGCAATGTCTTAACTTTGATACTATCTTGGTCGGTGTGAGTTCCCGAGTTATGGTGTAATTCACATGGCGCAAGAGGGGCCCCTGGTTGTGGTTTCGGACCCACGGTGTTGAAACCTTAGCGGTAGTATCCGGTTAAGCCAGAGCATTGTAAAGGCTTTGTTATGATCACTCGCCTTGGTGGTGTTTGGTTGTATGACGTGGGTAAAGTGCATAACCTCTGCAGAGTGTGAAACTATTCGGATAGCCGTGCTCGTGGTATTGAGCAATGCTCGGGAATTACAGTTAAGGGTTAGCTTAATTAATTGGACAACTTGGTTTGGATGGCGGAAGGCCATATGGAAGATGAAATTTGACTTAGGATTGGAAACTTGGTTTACTTGAGAAATACTGAATTTATTTACTATTGTTATTTGTTTTACATTCTTTACAATCTATTTATGATTTGTTCATAAATGTCTTCATCGCAAAATAACCATGATAGCCTATCCATTAGAATAAGCCTTGCATATAGATACATAGAATTGCATTCTGTGCACAACTTGTTGAGTGCTTAAGTACTCACCCTTGCCAAACAACAATAATCAACAGTTGGAGAATCTACACCTGTTTTGGAAGATGAAGTCCAGGAAGACACGAGTCATTAGGGTCCGAGCCTTGTCGGTTGCCTGTGGTGAACTGATGAGCTATCTACGTTTTCTATTTTCCGCTGCTTAATTATTAGTTTATATTCTCAGTCTTGCCCTGCGTGGCTTAATAATGTAAGTTGGTCATAAGATCATACCTTTAGTTATATCAATGAATGAGCTATTATTCTATTATCGTTGAGTATGATGTGATATGTACCAATGTTGAGCTGTGTGCACTAGCGTTGATCCTGGGACTAGGGCGGTAAACACAGTGGGTTCGAATCAGTGGATTCGGGTCCTTACAATTACTTTACACTGTGTTTGTTAAAACTATTATGCATGTGCGTACTTTCTATAAAAATGCTACATTGTGGGTATTAGTAGTATTAGTAGATATACCTATTGTCTCGTGGAAGTTCCTTAATAAGTATGGTTATGTGAACCTTGATAAATATAGAATAGAGGTAGACAATACATAATGTCAACATGGGTATATGCGATCACATATTAACCATGCTTAGTCATGCTTAGCAGTACAAATTGGGACAAATAGATTTAACTTTTTCTTGAGAATTTAAAAATGTTGGATATGGCATTGTTAGTTGTTGGTAATTTGGCTAAAAACCTAAAATAAAACTATGGTTTAGATGTGGGCAATTATTGGCAATAGCTGGTTGTGCAGATGGATTTGCACGCGGTGTAGGGGGAGATTAATGCCCGACAATTGTTTTTGAGAGAATGATATCATGATTTATATTTGTGTTTCTGCCGCCATAACAAGGGTTTAACGTCGTCGGGCTGGTGCAAAGTTTGGTCTAGGCAATGTAACGGTTATGTATGATCTCCTTGCCGACACACCAAAGGAAATGTGAGAACTGGCCTGGCAAAAGGGGTAGATCATTACTTGTGGGTAAAGCTATACACCTTTGCAGAGAGTAAATCTAATTAGTTAGCCGCACCCGTGATCATGGGCACTTGGTAACGTCCTCACAGAGTTAGAGCTTTGGTATTTTCAAAACTGGTTTATTCTAGAAATGATGTTGGAAAATGTACTTCATGTCGAGGGTCGACAACGAAGTGATTCGTTCAATCGGGTAGACTGTAATGCGAAATTTATTATTCCATCAATACTTTATTTTGAAACATGTTAGCTTTTGCAAATTCCGATTTCAATCTGTCATATGCTTATGATTTTTTTTGCCGATGCAAAATAACTGTAGAAACCTTCTTATTGACACAGCCTGCATTTTATGATATTTGCATTTGTGATACACTATAAGTCTTGCTAAGTACGCAATGTACTCAATCTTGCTATCGTTGTTGTCTTTAGGTGATGATTCCAAGTACCCCGATGATATTTATGATCACGTAGGATACGGTGAATACGACGACGATATTTTCTAGGGATTTTACCTTGTCTGTTGCCTGAGGGTTTATGGGCTAGAGGCAAACTGCAAGATAATCATTTTTCTGCTGCAATCTTTTGGCTTGTAATAATAATGTACAAACCTATCACGCATATGCGAATGTAATATATATGTGTATGGATGTGATCTCAATTTGTATCTGTGCGTACTTGCCACTGATCATGGGACTAGTACCGTATGCACAAGGTACCCAATGTTGATAAATAATATCAAAAATGCGGACTTTACATTCTACCACGTGAATCGGGTGCAAGCGCAATCCCACATTACTACACGCATATTGATGGTACCAAATTGGACTCTCACGCTAGTTTACCGCCGTCAGCCCCGTTTTACATTTTTCCACACTCAACTCCATAGCAGATAAAGACACAAGTACGTCCACAATACCATGAGCCGATCCCACAAAGTAATATGGCCCCATATAGAGTTGTGACGTACTCGGAGCCGTTTATTCCACTGCCAGAGCCGACAATAAGATCTAATGTTGGCTATGAACATCCATATAACCCACAACCCCCACCTGTATCATATCAACCCGAGCTAATGCTCAGGGATAGCATGCCAATTATGAGCGTAATTGGTGAGTTCCTCAATTACAATCAGCTCACACAGTTAATTGGGCCGATCAGATATCTGCTATATTACAAGATCAATTTGGTATACATCCTAAAGGGAAGATTACTGGCTATTGGAAGCTGCACCCCGATTACATTGATCGAATACCTTACCCCAATAACTTCAAGGTCCTTGATTTTGCAAAATTTTTGGGAGATGATTATATTAGTACCTTGGAGCATATCGGATGTTTCATCATACAATGTGGTGAAGCAGCTCAGACCGATGGATTGAAGGTGAAATTATTCTCGTTATCTTTGTTAGGGGCTGCATTCACATGGTTCACAACCTTGCCACCAAATTTGGTCAACTCTTGAACCAATTTGGAAAGCCGATTTTATGAGTACTTTTTATGTGGAAGTTTAGAACTTAGAATTTCGAACCTAAGTTCGACTCGACAGAAGTTTGGGGAATCGGTTACAGATTACATTAAAAGGTCTAAAGAAGTAAGAAATCGGTGCTTTAGCGTTACTCTACCTGATAATCAGCTAGCCGATTTAGCCTTCCAAGGGTTAATACTCAAGTGAAGGAGAAATTCGGCTGGTAGGAGTTCACTGATTTGAGTCATCTTCTACATCGAGTATCGGCACAAGAAGGCCATTTTACCGATAGAATTTTTGGGATAAGTTCAAGCATAATAATGATAAGGATAAAGATAAAGCCATGTTAACCTCGTCGAATATGGTTCAAGTGATTCATCGGAAGACGATGAGACTAAAATAAATATAGCCGAATGGGTTAAAGGATCCATGAAATCTCTAGTCTGTTCATGGCTTAAGCCGACGAAGAATCTATTGAAAGTGAAATATGTTTTGATGTATCGAAGTGTGACTGTATTTTTGATTTACTGCCGCAAGAAAAGACAATACAATTTCCTGAGGAATATACCATACCGTCGGCTGATGAGATTAAAACGCGAAGGTATTGCAAATGACATCATTCTTTTTCTCATAATAACAATTATTGCAATATTTTTCGACAGCAGATACAATCGGCTATACAAGATGACCAACTCAAATTTGTAGAAGA
Organism: Otatea glauca; assembly: GCA_036346275.1. Classification (NCBI taxonomy): domain Eukaryota; kingdom Viridiplantae; phylum Streptophyta; class Magnoliopsida; order Poales; family Poaceae; genus Otatea; species Otatea glauca. The sequence goes on along the minus strand of CM070723.1, from coordinate 37,050,996 downwards.
GCCAATGATGCAATTGGATGTTAATCCCTTCTCGGTCAATATGGTCTAGTTCTCTGGAAAGGAGACAGAGCTGACACAAGACAAAGGGTCAAGCGTTGTGTGTCATTTTGATATATAGTCAAGCTCTAGCAGTAGGGAGACCCTGAAGGTCAAGATCAGTTTAGTTCAAATACAGACTAACCATGAAGGGAAAAATTCAAGAACCATTAATCCCAAGGGAGATTTACAAATCGGCAAGTGGTACAAGGCTGAAAGAGCTTCACCACCTCGAAAGCCGATTCACAAGCCAAAACCAACTTTCTCCTAGTTATTGGAGAAATATGAAAGGAGAAACAATAGGCCACATTATCCTGCACGTCGGCCAGAAAACATGTATTTTTCTGACAACCTCAAAAAGGCTCACCAACGATGCCCGTTTTAGCAATTCTGTTGGGAGAAGGGGTTAGCTTTGCCTTCACCATACACGTGTCCGATGGAGCATTACCCGCGCAAGGTGGCTGGCCATGACGGTCGGCTAAAGACAGGATATCCGAGCCGATATAGGACCTTTGGTGTGAATAGATCAATAGGGGACCAGTCCATGAAAGGATTTCCAGGCCGATCCAGGAGCAAACACGACTGGATAGGGGGTCAAGTTCTACGGCTAAGGTTGATCTGGCAGGGAAAATACATCAGTCGATCAAACTAAAGCCTAGATGTTGTCCTCCGGGGCTTAGCCATCTCAACACATACAACTTCAGAGACTATGGACCCAAGAAATGAGAGAGGTTGAGTAGGAAAAATAAAGGGATAAAGCCTTTAATGAGCTACAGCCGATCAAGATTGCTAAACAGGAGTGGAGGAAAAAGGAGCTCGTTGAGGATGAATTTGACTCAACCGATGATTTGGATTCACTCATGATTCGCAATGATTATCCACCTCCAATGGACATCAACATGGTGTTCACTCTGCTGGCTGAGTTCAAAATTACTATAGCATCGACTAAAGAAACTTTTGCTCAGTTGTGCTTGGGTGTTCAAGACATGATTTTTGAAAAGCCACAAGACAATTATCGGTATTTGAAGCCATTGTATTTAAAAGGTCATATTAATGGCAAGCCGATATCAAGAATGTTGGTCGATGGAGTCGCAACTATTAACTTGATGCCATACACTACGTGTAAACAGCTAGGTAAGTCCGATGAAGACCTTATTAAAACTAAGATGGTTTTAAATGACTAAACGGGCGACCCCACAGAAGCAAAAGGATTCATGGTGACAGAGCTTACAGTCGGCAGTAAAACCTTGCCGTCTGCCTTTTTTGTGCTTGACGCTAAGAGGAATTATAGTGTTCTGTTGGGACGAGATTGGATTCACGCTAACGAAGTGGAAGTGGTTCAAATTGACACATTAGCTCAAATAGCCATGGTTAGTTCAAACGCGAATTGGCAGCATAATGAGGTTGAGTGCACATCGGGTAAAGCCCTGGATGATTGTGATTTTATTTGTATCAATAAGACTAGACTCATTCCAATTAACGTAAGGCTGAGCACACTTGATTGGACAGGCGAAGTTTTGTGTCGATAGAGTTCAAATCGGCAATAAAGGACTTACAAGAAAAAATGCAAAGCTATCGGCAAACAACGAATAGCTATGAGTCCATTGAAGAGTTTCAAGAAGTCAAGAAATTAGGACAGGGTTTCACGTCAACCGATTTGCTGGATGCAGTCGACATAGGTGATGGTGATAGAAAAAGACCAACTTTCATTAGTTCGAGATTAGCAACAGATTATAAGGAAAAGTTGGTCAAGCTATTAAAAAATTATAAAGATTATTTTGCTTGGGAATATCATGAGATGCCTAGTTTGAGCCGACAGTTAGTTGAACATCAGCTACCAATAAAATCGGGTTATCGACCATTTAAACAGTCTCCTAGATGATTTAATCTGGCCATGTATAACACAATAAAAGAAGAGATTGAGCGACTATTGGAGGCTAAGTTTATCAGACCTTGCCGATATGCCGAGTGGGTTTCCAATATCTCTCATGTAATGAAGAAGAATGGTAAATTGAGAGTATGTATTCATTTTAGAGATTTAAATAAAGCCACACCTAAAGATTAATACCCAATGCCTATAGCCGATATGCTTATCGATGCTGCATCTGGGAATAAGATTATTAGCTTCCTTAACAATAATGCTGGCTATAACAAAATATTCATGGCCAAATCTGATATCCCTAAAATAGCTTTTAGGTGCCCTGGTGCCCTAGGCTTGTTTGAGTGGGTGGTCTTGACCTTCGGCTTGAAAATACTGGTGCAACGTATCAGCGTGCCATGATTTTGATTTTCCATAAGTTAATCGACCATATTATTGAGATCTATATCGATGATTTTGTTGTAAAATCTAAGGAAGATTTCTAGCATCTAACTGATTTGGAAACAATGTTCAAAAAGACAAGGGCACACTACATCAAAATGAATCCGTACAAATGTGCTTTTGGTGCATCGGTTGGACAGGTTTTAGGCTTTATGATCCATAAAAGAGGAATTGAAGTTAATCAAGAAAGGGTCAAAGCTATAGCTAATACTAAGCCACCAGCTTGCAAAAAGGATCTGCAAAAGTTAATCGGCAAGATTAATTATTTATGACGTTTTATCTCAAATTTTTCTGGCCAAATTAGTTCATTTACCCCATTGCTGAAATTGAAAGAAAAACAAGAATTTGTTTGGGGCGCCGATCAACACAAGGCTTTTGAGAGCATAAAGGAATATTTGTCCAAGCCTCCAATTTTAGCCACACCTCAAAAAGGCATACCATTTAAATTTGAAGGACCAAAGTGGCGATCAGAGGGGGGATGAATGATCACAATTAAAATTTCTCCCCACTCAATGGATCCAACCAAAACCTCACTTGAAACACTCAAACGCAAAAGAGCAAAATAGAGAAAATCTTGAACTTGCTCGTGGGGTTGTGATGATCAAGATGATCTTGGATATTCTCCCACTTATCATAGCAAGCAAGAACACAAGAAACAAAAAAAAAACTCAAATGTAGTATACAAAGATTTCTCAAATATTAAGCAAAGAGATCGAATTCTTGCAAAAGATTGCCTATATGATGAGGATATAATTTGAAAAAGATTCATCCATCAATCAATGATCCTTGGCATAAAATCCACAAGCATTTAGAAGTAGGGGAGGCAAATCCAAATGTGCAGAAAGTAAATTGCAAGAATTTAAAGTGTGGAATTTAAATGATAAATTTGAATGCTAAATTTAAGACATAATGTAAATGCTAAAATTAAATTCAGAAACGTAAGGAACTAAAATTTTATTTCTTGGGAGGAAGGTTTACAAAGCCTCACAACAAGATGGGCAACGCTCAAAGGAGCACACAAAACCTTTAAGAGGGGAGAGCTGCCCCTACCCCTTTATTTATACTACTCTTGAGTCATCCTCCACCATTCGATGAGTTCTACTTGGCCCTCAAGTAACCTCATCAACGGTTGAGATTGAGTCATCCTCCACCCTTGGATGAGTTCTACTTGGCCATCAAGAAACCTCATCAAGGGTTGAGATTCACTCAATCTAACTTGACCGCTACTCTATCCTCTAAACCGCAATCCAACGGCTCTCCTTGATCCAAGCAGCCCCAAGTTAGCATCTCAGCTGTTCACTTGTCTTCTAGCCTCGCAGCAACGCTGTCTCCGGTCATCCTCCGACGATCCCCAACCGTCTGGACCTCTGGCGCACCTCGCCTAGTCCCGATCATCCTCCGCCACACCAAGACCTAGCACCGTCGTCCTGCAACCATCAAAAACAAGGAAACCCATCACATAGCAATGTCCAAAATGATATACAATAATTATCCATCTGCTAAAAAAATCATATTCATAACTCAAATACTCATCACCAACATGGTTAGACCTCCACATGGTTTTTCAAAATTATACATATCTAGGCCTGGGCATTCGGTTTTTTGGTTTTTTTTGTTCAGTGTTTGAAAAAAATCGATTTTTGAGATCTGTAAACCGAACCGAAACCGAATAGACAGAAAAACCAAACCGAATTAACCGAATTAATTCGATTCAGTTAATTCGGCTATTCGTTAACCGAATTTTCAACCAGCAAGCATCTAACAGAAGTACAGAACAAGAAAATTGTAGTCGCTTCTTAGCAATGAGATTGTAGTAGCTTCTTAGCAATGAGATAAAATAAAGTAGTGTTGGCGATGGGCTTACTTGAATGATCTGCATTCAAACTCCATTATTCCATGAACCATATTGAAAATGAGTAGAATTACACTGGAAGTACATGTTTCAATTTCATGTTGCAGGGAACAACAAGATAGCAGCAGCAAGAAACATTGTCTAGTAGCAACAAGATACATTGTCTAGCAACTCCTCCCCTCCCATTGCCTTCTCAGCAATCACACACGCGCGTGCATCCATCCATCCATTAACACAATAATTGATTTGAAGAACCAACTCACTCAAGAGATTGATCAATCAATTGATTGCAGACCTAGGAGCTGCCATGGTTTGACCTCGGCGATGACCGGTGCGGCTAGGGGGAGGTAGTGCATCACCAGCTCATCGTCGGTCGGGTGGAAGTTGGAACCGGAACCACGACGACAACTGCAGCGCACAACCGCAGTCCACCGACGGGGCTTGTCCTCCACCTCACCCTCGACTACACGCCATGAGGCCTATCATTGGATGCTACCCCATCGCTGCCGCCCGAGGACCGCATGGTCGAGGCTGCTGCCACCGAGTGCCTCTACCTGTGGATAGCGCAGCCAAGGCTACAGTTGCTGCCGCCACCGCTGAGCACCTCCTCTCGAGGTTAGCACGCCAGATCCGAGCGCCTCCGTACGAGGACCGCTTGCATCACCGTCGCCTTCGCGCCTCCATGTACAAGATCCGGCCGCCTTCGCCCGAGGACCACACGGCTGAGGCCCCGCTGGCCGCTGCCGAGCTCCTCCATGGCTCCACCTACTGCGGATTGGGGAGCTGATTAAGCCCTTGAGGGAGGGAGTTGGGTAGGGTTAGACTTGGCGATTGGGGAATTAAAGTGGGGACCGTAGAGTGCCGATGCCCTCTAGCGAGTGGCGAACCGAGACTACCGAGTACTATTCGGTGAAAACGGTTTATTCGGTTTCTGAATTTACAAAATCGAACCGAAAACCAAAAACCGAATAGCGTCAAAATGAAAACTGAACCAAAAACTGAAAAGCGAAAAAACCAAAATAATCGATTAATTGGTTCGGTTCGATTTTTCGGTTTGGTTTAAAAGTGCCCGACCCCTAAACATATCGGTTGAGGAGGCAACAATTGGAGCTATGTTGGCACAAGAAATTGATGGAAAAGAGCTGTTTATTTTCTACTTGAGCGACAGTTAATTTAAGCAGAAACTAGGTATCCTTTTGTAGAAAAACTTTGCTTGTCATTATATTTTGCTTCCACCAAATTAAGGCATTATATTTTAGCATCGGCTTGTAAGGTAGTTTGTAAAATCGATGTTACAAAATATATGTTATCGGTTCCAATTTTACAAGGTCGACTTGGCAGGTGGGCATATACACTCATCGAGTTCGATCTGACGTACAAATTGGCTAAGGCTGTCAAAGAACAAGTAATTGCCGATTTTATTACAGGACATGAAACTGATATGAATTCCGATATAGTATCTATTGCCCCTTGGCAATTATTTTTTGATGGATCGGTATGCTGAGAAGGTAATGGTATCGGAATAATTTTAATTACGCCAAAAGGATATAGTTTTGAGTTTACATTTAGGCTAAATTGTAAATGTTCTAATAATCAAGCTGAATATAAAGCATTGCTTAAAGGCCTACAGTTTCACGACAATATCGGAGATGATCTTGTCGAGGCCTATGGTGATTCTTTGTTGGTGGGTCAGCAGATTAGGGGAGAATATAATGCTATGATGAAGTCTTGGTCAAATATTTAGAGTAGTTCCTCAATATAATGAGCTTGTTTACCTCTTTTTCAACTTGCCATATTCCTCATGAATTGAATGACAAGGCCAACTTGTTAGCTCAACAAGCATTGGACTATAAAGTTTTTGGTCGATTAGAATACTATGAGCCGATAGAGTGTCACGTACATCACTACAGATGATTGGAGGGCAAAAATAATTGGTTATTTGACTAACCCTTCAAAACCCACCGATCTCCAAAACCCACCGATCAGAAAATTAAGAGACAGGCCCTAAAATATGTATTGCTCGATAATGTACTATATTATCGAACTTTAGAGGGTTTATTGTTAAGATGTCTTGAAATTGAAGAAGCAAAAGTGGTGATGGGTAAAGTGCATGAAGGTATCTGTGGAACACATCAATCAGCTCATAAAATAAAATGGTTACTGAGGCGTATAAGATATTTCTAGCCGACAATGTTGGAAGACTACTTCAAGTATTACAAAGGGTGCCAAACTTGTCAGAAATTTGGTAATTTACAATTAGCTCTAGCATCAGCTTTACATCCAATTATCAAGCCTTGTCCGTTTAGAAGATGGGGAATATATGTAATCAGACAAACATTTCTTGCATCAAATAAAAGCCATAAATATATTTTGGTTGCGACCGATTATTTTTCTAAATGAATTGAAGCGATACCCTTTAAGAAGATTACGAGTGTTGAAGCTATCAGATTTGTTATAGAGCATATTGTCCATCGGTTTGGAATTCCTCAAACTATTATGACAGATCAAGATACTGTGTTTTACATCTGATGAATTTTGAAATTTAACTAAGAGTTTAGGGATAAAGTTATTGAACTCGTTGCCTCATTATGCACAAGCCAATGGGCAAGCCGAGTCATGAACTAAGACATTGATCAAGCTGATCAAAAGGAAAATTGAGAAAAACAAAGGAATTGGCATGTGACCTTATTAGAGTCCATGTGGGCCTATCTGATTGCTTGTCACGGGGCAACGAAGTTGTCACCTTATCAATTGGTTTAAGGACAAGAGGCTGTTTTGCCTATGGAAATCAATATTGACTTGATCAGAATAGCTAGGCAAAATGAATTGTCAGCTCAAGATAATAAATATTTAATGTCTGATAATTTAGATGACTTGGCAGAATTGCGTTTACATGCGTTGGATCGGCTAAAGAAAAATAAGGCAAGAGTTGCAAGGACTTATAATAAAAAGGTAATGCCAAAATTATTTTATGACGCCGACCTCGTCTGGAAAACTATTCTACCTGTCGGCTCTATAGATAACCGATTTGGTAAATAGTCTCATACTTGGGAGGACCATATAGGATCCATCGGCTTGTGGATGAAAATTCTTATGTTTTGGAAACACTGGAAGGGGTGGTATTGCCTAAGGCTATCAATAGCAAATATTTAAAGAAATATCACCCAAGTATTTGGGTTGGTGCGTAATCGGGTGAAGATGACTATCGGAGTAGGAAAGCCAAATTATGTTGTTGCAGTTAATTCTAGCTGAGATTCATGAAAATGAAATTATAGTCAATGATCGAAACCATACTTCGCATAAAAAGAAACATAAAGCGTAAAATATAAATAATAATCGGTTAAACAGCTGATTATAAATATCTTATAAACAGCCACTAACTTATCTAAGAATTTCTTGTTCTCCTGTTGAGCTGATCGGAGTTCTATCCTTGCCTTCCCTCCTTGAACTGCTTCTTTTTTGTCATCTAAAAAACAGACATCAAGTAGGCTACAGTAGCCGCCTCTAGCAATTCAGCCTTGACTACATTCATCGCCTCATGTATCTGTTGTGAGTTCGCTAGGAGTGAAGCTGACGGACTGTGGAGTAGCTTGAAAAGTTACTTGAGTTTTTCTTTGGTGTCTGGAGACGATGTGACAGTAGACGATGCATCCTTGGATGCAGATATGATCTTTTGAATCGTCTCAAGGAAGGATTCTATGCCTACTTTTGGTTCATCCAAATCTTACAAGTCAAACCCTACCATGCTGGTGATGGATTCAATTGGCTTATTGGACGGATGTACAGTAGCGGAGATGGCCTAAGGGGTTGGCTGCAATGGTGGAGGGGGAGATCGGTTTTTGCAGCCAACAAATCGACTAAAACATCAGCAATATGTGCAGAAGGGGAGAATGAAGCTGCAAAAGATTGATGAAATGTGTTAGATCATTCATTTAAATGGTTTTGAAAATCGTCTTTGAAAATAATTTATCTGATCTATGCCTGAGGCTCGTGGAGAGCTCTCAACCGATTGCTCTTGGGGCTTCTGACTCCTGCTAGCCATGGCCTTCTTATTTGGACGGCCATGCTTCTTCTCTGATAAATAATTGGCTAAAAGAGTTAGTTAACAAAATGGGCATCACAAGTATGGAATGAAGCCGATGAATACTTACTTGGTTGTTGTTTTTCATAATCTAAAAGTGAAGAAGATTGGATACCAAAAGTGCCAGATGAATAACCCGCCAAATCCGATCCAGTGGGGTGTGGCCGTTTGCTGGATTGGCCAACTCCTGATGAATCAACATGTTTTTTCCCTACTACCTTGGTCTATAAAATAAAAGGAGAAGCCGATTATTAAAAGTTCAAGGATATATTAGGGGCTATACAGAGAGAGGAAAAAATCTACTTCAGCTGATACCACGCCAGTTATGTTAACACTCATGTTAGTATAGCCCGATGAACTAGCATCACTGCTACAACTCGAGCCACTACTAGCGGAGTTAGTGATCATCAGCTGTGGGGGAAAATTTCAGCAACCACTACTGATATAGTACGATCCATGGGGTAAAGTGCTGCACAAATAACCAACCACCAAGTAGTGAAGCCCCCTACCTTCCGAGTATGCAGGAAAAAGTGAGGCAGATTTTAAAGATGAAAATCATCGGCCATGTGCAAAGGGATAGCACCCCTGATGCACGAGGAAGTCTGTCCCTTGGCCTAAGCCGATTAAGAGCTAAAAACTCAGAGGGACTTGGCCAAATCTGAGCTGTCTAGCATACACCGATGGATTATATAACTCATAGGACGGTTGATAAGTCTGATTCTTTGTATGCAAGCCAATAGACAGTAAACTTGGAGAAATAAAAAGTCAATACAAATTGTGGGTTTCTTCAAGCATATCATCATTGTCGGCTGGCAAGTGAAGAAATAATAAGGCAAGGGTAACTGTCAGCTTCTTTATAGTTGAAAAAGTCACGCTGACCAAAATCATCTTGATCAAGCTAGAAAAAGAAGGCCAAAAACTTCCTTGCTCCGACAAGTGTAAGTCTAGGTTGGTGCAGGAGCACAGGATGAACTTTTTAACATAAGACCTGCTATTTCTGAATTCCACTTCTTGCTCTTCTGCGGTTTCTTCTCAAGGGAAAGGAGTCAGTTCAGCTGAGTCAATTTTAAAAGATCGGCTAAATGCACAATAGAGCTAAGTCTGGATAAACCATAATGGACCACCCACATTACCGACGGTATATGACCCCATCCCTATAAAGAGCAGACTGCTAATGACATGCATCATCTGGTAGACTACGCCAAGAAACATTCACAAGGACTTGGTGTACATCTGTCGGCCCAAGTGATACTCCACAAAACAAAAATTGGTACAACCACATATTTAAAAAAGCTGCGTGCTCCTTATCGGACCGATTCCTTTGTTGTTACTTATATATTTACTCCATCCTTCTCCCTTGGAGTGGATTAACTTGTGTTGTGGCATGGAACTGAAAGCCGACACTTGGTCCCCATCTGGCCTCAAGCAAAAGAGCTGGGCTACATCTAATAGTGTTGGGCCGATGGGACCTGTTCTAAATATGAAGGGGTTGAAAGTATCTGACCAGAAATAACAGACCATGGCCACTAAGGACTTGTTGACCTCTGGATCGGCTAGGGACAAAGGAAGACACTCAGCTATCCCCATGTGTTCCCACTCAAGCATATTTTGGGCTACTAACTGATTGTACCAATTCCGCCAACCCTTCAAAGCTATTGGACAAGCTCTAAAACTTTTGCTCCACCCTTCTATATTATACTCCAGAGCCGACAATGGAAAGCGAGGAATTTCTTGTTCTATGACAACCGACGGGTCAAGATTACCTACCGGTCCTAAATAATACTAATCATTGTTGTCGAGTATGGGGATGAGTACCTATTGAGGGTTCATGGTTCTCTGAGCCAATTGGAAAAAGATGGACAAGTTGACAAACATTGCCGAATGGAAGCTTGAAGTCTAAGAACGAAGATGAAGCCGATGGAAGGAGAGTTGAAACCTTGAGCACATGAAAATGCCAGAAGGATGGGCGTATGTTATCAGTCATGGTGAAGTTTATGAGGATCAAGATATTACGGTGAAATATATGGAGCGGTTATGATGGAGATTATTTGTTGCCAAGCCGATAAAGAAGATTTTTGGGAGATAATGTGTTCTCTCCAAAAAAAAATAGGGGGCATATGTTAGCACCAAAATTTGGCAAGATATGCGGCTAATTTGTAAAGACAAGTTAAAATTAGATATTTAGCCGATATCTGTTTAAATAAGGAACCTTATCTTCAAGAGATTAAGACCGACACGCTTTATGATTTACAATGGATTAGAGAAGGTTACGGTTGGCCTACACGCTATAAAAAGGGGACCTAAGGCAAGCCAAACAACAACAATCAATCAATCAAATCGCATCTACTTTTTACTTCCTATCGACTAGGAGTAGCTTTCGTAATTTAGACCTTGTAATTCGTTCTTGATCAATAAAAAGTTGCACATCACTAATTGTTGATCACCTTTGATTGCGCCAATTTATCTAGGTTAACTTTTATCCGATCTTGTTACGCATCACCTTTTTCAAGAAAATATGCCTTTACCAAACCATTTAATCGGCCATAACAAGCTGCTTAGATTTATCGTCACTTACAATCTAATCGGCTACATAGCTGTTTAGATCTGATCTGAATTGAAAACTCTAATCGGCTGACATAGCTGTTTAGATTTTAATTTTTCTTGCCGATTGCAAGATCAAATCAGCTGGCACGTCTCGAACCTCTTAAACCCGGTGTTTGCGTGTGTTTGAGGTGATCAAATCCTTCGTCATATTTCCGGGGCCAACAGGACCATATACTGTGTTGGAGTAGATTGAACAAGCAGCTTACAAGCTTAAATTACCTGAAGGAAGCATGGTGCATCCAGTGTTTCATGTCTCTGAGCTCAAACCTCATGTTCCAGACCATACTCTCAGTATTTTCTGCCATGCTCGCACATGTTGAAATCAGCTTGCAATCAATACAGCCAGAGGAAATTCTAGATAAAAGACTGGTTAAGAGAGGTGATACTGCTCATCTTCAGGTACTAATCAAATGGATATCATTCCCTGCTACAGCTGCAACTTGGGAGGACTACGATGAGATTCATTAGAGATTTCCATAAGAACCTGCTTGGGGATAGGTTGGATTTCAAGGGGGCGGCAATGTCATAGCTGCACTAGGTAGGAGCAATGGATCGGTGGAAGCAAGGAGGAAATAAGATGCTAATGTTGTCTACAGGCAAGAACGGGAAGTGGCGCAGGAATCAGCTGAAATAAACAGAGGAGTTGGGTTGGCTGGCTGCCTTTCAAATTATGTGCGTGTGGGTGTCGGCCTGTGTAAGCGTCGGGTGTGCGTGTGTGTGTGTCGGCCCGAAGTGGCGACGGCGGGGTTTAAAGAGTCGAGTACTGTATAACGTGATGCCCAGATTGAGAGATAGAAAGAAGCTGTGCTTTCTTCTTCCCCTCTCTTCCCTCATCCCTAATTTCTCTTCATGTTCACACTATCGTGATGGCAATTGGCGGCAGCAATTAGGATTGGTAGATGGGGCATAACAGAAGGTTTCTTTCAGCTTGTTAATATCTATATCGTTCTGCTGCTAGCACGTTTAACGATATCATCTTCATAGCTTAGAAGACATTAGAACTTCAACTATCTTTCAAATTATCTGTTAATATGTACACTTGTAACATCCCAAAATTTGCTTTAATATTATTTTATTGGTTATTTGTACATTTTATGATTTTCTAGAATTTATTGGACTTTTCGGAATTTATTTGAATTAATTATGTATGTTGGCCTTTTATGAAAACTATTTAAATTTATGCAAAGTTAAAATAAAGTTTTGCTAAAAATATTTTATTTAAGTTCAAAATACTTCAAAGTTTTTTTTGGGATTTTCTTGGGTTTTTACTGATATTTTTACTACCTAAAACCAATTAAATGAATTTCTGGAATTATTTTAAATGATAAAAGATTCGAAAATTCTATCGGAATAGTATTGGGCCGAAGCCCAATACTGTGCGCGCAAGGCCTGCTTCTGCGCGGCCCAAGTCAGCCCGCGAGGGCGTCGCTAGAAACCCTAGCTAGGCAGTCGTTGGATCACGATCCATCCGTCCAGAGGGGGCCGCGTGTGCGCTAGCGTCTTGACCGTCGGATCGGGGACACGCGTCGCGCCGTCGTTCATCGTCTCCGAAGCGGACTCGGAGTTCGCCGCCGTGTGGTCGTCGAATTTCTTCGCCGTATAGGGCTCGATCTCCTAGGCTATTTAAGGGCGGGGTAGACCCCGAGGTTTGCCAGCGTGCGCCGCATCTTTGACCTAAAGCACCGCCGCCAGAGAAGCCTTGAAGCGCCCGTGCGACCTCGCCGTAGTTAGTTCTTGAGCCGCCGCGGTTTTTGCCTTAGATCGTCGTCGATTCTTTGTCTTCCGCCGCTTCAGTTCCGGATCCAAGCTCGTCGTGGTGTGCCGCGTCGACGTCTCTCCTTTTTCGCGTCGGAATCGCGCCCGAACGCCTTCGCCCAGGTCTTCTTCCCCGGCTCCGGTGATATCTTTCGCCCTGTCTCGCCATTAGCCTCGGGTGAGTTCTTGACCGTTGGACCCTGGTGGAATGGCCTAGATCGTGCCGCGTCGCTGGGTAATCAGAAAACCCCATCTTCTAGCGTGCGTTCATCGCCATCCGATCCAGATATCTCGTAGATGCGCGCCGCGTGTCGAGCATCGGCACGGGCGGCGTCACAGCCAATCCGGTGTCGCCGCGTGTCAGGCGCTGTCACCGAGGCGCCATGGTCCCGGTTTACGGTGGACCAGATCCCAGCCGTGGACCGAGTCTATGGACCAGGATGACGTGTCGCCATCTGATTGGTCCGAGTCAGGACTGACGTCACGCTGGCGCAATAAATCGATTTTTAGTATAAAAATAATTCCGAAAAATCAAATTTTCTTATTTGTGTATTTTCACTATTTATTCAAACTTCAAAAGGCTATAACTTTTGCATTTTAACTCGGATTTGAGTGATTCAAATTTCTAAAAATTTGTAAAATTGAGATATATTTAATGGTGAATTTTATTTGATTTTTGGAGTTCATTCTCTCTATTTTGGTATTTTATTTGCTTTTCTCCTTCGGTACGCGTAGACGTTGAATTGTGCGACGCTTCGGAGGAAGATCCATCAACTCAAGAGCAAGTTCCAGAGCAAGATCAGAACCTATTCCAAGGCAAGTTGTACTTTGATCATGTTGAACCCATGTTTATACAAATGCTATATTGTTTTACTTTATTGCATAGTATTTCAAGTATACAATTGTTTCAATTTAAATTAGGATCTAGTTAATCTACCCATTTGATCTATATACCCTACCTTGTCATTTATATGCCATGATCTAATTGTCACCCTAGGATGGTTAACTGATAGTTGGTTAATATTGATAATCAACATGGGCTGGTTAGACCGTTGTAGATTGCTTAGTCGTGCCACGTCATCACATGTACTTGAATTATTAATGATTAATCTTGACTAACAGAATATGGGACAATGATGTGAACTTGTGTGTCATGTGAGGTCACGCAATGAGATTGTGTTGTAGTGGCGAGTCATGTCACGCAACGATATTGAATTGTTGATAGCACGTGGTGCTTGGTAATCAACTTGGGTGATAATCATTTAGATTGGGGCAAGTGGTAAAGGGCGAGTATGCCAAGGTGGGCCCGATGGGCAGAGGGTATGTGGATGTCTTGCCCTGATCACTCTAAGGACTTAACCTTGCAAGCCTTTGACCTGAGTCAATCATGCAACCACATGTTTGGTATGGGACAGTCTAGCTGATTAATTTGCAATGTCTTAACTTTGGTACTATCTTGGTCGGTGTGAGTTCCCGAGTTATAGAGTAATTCACATGGCGCAAGAGGGGGGCCTTGGATGTGGTAACCAGTCCCACCAGTGTTGAAATCTTAGCGGGTGGTACCGGGTTAAGCCAGAGCATTGTAAAAGCTTTGTCATGATTTCTCTGCCGGCACACCAAAGGAAGTGTGCTAATGGCCAGGCGCAAAGAGAATATCATGTCGTGTGGGTAAAGTGCATAATCTCTACAGAGTGTAAAACTATTCGAATAGCCATGCTCACGATATTGAGCAATGCTCGGGAATTACAGTTAAGGGTTAGTTTAATTAAAATGAAAAACTTGGTTGGGATAACAGGATGCCATGGGAGTTGGATACTTAGGATTGGAAACTTTGTTTACTTGAGAAATGTTGAATCTATGTATTATTGTTATTTGTTTTACGGTCTTTACAATCTATTTATTGTATTTGTTCATAAATGCTGCTTTGTTGCAAAATAGCCATGATAGCCTATCCTTTGGAATAAGCCTTGCATATAACTATGTTAGAATTGCATTCTGTGCACAACTTGTTGAGTGCTTTATGTACTCACTCTTGCCAACAACAACATCACCAGTTGAGGAGTCTGCATCAATGCTGGAGGAGGAGTCCAAGAAGAGACGAGTGTTTAGGGCGCAAGCCTTATCAGTTGCCTGTGGTAAATTGAGGGGTTGTCTACGTTTTCATTCCGCTGCAGTTTAATGTGTTATTCAGCCTTGCGAGGCATAGTCATGTAAGTAGACCATAAGGTCATTCAACTAGTAGTATATATCATATGATGTCTTTCATAATGTTTCCGCTGTGTATGATTGTGATATACACCAATGTTGAGCCTGTGTGCACTAGCGTGATCCTGGGCTAGTGTAGTCAGTATACACAGAGGGTCCGAAGTTGCATATTCGGGTCCCGACAACACTTCAAGTCTTGACCTTACAGAGTACCACGACTCTGTCATTACCATCAACCGAGATCCAGTGCAGTCTCATGGGACGGCAACTTAAACAGTTCCATGTGGACCGTTAGATGATCTATACAGTTTGTTGCCTCAGACGGTCTGAACTGCTAGGGACTACTTAAGTTGTTGTCCTCAATATAACTGTACAGGATCCCTTTCCTCCTATCATACACTTAGGTTTTCCTAAGTTCCTTACTCTGTTTTATTTGGCATTCCCTTTGACTCACTGCTCTTTGACTTATTTGTCACTATCCAAAAGCTGACAAGTACAATTTCCCCCATGTTATACATTTTTAGCTCGGTTTTCAAGAATGAAGATATTCATCAGTTTTGTAATGCAGATTTGACCTATTATCACTGCCTCAGGGAATGAAAATGTAAACATAGTTTGGTTCATGTCAATAGCTGTTGTTGCACTCCTGCTAAGATAGCTTGTCGTGGGCCTTAATCCTTCTATTGATTTTACAGTGAATAGCTTGTATTTTGTCTTGAATTTCATCCGAGTTACATTTGAAACTTTTTTTGTACTGCAGTGAAATATATGAAACATTTTCCCGCTAATATTATTTGAAGGTTTTTTGGTCAGCTATCTCAAATGAAGCTACACCCCCCACTTGCTTAGGTTTATCAGGTGACATTTGTGAAACTCTTTCGAGCCTCAAGAACCATTTCATTTTGATGGCACTTCTTTGAATGAAACCGTCCTCACTTTTTTCAACTTTAGTTTTCACCATTATAAACATTTTACCATGAATTTACAGTTGGCAAACAAAATTGAGCTTCCATCCTCCAAGCATTACCTCACATTCTCAATCCAACGTCATCGCATTGAAAATTCCATCCTCCAAGCATTACCTCACATTCTCAATCCAACGTCATCGCATTGATGGAAGAAATTTTGTTCTGAATAGGTATAGGTAAAATAAGGAAAAAAATGCCAAGGAACATTCATTGACAAAAACGATCATATTAACAACATTGCATAATTTGCAAAGAGCCCATAGGTTACATCTATTTCCTGTGCCACATTAAGCTGCGGTGATGGGTTTCTTTCTCTTAAGAAATTAATTTGCCTATGGAACATTAAAAGGAGTATCTAAATGAGCTAACCCTGGCCGCACATACAGGACAACGACTAAATATCCAATTAACAATTGCTATGCCATTAACTAACTCATCGATTTTCATAATATCTAGCTAATTAATCAAGATCGTAAACAAGCGTCAATCTGATTGTAAAATGGTCTCTAAATGGTCTGCAGGCTGTTGTCGTCCTTGTTGCCGTCGTTGGCAACCTTTGCTTTCTCCATGTCGACAGCCTGCAGCTCGCGGCGAGACACGAACTTGACGGTGTCCTTCCTGAACGTCAAGTAGACCA
This sequence comes from Otatea glauca, assembly GCA_036346275.1. Taxonomy (NCBI): domain Eukaryota; kingdom Viridiplantae; phylum Streptophyta; class Magnoliopsida; order Poales; family Poaceae; genus Otatea; species Otatea glauca. The sequence continues at coordinate 37,034,538 of CM070723.1, read as the reverse complement.
CTGCAGCGACGTAAAGCAGCATAAGCGGGAACAAGGTGATGCCGACGAGCACGTTGGTATAAATCGGCAGGGAGTTATGGAGGACCCAGCCAACAAATTTTGTGCTGAGGAAGTAGATGTTTATCCCAATGATAACAAATCCCAGCATCCACGAGAACCCGATGATCTGCTTGCGATTGATACATAATTAATTAAGCCGAGAATTTCATTCCTGTGTGACCAAGAAACAAGCATCGGCAGTGTGTGCATGCTTACATAGATGGAGTTGCTGTTTTGGCCCATCTTGTTGCTGCTGCTGCTGAACTTCAGAAGAGGAATGAGAGCAAACGGTAGCTCAAAGGACAGTATCATCTGCATGAAAATTACAGCAAACCAAAACATTCAGTAATTTGATCTTTTGCAGTAGTATGATCAGAAGGTACGAGGCACACTAAATTATTGTGCACTATTAGATCAAGCAAAAACCTTGGTTATTTAAGAAGTACTATCAATCTGCGACAACTAAAAGGTGCTAATATGGATAGTTGATGCCGCGTATATTTTCAGTGGAGAAAACAGCATACCGATGCAACGATGATGAGACGACCGGCACCACTGGAGCCTCCGATGATGGAGACGATTAAGCTCGGCACAATGGCGATGCTGCGGGTCATCAGGTTCCGCAGCCACTGCTTCATCTTGATGTCCAGGAACCCCTGCACATACATGCAAAGAAAAGGTTCAATATAAATATACGCTTGATTACTTGTACTTTGTTGTGTGGTTATTACCATTTTACCATGAAAAATGCTCATTAAGAAAATAATGCAGTACTGGATAAATACTAGTATGGTGAAATTGTAAGTTTGGGAGAAGCCACACTGGTGACAATTGTATTGATCTCACATATAGAGAGTACAACCATAAGATAAGTTCACATCTATACAAGAGATATATTAGCTATGTAACAACATCAAAAGATCAAGAGAAATCCAAAGAAAGTAGGGATCTGTCGTTGGGCATGCATGGCAATACGTGCACACAGTAACATGAATCATTGCTATTATTTAATATATGTCGGTAATTTACAAAAGTATACCTGCATGATATATTGCCCAGCGTATGTGCCGGTGATGGTTGAGCTCTGCCCAGAAGCCAAGAGCGCCACACCATACATGATTGCACTCGACCTACCTAGTACATTCTGCACAGTACAATATAAATAAATAAATATGCAATCGATCATTATAGAACACTAACCATAAGTCAGTGATGACACAATTAATTATTACTAGTGATGAACTGTGTACACAATTAGTACCTTGAGGAGGAAGGATGAGGAGTCCAAGGTGAGGTTGCTGCATTTTTCAGCATCGTCCGGTGAGAGGTTGCACGCGTTACAGACAGTTCCGGAGACAGAGACGATAGCGATGTTCACGAGCATTGACACGAACAGCGCTATGCCACTCTCAAAAAGGAAGCACCTGCAAGCATCCTGAAGCACAAAGAATCAAAGAACATTTATCAGTTAATTTGGTGCCTGGATTGTTTTCTGAATTCTGAACAATCTTTTCTGCATAGCTATACAGTATCTGATCACCTTCATTCCTCTTACTGATACGGGTGTGTTCCTCGACAGCACCAGGGCAGAGTGCAAGAATAGATTGTGCCTGTAATTAATTATAGAAAAGAATTTATTGTACTTTGTAATTAACAAGAGTTGCACTTTTTAATGCAACGGCTAACAGACATCACGTGTGGCAACTAAAACTGCAATTTGGTCATTCTGGTGTTTTTCAGCTACTAGCAGAACTTATGCAAGTTGATAGCTATCAATAACAGAATTTCGCCAGAAGACCAAAAAAATAATAATATGCAGCACGCATGCACATAAACAACGAAGCATCATATGTGCATGTTTGGTTGCTTACGGCATTACAAGAGCCCCAAGAAGAGCAATGGCGTCTCCAGTGGCACTTGACCCGCTGAGCCTGGGGATGAATAGTCCGCTGATGACCTCCTTGACTGGAGGCTTTACTATGCTCATCTCCACGAAGAAGCACGCTGCCATGACAAACACTAGTAGCGCGACCAAAAACTCCAGCTTCCTAACCTAGTTACATACAAGGAGAAAGCCTACATGTCAGGACATGTGCATGAAAAAAACCTTTTGGGAATAGTGACTGACTAGTAATGAGCCCATTCAGCATGGGGTGTAGTTTGTCAGAATTTCATTAAAACGCTTTTTTTTGTACACGCAGTCTATATATCCAGTTGATTACCCCATATCTTTGCAGTCCAATAAGATGAAGCGTGCTGGAGCCAGCAATGAGAACCCCGATCCATACGGGGATGTGGAACAAGAGGTTGAATGCGAAAGCTGTTCCGATAACTGCGAAAAGGCAAATTTGTAAGAAACAAATGATGCAGCCGCTAAACATTAGATCAGAATGTTGCACTTGCTACTGATTAAGACAATTGAACACAGTAACAGATCAAATTGTTGTTTACATATTCGGCTCATAAAAATTCTTGTATATTGGTTTGCATCATCCTAAGATCTTGACATTGGACATGCATAAATTTATAGTTCGTAAGGATGCGGTGGACAAATAACAATTAATCACAACAAAAAATTTATAGTTCTTGTGCATGAGATTTGGAATCTAGGACCATGTGGAGTGATATTTTCTTATGTTGATCTACTCCTAATGAGCTTAATTAAACATAATTAGCTAAAAATTTAAAATTAGGACCATCATGTTAATTCTAACCTTCTGGGATATCTGCAGCAATCACAGCTACTTCTGCCAGCAGCCATAGGCAGGTTTTCACCCATAATGGATACTCTGTCTTGCACAGCTCAGCAAGATGTCGCCCTTTGTTAGTTAACAGTCATTAGCACCAACATTGCTTGTTAAATTAGAAAATACATGACAATTAGTGCCTCCTTATTACCTGTCACCACTCCAAGGTTAGCTGACAGTGACTGTATAATTAGTGCAAAGATGAGGCCAATAAAAATCACCCAAAGGAGCTAGGAACGCAGGAAAGAACAAAACGCAAAAGTAAAGCAGTTAGTTCATCTCTTCGTGTTGTACAGGAAGACATAACAAGCTAAGGTGACTTACTGGCAGGAAAAATGGAGAGTAAAGATTAAAAAGCCAGAAAATGTACCTCGTATCCGTGATTGGCGCCGGCTTGCAGATCAGTTTGCACTGTTTCAATTCGACAAGAGTGAGAACCATGTTTGTATACATGTGAGAGAGAGGTTTGGAGATAGAATATTACGATTTCCCGGATCAAGGTAGGCCAAGCAGACCATAAAGCCTGGTCCAACATGTCGCAAAAAGCTTTTCCATGCCGACTCCTGTGTTACAGAACAAATAAGGACTAGTAAGTGTGCATTGCATGTCACACAATTAATTAAGAAACATAAAGCAAAATAAAAAAGGGTACTACAGTGAGTTTTTTTTCTTGCACAGAAGCGATGAAGATAAAAAAAAAAAAGTTAATTTCCAATCGTAGCTAAATTTACTTTTTTTGGCAGGAAAAGAGACCTTTATTAATTACCCAAAATTTGGGTTATGAGCCTGAGAAGAAAAGGTAAATAAGACATCAAGAATACCCTTAAGGATTAGCAAAGGAATGTACGGCAGAAGAAATTAGATTAAAATAAATACAAGAACCACAGGAAAAACTAAGAGAACAAGTGCTACAATCTGAAAAGTGCGGACATGATAATCAAATAAAAAAAGGCATGTAGTTGATCCAAAATCCTTAGTTTGCGAGGTGCATAATGTCAAGCTATGCAAATGTGGAGTAGAAGTAGCACAGATGCAAACCATACTAAATAGCATATAGTGGGGGGGCATTTCTACAAACACCGAGTGTGCACACCAAAAGGTTCCACCTTTTATGCAACTTCACAGAACCAGGAAGCAAGCAGCAATTTCTCGATCAATCAGGCTGTGAGGCGTGGATCAAACAGCGGACGGAGAACCAAAGAGGAGGCGCGCCCGGCGGTTGATGGGAGATCAGAATGGTGGGTGACGGGGCAGAGCTGGCTCCATCCAGATCCCGATCAGACAGCAGTTTCAATGATCGAAAATTGGAAAAGATGAGGTTTGATCATAGAAGCAAATGCAACTCAAATCCAATGAGAATTAATTAGAGGATGAGCTATACAGAGATCCAGTCGAGTTGAGCGCGTACGCAAGGACTAAAATGTAGGAGGTGCTAATCATGGAGAATACCATGCACATGTCCATCAAACAAAACTGTGTGCCTTGCGGTGCCCAATTTGTCGGCTGGATCTACATTTTGCCGAGCATTTGGTGGGTAGCGCACGGCCATTGTTCAAGCTAGCTCCTTACGAGCAAAACGTCCGAGGAGGTGACGAGCTTGCTGCTGCCGACCACTACTCTCGCCCTGTCGCGCGGCCTCGCCAGTCAGCTGCTTCACTACCCCTCAGCATGCTGCTCGCCCCGCTGAGTCACTGCTGCTGCTCTGCTCCCGCCGCGCTCGGGGGCCACGCAGGCGGGCGCGCACCAGCGCTCGCCGCCCTCCTGCCGCGCCCGCCCCCTAGCCCGACCACCACGCTGCGCCCAGCCGCACGCCCCCACCAGATGGTGGATCGTGGATGGACTAGACCGGGCGGACAAGACGGGCTGCCCAGGCCATGGACGTCACGCGAGAAAGACCCTAGACTCGATCGGTTCGGCCCATAGCCTGTTCACCAACCTGAGCTCCGACGCCCAAGCTAGCCACCCCAATCCGCCGCCGCCCTGGGAGGGAGGGGGTACCAGGGGGGCGGTCGCCGAAGCCGATACTCAGCCCCGACCTTGGTGTCCGCCAATGTATATAGGCAGATATGCAGGGACCGTTATTAGCTAGATACATGAAGTGGGGAAATTAACACTGACCTTCACGGGATCATCGTCACCGTTCCCTCTCCGACCGGCGAGTGCCTCGATGTCAACCACCACGCCGGCGGCCGCCGGTGGCTCCATCTTCTCCACCTCCATGCCTTGCTTTGCCTCCCTAATTGAGCTGGCTAGCTGTATCAACTCGGTTGTGTACGGAACTGTACGTAGTGTCGTCTTGCTCGATGATCTGTTTGGAAAACTCGATCAGATGCATAACCCCTCACTAGCTACGGTAACTTATATATAGCAGCTGCAGGGCGTTGCCGCTGCCGCCGCATGCAACGAGATCGATCGGTTCCGGGGGTGACCAGGCGGGGCGCGGGTGGGGGGCTCGCGATCCAGCGCCGGCCGCCCCATGGCCGCCGCGTGCGCGGCACACGCCTCGCGAGCGTACGCGCGCACGATGCTGGCAGCGAGCCTCGCGGGCGTACGCGCGCACGACGGTGCGTCGGATCGCCGCACGCGGGTCGATGGCGACGGGCACAAGCGAGCTGCGTGCTCTTGCATGGCGCGCGCGAGATATCGGCGACCTATGTAGCGCGCGGCGTAAACACCAAAACTTTCGTTACTATAGACGTGGCCATCCGACCAGGTTTTTGTTTTTATCAGGGCCGATCCGTGCACCGCGAATGGGTTAAACCAGTGCGGTATGATTGTGAGAATCGTGTCAGGTCTAATAGGTGGTATAGCATTGTTGACGTTAAAAACTTGATGTAGGGTTTCTAACAGCAGCACACCGGACGAACACCGGATTCAGAGCGTACCAGTCGATTTGACCTGTAATCGACAAGGTAAAAACAATAAAACCCACTCAAAGCCGATCGTTAAGATCAATTGGCTTAGACTCGATCAGCTTGAAGCCGATCAAGATCAAAGTATCAGGATAAATCTAATTAGCTGATTAAGGCTAATCAGAGGATAAAGGCAAATCGATTCTGAAGAAGGCGATGCGCAATAAAATCAGAACAAATCAAATCTGGGGTGTAGTTGACGAAGATCAACAATCAGCGATGCGCAACTTTATTGATCAAAATCGATTACAAAGGCTAAATTACAAGAGCTACTCCTAGTCGACAGGAAAAAGAAAGTAAATGCTGTTTAGTTGTATGTGTTGATGGTGATCTTCGCAGCCCGCTTTGGTCCTTCTTTTATACCCTTGGCCGATAGTGTCCCGTTACAATACACTTCAAGCCCGTGTCCGTATCGGCTTTATCTTGGACGATTGTTTTCTTAAAAATCTTGCAGTTATCAAATATCTCGGGTTCTTTCCCATCCTCCGTTAGTTTCCATATCTTTAATTTTATTGCCTGATTTGGATAAACTTGCCGAATTTTGGTGCAAACATATGCCCCCTATTTTTGAGAGATGACTTGTCATCTGTCAAAAATCACAATTATCGGCTTTTCAATCGGCTGACGTTTGATCTTCACCCATTAACTGCTACTTTATGCGCGCCGTAATTCTTTGACATGCTGATAGTGCGTTTTAACTGCTCGCGTCTTTTGAGATTCACTTCCCGCCGTTTCAAATTTTTACCATGCTATAAAACGCGGCCCCCACCTCGGTCATTCCTCGCGCACAAGCTCTCTGACTCCAAACAATCGGCTTTTGTTTGACCATTGCTCAGTTTCCATCAATCGGCTTGCATCCCCCTTCTTCAATCGGCTTGCTAAGATTGGCTGAAATGGACGCGAGTCAGGTACTCATTCCGATCCCTAACAGTAAAGATCAGTATTTCCTTGGTCCGATAGAGAACCTAGATGCCAGTACGGTTATTAGCCAGGATATTCCCCGCCTTCCTCTATCGGCTACTGCATTCAATATAGAGAGCTGGGAAAAAAGCTTCAGAGCATGGCCGACAGCGCTTAAGGGATGGAGATCTTGGTATATTCGCGTGGCTGCCCATAAAAGAGGGGAGTGGGAAAAAATGGGTATAGCTGAATGCATTCCTCTCTCATTAGCCGATCCAGAAGCCAATGAGCCCTTAGTGGCCACACACACATTTATCGGGTCGAGACCTTCAATGCCTTCTTGTTCCATATCGTCCCATCGCCCAACCTCATGGATATAGCCCAATTGTGTTGCCTTAGGCCAGACGGTGAGCAGATATCGGCTTTTAGCGGCAAACCGAAATACAAGCTTATTCAATCCAAAGGAGAAGGTTGGCGAAAGTATATTAATAACAATAATAAAGTGAACGGGCCGGTATCAGATGAAGAACATGTTGCCTTCCTGAACTTGTGGTTAGACCGATTTTTGTTTTGCGGTGCTTCTTTAGGACCAACACAAGTGTATCAGTTAATGGCAGAGCGGTTGGTAGAGGGCCGTCGGCTAGCATTGGGAAAAATATTCCTTGGAGCAGTTTGTCGAATGATGCATGTGATTAGGAGTCGGCTTTTACTGGTTTTGCCAAATTTTGCGTAGGCAACGTAGGTGGTCCTCTCTGGTTCATCCAGATATGGTTGTACTGTTTATTTAGCCGATCTTTCAAACTGGATCCATCTGACGACTCGGCATTTCCTCGCGAAAATACACCAGAAAATGCAGCACCAGAATTTAGAGCCAGCCGATCTTATGGCGAAAGATACATAATGTGCTCCGACAGCAAGAAGATCTCTCCGATTGGTCTGAAAAAATATTTATCTTTCTTCCTGAACTTGGATAATAATGATTTTAGCCAACAAGACTTCTTCGATTATCTGAGCGCAAATTGATTTTGAATGGCCATCATTTCTTCATCGGATTACGGATATTCGAGATGCTGAATCGACTCTAGATTTCTTCAAAACTTTTATTTCCCCCAGCATCCTGCATGTCGGCTTTAATACAAGAAATCGTACCTTTCAGCCCTCTTATGAATTTTATCATCCTTCCATCTTTGCCAGATAACTAGGTTTCGGCCAAGTGATCCCCAGTCTCCCACTTCTTGAGTTGGTTCAGCCTAGGACTAGAGTACGATCTTTAGCTGCAGCCAATATGGTCTTGGAGATAGCCGATGACTTGCAGATCAAATCTTTGCCACACTTCGTTTTGAATAATCGTCGATCTAGCCGATTCTTCGCATGGTGGTCTTCAATTGCGGATGCATTTCTCCTTGATCGTACCCCATCGGCTATTATTGATGCTCTCTTCCCAGACCTCCCTGAGCCGATGGTATCTTCGGATAACAATTCAAGTGATGAATCGAGCTCCGGATATGATAATACGAGTCTTGTAAATATTACTAGCGAGGTATTAGTCGATTTAACTTTTCTTTATCACACCTCATATGAATTTATCTCATCGGTTGTCTTCTTTTCTTTTGCAGACTAAATCTGCTGGCAAGAAGCCGATCGAAGCTTCTGCAGCTAGTAAAGAAAAACGACCACACAAGGCAACTGCACTTACTGGCTATACTTCTGGTTCCTTGGGCATTCAAAGCCCATCTTTATCCGATCTAGAGAGGCAACAGCAACCAAGTCAGTCATTCCTGAACATCTCTTGTTCCTTCCTATTTTTTCATTTTTATTTAACTGACTTTCCAGCCGATGGATCTTTCAGAGAAGAAGAAGCCAAAGTCCACTAGAGTTCCTGCCAAGAAGAAATACTCCAAGCCACAGGAACAAAGTGGCGAAAGTTCACCGCATGGATCGGCTACTGCTCAAGTATTTTTTCCATCTTAAAAATTTACAAATCCTGATTTAGCCCATCGGTTCTTATTATATTCTTTCTTCCAGCCTACCGCATCGGCACAAGTGGCCAACATCCTGGCAAGCTTGCCAAATATATCGGCCAAAGAGCCGTTGCCTCCTCAGCCGATGCCAGCACCAACAACCGCTGCTGCTCCAGAAGTTTCTGATCCATCCAACATCCTCGGTTTCAATTTATCTGATTTGGATGATCCAGAGATCTTTGCAGCCGACGATTATATCTCTGCAATTCAAAATATCATCGCGGTTTCAAAAGACGCGTCGGCTGCTGTCTCATCGGCTCCTGGAATGCAAGATCGTCTCAACAGGCTCTTTGATTTGGTGTCAAGGCCTCAATCAGAAATCATGAATAATAATCAGCCGATTCGAGACGCTATGGCCGCAGTTGAAACTGATCTACCGCCAAAGGCCATGGCTGCACTGCTCGAAGTGTGTCATCTAGACGAGAAGAAAGTTTTAGTGGAGGCAGCCCAGGAGAGGAAAGCAATGAGAATAGCCCAAGAGGCCGACCAGAGGATCCTTGACAAAATGGTTGCGGAAACAAAGGCAAAGAAGAAAAAGTTTGATGCAACCATAGAATCTCTGAAAGCTAACAAAACTTCCATTCAGAAATTGGAAACCACTAAGAAATTTCTTGAGGATGAATTGTCGAAAACGATAAAGCTCATTGCTGAAGGCCAAGATTCCTTTGAAAAAACTTCTTCGGCCGCTAAGCAGCAGAAGGCAGAAATAGCATCGGCTGTAGCAACCTTTAAAGAGCAGTCGGCTAAACTTGTACCCATCCCGGGCAGTGCGACAGAAGATGACACAATCCTGGATGAGGTGCAGGAAACTATAGCCAAGGCTGATGGAGCATTATCGGCTTTGGGTGCACGACTCCCAGGCTCTGGGTGTTAGTGTTATGCCCTTGAGGCAATCATTTAGATGATTGTAACATGACTATGTTTATGAATAATAATATGATTATTGGTCCAATGAATGTATATCATTGTATTGATCAACAAGTATGTGACTTGATTATGAAGCTCTTTACTTAATGATGTAATTCGATAAATATCTCTGATCGGATATCATCGTATAGGACTACGATGAATAGATCAGCACATGTAGTGATCGATGATCATGCTTCATAGATCATGGGATATGGAGATATCATCTCTACATTGTGGACCATGTTGAAGAACATGGGTTAGATAGACCCGCTATGGGACACTGCGAGAATGTTTCATTCTTATGTGTCATCGTGTATCTCATACCTAGAAGATGTATGATCCTTAGACCTGAGATTGTCATATTCCCTACATGTGTAATAGTTTTCCTTGGGGCTATCAAACACTACTTCCTAACCGGATAGTCATAAAGGTAGCTTTCATGTTTACTATGAAACGTGCAGAGGGAAGTGAGCAGTCAAGATGGAATTTGCCACTCCAATGAAACAGAGATATATGACAAGGCCACTCGTGTGATATGATTAAGAAAGTGCATGGCCATGCCGTGATTGAGGAGTCAATCACAACTTATTAATATATCACGGACACGAGAGATGGATTGAATCATCAAAGGATGACATGCTTCTCGCCTTGAGATCAATCTTCATATACTTGGCAAAGGGATTATTACATGAGTTCTTTTGATAGGTTACATTCGATTTGATCACAAGATGTTTGGGAGTTGGCATACTTTGCAAGAAGCCGCTACCAACTATTGGATTGAAAAGGAGTTTTCGAATCCATGTCCAAACGTATGTGAACCGCAGGTCACACACTTAATGGTGGGGACGCATTAATTTGGATTGGATCCGTAATTAATGAACCTCGTGGGCTTAGCATCTTTGGTGGGCCCTGGTTTAGGGTTTCATCTCGTGGCTATATAAGGAGGGAGGAGGAGGCGCAGAGTGTGCTTTCCACGGTTTAGGTTTGATTCACTTGAAACCCTAGCCTCCTCCTCTCGCCGCCTCGCCGAGCGACTAGGTGCTTGCACACACACGCCTGGCGTTCCATCTCTCGGACGTGTGGACTCATGCGGTGACGCTGCTGCGGCGCGGCGTGGGAGGACGATCCACGGCGAGGCAAGGACGATCCACTACATCGACGCAACGACTGCGGCGAGGACGAACCACTACATCGACGCGCGAAGGATTCCGCAACTGCGCGTCTAGTGGTAATCTTATCTATGATCCTCTTCTTGCGAGTAGCTTTCTGGTTGCGCGGTAGTTTTTTTTTTCGTGCTAGCGTAGCATACCGCGTTTCCCTACAGTGGTATCAGAGCCATCTCGTATAGTTTTGTGATCTGGATGTTGCACATATGATGTGTGAGGTTAGTAGATTGGATCTATTACATGTTCAGCCAGTTCATGTGATGAATTGGTGACGGCAGCCATCGATGAGATCGATCGATTTAGGGTTTGAGGAAAGTGCAAACCGACTCAATCTTGATTTGGGTGAGTCCGTTCATGGTACGACGTTACCCTTACCGGTCGGGTTACCGCCATCAGGGTTTCTGAAACGTATCCATATGGGACCAAGCCAATCAGATCGAGTTGGATTGGGTCAATCTGGTTGATCCATGGTAAGCGCAAACAGATTCAATATTGATTTGGGTGAGTCCGTTCATGGTACGACGTTGCCCTTACCGGTCGGGTTACCGCCATCAGGGTTTCTGAAACGTATCCATATGGGACCAAGCCAATTATATTAGATCGGATTGGGTCAATCTGGTTGATCCGTGGAAATTTTGAGGGTGTTTTCCCATGGCGGAAGACATAATTCCCATGGCGGAAGACACTTGTTGTGGGCGCGCCTCGGACCCTGAGTCGAGGGTTGCTTTTGTTTAACTCGTTTTTGCAGGAATTATGTGAAATAGTATGGCCTATGTGTATGTGATGCATGTAATTTCCACATGGCTCTGCGTGCGTGTTAAGCCATAAGGCTATTTAAATTGTATAACGACTGCGTGTCGACTTGTGATGCTTCAAACCCTCATGTAAAATTCATTATCAAAAGTTGTAAGGAGTTGCATCCATAATGATGAAGACGATGGCTAGGTGAACAAATCAAGCAAGGTGGCTAGGTGAACAACCAAGCATGATGATGGAGATCTTAATGCTAAGGGCCATGCTATTTCACGACTTATTTTGATTTTACGTGGATGTGTGTTTTATCCTTGCTATTTTCTTTATGCTCATTGCATGTGATGCTATGTTCATAGTAATCTTTGTTCATCCTTATAGTTAAAAATCTTAAATCAAATTGTCCATCCAATTGTTGCACCTATCAAGAATTTAGATCGTTATTGATATGATCGCCAAAGTAGTATATCAATGGCTATCTCAATAGATGATAGGGATGTGTTGGACACATCACGCATAACAATGGTAGATTTAAACGAGCTATCAAAACGGTTTTGGGCTTGAGGACATAAGTGGTTGGGATTTGATTTCAGTAATGAAGGAACCTATACAAGACAATTGGTGTCTAGGAAAACACACATGAGGCAGGTTTCTTAATTGGCACCGAATACGGAAGTGCTCCTCCTCATGTGAGCCCTTGGGGCAAAGTTGACTGGCCATGAGTTAAGTTGATGGAGGCATTCATTACTTGTTTTCATACTCAACAAACAAGAGTTACATATGATGTAATTAGCAAAGGTGTTGCTTACCTATGTCATTAAATTTCTAGCAGTGATGCCAAAGCTCACTAGTGTTTAATGAATATGGATCTTGAATACTCACTATGTGTCTATAAAAGGACATAAAATAGGAGTGTCTTTAAATTAAAAAGTTTAATAAAAGTTTTACATAAACATAGTGCTTAGAATCTTTGCATATTTTTGTTGTAGTTCAATGGCACCTTCTCCTACTCCTGCTACACCTGGTTTTGCTTTGAGATCGGTTTTGGAAAGGGAAAACTGAATGGAACTAATTTTGTTGATTGGTATCGCAACCCGAGAATTGTTCTCAAGCATGAAAAGAAGGACTATGTTCTAGAGAATCCAATTCTGATGAACCGGCCGAAAAATGCTTGCCGCAATTTGAGGGTTGAATATGAAAAGCATGTTAATGCTTCAGAGAGGTCACTGTCTCATGCTAGTCACAATGGACTCGAGCTCCAAAAGCAATATGAGGACCAGGATGCTTACAATATGATTGTGGGCTTGAAGGGCATGTTTGGGAATCAAGCAAGAGCTGAGAGGTATGGTATCTCAAAGCTTTTATTTGCTTGTAAGTTGGTCAAGGCATCCGGTCGATCCTCATGTGATCAAGATGATTGGTTACATTGGGAGATTGGAAAACTTGAGTTTCCCTTAGCCTCGGTTTGGCCACAGATGTTATTCTCCGTCTCGCCTCAGAGCTTTGAGCCATTCATTATGAATTTTCATATGAATAGCATGGAGAAGAGCCTAACCGAGCTACATGGGATGCTCAAAGTCTGCGGAGGAAAGCATTAAGAAAAACCCAATCATCGATGATGGTTCGAAAACAACCGCTTTCAAAAAGAGAAAGGCTAAGGCTGGGGGAACGGGAAAGAGCAAGGGCAAGGGCAAGGGCAAGGCTCAAGATGAGATCGCGAGCCTCAAAACTAAGCTTCAGAAGCTTAAAGTTGGCCCTCAACCTGATACCCAATGCTTCTATTGCAAGAAATCAGGGCATTGGAAACGGAACTGTGAAAAGTACCTGGCAGATAAGAAGAATGGAAATGTGGTTTCCACTTCAGGTATTAATGTTATAGAAATTAATCTTGCTACTTCTTCACTCACTCATGGGTATATGATCTGGTTCGGTTGCTCACATTTGCAATTCGTTGGGGTGATAAAGAGTAGAGACTTGGCAAAGGAGAAGTGGATCTTGGCGTGGGAATAAAGCAAGAGTTCTTTGGTCTTGCTGCTGGCACATACCCATTGCATTTGCCTTGAGATTAGTTTTAGAACTCAATAATTGTTATTTTGTTCCATCTTTGAGTAGAAACATTATTTCATCTTCTTGTTTGGAACATGAAGGTTATGATTTGAATAAAGAACTTTGTTTGTTCAATATTTTTGAATGATATGTATTATGGTCGTTGCCCCATGGTGGATGGGTTGTATGTCCTTGAACTCAAGAAAACCTATCTATAATATTAATGTAAAAGGCATCGGCCTAATGATTTGAACCCTACCTTTTGTGGCATTGTCGCTAGGTCATATAAATGAGAAGCGCATGAAGAAGCTCCATGGTGATGGACTTCTAACCTCATTTGATTTTGAATCATTTGAAACATGTGAATCTTGTTTACTTGGCAAGATGACAAAAGCCCTTTCACAGGTTTTAGTGAGAGAGCAAGTGAATTATTGGCCCTAGTACATACAGATGTATGTGGACCAATGAGCTCGACTGCTAGGGGTGGGTTTCAGTAATTTGTAACTTTTACCGATGACTTCAGTAGATATGGATATATCTATTTAATGAGGCATAAATCAAACTTTTGAAAGGTTCAAAGAGTTTTGAACGAAGTACAAAATCAACTTGGCAAAACAATAAAACACTTACGATCCGATCGTGGTGGCGAATACTTGAGCCAAGAGTTTGGTGATCATTTAAAGCAATGTGGAATCGTTCGCAACTTACTCCGCCAGAACGCCTCAATGGAATGGTGTGTCCGAACGACGAATCGGACTTTATTAGATATGGTTCGGTCAATGATCACCAAACAGATCCGCCATTATCCTTTGGGGTTTCGCTCTAGAGACAATTGCGTTCACTTTGAATAGGGTCCCATCAAAATCCGTTGAGAAGACGCCATATGAGATATGGATGGGAGAAGACCCATGTTGTCATTTCTCAAGATATGGGGATGTGAGGCTTATGTAAAACGTTTACAATCGATAAACTCGCACTTAAATCGAAAAATGCTTTTTGTGGGGTATCCTAAAGAAACAAAAGGATATTACTTTTACAAAAGAAACGAGAACAAAGTTTTGTTGCTCGAAATGGTGTCTTTTGGAGAAAGAGTTTCTTTCAAAAGAAATCAGAGGAGTGATGTGTATCTTGATGAAGTTCGAGAATCACATGAATATGTTCAAGCTACCTCGAACCTTCACAAGATGTACAAAGTGTTGTACAACCTGTGGAAGAGACTCCATTACGTGAGGTCGGGAGGCCACGCCATGTACCTATTAGATATGGGAATGACATATTATTGTTGGACAATGATGAGCCCATGACTTATGAAGAAGCAATGATGGACCCAAACTCCAAAAATGGCTTGAAGCCATGAGATCCAAATTCAATCCATGCATGACAATCAAGTTTGGAACTTGGTCGATTCACTGATGGTGTAAAACCATTGAGTGCAAATGGATTTTCAAGAAAAGATAGACGTAGATGGAAATGTTCAGATCTATAAGGCACGGTTGGTGGCAAAGGGTTTCAAACAAGTTCAAGGAGTTGACTATGATGAAACTTTCTCACCGGTAGCCATGCTCAAGTCTGTCCGGATCATTTTAGCTATTCTGCATATTTTGATTATGAAATATGGCGGATGGATGTCAAAACAGCCTTCCTTAATGGGAATCTTTTCGAGGATGTATACATGATACAACCCAAGGCTTTGTTGATCCTAAATATGCTAAAAGGGTATGCAAGCTTCAAAGATCCATTTATGGGTTAAAGCAAGCATCTAGGAGTTGGAACATTCGTTTTGATGAAGTAGTCAAAGGTTTTGACTTTATCAAAATGAAGAAGAGCCTTGTGTTTACAAGAAGGCTAGTGGGAGCGCACTTGTATTTACGATTTTGTATGTGGATGACATATTATTAATCGGGAATGACATTCCTATGCTTGAAGATGTTAAGACTTCATTGAAAAGGAGTTTCTCAATGAAGGACTTGGGAGAAGCATGCTATATCTTGGGCATAAAAATCTATAGAGATAGATCAAAAAGGTTAATTGGATTAAGTCAGGAAACGTACATTGACAAGATATTGAAAAGGTTCAATATGCATGAATCCAAGAGAGGTTTCATGCCAATGTCACATGGCATCGATCTGCAAGAATCGGTGTCCTTCGACATCCGATGAGCGAGACAGATGAGCAAGATTCCATATGCTTCAGCTATTGGGTCTATTATGTATGCCATGATCTGTACACGCCCAGATGTCTCATATACTCTAAGTGTCACGAGCAGATACCAAGCGGATCCTAGTGATGGTCATTAGATAGCCGTAAAAAATATCCTGAAGTACTTGAGAAGAACTAAGGGTATGTTCCTTGTTTTTGGAGGTGAGGAAGATCTGGTTGCAAAGGGTTACACCGATGCAAGCTTCCAAACTGACAAAGATGATTTTCGATCGCAATCCGGGTTTGTGTTTACACTTAATGGAGGAGCGAGAAGGTGAAGAGTTCCAAGCAAAACACGGTGGCCGACTCTCTACGACGAGCGGAGTACATTGCGGCGGAGGCCGCAAAAGAGGCTGTGTGGATTAAGAAGTTTATCACAGAGCTTGGTGTGGTCGCTAGTGTCTCTAGTCCAATGGACATCTATTGTGATAATAGTGGTGCCATTGCACAAGCAAAAGAGCCTAGATCCATCAAAAGTCTAAACACATACTCCGTCGCTTTCACCTTATTCGCGAGATTGTGGATAGAGGTGACGTCAGAATATGCAAAGTACATACGGAAGCCAATGTGGCCGATCCGTTGACAAAGCCACCGCCACGACCCTAAGCATGAGGCGCACACAAGGTCTATTGGTATTAGATACTTAATTGATTGACTCAAGTGCAAGTGGGAGATTGTTAGTGTTATGCCTTTGAGGCAATCATTTAGATGATTGTAACATGACTATGTTTATGAATAATAATATGATTATTGGTCCAATGAATGTATATCATTGTATTGATCAACAAGTATGTGACTTGATTATGAAGCTCTTTACTTAATGATGTAATTCGATAAATATCTCGATCGGATATCATCGTTTAGGACTACGATGAATAGATCAAGACATGTAGTGATCGATGATCATGCTTCATAGATCATGGGATATGGAGATATCATCTCTACATTGTGGACCATGTTGAAGAACATGGGTTAGATAGACCCGCTATGGGACATCGCGAGAATGTTTCATTCTTATGTGTCATCGATGTATCTCATACCTAGAAGATGTATGATCCTTAGACCTGAGATTGTCATATTCCTACATGTGTAATAGTTTTCCTTGGGGCTATCAAACACTACTTCCTAACCGGATAGTCATAAAGGTAGCTTTCATGTTTACTATGAAACGTGCAGAGGGAAGTGAGCAATAAGATGGAATTTGCCACTCCAATGAAACAGAGATATATGACAAGGCCACTCGTGTGATATGATTAAGAAAGTGCATGGCCATGCCGTGATTGAGGAGTCAATCACAACTTATTAATATATCACGGATACGAGAGATGGATTGAATCATCAAAGGATGACATGCTTCTCGCCTTGAGATCAATCTTCATATACTTGGCAAAGGGATTATTACATGAGTTCTTTTGATAGGTTTTGTTCGATTTGATCACAAGATGTTTGGGAGTTGGCATACTTTGCAAGAAGCCGCTACCAACTATTGGATTGAAAAGGAGTTTTCCGAATCCATGTCCAAACGTATGTGAACCTCGCAGGTCACACACTTAATGGTGGGACGCATTAATTTGGATTGATCCGTAATTAATGAACCTCGTGGGCTTAGCATCTTTGGTGGGCCCTGGTTTAGGGTTTCATCTTGTGGCTATATAAGGAGGGAGGAGGGAGGCGCAGAGTGTGCTTTCCACGGTTTAGGTTTGATTCACTTGAAACCCTAGCCTCCTCCTCTCGCTGCCCTCGCCGAGCGACTAGGTGCTTGCACACGACGCACGGCGTTCCATCTCTCGGACGTGTGGACTCATCGCGGTGACGCTGCTGCGATCAAGCGGCGTGGGAGGACGATCCACGGCGAGGCAAGGACGATCCACTACATCGACGCAACGACTGCGGCGAGGACGAACCACTACATCGACGCGCGAAGGATTCCGCAACTGCGCGTCTAGTGGTAATCTTATCTATGATCCTCTTTTTGCGAGTAGGTTTCTGGTTGCGCGGTAGTTTTTTTTTTCGTGCTAGCGTAGCATACCGCGTTTCCCTACACTGGGATGTAACCTTTTTAACAATTCCAAAACACTTGCTCAAATACTTTGAATACTTGTAATTTTTGCTATGTTTATAATCGGCTGTTTAACCGATTTATATTTTGCCTATATCCTGAGTTTGCAATCCTTTCAGCCGATTAACAACATCATGTTAATCTTGGCTCTGAACAAGATTTTAGTCGGCTAGGCTCCGATCCAAATGCTAGGATAGTATTTCTTTAGATATTTCCCATTAATTGCTTTAGGCAAGACATACCCTTCTAGTGTTTCCAGTAAGTACGAGTTTCCACCGACTAGCCGATTAATTTTGTATGGCCCTTCCCACGTAGGTGACGATTTTCCAAATCGGTTATCCTTAGAACCAACAGGCAATATTGTTTTACATACTAAATCGGCTTGATTGAAAGATTTAGGCATGACCCTTTTATTGTATGTCCTTGCAACTCTGATCTTATTCTTCTTAAGCCGATCAAGCGTAGACAAACGTAACTCCGCTAACTCATCCAAGCTGTCGACCATTAAGTCATTGTAATCTTGAGCCGACAAACCATTCTGTCTGGCTATTCGTATCGACTCAATGTTGATTTCTACAGGTAAAACAGCTTCTTGTCCATACACCAATTGGTAAGGTGAAAGTTTTGTCGCTCCGTGATAAGATAGCCGATAGGCCCAAAGTAACTCCGATAGAGTCGAATGCCAATTCCTTGGCTTCTCATCAATTTTTCTTCTGATCAAATTGATTAGTGTTTTATTAGACGACTCGGCCTGTCCATTAGCCTGAGCGTATTATGGCGAAGAGTTTAACAATTTGATCCCTAGACTTGTGGCGTAACCTTGAAACTCGTTAGACATGAATACCGTACCTTGATCGGTCGTGATTGTTTGTGGTATTCCAAACCGATGGACGATATGTTCATTCACAAAACTAATCGCCTCAACACTAGTCACCTTCTTAAGTGGGATAGCCTCAACCCACTTTGAAAAGTAATCGGTTGCGGCCAAAATAAATTTGTGGCCTTTACTCGAAGCAGAAAATATTTGGCCGATTATATCTATTCCCCAACCCCTAAACGGCCAAGGTTTAATAATTGGATGTAAAGCCAATGCTGGTGCTAGTTGTACGTTGCCAAACTTTTGACATGTTTGACATCCTTTATAGTACTTGAAACAATCCTCTAGCATCGTCGGCCAAAAATAACCTGTCCGTCTGAGCATCCATTTCATCTTATGTGC
Source organism: Otatea glauca (assembly GCA_036346275.1). Lineage (NCBI taxonomy): Eukaryota > Viridiplantae > Streptophyta > Magnoliopsida > Poales > Poaceae > Otatea > Otatea glauca. The sequence continues at coordinate 37,015,571 of CM070723.1, read as the reverse complement.
CGATTGATGAGAACCACAAATCCCTTCGTGTACTTCACCCATTGCCACCCGCGCTTCTTCAGTTTCAAGACATCTCAACAACAAACCTTCCATAGTCCGATAATATAGTATATCGGCCAAAACAACGTATTTCAACGCCTGTTGTCGTATCTTTCGTTCCGTCGGCTTGGATGGATTGACTATATAATCTTTTATTTGCGTTCTCCAATCAGCAATATCTGCGCACATGACTGCCTTGTTCACCAGTTCAGTCTCCTGACTTTGGTCAAAATCCTTATATCCTGATGCTTACTGAGCTAAAGCATTAGCTCTATCGTTCAATTCACGAGGAATATGACCGATAGAAAATGACGTAAAAGAGCTGATAATCTCTAAACATTGTTCTAAATATCTCAGTAGTACTTCATCCCGACATTGGTATTCTCCCTTTATTTGCTGTACTACCAACAGTGAATCACCATATGCCTCAACAGCTCTTACTCCAATATTTTCTAACAACAGTAAGCCTTTGAGTAACGCTTCGTACTCGGCCTGGTTGTTCGAGCATCGGCTATTTAGCCGAAATGCGAATTCAAAGTTATGCCCCTTGGGTGAAGTGAGTACAATACCGATACCATCACCTTCCCCGCATACTGATCCGTCAAAGAACAGTTGCCATGGTGCTACCAAGACTAAGTTTGCCGCTGTGTCATGTCCTGTTATAAAATCGGCTAGGACTAGTCCTTTGACTGCTTTGGCCGATTCATATGATAAGTCAAACTCGACCAAAGCTTAAGCCCATTTGCCAAGTCGACCTCGCAGAATTGGAGCTGACAATATATATTTTATAACATCGGTTTTGCAGATGACCTTACAAGCCGATGCTAGTATGTAGTGCCTTAGCTTTGTGCACGAGAAGTACAAGGATAAACATAGTTTTTCGATAAAAGGGTACCTGACTTCTGCGTCCAGCAACCGTCGGCTTAAATAAAAGATAGCCCTCTCTTTACCATGCACCTCTTGTGCCAAAACAGCTCCAATAGTATCTTCTTCGGCCGAGACATATAATCTGAAAGGAACCCCTTTTTGAGGTGCAGCCAAAACTGGAGGGTTGGACAAATACCTTTTGACTCCGTTGAAAGCTTTCTGCTGATCGGCTCCCCATATAAATTCTTCATTGTCCTTCAACTTCAGCAATGGAGTAAAAGCACGAATTCTACCAGAGAGGTTCGAGATGAACCGACGGAGATAGTTAATTTTGCCGATCAACTTTTGTAATTCGTTTTTGCATGTCGGTGGTTCAGTGTTGGCTATGGCCTTGACCCTCGTTTGGCTGACTTCGATTCCTCTTTCATGTACCATAAAGCCTAAAAACTGTCCAACCGACACGCCGAACGCACACTTGTAAGGATTCATCTTCAAACCGTGCAATCTTATGTTTTTAAACACCCTCTCTAAATCGGTCAGATGTTGGAAATCGTCTGCAGATTTTACCACTACATCATCAATATATATTTCGACAATGTGGTCGATTAAATCTTGAAAGATCAGGTTCATTGCCCGCTGATACGTTGCTCCAGTGTTTTTCAAGCCGAAAATCATTACTGTCCACTCGAACAATCCTATTGCACCAGGACATCTGAAAGCTGTCTTTGGTATATCGGCTTCTGCCATGAGTATCTGGTTATACCCGGCATTACCATCTAGAAAACTTATGATCTTGTTCCCTGATGTAGCATCGATAAGCATATCGGCTATTGGCATCGGGTATTCATCTTTTGGCGTCGCCTTGTTTAAATCTCTGAAGTCGACGCATACTCGAAGCTTTCCATTCTTCTTCATGACTGGAACGATGTTGGAAACCCACTCCGCGTATCGGAAGGGCCTAATAAATTTTGCTTCCAACAACCGTTCTATTTCTTCTTTTATGACTTGGTACAAGGCTGGATTAAAACGCCTGGGATACTGTTTAAACAGCCGATAGCCCGATTTTATAGGTAGCCGATGTTCCACCAGTTGACGGCTTAATCCGGGCATCTCATGATACTCCCAAGCGAAACAATCCTTATAATCTCTAAGTATTTTTATTAGTTTTTCCTTGTACTTTACATCTAAATTTGCACTAACAAAAGTTGGTCTTTTCCTATCACCGCTACCTATATTGACTTCTTCAAGCAAATCGGTGGATGTGAACCCTTGACCTAATTTTTCGATTTCTTCAAAATCTTCTATGGCTTCGTAGCTATCCGTTGTTTGCCGATAGCTTTGCATTTTGTCCTGCAGCGCCTTCAATGTTTTTCTTGTCCCCATCGGCGTAATACTTCATTTGCCCGATCAAAAGTGCCTGGCTTGACACTGATCGGCATGAGTCCTGACTTGCTCACACAGATGAAATCGCAGTCATCCAGCGCCTTGCCCGATATGCAGCCAGCTTCTTCGTGTTGCCAATTCGCATCGGAGCTAGCCATGGCAATGTGAGCCGATGTATCGGTTGTAACGACCTCAACTTCTTCTCCGTTCCATTGAACAAGCGCTTGATGCATGGTCGACGGGATACAGCAGTTTGCGTGAATCCAATCCCGCCCGAGCAGCACACTGTAGTTTCCTTTGGCATCAATTACGAAGAACGCTATCGGCAAGGTCTTGCTACCGACAGTCAGCTCCGTGACCATGACACCTTTTGCTTCTGTAGGGTCACCTGTGAAGTCATTCAGAACCATGTTAGTTTTGATTAAGTCTTCGTCAGACTTACCCAGTTTTTTGCATGTCGTGTACGGCATCAGATTCTCCGTGGCGCCCCCGTCTACTAGCATCCTTGATATCGGCTTGCCATTTATATACCCTTTCAGATACAATGGTTTTAGATGCCGATGACCATCTTTGGGTTTCTCAAAGACGGCGCTCTGCACGCCGGAGCACAACCGAGCAACTGCCTCTTTGGCCGATTCAGTTCCGACTTTGAACTCAGCCGGCAATGTGAACACCATGTTAATATCCATGGGAGGCGTATCATCCCGAATCATAGGAGAATCCAAGTCATCAGCCATCAGCCGATTCGAGATCTTCTTCGGCTTGTTCTTTTCTTCTCCACTCTTTCTTGACGCACTTGATTGGACGAAGTTCATTAAACACTTCGTCCCTCTGTCTCTCGGCATCGGCCTCACGAATCTCTTGCATTCTTAACCTCTGAAGCCGTCGTCGTTGTGATCGGCTCAGGCCAGATGGACACCACCTGGGTTTGGGTTCCACCGACTTCCGTATTTGACCAGCCAAATCTTCTTGATTAGAACTGTTCTTGTGTGCCTGGACTTGGCTTGGTTCCTGGTTCGGTTTAGATATTCTCTCATGGACCGGCCTCCTGTGACTTCTGTCTTGCTCTCTGATCGGCTCAGATAGCCTATCTCTGGCCGATTGCCTTGGCCAATCGTCTTGGGGATAATGTTCCATCGGGCAGGTGTATGGTGATGGCAACGCTACCCCTCTTTCCCAGCAAAACTGCCAAAAGGGACACCTTCTATGTGCCCTCTCCACATTCTCAGTGTGGTATAAATTATTCGACCGGCGGGTATTATACCGTGGTCGGCTATTCAGTCTTTCGTATTTCTCCATTAATTGCGAAAATGTCGGTCCTGACCTTTTTGCCTGCTGCCTTGATGGAGACTTTTCTGTTTTTTACCATTTACCTACTTGAGGATTTCCCTTGGGTTTGATGGTTCTTGAATTTTTTCCTTCGCGATCGGCTTCTATTTGTAAAGAGCCGATCGTAATCTTCAGAGTTTGATCGCCGTTCGAGCTTGATTGGATGTTGACTTGTCGATCTTTTTTCTGCTCGTCATGCATCGGCTCCTTTCCTTTAGCCGAACACTGTACTACGTTGATGGGGAACGGATCAACATCGACTTGCATGGTCGACTCATCAGCAAATTTCAACCGACCATCCTCAATAGCAGATTAGATCTGTTGACGAAAGATATTGCAGTCATTAGTGTTATGCGAATAAGAATGATGCCACTTGCAATACCTGCGTTTCTTGATCTCTTCGGGCGACGGTATCACGTGCCCCTCTGTTAATCGTGTTATCTTTTCTTGTAGCAGTAAATCGAAAATATGATCGCACTTGGAAACGTCAAAAGAATACTTAACCTCCGACTTGTTCCTAGTCGGCTTAAGCCAAGAACAGACTAAGGATTTCTTGGATCCTTTTACCCATTCGGCTATATTTATTTCTGCTTCCTCGTCCTCCGAGGAATCACTTGGACAATACTCCACCATATTAACTTTAGCTTTGTCCTTTTCTTTATTATTGCCATTTTTGAGCCTATCTTTGAATGTTTTATTATCAGTGAATCGGCTTTCTTGAGCCGATACGCGATGCAACAAATGGCTAAGGTCAGTGAACTCTTGTCCTCCAAATTTCTCTCTAAGCGGTGGGATCAAACCTTGAAATGCTAAATCGGCTAGTTTGTTATCGGGCAATGTAACGCTAAAACACCGATTCCTAATTTCTCTAAATCTCTTGATGTAATCTGTTACTAATTCCCCGAACTTTTGGCGTACAGAGCTTAAGTCCAAAATCCTGAGCTCCAAACTGCCTGAAAAGAAGTATTCATGAAATCGGCTTTCCAAATCGTTCCATAAATGGACCGAATTCGGAGGTAAACAGGTAAACCAGGTAAAAGCCGCCCCAGACAGAGACAATGGGAATAGTCTAATCTTAAGCCCATCAGACTGGGCCGCTTCACCGCATTGCGCGATAAAGCGTCCAACATGTTCCAGGGTGGTGACAGAATCATCCCCAGAGAATTTGGCAAAGTCCGGGACTCTGAAATTATGAGGGTAGGGCATACGATCTATGTAATCGGGATACGGCTTCCTATAGCCGATAACCTTCCCTTTTGGTTGTGTGCCGAATTGGTCCCTCAAGACGGCAGAGATCTGATCGGCCCAATTAGCGTTATCGGCCGTTGGCATAGCAGGCCCTTGATAATGTCAGTCATAATCGGCGTCCTGCCCCCCCGAGTGCAAGCTCGGGTTGCCAATTATGCTGTGCCATCGGCACACGACCATACTGATCGCATCGATTATGCCTGGTTTGAGCTTCCGGCACTGGGGCAAATGGTTCAGAGTATGTTACTACCCTATGTGGACCTGGGTTCCTTAGCAGGGTAGGCTCTTGTGGGAATCTCTCGGAGCCAATCGGCTGTGAAACCGATTGGGGAAAAGCGTAGAACGGAGCCGACGACGGCAAATTGATTGATGCATCCATCTTAGCGGTGTCGGTATAGGCGTGGTAATGGCTCACCCCACTTGACCGAGGGTCCCTAGGCAATATGACCGTGGGTTGTGTGGGCATCATGGTGGGGGGTGAGGTTACAGCCGATGGTTTAGGATCGGCCATTGTGCTCTGCGTATTTTGTGATATTGAAAAAACAGGATAATTTGGCAGAGCTTGCAGTGGGTCGAGCAGGCTTCCTGACGAGGCTAACTCCTGGGCTATAGATTTGACACTATTCGCTATCATCGGCTTGAGTATTGTAACAAGAGCCGATGATTGGTTTATTAAGGCGTGGTGCACAGACTGATTAATCATAGCCGATAATTCGGCTTGAGCAGGCAGATATCGGCTTACTTGTTCTGTTACACCCGCATCACCCAGGGCGTTGACCATCGGCAGGGCGGATTTTTGAGTGATGCCACGTCTTGTTTTCTGATAGCAACTTAGCATCATCTCTTCTAGCGCAGATAAATCGTCCATTGTTGGGACGATTATAGCTTCTGAGTTGAGATCTGATGGCGGAATCGACTTCCCTGATGAAGACACTGGGGGTCCCACCGGGCGTGCCAAAAGTGTGCTGACGTCAAAAACTTGATGTAGGATTTCTGACAGCAGCACACCGGACGAACATCGGGTTCAGAGCGTGCCAGTTGATTTGACCTGTAATCGACAAGGTAAAAACAATAAAACCCACTCAAAGCCGATCGTTAAGATCAATCGGCCTAGACTCGATCAGCTTGAAGCCGATCAAGATCAAAGTATTAGGATAAATCTAATTAGCCGATTAAGGCTAATCAGAGGATAAAGGCAGATCGATTCTGAAGAAGGCGATGCGCAACAAAATCAGAACAAATCAAACCTGGGGTGTAATTGACGAAAATCAACAATCGGCGATGCGCAACTTTATTGATCAAAATCGATTACAAAGGCTAAATTACAAGAGCTACTCCTAGTCGACAGGAAAAAGAAAGTAAATGTTGTTTAGTTGTATGTGTTGATGATGATCTTCGCAGCCCGCTTTGGTCCTTCTTTTATACCCTTGGCCGATAGTGTCCCGTTACAATACGCTTCAAGCCCGTGTCCGTATCGGCCTTATCTTGGACGATTGTTTTCTTAAAAATCTTGCAGTTATCAAATATCTCGGGTTCTTTCCAATCCTCCGTTAGTTTCCGTATCTTTAATTTTATTGCCTGATTTGGATAAACTTGCCGAATTTTGGTGCAAACAAGCATGATACGTCTTGAAGGGTCGTGTTTGGGTCAGCCCAACACAACTACAAAATGGTACATCACTATCGCTTTATCTGGATCGGTTTTTAAATTTTGAGAAAAAAATGATTATGATAGATGACTTAGGAGGGGTGTTAATAATAATTAATATCGGTTCTCAGGTTAGAAGCGATTGTGATATAGCACTAGGCACATCACTATCGATTCTAACATTAGAACCGATTAAGATGTGTCATACACATTACTATCAGTTATTACCTAAGAAGCGATAGTGATATGTACATAGTGATATGTGCATATCACATCACTATCGGTTCTTAGTCCACGTCACTATCGCTTCGTATGTAAGAACTGATAGTAATATGTGTTCTCATCACTATCGTTTTTCACATAAGAACCGATAATGATGTGCCTCGCTAGGTTATTTATACTCTCGGTCTAAACTCTCCTCTGTTGTTCCCAAAAAATAGCACATATTCTAGTTGGAAGCAATCATATAGTGAGAAAATTTGAAATCCTCAAGGTTGGGTGTTAACAGAGTAAATTTGAAGTCTTAGCTTGAGAAATTGTTTACTTTTCTACTCTTGCATGATTTTGCTAGGCAAGAAATTGTGCATGTGCCAAGTCAGATATTACAATAAGAAAACTACTTGTCTTTTCCCACCAACAAGCAAGACACTATGTTAAATGAAAACTAATAGGTCACAAGTTCTTCACAGCCTAGTACTCAATTTATCACTGGGAGTTGTTACTCCTCTTCTCAGTTCATACTTAATTTTGGTGCCACTAATATATTTGTATCGGTTTATGTGGAAAACCGATAGTGATGAATCATATTAGTGTCGGTTTTTAATAGAAAACGATAGTGATAATGTTTTAATCTATGTCGGTTTGTAGTAGTAACTGATAGTGATACTATTCCTATATGTGTCAGTTTTTAATATAAACCGATAGTGATACTACGTTCATCTGTGCCGGTTTTTAATATAAACCGATAGCGATACTATGATCATCTCTGTCGGTTCTTAATAGAAACCAATAGTGCTATTGTGTTCATCTGTGTCAGTTTTTAATATAAACCGATAATAATTTGGTTTTCATCTGTGTCTATTTTTAATATAAACCGATAGCAATGTGGTTTTCATCTGTATCGGTTTTTAATATAAACCGATAGTAATGGGGTTTTCATCTGTGTCGATTTTTAATATAAACCGATAGTGATACTATTTTTGTCTGTATCAGTTTTTAATATAAACCGACTGCATTGCCATTTTTTTATTTCAGTCGGTTTTTATTTTGAACCGATTGCATTGATCTTTATTTGTGTCAGTTCTAGTGTTGAACCGACTGCATTGCCATTCGTATCTCAGTCGGTTCTGTTCTCGAACCGATTGCGTTGCCTCACTCGGAAAGATTTAATGCGCTGCTCGCCGATCGGTGTCTACCTCGCTCACACTTCACTGCTTCCCCGCCCGAACCCCTCTCCTACCCTAGATCTTCCCGACGCCTCCTCCCCACATCATCCTCGGCCTCCGCAACCAGTTCCCCCCACCGACCGCCCGTCCCTTCGCTCTGGCCTTCGCCACAATTTCGCGGTGCCCTCCACGCGGAAGCTGTAGGCCGACACCTCATCTTCCTCCCTGTTGTCACATGGGGGCGGGGATGCACGGCATGCCGGGGTGCTGCTCATGTTAGTGAGGAGGCTCACCTCAAACGTGTGCTCCGTCCACGTTGCTCCTCGTTTCTTCCTCCTTTCTTTCGCTTTCCTTGACGCTCGATTCATCTTCCTCTCCGTCGTCGGATGGGGGCGGGGATGCGCGCCACGCCGGAGTGTAACAAGGGGCGAACGAACAAGAGGAGGACGACGGCGGGGTGCTGCTCGCGCCGGTGAGGAGGCTCCCCTCAATCGCGTGTTCCGTAAGTGTAGTCTGTCTTTGATTTATGTAGATTGTAGTCACCTTATACTAACAGAGGAATTAATTGGCTTGTACAAGTTTTTTGTTACCGTAAAGTATCTGCTGTAGAGCAGATCAAGGCGTCATTACGAAGAAAGAATTATAGGGAAGCTATTTCCTTGTTAGAAGAGTTTGAGTTTGACAGTGAAATTGCAGAAGGTGTGATTTCCTTTGTGCATGCACAACTTGGGTTCTTTTTTTTTTTGACTTGCGTTTTGAGATTGCTGTAAATCATTTATACTAGTTGTTGGGATCATGTGAAGTTAAAAGCTGCTTGTTATAAAATCAATCTACCATTTCTTTGCTAGAGATAGCTTCAGTTTGCCACTATATTTCTGATGTCGTATGTGAATTTTCTACTACAAGAATTATCACAGTGGGCATAATTTACTAGGAAGCCAGCAAAGTTAGTTCCTCTATAGCATCTAGCAATCTAGCTGCACAGTCTTGTGATTTGTGAAAGCTCAAGTGTCCTTGTTCTATTATGTTATAAATCAAAATCAGATTGTGCATTAAATCATTTTCTCATGTCTGAGTTGACAGATGAATTTAAGCCAACATCCATTGATAAGACTCAAGTTGGGTCTTGTTTTTTGATGGTGAGACTTTTCGCTTGGAGCGGTTACATCAGGCTGTCAAGAGATTAAGGCATGTCCGAGTTCCAAGAGAGTCTGCAGCAGCCACACTGGCAGCTATAGCTACCAGATTGGGTGAACCTCATTCTCCTCCATTAGTGAAAGTTGGCAAGTCGGAGACCATAAGCAAACCTACTGTACACTCAGTTCCTGTAAGTTCTATTAACATTTTAGATACCCTAGCTAAGTGTTAGCCATTGTTCTATTTAATTATTCACTTTTGGATTGAGGGAAAAGAGAAATCTAAGATAATATTTGAATAATATGCTGTTGTTGTGCTTTAAACCTTTAACTTGACATTTTTTTGTTTGATTTCAACCATTCATTTTATTTTTTAGAAGTCAAACGTTGGATAGCAAGCTCACTTGCATAATATTTGATAATGACATCAAATGGTTAGCTGGATGTTGGAATTTGTTAACATGCCACAGAATCATTCTATATTTGATAATGACACCAAACACCTTTTGTTTCTGAGTTTGTTATCATACCACTGGACCATGGCAACTGATGCTACTGAATATGCTGCTTAATAGTGAATTCTACCTACTGGTGTGTATTAACTAAAAAGCTCATTCTATATTTGATAGTGATGAGGGCCTCATCACTATCGGTTCTTACCTAGAAGCGATAGTGATGATGCCCTCATCACTATCGTTTCTAGCTACAAGCGATAGTGATGAGGGCGTCATCACTATTGGTTCTTATCTAGAAGCGATAGTGATGAGGCTGTGATGAGAGCCTCATCACAATTAGGTTAAAATCGACTATGATAGCATCACTTCATCACTGTCTAATAACTTTGTATCGCCACCAGAACTGATTGTGATGACGAAAAAGAACCGATTGTGATATATATTACTATATTAGTGTAACATGCTATAGGGCCGACGGATATGATGTAAGCATGGCACGGCTTTGGCACGAGTTTTTTTTACAGTTTTTTGATAAATATTATAAAAATTTTGACAACAGAAGTAAAGCAATAAGAATGGCCTTAACAATGCAACATGTACGAGGCAGTTCGAATGCATCAAGCATGTGGAAGAAGCTAAAAGGCGAGGTATCTAATTCATCTTCTGAAGTACCGAGCAGGTCGTAATGGAATCCATGAGTAGAGAACAATTACTGTCTCGACACGCTTTTTGCGAAGAATGAATAAAATTTAGTTCTTTTTCCCTAAATATATATTTGTATCCACTCTCTTAGTCCCGTACGTCTCTGATTCCTTTCCTCTTCGCGTAATAGTAAAAATGGATCGAACCTAGACTGGCACAGCACGAAAGTAACATGACATGCCAATGGATTATGGCTAAGCTTACTAGAGACGAATCGGGCAAGCACGACACAGGACGGTCTAGGCCCACGGTCGATCGTGCCCATGCCATACTAGCCATCCGACACAATGTTCAGGTCTATGTCGGGACTCAGATTATAAAATCCGAAACCCTCTGTGTATACTATGCTAGTCCAGGATCACGCTGGTGCACACAGTGGAAACATAGATGAAATATCATTATATACAACGAATTATCTAAGAAAGTAGCAAATTATTATTAAATATTAGCAAAGGACCTTATGATCAAGGTTTACACAACTACGCCTCAAAGGACTTAAGAAACAAATAAACTCTTGCAGCAAACATAAGATAACTTAAGCGATTCGACATGCCATAGGCAATTGTCTGGGGAAACACACTCCTAGTTGACGAAGTCTTTACAATACTCCTCGTAGAATTCTGTATTCACTAGTCCTTTCTCAGTAACTGATCAACAAAGGTGTATAGTAGTGAGTACATAAAGTACTCAGCAAATTGCAGGAAAATGATACAATTATATTCATGCAAGGCTTGACAAAGGAATAGCTATATGGTTCTTGTACAGAAATCAATAACTTGAATTTAAATACAATAAATAAATTCAAAGTGTATTTGATAAAAGCTAATAAATAACTGTTAAATCAATGATAGACAACATGAATAGATTAGTGAGGCTTCGCCCATCACCATCTAAACCATAATCAAACCACTGAACTTATCGATGTCGATGGACTAAAATCGGCAACTAGAGTGGGTGTGAATATGAGCCAAATAAAATTTCCCTCTTACAAATCTATTCAAAAATACAAGTGTTATGGAGCAAATATTATGTTGAAGAACAACAAAAACAGGATGAATAGAGCAAGATATCAGCAACTCGGATGAGAAGAAATATCAAACTTGGCCTTAAAGAAATATGAATAACTCTATATATATTTATCCAAAATTGGTGAAACTTGGAAAGTAGCAAGATAAGGTCCTAAGGGTCATGATTCCAAAAGTAATTTCAAAAAAAAGCAAAAATAATAGACCTATCTAGGTCAACATCCTCGTTGCACAAAAACAGTAATTTTAGAAACTTGACTGTCAAGAAACATCAATAACTCTAGATCTACTCATCCAAAATTGATGAAATTTAAAACATTGCAATATAAGGTCCTCAAGATCATGATTCCAAAATGAATTTAAAAAAAAGCTCAAATGAGAGGCCTATCTAGCTTAACATCAACGCTGCACAAAAACAGGAATTTCAGAAACTTGATCACGAAGAAATCTCAATAACTCAAGTTTTATCCATTCAAACTTGATGAAACTTGAACCACAACTAGGAAGTGACCTTAATACTATGATTCCAAAAGGAATTGCAAGAATAATCCCAATGTATCAACCTTTCATGAAAAAGGTTCAATCTACACCAAAAACAACAATTTTATCTCAAGAACGCAATATTGCAAGCACAACTTGAGCAAGAATAAGTTCTAATAGATCTTGCTAGGTTGGGATATAGTTTATATAAGTTCCTCAACCTCTTACATGTCCTAGATCTAATAGAAACACAGAAAGTACAAAGAGGGGAAGCAAAGCTCAACTTTCATGAAAGAATCGAGCAAAAATATAAGAAATAAAATAAATTATATAGATGAACTTGGATCTTGCATTGCTTATAGATGGATGGTTACAAAGGCACACTTCGTGGTTGGCAAAGCTCAAAGGAGCATAAGAAAAATAAGAAAACCCTTATCTAAGACTTGGCATGAAGACATCCTCAACCACTATAAATATAGCATAATAGGAGCAACCTCGGCCCTTAGATGACCTTCTTAGCCCTCAGGTAACCTCATCAAGGGTTGAGATTCACTCCCTCACTCATACCTGGGCTAACTTGCAAACGAAAAACTTAATAGGTTTTAACCATTTAACACCAACATAAACCACTACTCTACCCATGAACCATTGGTCCAACAATCATCCTTCGCTTGAGTATGGCTTTAAGTTAGCATTTTATCCATCCACTTGTCATCCCGGCTTGCATCAACTACCCGACCTTAATCATCTTTCGATGTCACCTTGACCGTTTGGACCTTAGCTCTACTAACCTAGTCCCGGTCTCCTCTACCTCACAATGACCTAGCTCCGACGTCTTGCAACTATGTCACACAAGCTAAATATCACATAGCATTGCTCAACATAATATGCAACATTTAATTAATAGCTGTAACATCCTACCAATCCAATTCAAATAAGAAATCAAGTAAATATTTAAATCAAATTTTATTTTTTCCTTTTTTCTGATTCTTACTGAATTTTCTCTGAGTTTTCTTGATTTCTTTTGATTATTGCTTAAAGGGAAAATTCCTTTTTCCAATCATCCAAACATTACATAAGTAATAAGAAAAGATTTGTAAAATAAAAAAAGGAAAACCCGTGAAAAATTCGTGGAGCCATCCAGAATACTAAAATATAATTTTAAAGTCATGTCAAAATATTAAAAGATGAAAAGAAAGGTAATTTAATGAATCAAGACTAGTAATAGTAAAAATGTCAGAAATTAAATTTTCATAATTTTGATGTGAATTTTTTTTATATTATCTTCTCCCTGGATAGAGTCATCTGTAGGAAAAATATCAGGAGATAATCTTTAGGTTTGATATTTATAAAAATTCAAAAACTGAATAGTTGAAAATCTAGAAACTTCAATGTCAGAATTTTATTAAATAAACTATCAATAATCTGAAGATGAAAATTTTACACTAAGTTAACGTACCCATAAGGAACCTGCACATAAAGTTTCTAATTTGTTTAATAAGATATAAGTACCTAAATAAATATAAAACAGAATGCATAAATTTGTGCACAGTGCATCATTACCAGAATTGTTGTAAATTCTACAGGGGTCCAGTAGGTCTGAAATTGTTATGGTAGATTCTAATCTACCTCTAGTACACTCAGTAAATTCCTCATTAATTTACCGATTAGATTTAAAATGGATTCAGTGAACCCAATTCAGCCATCTCGCAGATCAAACCGGAATTCTCCTCCGCTCTCGCTGCTGCGCGGGCCCAATCCACTGTGTGGTCCCACCTGTCAGCCGCTGCCACTGCCTTCTTCTTCTCCTCTCGCGGCCGAGCTCGCGCGTGACTGGAGTAGCTTTGCTGGCTGTAGCTTGCGCCACCACGGCAGCTGCGCTTCGCCCGAGGAAACCGCCTCATCAAGACCTTGCCACGCATCGTCCTTGCCCGGATTTCCCACAGTTTGGCCCATGCCTTCTCCAGTTCTAGTGCCGCAATTTGCCGCCGTGTTCACACTCGGTGTAAGCTTCTCTACAGCGTCTCCCCTGGCCTATAAATATCGGAGCAAGATCACCGAAGACTGCATATCAAAACCCCTTGTTTCATCCATTACACTCCACTGATCACTGCCAATTTCTTGTTCTCCCGAATCAGCCAAGAACCCTAGCTTCGGGATCGGAGTTGATTTCTTTCGGTATACTGATCTTCTCCCCAATTCCTTTGCGCATCTGCTTCTGTGTCTCACCCCGAGCAAAACCCCTCATTCATTTTCAGGAATCATCAATCGGAGCTTCGCCACCGCTAGCCCCCTTTTTCTCCGAAACCGACGATCGGTGGTGAGCTAATTCGACCCTTCACTGAGCTTCCATCCGGCAAAAATGGAACCACTAGAACCCATAGATGCTAGAACCAGAACCCATTCCATCGGGGATGCCCTCTGTCGCCGGCATGGCTCGCCGCCTCCTCCGCCGCCGCATGTCCACGGTGGCGAGATGGTTCGGCTAGTCACCGGTAGGAATGGGTACCACCATTAGATGCGCAATAGTATACTAATGCTAGCCGTGCCCTCGGTCGGGCCGGGAAGTCACCGGATCCTCGCCGCCAGCAAGCTCGGGCTCAAGCTCTGTCTCGGCCGAATGACATGCGGGCCCGATTTGTCAGTGGCTCACACAATTTTGTCTTGGGTTGCTGACGGCTGGGTCCAGAGTGTCAGCGGCAGCAACGGATTTGAACAGATCTGTTGGCGCGAAGCAAAAGACGTTTTCGGTATTCCGAAAATGTATTTTGCAATTTTTCTTTATTTTCAGAACTAGTTCAAATTCAAACTTGAATATCTTTCGCATTTGAAATCCAAATGTGATGAAACCAATTTCTAAATTCATCTAAAATCAAGAGATTCCAGAATATGCAAAAATATTTTGAAAAGCTACTACGGAAAAATATTTTAATACAAAGGTGAATAGTACATATGAAAGTAGACTAAATGTAGAAACTTTGCAAATAACTGAATTTGTATGGAAACAATTTTATCATGATCCTTATTCTGCTATGAACCCATTCATATAAAAATATTTGGGTAACTAGTTGCTTTATGTCTTTTCTATTGAAGTCTAATATTGTTAGTTTGATTATGCAATAATAAATAAATTAATAAGAAAAGAATTTCAGGAGATTGCTAAACATATTTATTTTCAGCATGATGGCAGTATGATGTTAGGCTGGGTAAAAAAATATTGAGCCAACAATGATTTATGCAAATAGGATGTGTTCTAGTGTGAAGAGCATAATAAGCATATATATATATATATAGTATAATTACTTAGGACACCATGGTGCCTGGGCACCATGATCCAAAAAGGAAGCATGTGATCCAAACTCATTCAAAATCTTTGAATTCGCGTGTATTTTTTCAAAGGTATGTGTTTCATTTGAATTGTTATAGATGGGTATATATCCTAAAACTAAAATTTTTGAAAAATACACTCAAATATGGCTTGAATTCGCGCATTTGAAATCATGGTGCCCAGGCACCATGGTGCCCCATTTTGGCTTCCTATATAGTATAATTACCTAGGACACCATGGTACCTGGGCACCATGATCCAAAAAGGAAATTTTCTCTATGTATTTTATTGCGAAATTTTTAGGATGCTGAGTTTAACTAGTTCAAACAAGTTTGAACTGAAATTCAAACTAGAGTTTCCCTTTTTGATGATAGTTTGGTTGTAGGTATGTGCTGAAATTATTTGAAGTAAAACACCAAGCACACACACCAAGGACAGCCCATGCGTCAAGGAAGACTCGTATGGAAACCCAAGATGCCAAAAAATCCGGTTCGGCCATCCAGCAGCATGGCAACTTCAAATGGGCCTAAGTCGGGCTCCCGGACTCCTTTTTCGGCGTGTGACCACCCGTTGGAAAGCTTAGGAGATAATCTTTCCAATAGATCCAGCCTCACCCTCCAATTCACTACGGATAGACGGGAAAACGCAGAACAATATCACGGGCCAAATCTATCAGGTGCTGTGTCACCGTATTTTTGGCCCCATGGCCTATGTATGGTAAGGGTTGCATGGTGGCCAACCCTATTTTGGACACCCCAAGCCTGGTCTCCACTCTATATAATGCCCCTGCCGTCATACATTGGGGTTTACGTTTTGTTGTGTTTTGGTAGACCCCATGTGCGTCCCTCCTCAATCTTCCGTGTGTCGACTAGACCACCCGAGTTGAGAAACAGAACCTCACCCTTGTTTCTTTGAGATTATTGGATTGAAATTGCTATCACCTTGTTCTTGCATGTTCTTGGGTGCAGCAGGTAAGAAATACTTAATATCTTTTAATCCAAAAGCAGTAAAGGTAACCAGCAATGAAAAGACAGTATAACCCCATAAACATGAATCAAAATCTTACCAATAAATACCCATGGTTCTCCGAACAAGCTTTTATTTGGATTTTCTATCTATCTTCTTTTTGCCCTTATATTGGTTCGCTATTATTGTATGTTATTCTTAATGATCGACGAGTAGATTCCGACGAGCCTGAATTAGTAGACGATGACCTCGCCGACGATCCAGACTTTATACCCGACTACGATCAGCAAGGCAAGCACCCCCTTGACCATTTTGATCCTATTATTTCAAATATTTACCTTCAATATTTGCAAAGCTATTATGCATGCGTGTACTTGTCATAAAAATGTATGTTAGAATATTGGTAGATACACCTGTTGTTTCATGAAACTTCCTTGATATGTATGGACATGTGAACCTTGATAACCATATAAACGGGTTAGATAATACATAATGTCATCTTGGGTATATGCGATTATTAACCATGTTTAGCCATGCTTTAGAACCAACGTTGAATATGATCAGCTCAAAATTGATTCTTGAGAATTGAAAAAGGTTGGTTATGACATGATGTCAGTTGCTGGTATTTTGACTAAAAACTCCAAAATAAAAACTATGGTTTAGATGCGAGCAATTATTGGCAATAGCCGGTTGTGCAAGGGTTAGACTTGTACGTAGTGTAGGGGGAGATTATTGCCCGTATCAGATTACGGACTGAGCTATGGGTTGTTTTCAAGCCAAGAATTCCGTGCAACAACAAGTGCTGGGATGAGGTAGCCTTAACCTATTAAGTTGCATGGGTCTGGCTTTGCACATTGGTAGGCGGGAGATAGTATGAGCATTCTTTTCTAGGTTTGCTTATGAGGGGCTTTCACACTTTGTTGTGGGTAAATGCATATCGGTATAACGGTGTACGCCTTGGTATGGGAAGAACTTTTATCGCAGGGATTTACTGCTTCTATCGCAGGGAATTACTGCTTGTATTACCACTTTTAATGACAGGGATACACTGTCATGTTTCTTCTCCATAACAAGGATTTAACGTCATCGGGCTGATGCAAAGTTAGGTCTAAACAATGTAACGGTTATGTCATGATCACCATGCGACACCCCAAAGGAAGAGTGTCAACTGGCCTGACAAAAATGGCAGATCATTTTTGTGGGTAAAGCTGTACACCTCTGCAGAGTGTAAATCTAATTAATTAGCCATGCCTACGGTTAAAGGCACTTGGTAAATTCATCACATGGGTAGAGTTTTTATACTTCCAAAATGATTTGATGGGGAAATGGTGTTTTGGAATATATTTCATGTCAGAGGATGACATGGGAATGGATTCAATCAGTCGGGTAGACTGTGTTATGATGATTAATTTATGCTGTCAATACTTGTTATTACAACAGATGCTCTTTTACAAATTTCGATTACAATCTAGTATATGATTATGCGTCAATTTGCCAATGCAAAAATAACTGTAGAAACCATTCCATTGCTATAACCTGCATTTATTTATATTTGCATTTGCGATACACTATGAGACTTGCTGAGTACACCATGTACTCAATCTTGCATCAATGTTGTCTTTAGGTGATGATATCGAATACTCCGATGATCATTACGACCATACAGGATTCGAGGATTATGATGACGATCTTTTCTAGGGCTTTACCTTGTCTGTTGCCTAAGGGTGAATAGGCATACTACAAGAGAAATAAAGTTTCCGCTGCTACTTTCAAGTTTTTGGCTTGTAATACTATTATGTAATCTCAGACGCTTAACGTATGTAACGTTATTGTCTATGGATGTGATCTAAATTTGTAATCTGTATGTACTAGCCACTGATCATAGGACTAGTACAGTATGCACAGGGAACCCATTGTTGGTATTAAATATCAAAAATGGGGGCCTTACAACAGCACACCGACAATAGCTCAAATTGCAAATTTAGTTCTCCAAGCCTAAAACAAACTAACACAAATCGACGTAAGCCTAACAAATATCAAATACTCATCACACATCCATGGTTTGACCTCTACATGGTCTCACAATCTCTCCCTCGATAAGTACATTGACAAACACCAAAAAGGCATCAAATTGAGCTTGTTTTGAAGAAAATGCAATTTTAGTTGCAAGAGCCTCACTTGGTATAAATTAAAGAGAAATTTGTGAACAAGATAAAATTAGCAAGATAAGATTTACAGCAAACAATAGGAAAGAACAAGATGTGCATAAATGCTCTAAAAACCAAGAAAAATCTCACAAAAGCTCAACTTTGCTAGTGATCCAATGAAAAGAACAATTTTTCACCACGACCATTTTCATAGCAAGATGAGAAGCAAGATAAGCAAGATGCCTTTCCACATTTTCCCCCCTTAGGCCATATAGGCATCAAAAAAGAAAACATGCATGCATGAGATGCATCCTAGGAGAGCTTTGAAGATTATTCAAATGAACATAAATAACATAGTATGACACCAAGCTACTCAAGTTTAGATTATGCTGAACTAAGTTATATCCAATTGCATATTTGAATATCCTTGCTAGCAATAAAGAATAAGGTTATGCTGTTTTTGCATGATTTCAACAAGAGCAACACTTAGCATAATCTCTAGACTAGAAGCAAAGCTATATCATATATCAAATGGACAACCTAGTGTTCAACCAAGTCAACTCTTTGGGGAGCTACAAGTGCATAAGAGAACCTTCATGCTCAATCATTTTTTTTGAATGCAAATTTTAGATTTTAATGCACACAATGATGTATGGAGAGCTTATCCTAGCAAAGCACATCCTTGACTATAAGCCATCGACAAAGACCTCCTAGGCTTCACTCTCTTCCTTATTTTTTGTTTTTCTTTGTATTTCTCAATTCTTGATTGATTCATGCCATAGCGGACCATCTCAAGCATGACACTTAAAAGAATGGTCTTAGTCATACACAATAAATTCCATGTTCATCCCAAGTGCAATAGAAAGCAGTCTCGTGAATGTATGGTGTTGAGATCAATCTTAGCACACACAAGTTAATATTTGATTATTTTTAGCACTTAGATTCATGAGCAAATGAAGGATCCTAGTATGAAACAAACTAGATTCGCCCAAGTTGTTCTAGGGACTCTAGTAAAAATCCAACATTTCACAAAGCATGGCATATGCACCTAGTGAGAAAATATAGCAAGTAAGAGCTATAAGTTTCAACAAGGTTTCATTAAAACTCAAATTTTTATTTTTAACAAGCTTAGCATGATGAATTAATTTGAACTAGACATGACTAAGCTAACAATGATCCTCACAAAAGTAGCAAGATGCATAACATGAGTGAGAATTCATTTGTATAATAGACAAAGCTCATTTAAGATAGAAAATGAAGTCTATATGCAATGCATGAAGAAAGAAAGGCTTCTCGAAACTCCCCCTCAATAAGTAAATCAATTTTAAGCACAAATCTGGTTCAAGTTGAGTTAAATTTAAATTGAGTGCAAAAAACCTCCAAATGAACTCCACTAAAAATAGAAATATAGAATGAGAAAATAAAGTCGGGAAACTAAAAACTGGGTAATCTATAGAGCATACAAAAGATGAAGAGAATACTATAGCTTAGACTCACTCTCATCTTCCCTATATGACTAACACATAACTTGTCTACCTAGAAGGCCCAACACCTACTAGACCTACAAGACTGTGAGGGAACTTAACATAAAGAGAAGAGAGAACAACTAATTAAGCATAATAGCAACCTATAGCACAAAATGAGAGATTCATGCAAAGTATGCCAGAAGTCCAAGTGAAGTGAACTCAGCACCCTAAAAAAATACACCCAAAAAATGCAAAGGAAAGGAGATGCTGGAAGTAAATATATAACACATAATATACAAGACCTATCTTTAAGGAAATGATATCGGATATCTATATGCTTAGTTCTAGAATGTTGCACTGGGTTCTTGGCAGAAGTGTTATCACAAAAGAGTGCAACACTATCTATGTCTAACCTAAAGTCCCGCAAGGTTGACCTCATCCAAAGCACCTAACTAGAACAACTAGCGGCTACAACGTACTCTACCTCAGCAGTAAACTATGCAACTCCAGACTGCTTCCTAGAAGACCAAGAGACAAGAGAAGTGCCAATAAATTGGCAAGTGCCAAAGGTGCTCTTCCTATCTATCTTACAACCAGCAAAGTCTACGATTGAAAAAACCTCTAAGGGATAGACAAGAAGAGGAAGAGTACCAAATACAATAGTCAATGGTAGGTCGAAGGTATCTAAAATTGCACTTCACTGCTTGGCATTGAGAGACACGAGGAGAGGCCTAAAATCGAGCGCACACACACACACATTAAAGTATATGTCTGGCCTCAAAGCAGTGAGGTACAAGAGTGGATCATATTCTTGAACTCCTTCTGATCAACTAGCTCACTATCCTCACAGGTTCAAGGATAGTCATGGTGGCCATAGGAGTCATCACCGACTCAGACACGTCAAAGCGTCTTAGGAAAACTCAAGTGTACTTATCTTGATGCAAGAAAATACCTTCTCGAGTTTGCTTGATCTGAAAGCCGAGGAAGTAGCTCAACTCACCCATCATACTCATCTCGATCTCTATGCTCATCACATGTAAAAACTGAGAGAGAAGAGCATGCAAAGAGCCACCAAAGATGATATCATTCACATAAATCTGGACAAGCAGAAAGTCAGAATCTTGATATCTGATGAATAAGGTCTTGTTTACTTTACCCATCTCAAAACCATAACTAAGAAGGTAAGACTTAAGACTCTCATACCAAGCTTTAGGAGCCTACTTAAGTCCATACAAAGCTTTGAAAAGCTTGAAGACATGGTTTGGGTATTTGGGGTTCTCGAATCCTGTAGGCTGCCTAACATACACATCTTCCTCAATATACCCATTGAGGAATGCACTCTTGACATCCATTTGATAAAGCTTGAAGCCCTTGGATGCAGAGAATGCGAGCAAGATCCTAATAGCCTCTAGTCTAGCTACAAGGGCAAAGGTCTCCTCAAAGTCAAGACCCTCAACTTGAGTGAATCCCTTAGCGACTAGCCTAACCTTGTTCCCAATTACTACCCCATCCTCATTTTGCTTGTTCTTGAACACCCACTTGGTCCCAATGACATTATGACCAGAAGGGGGCTCAACAAGCTGCCAGACCTTGTTTGTCTCAAAGTTCAGAAGTTCCTGATACATGGCATTGATCTAAGACCCATCTGTTAATGCATGAGAAACATCATTCAGCTCAAAGGTGGCAACGAAGGCAGAGTGAAGACGAAAGAGAGAAACACCTTACTTTGAGTGCGTGACACGCTCAAACAAATCACCGATCATCTAGTCAGGAGGATGACACTACTCAATGTGGCTGGAAGGTCTAGATGTAGACGTGCTCTCTACCTCATGCATAGAAGAGGTAGGAGTAGAGCCACTAGCTACAGAAGTGTCTAAAGGTTTGGGCTGATCTCCTTGAAGTTCAAAGATAGAATCAGGAGGCACCTTAGGTGTAAAGGAGACTGGATAAGGTAGAGTACCGTAATCTCCATCATCCTCATCCTCTACAAAGATGGTCTCTGAGAGAGAAGAAGAGTCTAAGATATATTGTCTAGTTCCAAGACTAGCCTACTCAAAGTTCACCTAATAGATCTCTACAATCTTACTCGCCTCACAACTCCAGACGGTATAGCTACGAGAAGAAGTCGAGTAACCTAGAAATATACCATTAGAAGAACATGGATCAAACTTATCTATCCTAGACTTCATAATGATACACTTGCACTCAAAAACAAAAAAATATGCAACATTGGGCTTTCACCCATACCTCAATTTATATGAAGTGCTGTTCAAGTGTGCTTTCAAGAAAACTCGATTGGACATATGGCAAGAAGTAGCTACAGCCTCAGCCCGAAACTTTCTACGGGGTATTGTACTCATCTAGCATCATCCTGAAAATCTTGACCAAGGTCCTGTTCTTCCTCTCCACTATGACATTCTGCTGAGAGATGTATGGAAAAGAGAACTGATGCTCAATACTTAACTCCTCACATAAGCTCTCAAAGTAGGAGTTCTTGAACTCCGTGCCATTATCACTGTGTATAGCTCGTAAGGCACCTAGGAGCTCAATAGACAACCTATAGACCAAACCCATGAAGTGGGTAAAAGACTCATCCTTCGAGGCCACGAAGAACACCCAAGGATACATCGAAAAATCATCTACAATGACAAGAACGTACCATTTCCCACCCACTGAGTGCACTCTAGCTAGACCAATGGTGTCCATATGTCGAAGTTGTCCTGGTGCATCATTCATCACAACAGTGACTAGGGGATGAGAAGCAGCAACCATCTTGCTATGCCAGCAAGGAGAACAAACCAAGTCTTTAACCATCTTGAGTTTGGGTAAACCACGAATGAGATCATGGCTGCTAAATTAGGTCAAATGATCAAAACCAATGTGACCAAGTCTCCTATGCCAGAAAGAGAGATCACGAGATTCTGAAGCAACTAGGCAACGAAGAGAATCACCAGAAGAATCAGCAAAGTTAGGACGAAAGACTCTCCTAATCCTAGAAATCCCGCAAACCTACTCTCCAAATGAATCTAGAATTCTACAGGCATTACGCTTGAAGCTCACGTCGAAATAATCATCGGTAAACTAAGACACATAAAGCAAATTATACTGCAGCTTACTACCATAGCAACATCCTTAAGAAAGAAATTATCATTAATGTGCACGGTACCTTTAGCGACGACTCAACTAGAAGAAGCATCCCTAAAAGTGATTAACTCATCACCAAGGGCACGGGCTAGAGAAGAGAACCAACAGGAATCTTCAGTCATATGGCGAGAACAGCTGAAATCTACAAGCCAAATTTCTCTCTTCTCAGCCCTATGAACCTGAATCAGTGAAAGTGAGAGGTTGATGACTTAGTACTACGGTAGATAAGTGCAGATCTAGAAACTCAATACTGACTCACATGATGATCAGAAGTACTAATCATAGGGATAGAAGACTGAACTCTAACATCTCTCCAAGGCTTATCTCTCACAAAGTCAGAAGCAATGCTTACAAAAAGTCTGGGAGTTGGAGCTGAGTTGGTCCACCAATGTGTAAAGGTTGAACCATCCCAATAATGTTGTCCAAACCTCCTACTGGTAGAAACAACATCATACCGCTGATATCCACCTCGATGGGAACAACAAGGAATATTAAGAGGACGGCGGAAAATCTGACCACAAATAGCTAGCTCCAGGACTAAAATAAGAATGAACAGCCTAAAAACTAAGTCCTAGACATTGTTCAATAACAGAAAACTCTCTAGCCTGTCTAGAAGCTGTGGGTGCTTTAGGAGTACTCATGAGTCTGGGGATGACCCTGAATACACCTAAGAGCATGAACACGCTCATGCCGTGCGATCTTGGTGCGCCTAAAACAAAACTCAGCTATATGTCCATCTTTTTGATAGAATGTACAAGAATACTTCACCTTACCAGATGCTGAAGCTGCAGGAAGGGTTACCTTCTCATTAGAAATCCCTTGGACAACACCTTTTGACTGAAACACCGTATAACTAGACCAAGGTGCAACCACAATCTCACCACTCTTGGAGACACGAATAATAGTGGGAGGATGTGTCCAAACATACTTCAAGAAATCAAATCCTAGACATTGGTTGAATCTACTGATTTTGGATTAGTCCAAGATAAGATTGAGTTTCTTCTTGCCTCCAACAAACTTCTCAAGAGTGCTCATTAGGTACTCATACTTTTGATAAAGAGAGGCACAAGAGGAACACGGGAAGATGAGGATGAAGAACCAAAATTTAACATCCCAATTTTTGGCTCATATTGGTTTTATATTGCTAATTATGGTTTTTGTGAATTTTGGAATTTATTTGGAATTTAAATAATATTTTCAAAATAGGCTGGTTGTAAATAATATTTGAATATATGCACAGTTTATATAAGCTTTTGTCAAAAATATTTTATTTAGGTTCCAAATGTCTCAATGTATTTTTTAGAATTTTTCTGATATTGTTTCTATTTATTTAGAATTATATGAATTTTTGGATTTATTTTTATTCAAAAGTGTTTTTATTTTCAGTTTTTGGCTTGGGCCAAAACTTCCGATGCAGCCTGTTTTCCCATTTGCTTGCTCAGTCTGCCAACTGTCACTCGGCCTACATGGCCTCCGTGTCACACGCGTGTCGTCTAGTCGTCTTGCCACATCAGCTTCGAGCGGTCCCACTTGTCAATCGGGCAAGACTTGTGAGCCGAGTCCATCATACACCTAGGTTGCCTCATGGACATGGACCGGGGCCCATGTGTCAGCCAAATAAAGAAGTTTTGATTTATTTTTATATGAAAAATTGATCGCTAATGTCAGCATGACGTCATAAATCAGTTTTTTAGTAGAAAATAATTTAGAAATTGGAAATTTCTCTTTTTCTGGTATTTTCTTTTATTTGAATCTTTCGAGACCCTGTTCTTCTTCATACAAGCTCCGATTGAGGCGATCATGTTTGTAAAAATTTGTAAAATCAAGATCTATTTAATGGTGAATTTTATTTAATTTTTGGAGGTTGTTTGATCTCTAGTTTGTATTTATTGGTATTTTCTCTCTCGATTCGCATAGACTTAAAGTGCCTGGATCATTTGAGGGTGAAACATTGACTCAAGATCAAGCTCTAGTTCAAGACCAAGACCTTTTCCAAGGCAAGATGTGCTTTGATTATGTTGAACCTAGTTTTGGAAATGCTATATTGTTTTAGACAATTGCATGTTATTTTATGCTTAGAATTGTTTTCAATTAATTTGGGAGACTAGCTATTCAACCCAATTGGATTATACCTACCTTGTCGTTTGTATGCCATAATTATTTGTCACCCTAGGATGGATAATTATTAGTTGGATGGTAATATATACCAATGTGGGTTGGTTAGAACGTGGTTAATGTGCTTAGCCATGCAATGGGTTATTCATATCATTTTGAAAGCTTGAATCCAATTTGAGTAATGGAATATGGAACATGTCTATAAATGGGTGTCATGTATTGTCACACAATGATGCTGAGTTGTTGATGGCATGTGTTGCACAATAATCAACTAGGGTGGTAATTAAGTGATTTAGACTTTGGCAAGTGACAAGACTCTATGTGCTATGGTGGGACTGTGTGGCATTGGATATGTAAGTGAGAATGTTGATAGTGATTGGAAGTCTTGCCTAAGTCAATTAATGATTTAACCTTGAAAGCCATTTAACTGGGCTAATCATACAACCACATGTTTATTATGGATCAAACCTAACTCAGTAAGTTACTGAATCTTGACATACGATGCCTCAGGTGGAATACCAAACTGCGTGTGCGATCATTGGAGGGTGTATGTGCAATGGCCTCACATCTTGAACAAATATTGTTCCTAGTACAATGATGAGTCCCTCCTATTCCTCTGCTCTGTGTGAGGTGAGAAATAGTGAGTCAAGCTTATCGGGAGGGTCTATGTTTGGATAGAGTTTTTTTAAGGTTTTGTCATGATCTCTTCGCCGCACACCTAAGGAAGTGAATTATCGCGTGGCAATATGAGATGATCATGTCTTGTGGGTAAAGTGTATAATCTCTTTAGAGTGTAAATCTATTCGAATAGCCATGTCCCCAGTTATGGATAATGCTTGAGAATTTCAGTAAAGGGTTAGATTTTATAAAATGAAACTTAGGAAGGGAGGCTATATGCCAATTTAAGTGATGAAGATTGGTTAGGTCTATGCTCTAGTTTATTCCTAAGAAATATCTAAAAGTTATTTATTATTGTGTAACACCCCAGCACCACACGTGCTCTGAATGTCACTACATCATGTCATTCACTAGATTTTAACCATTTACAACAATAATTTCAACAACAACATACATTCATTTCTAGACACTAAACAACAACTACAAGGCATTTACAACAAGGAAGGACCATGTACATAATAACAACAATAATAACAATAACAACAATACTACACTTGGATCCAAGCACACAAGAATGCCCAAGACCTCATGCTTGGGAGTGCCTAGAACACATGCGTCTGGGAAACATTATTACCTTATACTTACCCTTTGTAGAAGCCACCAAACGAAGCACTAACACAAGATGTAAATAAAACCACAAAAATTACTCAACAAAATAGATTAAATCTTTACATGTTTGCATCTACTAAGTTCTTCCATGACTGAGCCTGTCTAATTTTTTCAATAACTAAACAAGTTCAAAATGCTAAGTAGTATAATGAAGGTGAAGTAGTAACAAGTGACGTGACTGTGCTACTCCCCTTCCCAAAATGCCGGCCTCAAAGTACCTAAAACAATAAATAAACAAGCGTGAGTCTAAAACTCAGCAAAGTACATATAACCATACCAACATATGAAAATAACCATTGAGTAAAATTCATCATGTCACATTATCCATACATATTTGAGAACTCATCAATTTAATCAATTCTTTCACTTCATTTATGCAATGCAACATGCCTTATGCTCATATGCACATCTCATAGCTTATACCGGTATAGTTCAGTGCACACCCGTCGGTGTCACACCCTATCATTACCTTCCATCCCGTGGAGGGGCCTACCGATATAGGTCTTTCATGCCCACAACAAGTGGGTCATAAAGGCCCACATGGGTCACCTCTTCCATCATGAATACATATATGCACATAACATGAGTTATTACCATGTTCCATTCTTCCCATCATTAACATAGTTACAACATCACATGAGCATAAACAATGACAACAATTCATAACATTCATATATGACAGCAAGGTGTGAATTATCAATTTAAACATTATTTCATAACAACCGATCACTATTACACGATGTACTTGCCTCTTTACCCATGAGGAATGGAGTGGCATGAAGTTGAGGCCACTCCCGAAATCACACCTCCTGTAATATATATTCATCTCAAAATCATGCACTAACATTATAAAAATCAAACATAATGATAACACACCTGTAACATCCCAAAATTTGCCTTTAATATTATTTTAATGCTATTTGTGCATTATTTGATTTTTCTGGATTTATTTGATTTTTCTGGAATTTATTTGATTTTATTTCAAATTATGTATATTGGCCCTTTTGTGAAAATTAATTAAATATAGATAAGGTTTATATAAAGTTTTGCTAAAAATATTTTATTTAAGTTCAAGATGTCTCAAAGTATTTTTGAGAATTTTCTTAGATTTTTCCTAAAATTTTTATTGCCTTAAACAAATTAACCTATTTTCGGGAATAAAATTTATTCAAAAAGCGCCAGAAAAATAATTGAACAGTGTCAGGCCTAGTCCAACACTGTGTAGTCTGGTCCGACCCATTTCCTCGAGTTGCGTCGGCCTGTGCAGCCCCTTCCGTAAATCCCTAGGATTCTAGCCATTGGATCGGCATCGTGTGGTAGTTGTTCCTCCACGCCATCGCTGTACTCTGTGCCGTCGATTCGCCACCACATGAACGCATGGGATGGGGCCACGTCGAATTCGGCAAATCACAACATGATTCTACCACCACCTCTGAATCTGCCGCGGATTCGTCGCCTGACACGCCTTCCAAGGGGACTATTTAAGGCGCCATCACGTTTTCTGGGACCACCGTCTCGAGCCACGCACTTTTCCTCTGGTCTTGTCATCTGCGCCGCCGTATACTGCCCGTGCGAGCTCATCGGAGTTGTCATCTTCACCGCCGTCATCTTCACGCATTTTCGTCGCCGCCGTTGTCTCTCCGTCGTGAACGCTGGCATTGGTGTGTTCGCCGCTTCGAGATCTTTCGGATGCGCGCTGTATCGGGATACGATCGGTCGAAATCCACTGCGGGTTGTGTCATCGTTCCCATGTTCGGTAGCTGCGCCGTCGTCATTATCCTCACTGTTCTCCATTGTCCGATCAGCCGCGAACTATGGATATTGCGCTGCGTGTCGCCATCTTGTGCCACCGTGACGGTAGCCGCCCACCGTTCGATTTGGATTGGATGTTCCAGAATGATCCACGTGTCGTGCTTTAGCAGCTGTTGGATTGCTGGTGTGCGGATCAGATCGTGCCGCAATCACGTCCAATCATGTCTCGCCGCGTGGCATGCGTGTCTTCCGAAGCACCGTGGACCGAGTCCACCGTGCGCATGCCGTGTGCTGTGGACTGAGTCCATGCACCAGAGCCACGTGTCACTCTGTGAAGCTGACACGTGTCGATGACATCATAAAAGATTTTTCAGTTTAAAAGTAATTATATTAATTCGGTATTTTTCTAATTTTCAGGTTTTTAGGATTTTTGAATCTTCCACGAGCCCGTTCTCCCTCATACGAGCTCCGATTGAGGTGATTGAAATTTCTAAATTTTTTTAAAATTGAGATATATCTAATGGTGAATTTTATTTGATTTTTATAGTTTATTTGCTCTTATTTTGGTATTTATTTGGCTTTCTCTCTCGTTTCGCGTAGACATTGAATTGTGCAAATTATCCGAGGAAGATCCCTCGACCCAAGACAATGGTCCAGAGCAAGAATAAGGGCTTTGTTAAGGAATGTTGTGCTTTGATCATGATTGAACCCATGTTTATAAAATTGCTATATTGTTTTACCCTACTGCATATTATTTCAAGTATACAATTGTTTCAATTTAAATTGGGACTTAGCTATTATACCAATTTGATCTATACCCAACCTTGTCATTCGTATGCCATAATCTATTGTCACCCTAGATTGGTTCACTATAGTTGGTTAATACTAAAATCAACATGGGATGGTTAGACCATGTTAGTTGCTTAGCCATGCCATGTCATCACATGTACTTGAATCATCAATGTTTAATCTTGACTAATGGAATATGGAGCAATGATATGAACTTGTGTGTCATGTGTGGTCGCACAATGAGATTGAGTTGTAGTGGCGAGGGATGTCACGCAACGATGTTGAAATATTGATGGCACATGGTGCTTGTTAATCGATTGGGGTGGTAATCATTTAAATTGGGGCAAGTGGCAAGGGGCGAGTATGCCAACGTGGGCCCGATGGGCAGAGGTATGTGGAAGTCTTGCTTCAATCATCTTAAGGACTTAATCTTGCAAGCCTTTGACCTGAGTCAATTCAGGTCAATCATGCAATCACATGTCTGTTGTGGGACAACCTAGTTGATTAATTTACAATGTCTTAGCTTGGTACTATCAATGGCGGTGTGAGTTCCCGAGTATGGAGTAACTCACATGGCGCAAGAGGGGGGCCCTAGATGTGGTTTTTAGACCCACCAGTGTTGAAACCTTGGTTAGTAGTACTAGGTTAAGGTAGTGCACTGTAAGGCTTTGTCATGATCTCCCCGCCGACACACCCAAGGAAGTGTGTTAATTGCATGGCAACAAGAGATGATCATATCGTGTGGGTAAACTGCATAACCTCTGCAGAGTGCAAAACTATTCGAATAGCCGTGCTCGCTGTATTGAGCAATGCTCGGGAATTACAGTTAAGGGTTAGTTTAATTAAATGGAAAACTTGGTTGGGATGGCGGGATTGCCATATGGAAGGTTGGAACTTGACTTAGGGTTGGGAACTTGGTTTACTTGAGAAACGTTGAATCTATCTATTATTGTTATTTGTTTTACAGTCTTTACAATCTATTTATTGTATTTGTTCATAAATGCTGCTTATTGCAAAATAGCCATAATAGCCTTTTCCTTTGGAATAAGCCTTGCATATAGTTACATAGAATTGCATTCTGTGCATAACTTGTTGAGTGCTTTAAGTACTCACCCTTGCCCATAACAACATCACCAGTTGAGGAGTCTACACCAATGCTGGAGGAGATGTACCAGAAGGAGACGAATGTTAGGGTGAGAGCCTTGTGAGTTGCTTGTGGTATATTGAGGTGTTTATCTACGATTTCATTTCGCTGCAGTTTAATTTTTTGTTTAGCCTTGCGAGGCATAGTCATGTAAATTGACCATAAGGTCATTCAATAGGTATTAATTAGTATATGATGTCTTTCATAATGTTTCCGCTATGTATGATTGTGATATTCATCTATGTTGAGCCTGTGTGCACTAGCGTGATCCTAGACTTGTGTAGTATACACAGAAGGTCCAGATTTGCATATTCGGGTCCCGACAACACCTACGCACGACCCCTTTTTTTAACCTTCTCACTCACCGGACAGCTCACAACTTTGCTGTCCTAGCGGTCAGAAGACCATAACTCCTAGCTCAGGAGCCCGAACATGGAAAACCATATACTTTTTGAAATATAGGGAAGATTGCTTATAATTTTCTAGTTATCAATCTTTATTAATTAAATCTACTAACCCCTCAATATTAGCCTTGAAGACCGATTTGATGCCTCACTGGACATCAGACTTCACAATTTCGTAACTATTTTTGTACCACTCGAACAATAGCAAAGCATGATATTTCTGAAATCTACAAAAAATTATCTAGCTTTCTCGAGTTGTGGAGATAATTTAATTCAGTAACTAAAAAGCCATAATCTGCAAACTACCATGACAGCTTCTAGTAGCGAATAATTTCTAGACATCAAGCTTCATCAGATCATAACTTTTAAACCACTTAACCAAAGTTTACATTCTTGTATTCTAATAAAACTTTCGATAAAAATCTACATTTTGTACAACTTCCACGCCCTCTGGACCTAGCTAGAAGTATCCCAAAACTGGACCCAAAGATTGAACCAGTGTTTGCTCGAATACTAACCCGTCCCCCAAAACAATCTGGAGATCACCCCAACCCATAACCACCAGGGAAACTACCAAGATTCCACCCTAACTTAGCAACAACACCACCAAGGCGAACTCTAGGGTATACCTGCGTCCAAACATTCGATGGAGCGGTGATGTCAATGTTGACCCATAGATCGCGTGTTCCTCGCTCCCGCCAGACCCGAACTCCAATCCTCGGATTTTCTACTTCCCTTGACACCTCCAAGGCAGCAGTGAGGATGGGGATGGCTAGCCTCTAGCATAGGGAGGAGGGGCGGCTGCACAAGGGGGAGGTGGAAGGGGTGGCTAGGGGTGAGGGAGGGGCGGAGGGTGGCTAGGATTTGGGGCAAGGGAAGCAGGTGGCTGCTGCAAGGAAGGAGGAGGGATGGGGGGCGGCTGGGGTGGAAAAGTAGGGGGTGCGGCCAGGTTAGGGGAGGGGTGGGAGGGCGTGACTACGGTTCGGCCAACCCTCCCCTCCAAGCCCATGACAAGCTGGCCCAGCCCAGAGAGGGATTTTCCCTAAAAAATTCCAATTTCTTTCAGAGATATGACATTGTAACATCCCAAAATTTGGCCTATAATTTCACTTATGTGCATTTTGGTGATTTTCGGAATTTATTGGATTTTCCAAAAATTATTTGAATTTATTTTAATTAAGTATATTGAACCTTTGGTGAAAACCAATTATATATAGATAAAAATAATATGAAGTTTTGTCAAAAATATTTTATTTGAGGTCAGAATGTTTCAAAGTATTTATGAGAATTTTCTTGGATTTTTCCTGATATTTTAATTGCCTTAAATGAATTAATCTAACTTCGGGAATTATTTTAAATCGAAAAGCGTTGGAAAATCAGAGTGAATAAAGATCTTGGGCCAAGCCCAAAGATCGTCGCGTCTGTGCGCCCATCGCGTGCGCCCGTCAACCGCTTCCCGCCGCCGCAGATGGACCATTGGATCCAGATCGACGTCTGTCTCTTTCGCAAAACCCTAGCGCCTTCGGCCGTTGGATCAAGATCGCGCGGTGAGGATTCCTTCCGTGGAAAGATCTGATCGCATCCGTTGATTTTGGAAAGAGCGGATCGGATCGTATCGCGTTCGGGGGAATCATAGCCGTTCATCGCAGATCGGACGGACCGTAGTCATCGTCTCCGATTCGGTTTCCGAATCCGCCGCCGCTTGCCGTCGCCGCCGCGTGATTTTAGGGTTCCTTTTTTGGGCGTTCGCCGAGGTTATTTAAAGCTCGGACCGCACCCCGAGGATCGCCATCCCAGAGCGCATCCGCCAGTGCTAGCCTTCGCCGTTGAGTCGTCGCTGTAGCCTCGCAGGAGCTCGCCGGAGCTTGCTCTCCGCCGCTGCGGTTTTCTTCGAGTTCCGCCGTCGTCACGCCGCCGTCCGTCGCAAGGGTTCCAGATCTGAGTTCCTCGCGTCGTGCCACATCGAGTGTGCCGCTTCTCCTCGCCGGAGTCGCGCCGAAACGCCGTTCGGGTGGTCGTCTTCCTTCGCTCCGGTGCAATCCCGCCGCCGTGTCTCGGAGCTTCGCGCAGCCGTTGGATCTTCGCCGAACCGTCTAGATCGCGCCGCGTCATCCTCATCAGCAGTGAACCTCTCCGGTAAGATGGACCGTTAGATCTAAGATAAGCGGTCAGGATAGTGACACGTAGAGGTAGATCGGTAGCCGTCAGATCGTCGTGTGGATGCACGCCGCATGTCGAGCATCGCACGCGCGCGCCGCAGCCGATCGCCGATGCGCGCGCGTGTTTCCGCACGTGATGCGAGGCGCCGTGAGCGCGCGCCCACGGTGGACTGAGGCGGTTCCGTGGACCGGTCTCAGGCGCCGAGGTGACGGTCGTCGTCGATTGGCTCGAGACACAATGACGTCGCGTTGCGCAATAAAGATCTTTTCCAATAGAAAAATAATTCAGAAAAATTAGAAATTCTATTTTCTGTATTTTCAGTATTTATTCAAACTTCAAAAGGCTATATCTTTTGCATTTTAACTCGGATTTGAGCGATTCAAATTTCTAAAAATTTGTAAAATCAATATCTATTTATTGTTGAATTTTATTTTATTTTTTGTGTTTGGTTGCTCCCTGTTTTGGTGTTTATTTACTATTTTGGCATCGTTTCGCGTAGACGTTGAACTGCTCGGTGATCCGGAGGAAGATTCATCGCTTCAAGACCCAAGCTCAGAGCAAGACCAGCACCTACTCCAAGGCAAGTTGTGCTTTGATCATGTTGCACCTAATTTTCACCAAATTGGTATTTTGTCTCTTAAACTTTATGCATGATATTTTATGTGTATAAATGATTTCAATTAATCTGGGAATTAGATAATATGCCTATTTGAATTAAATCATACCTTGTCAATTATATGCCATGATCTATTTGTCACCCTAGGATGTGGAACTATAGTTGGTTAATATTGATAATCAACATGGGCTAGTTAGACCGTCATAGATTGCTTAGCCATGCCACGTCATCACATGTGTCCGAATGTTGATACCTAATCTTGACTAATGGAATATGGAACAATGTTTATGAATTGGTGTGTCATGTGTCACGCACGCTGATATGAAGTTGTCGTGGCGAGGAGGTCACACATCTAGATTGAAATGTTGATGGCATGTGGTGCTTGGTAATCAACCGGGTGGTAATGATTTTAGATTGGGGCAAGTGGCAAGGGCAGTGTGCCAAGGTGGGCCAGGTTGGCGTGGGTTTGTGGAAGTCTTGCCTTAATCACTTTGAGGACTTAACCTTGCAAGCCTTTGACTGAGTCCTTCTTGCAACCACATGTCCGGAATGGGACACCTTAGTGAATAATTGGTGAAACCTAGATTTCGCATCTTGTCGTGATGAATAGTGAGTCCCGGTTACGCTTAACTCACATGGCGCAAGAGGGGGCCTGTTGTGGTGGTTTAACCTTCAGTGTTGAAACCTTAGCGAGCAAAGATCTGGTCTAGGTGTAGCATTGTAAAGGCTTTGTTATGATCACTCGCCTTGGTGGTGTTTGGTTGTATCGTGTGGGTAAAGTGCATAACCTCCGCAGAGTGTACAATCTATTCGAATAGCCGTGCTCACTAGATTGGGCAATGCTCGGGAATTACAACACGGGTTAGACTTTTGTTAAACAAAACTTGTTGGGATGGCAAGGTGCCATGGAAAGTGAAAATGATTTAGGATTGAGAAACTTGGTTACTTCAAAATGCTGAATTTATTAATTATCGATTTGTTTTATCGCTTTCCAATCTATTTACTGTATCCTTGTTAAATGCTGCTTTATTGGAAAATATCCTTATTAGCCATTCCTTTGGATTAAGCCAAGCATATAGAATATTAGACTTGCATTGTTGTGCACAACTTGTTGAGTGCTTTATGTACTCACCCCAACAACAACTTCAGAAGAGGAAGAATTTACGCCTTTCGTGGAGGAAGATTACTTGGATGCAAATGCTTAGGGTCTGAGCCTCGTTAGTTGCCTGTGGCGAACTTGAGCGCCACTGCGTTTATTTTGTTTCCGCTGCTACTCATTGATACTTTTTAATTAAGCCCTGTGAGGCAGTACTCATGTATGACAACAGTTATTATTATTCATTGAAGTTATGCTATATTTCGCTGTGTATGACTATGATAGCATCTATGTTAAGCCTGTGTGCACTAGCGTGATCCTGGACTAGTGCGGTATACACAGAGGGTCCGGATTTGTAATTCGGGTCCCGACAGAGGTGGTATCAGAGCCATACTGACTATAGGCCTTGGCCCTAGGTAGTTGGTATCTCTTAGGAGTGTCCGAAATTATTTTGTAAAGAAAAAGGTGAAATTGACTAATATGAAACTCTTGGCTTATCTCATCCCTCTACTCTCATCCTTGCTAAATTACCTTCTTTTCGTTGCCGTTTCGAGTGGAGATCTTATTCAAAATTTTGTTTTGAATAGATGGCGATCTTCCAGTCCTTCGAGTCAAGACAGGGTGGCTATGCCATGGAGCTGTGGAGAGTTCTTCAAGTAATTGGAGGCTTCGATCGTCCGCTCTACTGAGGAAGCAACTGGAACGTCAATGGTGTGCATCGGGGTTCTTTCGCAGTCGACCATCTTCGCCGAGAGTGCGACGAGACCACCGCATCGATCCACATCACCACCCGGAGGTTCGCGACGAGGCGGGAATTCGTGAGGCTGCAGACTTGTTTCACGACGGATCCGCCACGACCACGCCTACGAGCTTTGCGACACCGCAGTTTCGCTTCACCCGACAAAGGCGGCGTGCAAGTGTCGACGGATCGTGGAGGGGAGTGTGCATCGCGTACACCTTGCCGAAGTTCGCCATTGCCCGTGAGGAGCACTGAGGGACACCGCCAGAGCCGGAGATGCAGTACGAGACACCGAGGGTGTCCGAGCGAGAGCTTCGTAAAACCCGTGAAGCAGCCAGAGTCATCGATTTAATCGGAGGAGGCCTTGCGGTGGCCGAGGAGCTAGCGGACCAGTCGCCCAGGGTCGATGGAGTCGTCGAAGAAGAAGAAGAAGAAGAAGAGGAAGACCCAGAGGAGCGTGAGTGGGAGCCTGAGGAGCCAGCAGAGGGTCACCAGGATAGGTTCGCACCCATGCCACCACCCACCGTGCACGCAACGGATCGGCCTCAACTGTGGTGGTGGATGAGTGAGAGTCGATTTTAGAGTTGTGTCGAGACTCGAGTGTTGAGTCGCGTCTCTAAGTTAGTCTTTACCTTTTAGTAGACGTTAAGGTTGCATGTTTAGTTTGGTTCTTAATTGTTTGCTGAGTGTGCAGTATGCGTTGCAAAGCCCTTAGGCATTGTAAGCAGCCATACTAAGTATCAATAAAGATTATTTAAGTTGGGTTTAACCTGTTTCCCCCGCCTTAGAAATTCTTGCATCTTATCTATGCTACATCTATCTTTCCTAACCCAAGAAGCAATCAAGCGGATGGTGAACACTGCAAAGAACAATGGGGCTTCAGAAGTGGTCCGCACTCAGCAACAATCCCAATGAAGGAGCACCACCGCAGCAAGCACCGCCAAAGGATATGCGTAACTTGGGAGCTTTTCTGCGCAAACTCGCTTGATGCGCACTATGATGCAAACAGATGACCAATATGGTCAGAGTCAACAACCCCACGCCGTAACAACAATGGCGGGCCTCGTCCTTACTCCAAGTTGTCGGACTTCATGAGGACCCGACCGCCAACATTATCAGGAAATGTCAATCCCTTGGAAGCGGATGATTGGCTGAGAACCATTGAGAGGAAATTGTACATCACTCAATGTGAAGGCCATGAGAAGGTTCTTTACGCATCCCATCAGCTAGAGGGAACAACTGCAGAATGGTGGGAGAACTATTGTGCTGCTCATGAAGCACCCATGGAAATCACATGGGAAGAGTTTGCAACGGCCTTCCGCCAGTACCATGTACCGGAAGGGATGATGGACCTGGAAAAGGAAGAGTTCAGGGCGCTTAAGCAAGGAGGCCAACCGGTGGCCGATTACTTGAACAAATTCACGCGCGATTAGCTCGCTATGCTTCGAGGACGAGCGACGACAAGGCCGTAGTCCCGCTTCATGAAAGGACTAAACTCAGGGCTGCAGGTGGGGCTAATTACCCACACTTTTCTGGATTTTCAAGAATTTGTAAACAAGGCTTTGATCCTGGAGGATAAACGCAAAGAACTGGGGGAAA
This sequence comes from Otatea glauca, assembly GCA_036346275.1. Classification (NCBI taxonomy): domain Eukaryota; kingdom Viridiplantae; phylum Streptophyta; class Magnoliopsida; order Poales; family Poaceae; genus Otatea; species Otatea glauca. The sequence continues at coordinate 36,979,124 of CM070723.1, read as the reverse complement.
ACCTCAAGCGCTTGATGACCAACCAAGGTGGACGCCCTAACCACCTGCGAATGAGGATGACCCCACAACAGCTTGCTGTGTTCCAACCGCAAGCCGTAAACCAAAGAACACCGCGCCGCGACCACCGTGACAGAGTTATCGACGCCGCTCAGGTAACAATGCTCAAGGAGGAGTGCAGAGTCACCGCCGTAAGGTGCTACAGCTTGCAATGAGTCAGCATTATGCTAATAGATGTCCCCGTAAAGGAGGTATCACGCCAAGACGTTTCAACCTTGGAACGACACCGCTAAGGCACCGGCGACGGAGCGAATCGAGGAGCCGGACAGCGGGAGCGACGCCCAAGCTACTATTCGAGGCAGAGTCAACCACGCCACCGCCGATGGAGCCTGTGAAGCATCGACGTCAGATCGGGTAAGTTTTTGTAAACTCAAGACTGCACAAAGATTATTTGATTCAGAGCTTCAGATTCATTTGCCTCTCGAGCTTTTGCATCCGAAAATGGTTTGAGCATGAAAATCTTAAGTGTGAGATGCTAGTCCAAGCCCCGTGATCCGAGTTAAGATCTAACCTTGGATGTTTGGGGTAAAGCTAATAATTAATGGGGTAGAGTTCCTAGCTAACTTGATTATTCTAGATGCCCAAGTTTTAGATGTTATCCTCAGTATGGACTGGTTAACCAATCATAAGACAGCTTTTGGATTGTGGTCAAGGGTTGTATCCATTGAGAGCCCTAGAGGAGAAAAGGTGGAATTCGAGCGACATCGCCTCGTAAGGGTCAATTAATGGTTAATAGCGTGAAAGCCGTCGTCATAGAGGAAGTGCCGAGTCGTGAATATCCAGATGTATTTCAGAGGATCTCGCCGAATGCCGCTGCATCGTGACATCGAGTTTGTCATTTAGTTAGTACCGGGAACAGCACTGATAGCAAAAAGACCTTATCGGATGCCTACCGATGAGTTGGTGGAGATGAAGAAACAGATCGACGAGTTATTAGAGAAAGGTTTTATAAGACCAAGTTCGTCGCCATGGGGAGCGCCAGTTTTGTTTGTCAGGAAAAAGGATAGAAGCCTTAGAATGTGTATTGATTACCGTGCACTTAATGAAGTGACGGTTAAGAATAAGTATCCATTGCCAAGGATTGATGGACTGTTCGACTAGTTGAGAGGAGCTGGAGTTTTCTCCAAGATAGACCTTCGTTCAGGATATCATCAGCTAAAGATTCGAACGGAAGATGTTTCGAAGACCGCATTCTCTTCAAGATATGGACATTATGAGTTCACAGTCATGTCTTTTGGATTGACCAATGTGCCGGCATATTTCATGAACTTGACGAATAAGATTTTCATGGAATACTTGGACAAGTTTGTTGTTGTGTTCATAGATGATATTTTGGTGTATTCAAAGACCGAAGCAGAGCATGCAAATCATCCGAGGCTAGTGCCGAAAAGTCACACAAGAATAGCTGTATGCTAAATTCAAGAAGTGCGACTTTTGGAAGGAAAAGGTGGAATTTCTGGTCATGTTATGACTACGTATGAGTTGCCACGACCCAAGCAAAGTGGAGGCAGTGTTGCATTGGGAACAACCAAAGTATGTCACTCAAGTCCAAAGTTTTCTGGGAATGGCAGGATATTATCGTCGGTTCATAGAAAGATTTTCGACGATTGCGAGACCTCTTACGCAGTTGTTGAAAAAGGAAAAGAAATTTTCATGGACGCCAGATTGTGATAATGGTTTTGAGGAATTAAAGAAGCGCTTGACAACAGCCCAAAGTGTTGGTTTTGCCAAATGTTCGTAATAGCTTCGATATATCTCGTGATGCGCCGAGACGGTGGTCTTGATGCGATTGATGCAAGAGGGTAAAGTGGTCGATATGCGCAAGGCGCTTAAGACCGCATGTAGGAAATTATCCTACGATGACTTGGAATTGGTCGCCGTGGTGCATGCCTTGAAATTGTGGCGCCATTATCTCATTGGAAATAGATGTGAGATATATACGACCACAAGAGTTTGAAATATATCTTCACCCAATGATCTTAACATGAGACAAAGGAGGTGGTTGGAACCGATCAAGGATTATAACATGGGAATCCACTACCATCCCGAAAGGCTAATGTAGTGGCCGATGCCTTGAGTCGTAAAAGCCACATTGCAAATATGATGGTACAAGAAGATCAATCTGAGTTGTGTAAAGAGTTTTAGAAGTTAAAATCGAAATGGTTCCGTATGATTCATAGCTGCATTGGAAGTAAAGCCGACGCTTGAAGATCAGATTCGGGAAGGGCAAAAGGATGATGAGAAAATCAACCGAATCAAGGCTAAAAAGGATGAAGGTACCATGTGGTTCAAGGGTCGCATTTGTGTGCCAAACAGACCAGAACTTAAGCAGTTGATTTTGGAAGAGGCTCATGATTCCAAGTATTCAATTCATCCAGGAAGCGCTAAGATGTACCAGGACTTAAAGGAGAGGTTTTGGTGGCCGAATATGAAGCGTGAAGTCGCCGAGCACGTTGCCTTGTGCGATGTATGCCAGAGAGTTAAGGCAATACACCAGAGACTAGCAGGTTTGCTACAACCGCTAAAAGTCCCAGAATGGAAGTGGGAAGAAATCGGTATGGATTTCATCACCGGATTGGCAAGAACTCAAAATGGGTATGATTCTATATGGGTCATTGTGGATCGATTGACCAAAGTTGCTCACTTCATCCCGGTTAAGACAACTTACTCAGGAGACCGGTTGGCAAAATTATACATAGCCAGAATCGTGTGTTTGCATGGTGTGCCTAAGAAAATAGTGTCGCATGAGGTACTCACCACCTCGAGATTTTGGGATAAATTGCATGAAGCCATGGGAACGCGCTTGAACTTCAAAGATAGTATATCATCCGCAGATCGATGGTCTGACGTAAAGAGTAAATCGATTTTGAAGATATGTTAAGAGCTTGCGCTTAGCCTACACCACTTCATGGGACAAATGCTTACCGTATGCAGAGTTCAAATTATAACAACAGCTACTGTGCTAGTTTGCGATGTCGCCATTTGAGCCTTTATATGGTCGTGCTCGCTGCACTTAACGAATTGGAATGAGACAGAGAGCGTATGATATTTGGCCCCGATATTCTCAAGGAAGTCAAGAGCAAGTTGCTATGATAAGAGAGAGGTTGAAAATCGCATACCAAGGCAAAAGAGTTTACCGATAATCGATGTCGTGATCTAAGTTTCGAGCCCGATGATTTCGTATCTTAGAGTTACCCTCCAAAGGAGTTAAGAGGTTTCACGCTAAAGGAAAGCTTGCCCTAAGATACGCTTGACCGCTCAAAATTTTGAGCCGCCGAGGGAGGTTGCTTATCGCTTGAATTGCCGCAGCTTGCCGGGCAGCGGCATGATGTGTTCCATGTGTCACAACTCAAGAAGTGTCTTGGTGCCGCAGAGCGCACGCCTATAGAAGAGATTGAGTTGCGTATGATTTGACCTAAAAGGAACAAAACAATGAAAATTTTGGATGTCATGGACCGCAGAACCAGGAACAAGTCAGTTCGTTTTTGCAGAGTTCAGTGGAGCAACCATTCTGAGAATGAGGCAACCTGGGAGTGTGAAGAGAACCTGAAGATAGAATTTTCAAACCTATTCCCTAGTCAGCCTTGAATCTCGAGGTCGATATTCTGTTAAGGGGGAGGTTTGTAACATCCCAAAATTTGGCCTATAATTTCACTTATGTGCATTTTGGTGATTTTCTGAATTTATTGGATTTTCCAGAAATTATTTGAATTTATTTTAATTAAGTATATTGAACCTTTGGTGAAAACTAATTATATATAGATAAAAATAATATAAAGTTTTGTCAAAAATATTTTATTTGAGTTCAGAATGTTTCAAAGTATTTATGAGAATTTTCTTGGATTTTTCCTGATATTTTAATTGCCTTAAATGAATTAATCTAATTTCGGGAATTATTTTAAATCAAAAGCGTTGGAAAATCGAGTGAATAAGAATGGGCCAAGCCCAAGATCGTATGCGCGCTGCCCATCGCAGACGCACCGCCACCGCTCCCGCCGCCGCGCAGATGGACCATTGGATCCAGATCGACTACCGCTCCTTTCGCGAACCCTAGCGCCTTCGCCGCTGCATCAAGATCGCGCGTGAGAATTCCTTGCGCTGCTTTGGAAAGATCCGACGCATCCGCTGATTTTGGAAAGAGCGGATCGGATCGATCGCGCTCGGGAATCATAGCCGTTCATCGCAGACGGACGGACCGCAGCCATCGCCTCCGATTCGGTTTCGAATCCGCCGCTGCCGCCGCCGCCGCGTGATTTTAGGGTTGCCTTTTTCGGGCGTCACGAGGTTATTTCAAGCGCGACCGCACTCGAGGATCGCCATCCTGCAGCGCATCCGCGCTGCTAGCCTTCGCCATTGAGTCGCCGCCGTAGCCTCGCAGAGCTCGCCGAGCTTGCTCTTCGCCGCGCGTTTTCTTCGAAGTTCCGCCGCTGTCAAGCCGCCGTCGCCGCAAGGGTTCCAGATCCGAGTTCTCGCCGTGCCATGTCGAGTCCGCCGCTTCTTCTCGCCGAGTCGCACCAAATGCCGTCGGGTGGTCGCCTTCCTCCGCTTCCAATGCAAGCCCGCCGCCGTGTCTCGAGCTTCAGGTACCGTTGGATCTTCGCCAACTGGCCCGTATCGCGCCGCGCCATCCTCATCGCAGTGAACCTCTCCAAGAAGATGGACGCTAGATCTAAGATAAGCGGTCAAGATAGTGACACGCTGGGGTAGATCGGTGGCCGCCGATCGCCGTGGGGATGCACGCCGCGGTCGCATCGACATGGGCGGCCGCAGCCTACCGATGCGCCGCTTATCGGCACGTGATGCGAGGCATCGTGAGCCGCGCCCACGGTGGGACCGAGGCGATTCGTGGATCGGTCTCAGGCGCCGAGGTGACGGTCGGCCTCGATTGGCTCGGCCTGGCCGACGCCAAGATTGCGCAATAAAAATCTTTTCCAATAGAAAATAATTCGTAAAAATCGAAATTCTATTTTCTGTATTTTCAGTATTTATTCAAACTTCAAAAGGCTATATCTTTTGCATTTTAACTCGGGTTTGAGCGATTCAAATTTCTAAAAAATTTTAAAATCAAGATCTATTTATTGGTGAATTTTATTTTAATTTTGTGTTTGGTTGCTCCCTATTTTGGTGTTTATTTGCTATTTTGGCATCGTTTCACGTAGACGTTGAACTGCTCGGTGATCCGGAGGAAGATTCATGGCTTCAAGACCCAAGCTCAGAGCAAGACCAGCACCTACTCCAAGGCAAGTTGTGCTTTGATCATGTTGCACCTAATTTTCACCAAATTGCTATTTTGTCTCTTAAACTTTATGCATGATATTTTATGTGTATAAATGATTTCAATTAATCTGGGAATTAGATAATATGCCTATTTGAATTAAATCATACCTTGTCAATTATATGCCATGATCTATTTGTCACCCTAGGATGTGGAACTATAGTTGGTTAATATTGATAATCAACATGGGCTAGTTAGACCGTCATAGATTGCTTAGCCAAGCCACGTCATCACATGTGTCCGAATGTTGATACCTAATCTTGACTAATGGAATATGAAACAATGTTTATGAATTGGTGTGTCATGTGCTGTCGCACAGTGATATGAAGTTGTCGTGGCGAGGAGGTCACACATCTAGATTGAAATGTTGATGGCATGTGGTGCTTGGTAATCAACTGGGGTGGTAATGATTTTAGATTGGGGCAAGTGGCAAGGGGCAGTGTGCCAAGGTGGGCCAGGGTTGGCAGGGGTTTGTGGAAGTCTTGCCTTAATCACTTTGAGGACTTAACCTTGCAAGCCTTTGACCTGAGTCCTTCTTGCAACCACATGTCTGGAATGGGACAGCCTAGCTGAATAATTGGTGAAACCTAGATTTCGCATCGCTGTGGTGAATAGTGAGTCCCGGTTACGGCTTAACTCACATGGCGCAAGAGGGGGCCTCTGTGGTGGTTTAACCCTTCAGTGTTGAAACCTTAGCGAGCAAGATCGGGTCTAGGTGTAGCATTGTAAAGGCTTTGTTATGATCACTCGCCTTGGTGGTGTTTGGTTGTATCGTGGGTAAAGTGCATAACCTCCGCAGAGTGTACAATCTATTCAATAGCCGTGCTCACAGATTGGGCAATGCTCGGAATTACAACACGGGTTAGACTTTTGTTAAACAAAACTTGTTGGGATGGCAAGGTGCCATGGAAAGTGAAAATGATTTAGGATTGAGAAACTTGGTTACTTCAAAATGCTGAATTTATTAATTATCAGATTTGTTTTATCGCTTTCCAATCTATTTATCAGATCCTTGTTAAATGTCGCTTTATTGGAAAATATCCTTATTAGCCATTCCTTTGGATTAAGCCAAGCATATAGAATATTAGACTTGCATTGTTGTGCACAACTTGTTGAGTGCTTTATGTACTCGCCCAACAACAACTTCGTAAGAGGAAGAATCTACGCCTTTCGTGGAGGAAGATTACTTGGTCGCTAATGCTTAGGGTTCGAGCCTCGCTGCCTGTTCGTGGCGAATCGGAGCGCATCGCGTTTATTTTATTTCCGCTGCTACTCATTGATTCTTTTTAATTAAGCCCTGTGAGGAAGTATTCATGTAAGACAACAGTTATTATTAATTATTGAAGTTATGCTATATTTTGTTGTGTATGACTATGATAGCATCTATGTTAAGCCTGTGTGCACTAACGTGATCCTGGACTAGTGCGGTATACACAGAGGGTCCGGATTTGCAAATTCGGGTCCCGACAGACATATTATTTTTTGTTTCACTGTCATTTCAATCTATTTATTGTGTTCACATGTAATTGCTGCTTTGTTGCAAAATAGCCATATCAGCCATTCATTTGGAATAAACCTTATATATAGTAATATTAGACTTGCATTCTGTGCACAACTTGTTGAGTGCTTCATGTACTCACCCTTACCATAACAAAATCATAAGTTGAGGAGGAGTTTACACCTGCACTGGAGGAAGAGTTAGGAGGCAAATATCTAGAGTGCGAACCTTGTCAGTTATCTGTGGCATATTGAGGGGTTATTTACTACATTTTTGTTTTGCTATAGTTTTATCTATTATATTTGAGCCCTACGTGGCATATCATGTAAAGTCACCATATATGATGTCTTTTATTATGTTTCAACCGTGTATGATTGTGATATTCATCTCTGTTGTCACTGTGTGTACTAGCATGATCCTGGACTAGTGTGATGTACACAGAGGGTTTGAATTTGCATATTCGTATCCCGACACAAAATTAGAAGAACGAATAGCGCATGCATATCTCTCCCTATGCACGGCTGCCTCAATCTTCAGGGCCTCACAAGAAATACACTCGGCATTTGTAATCCTAGAATCTTGGGCCTCGAGCTTCATCCTAAGTACCTCATTAATCCTATCTATGTTCCTCTCACATCAGTACATTGCACACAAGCATCTTATGACTTAGCTAGTAGGTTCTTCGTCAAATCAGCACACTTGACATTCAAAGCATCATTGTCAAGTTTTAGTTGCCTACAACCCTCACATGAACTTATGGGTCCTTATAAGCAAATCATTTAAGTTCATCATTTCTAGCGGAAAACTTCCTAAGGTGAGAATTTATAGCATCAATTTCAGCGAGGAACCTAGGGCAATAATCACATGAAGTACAATTAGGAGCATGAAGAAGACTGGCATCAACAGGAATAGCGTCAGTAGTAGTAACACTAGAAGTAACCCTAGAATCTTTATGTTCCCCTATCAAGCTAGCATTCTTCACTCTAAGAACCTCAAAATTAGACAGAATACTATCATGCATGGTCCTTAGGTTCTCCAACTCAACAAGCAAAGCATTACAAAGAGAACAATCATCAGTGCCATAGGAGGGACTAGATCTAAGTGAAGCAAGCTCCCATGACAAGCTATCTACTTTCTTCTCAAGCTCCAAACATCTAGCTCTAGCTCTAGCATGAAATCTTCCTAGCTTACAGAAAGCATCATTAAGCTCATCATAGGAAAGTACCTCATCCGACTTGCTCTAGAGATTATCGTCGTTGACGCCGTTCTTGTTGGCCATGAAGCACATGCCGATGAAGTCATCACTGGCCTTGATCTTGTCTGCGGATCATCCTCTCCGTCATCATTGTTCCACATCTTCGTGTTGTAAAGGGAGATGTCGGCAAGCACGGTGAGGACACGATGGAAGAGTTTCTTGTTCTTTGCAAACTTACAATACTTCTTCTCATGCAAGGAGTCCCGAGCTAGAGCCTTCTTGTTTTGGTTCTTATCGATGTTGTTGTTCTTGCTCGCACCATCGTAGTCATTCTTGCCCTTCTCTAGCTTGAAGTAATTTTCCCAAATGTGGTTGGGTTACCACACTCGTAGCAAGTGATAGATCCACCTCTCTTCCTCTCTCTCACCTTCTTGTATGCATGGGAGAATTTTTTGGCTAGGAGGGCAAGCTCTTTTTTTGTATACCTATCCAACTTCTCATCGCTCATCTCACAAAGAGACGAAAGGGAAAAACAAAAGGAATTCTTAGAAGGATATCTAATGGGATAGATGACCAAAGCCATCTACTATGACTTCATCTTACGTGATACGACATCAATCTTACAAGTCTTGAGTCGAGAATAAAGGTCATCAAGAGTTAGAGTTGATAGATCAATGGTGTCCTTGATGGAGGCCACCTCATCTCTCAAACACAAAGATCAAGTGCACTGAGAAAATCTCGTGCATTCTCTGAGTCAGAGTATGTGGTAACTACAACTTGAATATCCCTCAAAAATCTTAGTGAAACGCGCAAAGCATTCGTCCAAGGACTCTCCAACGTGCTGCTCAAATTTGTTGTAGTTACACTTGAATTGATCTTGCCTCACTGTCTTGATTTGGGTGGTACCTTCATGGTAGGCATCGAAGGTCATCCAGATATGGTGAATAGATCTAACATGAGAGATCTTATTATACTCACTGTGGCTAATTCCCTGTATGAGAATATTCCTTGCCTTAGCGTTTGCCTCAACATTAATGTCAGCCATATTTCTGATATTGACATTTTCATTGGCAGAAACCTCATATGAGAGCTTAACCTTTTTCCAGATTGAGAAACCTTGGGCAGTGATGTTTGACTCCATCCGAGATTTCCAAAAGGGATAGTCAACCCCATAAAATGTCAAAGGATTCATAGAATACTTGTCAGTGGTCATGGCTCTAGAGACCGGTCAAGATCTAGAAAGAGTAGAACCAGGCTCTGATACCAATTGAATGACCAAAATTGACAACTAGAGAGGGTGAATATGAGCCAAATAAAATTTTTCTCTTAAGAGTCTCTTCAAAAACATTAGTGCTATGAAGCAAACTCTAGCTCAACATCCTCGCTGCACAAAAACAGGAATTTCATAAACTTGACTATCAAGAAACATCAATAAGTCTAGAAATACTCATCCAAAATTGATTAAATTTTAAGCATAGCAAGATAAGGCCCTTAGGATCATGATTAAAAAATAAATTTCAAAACAAAGCCCAAATAAGAGACCTATCTTGTTTAAAATTCACGCTGCACAAAAACCAGAATTTCATAAATTTGATCGCAAAGAAATCTCAATAACTCACGTTTTATCCATTCAAACTTGATGGAACTTGAACCACAACTAGGAAATGACCTTATGACTATGCTTCCAAATAGAATTTCAAGAATAAGCCTAGTGTATTAACCTTTTATGCAAAAGGTTCAAGCTGCACCAAAAACAACGATTTTATCTCAAGAACGCAATGTTGCAAGCACAACTTGAACAAATAATAAGTTCTAATGGATCTTGCTGGGTTGGGACATATTCTAGATGAGTTTCTCAACCTCTTATGTATATTAGATCTAATAGAAAGACATCAAGTGGAAGGAGGGGAAGTAAAGCTCAAGTTGCATAAAAGAATCAAGCAAAAAAGCAAGAAATAAAATAAATTTCAGGACATAGATAAACTTGGATCTGGCATTAATTAGAGAGGAATGGTTACAAACCCACACATCATGGTGGACAAAACTCAAAGGAGCATAAGGAAACCAAAAAACCCTTCTCTAAGACTTGGCATGGAGACATCTCTCCACCCCTCTATTTACACTAGGAGCAACCTCCACCCTTGGAGGACCTTCTTTGGCCTCATGAAACGTCATCAAGGGTTGAGATTCACTCTCTCAATCATACATATGGTAACCCACAACATAACAGGTTTTAACCATTTAATACTAATTTAACCACTACTTCACCTGTGAACCCTTGATCCAACGATCCTCCTTTACTTGAGTATGGCTCAAGTTAGCATCTCATCCATCCACATGTCATCCCGGTTTACAACAATTCCCTAGTCTTAGTCATCTTCCTGCGTTACCTTTGGACCTCAACTCTCCTAGCCTAGTCCCGGTCTCCTCCGCCTCACCATGAGCTAGCTCCGAAGTCCTGCAACCATCTCAGACAAGCAAAACATCATATAGCATTGCTTAACATAATATGAAACATGTAATTAAATGCACACTGACATCAGCCCAAATTGCAAATTCCATTTTCCAAGCCCAAAACATACGCATACAAATCAAGAAAAGCATAACAAATGTCAAATACTCATCACAAATCCATGGGTTGACCTCCACATGGTCTCATAGGTGTTAACTTTAGGCAACAATATCACAGATGCACTCCGCGTTCACTTTCCAATAATTCCACCTTTCAACATTTTTACGAAAATATCTCTATCTCATGTGAAATTCTCAAACACGTCCATGACAGTGGATACGGTTATTTGAATTGTTTTACACTCAGCAGATGTTGTACTGCTTTACCCACAAGACATGATCATCTCATATTGCCACGCAATAAACATACTTACTCAGGTGTGTGGCGGAAAAATCATGACAAGGCCTTTACGCTACTGCACACTAGAGCCACCTTGCCTAATAAGTATATCCCCTCAACAATGGGATGTGACCTAGCCGGTCTACCCCCAGCACGCATCTCATGTCTTTAATGAGAGGCTCACCATTTTGAGAGAGAATGGAGTACCCCTCCAATCTGAACCGTATACCTATGTCTCGTCGAGTCAAAGTAATGCTTTGCTTGCAGATCCATTGGACTACCCCTCCAATTCAACCATGCACGGAAGCACATGAATACTACATGTTATTTAGCCAGGTCTATTCCATACTAGATATCTGGTTGTACATTTAGGCTCAGTTCAATGGCGCATTAGATTAAGTCCATAAATATCCTCAGGCGAGACATCCACATCCCAGATGTGCTAATTACACTCCCTTTATTGCATTGCCACTTGACCGAGTGAAAACTATTTTGTTTAACTAAGACCAATGGCATACCCTGCCATGGTACAACAAATTTTACAATAGTTCCTACTTGCCACAAATCGATATCTCACTAAGTCAAGATTATCATAATTTCATCATGTGTATGAACCCATCGTACAATTAAGCATGTCTAAATAGAGCTACGGTAACCCAATTGTTGGTAATACAATTATGTCCAACTATTAATGTCCCGACCTAGGGTAACAATGGATATATGGCATTCAAATAATCAAGGTGGAATAATGACAAGGACATAATTAGCTATTCCTGACAAATAATAATTGGTATAAAAATAGCATGCAATTTGTATAAAATAAAATATTTTTGCAAACATAGGTTCAACATGATCAAATGTTACGACTCGCCATGTTTGTACATTGTTATTGCTGGGTCGTGATATTCAAATTCTTTGATTGCTCCCTAGGGATCAACATCTGTAGGAAAAGTAAATAAGAAATACAAAAAACATTAAAAAAAGACAAACAAAATTCAAATTGAATATAGATGCCACTGGAATGAAGTGCTCGATTTTAGATAAATTTAGAAATTTGAATGAGTTCCATCGGAGCTCATATGAAGGAGAACAAGCTTCCAAAAGATTGGACAGGAGAGAAAATCAAGAAAATAAAAAGAGAGTGAATATCTATGGCTGACAGGTGGGTATCACAATTTTTTTCGATTTTTGAAATTAAAATAAAATCAGAAAAAGGCTTAGAGACTAACATGTGGGGTCTTGGTCTATAGACTAAGTCCACACATAGGATTTGGTCCATGGTGGACCGAGTTCATAAGGATTAAGTGTATGACATGTGGGCCTGGATGTCATCGATTCATGGGTTAGATTTGGCCACACATGCATGGGGGTTTTGGCTAGCGTAGCTCCCAAATTAAAATAGACTAGCGTTAAAGCTTGCTTCCTTGGGGAACTGTTGGCATAGTGATTTGGAGGGTTTGCCCAATTTCCACAGCTTGTCATGGTTTGATAACTTGACCAGCGAAGTGGTGCCAACAATCCAGGTGAGTTGATATAACTTGAAATCATGGTGAGATATGGTGAGTGGTTTCTCACAAAATGCACTCATTGTGGTGCTCTTGATCCTCTCCATGCAAAGTAAGGCCAACCATCTGCGAACAACCGACCTGCACATCACAAAATTTGCTCAGAAACAATCGTGATCCTCGTTTACTCGACCACTAGGAAGTAGACACAAAGAACGAGTACACCAGCGAGGGGCGCACAGTACTACAGGGGTACGCTTATCTCCTCTCTCAATTTGCAGGTTGCAAACGAGAAGAACAAAGCACAAAAGCTATTGTGTTTAATTTAAATAATGTGGTCCCTACCTTAAGCCATGAATTACATGGGAATTTATAACCTCTTGGATGTCCTCCCTTGATTTATAGAGCAATCAAATCATATCTCTAGTTTTCTAATTAGACTCAACTAAAAAGGTAAAAACTAATATGTAGAATTTCTTCCACCGGTTTATTTCACAGATATAGGAGCAAACATAAGGAATCTGCTTTCAAGAGCATATCCATTGCAACAGGCTCGAAAAGACCTTTCAAATGAGTACTTATTTGCCTAATTTGGACTCCGTATGAGAAAGTTATGGCCATTCCAAATTGGGTCTAGGTGGCTTTCCAAAAGTGTACCCTCCAAATATGCACTTTCCAAAGATGCACTTTCCAAATATGCATTGTCCAAAGATGCATTTCCAAATCTGCACTTTTCAAAGGTGCACTTTCCAAAGATGCACTTTCCAAATATATACCTTCCAAATATGAACTTTCCAGATTTAGCAAAACTTCCTTTCTTGTGCTTGGGCTATCGAATTGCGCTTTTCAAGTGGCACGCTTCCTGATGCAGCTCTCTGACCCCATGCCTCCATTTGTGCTTGCACACTCACCATCATTTCTGGATATAAGTGAAGATCTATCATGGTGTAGGTTAAAAAACTCATCTTTCTCGTCATGTCATCCTTTCCAGTAGCTCGATGTAGATCCCTGAAGCCTTGAAACCTAACACATATATAGGTGCCAAAATTAAATAGCAAATCATTCTGAACTAATTGATATTCAGAAAGTAAAACATGCACCTAATCTTGTTTAGCCTTTTTGCCCTAGCTCTTGTCATAAGACCAACATATTGATCTTTAGGATTGGCTTGATCACTTTGAGGAACTAGAACATTAGGGTTTGATGGGGAATGCTCATCATCCTCCCCCTCTTGGAAAGGAGTCGTCCTCGACTTTCAACTGTCGTTGTAGCCACCGAAGAAGGGTGAAAGATCAGCAACATTAAAAGTAGAACTCATGGCATAGTCATCGCCCGGAAGCTCTATCTTGTAGGTGTTTTCGTTGTTGCATTCCAGCACTCTGAATTGACCATCTCCTCACGGCATGAACTTGGGGTTATGCTTCTCTGGAAAGCGATCCTTGCATAGGTGCACCCAAACTAGATCATCTAGTTAGAACACCATCTTCTTGTGCTTCAAGTTCGCCTTTTCAGCAAAGTAGTGTGCTTTCTTCTCGATCTCCTCCTTTGTCTTTGTGTGTATCTTCTTCATGAACATAGCACGTCATGAAGCCTCCATGTTGATGTGCTCCTAGCTCGGATGTGGCAGTAAATCGAGTGGCGTGATAGGTTTTAACCCATACATGACCTAAACAGGCTGAATGAAGTAGTTGAATGCACCGCGCAATTGTAGGCAAACCCCATGTTCGGAAGGCAGTCCTCCTAGTCATTCATGTTCTTCTTGATGATCATCCAAAGTAGAGCTGAAAGTGTGCGGTTGACGATGATGTGCACTAAGATTGTCCCGATCTTCTAATGAGAACGATACGATGATTTGGTATAGTACAGAGTAGATGGATCAACTAATAACCACAAGATCAACAACCAAACAATCGCAACGTCACCACACGAGGCGATCTACCGAATCAAAGACCCGATCGATCCTTGTACCTGCTGCAACCAAGAACATGCAAGAAGAAGGTGATAGCAATTTCAATCCAATAATCTCAAAGAAACAAGGGTGAGGTTCTGTTTCTCAACTCGGGTGGTCTAGTCGACACACGCAAGATTGAGGAGGGACGCACACGGGGTCTACCAAAACACAACAAAACCTAAACTCTAATGTATGATGGCAGGGGCATTATATAGAGTGGAGACCAGGCTTGGGGCGTCCAAAATAGGGTCGACCACCACGCAACCCTTACCATACATAGGCCATTGGCCCAAAAATACGATGACGCAACACCTGATAGATTTGGCCCGTGATATTGTTCTCCGTTTTCTCGTCTATCTGGAGTGAATTGGAGGGTGAGGCTGGATCTATTGGAAAGCTTATCTCCTATGCTTTCCAACGGGTGGTCACACGCCAAAAACGGAGTTCGGGAGCCCGAGTTAGGCCCATTTGAAGTTGCCATGCTGCTGGATGGCCGAACCGGGTTTTTTGGCATCTTGGGTTTCCATACGAGTCTTCCATGGCGCATGGGCTGTCCTTGGTATGTGTGCTTGAGGCGCTAGTTCTTTGTCGTGGGATTGAAAGTCTGAGCTTCTGGATTAAGGCCCTTTTGCGATGAAGATGTTGTAGCGTCGAGGCGATGAAGACGGCGCAGTCGGAGAGGAAGTAGTGGCAGCGGTCGTATCCTTCGGGTTGATGTCCTCATCAGACGACCTCCGTTTGACCATCTGTCTGTGGGTGAAAAGTTGTTGAGAACAACAACTTCACCCCGAGTTTGGCCCACAGCGTCTTCCAGAAGTAACTCATAAGCTTAACATCGCAGTTAGAGATAATCATCCTGGGCACTCCATGCAAGTGTACAATTTCCTTGAAAAACAAATCAACTACATATGATGCATCATCACTCTTGTGGTAGGAATGAAATGTGTCATTTTGCTAAATTGATCCACAACTACAAAAACATAATCCCTCCCTCTCTTAGTTCTTGGTAATCCCAAAACAAAATCCATACTGATATGTTCCCATGAAGAACTAGGAATCGTAAGAGGAGTGTATAAACCGTGTGGATTCAATTTAGACTTAGCCTTGTGATAGACCACACAACACTGAACAAACCGTTCGATATCGTAGTGTATCTTGGGCCAGTAGTACTTGTCGCTCAGCATCATGTGCGTCTTATCATGTATGAAATGTGTCATCAATCCACCTACATGTGATTCCTGCAAAAGAAGCAAGCAGACGGACGAATCTAGAATGCATAGTTTGTTAGCGAGAAACAGAAAACTACCATGTGTGTGATATTTTTCCCATCCTTTCCTATCTTTGCACTTTAAATAAACTATTGAAAACTCACGATCAGATTGATAAAGATCACGTAGGCACTCTAATCGTGGAACTTGCACTCCTAACTGACTTAAAAGGCTAGTTTTACGAGATAAAGCACCAACAACTATGTTTTCCTTACCCTTTTTGTACTTAACGATGTATTGAAAAGATTGGATGTACTCTACCCACTTAGCATGTCAATGGTTCAGTTTTGTTTGTCCTTGCAAATACTTTAAAGTCTCATGATCATAATGGATTATAAATTCGCTAGGCCATAAGTAATGTTACTAAGTTTCTAAAACACGTACTAGGGCATACAACTCTTTCTCATAGACCAGATAGTTCAGTTGAGCACCATTTAATTTCTCACAAAAATATGCTACCGGTTTGCCTTGTTGCATTAAAACACCTACTATGCCTATTCCACTCGCATCGCATCCAATATCAAAAGTTTTAGTGAAATCAGGCAAAGCTATGTAACATCCCCAAAAATTGAAAAATAGGAAAAAGAAAAATTTTAAATTTCAAAATGGAATAACATAAAAGTTTTAATTGGAATCAAGATTTCAATTTAAAATATCATCTTTTTCCTCATTTTCTTGAATTCTAGTCTTAAAAAAAGAATAGTTGCAATGTTGAAATCCTTTCTTTCAAAATGAACAAACTATGAAAATGAGTTTGAAGTATGTTATTATTTTGAATTTCCATCTTTTCTAAATTTTTCTTGAATTTTGGTTTTTAAGAAAATCTTTTATATTGATTGTTTTCTTCTCCTACAAAATGCAAAACCCAAAATTCCATAAGAGAACAAAATGGAAAAATTTATATAAACACCAAATCATCTCTAGGACATCCCCAAAAACTTTCAAAGGCATGTTGTCAACGATCGGGACCGTCGACCACAAAAGGAAAGGGGGATGCAAGAAGATCGTTCGGGAGCGGGGCCCGAAGTCGTGCTCATTCGAAGGCGCCTAGCGTCGCAGGGAAATCATCGGGGAAGAGATACCAGACACGAGGTTTATACTGGTTCGAGCCCCCAAGGTCTGGTAATAGCTCTACTCCAGTCTTGCCCTAAGGCAAAGGGTGTATAGACGATTCTGTGGGAGAATACAAGAACAGGGCCCGAGCAAGGGGGCGCTGTGCCGCTTTTCTCAGCGTGTGTTGCGTGTCTTCTGGTTGCCTTGTGTTGTGTCGCGTGCCTTGCGTCGTCGTTGTTCTGTGGTTGGGGTGACCTGTTGCCTTTGTAGCCCTTTGGGAACCTTGCTGCTTGGTCCCGAGGCCGACGTCAGGAGCTCGTGGCGATTTGACGGGGGCTGATGAAAGTCGTCGATAGCTGTTGGGAGCCTGACGGGAGCTATTGAGATTTTCACGAGAGCTGTTAAACCATAGTTCCCACGCAGGGGCAGGTAGAGCGCTGATTCCCACGCAGGGGAGAGTTTTTACATGAGATAAATGAAAGCGTTACAGATGTCCTTTTCTCTGGAGGCCATGGGGGCGTCGAGGTCGAGGTCAAGGGTGCTTGCACCCCTGCGCCTGTGCTCGAGCTCGCTGGTCCCGAGCCCGAGCATCGGGAGAGCACCTCCCAGGTCGGAGATGAGCCCCCGGGCCCGCGGAAAGCTACCACGAGGTCCCGGGGGATGCTTACACGTGGCGAGGGTGCCGATCCCCGACTGCAAGCCCCCGAGGCTCAAGGGACGGCCCTAAGGTTCGGGGCGCCCTTGAGTCTGATTGTTTTTTAAGAAGGGATCGACCCTTTGGTCGAGATCGGCGGCCCCCGAGGCCGACCTTGCACACCGAAACCCTTTGAGGTCCTTAGTCGTGGTCGCTCAAACATACCCTTTCACATTTGCGACATTAAATTGGAAATCGTGTCTGAGGGACGTCTGATTTGCGTCGCCTCAGTTCCCCGCGGGGGATTCGAGGAGGCGGTCTGCAATGCCTCGTGTCTTGACATGGAGGGCGGCGGACACATGACGCGACGCCTCGGGTCTCCGGGGGGATTCGAGGAGACGCGACCGTGGCGCTTCACGTTCTCCACCCAAAAGTCCCGGCGCGCCTTTTGAGGAGTAATTGACTCTAGCTGTCAGAGGGCTTCTTTAAAAGCTCGAAGCCGCATACCTCTGAAGTTCTTCACCCTTGCGCTGCGCCTTAGCCTCTATGCTTGTTGCCTCACTACTACAGAATGGTACATCACTATCGCTTCATCTGTGTCGGTTCTTAAGTTTTTTGGAAGAAACGATTGTGATAGATGACTTAGGAGAGGCATTAATCATAATCACTATCGGTTCTCAAAGTTAGAAGTGATAGTAATGTAGCACCGGAACATTACAATCGGCTCTTTATGCAGAAGTGATAGTGATGTGCATTATCATCACTATCGGTTTTCATATAAGAAGCGATAGTGATGAGCACGCATACATCACTATCGGTTCTTATTTAAGAAGTTTATAGTGATGATATCGCACATCACTATCGCTCTCACAAAAGAACCGATAGTGATGAGCACGCGCTTATCACTATCGGTTCTTTTGTGAGAAGCGATAGTGATGTGTATTATCATCACTATCGCTTCTAAATAAGAACCGATAGTGATGTGTACGTGCTCATCACTATCGCTTCTTATGTGGGAACCGATAGTGATGACTATGATAATCACTATCGCTTGTCTTGTAAGAACCGATCGTGATGTGTATGATCACATCACTATCGCTTTTATATGAGAACCGATAGTGATGTACCTCGTTAGGTTATTTATACCACTCGAATCGAACTCTTCTCGCTATTGTTCCGCAGGAGGTTTCTCCGCCGCCACCGTAAAAAATAGCTCATATTCTGTGGTTGGAAGCAATACTTGGGTGAGAAAATTTGAAATCCTCAAGGGTGGGTGTTAAGAGGGTAAATTTGAAGCCCTAACTTGAGGAGATTTCTCATTTTGCATAATTTGTGGTTTTCTTCAAAATGTGAGCATTCCTTCAAACCCCTTTAATTTTGCACTATGTAATTTTGATATGTCGCAAGAAAGTTTAGATTGCATCGGTATTGTGTATATCCTATCGATTTCACACCCTTTATTCACAAGCATGTACACATGTATTTAATTATCTTAATTTGTAGTGCTTTGATGTTAATATGGAATTATTATTGTTGCCACCGATGAATGCTAGAGTTTAGGGTGCGGAACCTACGCCTCCTGCTCGAGGATGCTTGTTTATAAATATACCAATGAAATGGCATATTTATAAGCTTAGCGCCTCAAATTGTCCACGTTTGATAGCTCGAGGATATGTGCTTGTGCAAGTTCTCGAGCTGTGTTGTACAACCGCAGAGTAGAGATTTTGGTATTGTCTCCGGTATTCTCCAGATACACACCCTCTTGACCTGTTGTCAAGACGTATATGGAGAATAGCGGGAGATGTCGCCAAATTTTCTAGAGTTGTACAACAGCTTAGGAACTTGTCTGAACCACATATCCTCGAATGGAATTAGGACCAAACCTATTTAGAGATTAGAGTCATCGTTGGTACCTTTGTATTGTTTCGCTAGTAGTCAAAAGATCTCAGAGGCTACCGCACTATATAATTAGATTGTTTGATATCATTGTTCATGTTAAAATGTATGTCTCTTATCTAGGAAATTGGAAGCTCTAAACCAGTGGAAGAATCTAGGTATCGATCGGAGTACATATTTCATATATGTTGCGTGAAATTGTCATCTATTTTGCAAAGGTAATATTAATCAAATGATGTCTCAATATTTCAAATAACTAGCTTGTCGTCGCTCCAGCTTTGTGCATAATTTATTGGGTGAAGTTTAATTACGTATGAACCGTAAGGAATGGATGTATGCAAAAAGTCGTGTGAGTATTGAATTTCGTGAGGGTGTTAAGGAGTTCAAAAAATTGCCAAGAGGACATGGTGAGGAGGTGTAAACTTCATATATTGTCCTTGCATTGATTGCACTAACTGAGAAGATTTAACAACTCACCAAATTGAGGACCACCGATTCGACGTGGCTTCGTGAGGAATTACACGTGTTGGATCCATCACGGGAGACAGTAGTACCCTACCGGTATGCAATGAAGACACGGTGGAACCGGATGATGAGTTGCAATTTGATATGTTTGAGGAGGAGAATTTGGAGCAAATGTTATGGGATGTGGAGGGTAATTACACGTAAAGAGAGTTTGGAAAGTTTAAAAGCTCGATGGAAGACGATGCGAAACCACTATTCACAAAGTTGCAAAGGTAATACACTAAATTAGGTTCGGTCCTTGCATTGTTCGAATCAAGGCAAAACACCGCTGGATGATACAAGTTTTAATGCACTTCTAGTTCTTCTATCGGATCCGCTCCGAGGGAAACGAGTTGCCAACAAGCATTTATGAAGCGAAGAAGCTACTATGTCCCGTGGAATGGAAATAGAAAGGATACATGCATATCCAAATGATTGCATCTTGTACCGTAACGCACATCGAGCTGCACATTTGTCCAGCTTTGTGGTGTGCCTCTGCACAAACAAAAGGAGAAGCGAACGACAAGAAGCATAAGAGCCGTGGCAACGAGGGTGAAGAGGTCACTAAAGGTGCACCGCCAAGGTATTGTGGTACTTGCCCATCATTCCCGCCTAGAAAGGTTGTTTGCAAATCCTAGAGAAGCAAAATTGTTGCGCTGGCATTATGAGTCTCGAAGGAAGATGGCAAGTCGAGACACCTCGCTGCTTTCGCTCAATGGAGAAACATCAATTGGAAACATGAGGAGTTTGGTGCCAAATGAGGAACATAAGATTTGGATTGAGTACCGATGGAATGAATCCGCTTGGTAACATGAGCAATCGTCACAACACGTGGCCGCTCATGTGTATCTACAACCTCCTCCTTGGTTGTGCATGAAGCGAAGTATATCATGATGTCGCTATAATCTCGGACCAAAACAAATGAGAAATGATATTGATGTGTACCTCGCCCATTGATCGAGGATTTGGTAAAATTGTGGAATGACGGGTCATTGTATGGGATGTGTATGTAAGAGAGCATTTCACCCTACGGCTATGGTATTTTGCACCACAAATGATTTCCGCTCTTGGTAATTTATGGCTACAAGATTTAAAGGAGCAAAAGCGTGTCCTATTTGTGAAGAGGAGACCGAGAGCCTATGGTCGCCAATTCCAAGAAAATCTGTATATGGGTCACCGAGGTTTCTACTCGATGTCATCGATACCGTAAGATGGATGACAAATTTGATGGGAAGAGGGAAGTCCGCTCGCACCGCAGCCTATGAGTGGAAGGCAAGTATATTCACGTAGAGGATATCGATGTTCAAGACGGAAAGAGCCAGAATCTGCTCGTTCTAGGACCATTTGGAAGAAGAGGTCAATATTTTGGGACTTACCTGATCGAAGGAGTTAGATGTTCGCATTGTATTGATGTCATGCACGTTGAGAAGAATGTCCGTGATAATTTGGTTGGTATCCCGCGAACATACCGAAAGACAAAGGATGGTGTGAATGCTCGTCGCGACATGGCCTACATGGGAATCGTGCAAAGCTTACAAAGGATAGAGGAGGATGGAAAAGGTCCGATATGCCCGCCGCATGCTACACTCGTCCAAGAAGGAGAAAGAGGACCTTGCAAATGTCTCCATGGTATTAAAGTTCCATCCGCTACTCCGCGAACATTAAGAAGCTTGTGTCCTTGGATGATTTGAAGTTGTTGGGCATGAAGTCCCACGATTGCCATGTCTTGATGACCCAAATGCTCCTGGGCTGTAATAAGAAATATTCTCGCCAGAGGATGTCAGTTTGCAATCACGGTTATGTTACTTCTTCAATGCGATCTCCGCAGTTATTGACCCCGACGCTAGACAACTTGCAGAGTGAGGTGGTGCGACTCTATGTCGCCTTGAGATGCATTTCCCACCGCCGCTCTTCGATGTCATGGTCCACCTTGTTGTTCACCTCGTTAGAGAGATTAAGATATGTGGACCGGCATTCCTACGCTATATGTACCCGCTCGAGAGGTACATGGGTATATTAAAATCCTACGTGAGGAATCGGTCAAGCCCGAGGGTAGTATTGTGGAAGGTTATGGTAGTGAAGAGGTTATTGAGTTCTCGTGGACTATCTCTGAAAAGACAAGCAATCGGTGTTCCTCTATCTTGCCATGAGGGCGATTTGTCGGCAAAGGAACCGCTGGTCGAAACTAACGAGGCCACGGTTTGATATGTATTGCAAAGCGATCTCGATGCCTTGCACAGAGCGCAGGTTGCGGTGGTACATCGAGCAAAGACAAGTCGATATTACGGAAGAGAATCCACAAATGGATGAGCTTTCCATCATGCGAACACAACGATAGATTTCTCACATGGTTCAAACAAAGGGCGAGGTCTCTCGTAGTGAGACTATCAAATGGTTGGTCGACGCATCTAGATTTAATGTACGTATATGGCAGGGGTACGATATTAATGGGTACACCTTTACATCGAAAGTCGATGCTAAGAGTAATCGTTTCAAAATAAAGGGTGTAAGCATAGATGCTTTTTCCGATGAACATCACTCAAAGGAGGATCCTCAATGGCAATGAACTCTTACTGGGTGATCAAGAAATTTGGGAGCTCGATTATGGAATATACCAAATTCCATTGTTCCGTGTAAGTGGGTGGGACTCTACATGGAGTGAAGGTCGACAAGAGAGGTTTTACTCTTGTGGATCTCAACAGACTCGCTTATAAAGATGACCCATTCGCATTTCATGCGGCAAGCAAATCAGTCTTCTATGTGCGTGATCCGCCAATCCGAGGTTGCACGTCGCCCTTCATGGCAAGCGCGGATCGTTGGAGTCGAAAATGTCATAGATGAAGAAGAATACGACCAATTTGATGAAATACCTCCGCTTATGATGGGGCTCGTTTTAGTGGCGACGATGACACACATGGAAGAAATTACATGTGTAGATCATCGTGAAGGGTTGTATTGTAAATAAAAGGAGTACGTCATTGTATCGCTTGCTATGTGTTTGAAATGTTTGTATTGTACATAATCAGTAGTTTCGTGTTTGCAAAGGTTACGGTAACGTATGAAACTTGAAGCAATTTTTTCAATGGATTGTGGTATGTATCATCTACTTGAAGCAAGAAAAGAAGGCACTCCACACCAAATCATTTCTCGCAATTTTCAAAATACTGGACTTCATTTGAGAAAGATTTGACTTTGAGACTCTTTCAACAAAGTGACTTTGGGCTTCTTTTTTTCAATGCTAACTCTTTTTCCGTAATCCTTTTGGAATAGTTTTGTAGTATCACAAAGCACGCTCTCGCAAAATTTCAAAAATTCCAACTATGTTTGCAAAATTTATGGCCTTTTCACTCTTTGATCGATATTTCGCAAGTTCGTAATTCATGGTTTGTCGTGAAAGCAAATAGTGCTTTGAACAACATTTGTGTCGGTTTTAGTAAAACACTGATAGTGATGTCTCCTTTTTGTGTCGGTTTTGGAAAAACCGATAGTAATATTATCTTTTTGTGTCGGTTTTATCGAAAAACCGATAGTAAAATTTGTGTCTGGCTTTATGAAAAACGATAGTAATATTTTTTTTTGTCAGGTTTGGTCCAAAAACTGTAGTGATGTTTATTTTTTTGTGTCGGTTTTTTTAAAAAAACCGATAGTACTATTAACTCTTTTGTGTCGGTTTTTTAAAAACACCGATAGTAATATTAAGTTTTTTGTGTCGGTTTTATCAAAAAAACGATAGTAATATTTATTTTTTGCCGTGTTTTATGCAAAAAAAGGTAGTGATGTTTATTTTTGTGTCGGTTTTTGAAAAACCGATAGTAATACTATATTTTTTGTTTGCTTTATTGAAAACCGATAGTAATGTAAATTGTTTGTGTCGGTTTTTAAAAAACCGATAGTAATATTAAATTTTTGTGTCGGTTTTATCAAAAACGATAGTAATATATATTTTTTTGTCATGTTTGATCCAAAAACGCTAGTGATGTTTATTTTTTTGAGTCGGTTTTTTGAAAAAAACCGATTGTAATATTATATTTTTTGTGTCGGTTTTATCGAAAAACCGATAGTAATTTAAGTTTGTTGTGTCGGTTTTTTTAAAAAAACCGATAGTAATATTAAATTTTTTGTGTCGGTTTTATCAAAAAAACGATAGTAATATATATTTTTTTTGTCAGGTTTGATCCAAAAACGGTAGTGATGTTTATTTTTTTGTGTCGGTTTTATCGAAAAACCGATAGTAATATTATATTTTTTGTGTCGGTTTTATCGAAAAACCGATAGTAATTTAAGTTTTTGTGTCGGTTTTTTTTAAAAAAACCGATAGTGATTGTTGATTTTTTGTGTAATGAGAAAACTGCTGATTTTTTATATTTTGTGTCGGTTTTATTAGAAAACCGATAGGGATATTATTATTTGTGTCGGTTTTCTAAAAAAACCGATACAAAAGTTTTCATTTTTTGTGTCGGTTTTAATAAAAAAACCGATAGTGATTAGATTTTTTTCTGTAATGTGAAAACTGGTGATTTTTTATTTTTTGTGTCGGTTTTATTAGAAAACCGATTGGGAAGTTTTTATTTGTGTCTGTTTTGTAAAACACCCGATAGTGATTTTTTGGTTTGTGTCGGTTTGAAAAAAAACCGATACAAATGTTATTGTTTTGTTTGTGTCGGTTTTGTGCGGAACCGACAGAGATATGCAACCCTTCACATACATTTCGGCAAACCCTAATTAATTAAGCCTCCAACTCCACCCGCCGCCTAACTCCACTTCCGCCTCGGACGCCTCTAACTCCACCCCGCCGCCTCCGCCTCGCTCACGCCGCCGCCGTCGGCCACCCCCCCGCCTCCGCCTCTACTCCACCCCGCCGCCTCCGCCTCGACGCCACCCCGCCGCCCACCCCGCCACCCCGCCGCCTCTACTCCACCCCGACGCCCCCGCTCGACTCCACCCCGCGCCCTCCGCCCATACTCCACCCCGCCGCCTCCGCCTCTACTCCACCCTGTCGCCCACCCCGACGGCACTCCGCCGCCTCCGCCGCGACGCCTAACCCGACGCCTCAATCGCCTCCGCCCCACTTCGCCGCCTCCACCTCGCCGACGCCCGCCCCACGCTTCGACCGCCAACAGGTTGTCTTTGCGCTGACGAGGTTGCGCTCTGACCGCCGCGACGAGGAGGTGCATGCCGCGAACAAGCTCATTGGAATCACCAGCACAGCTCGCTCTCCGACAACGCCTCCCCTGCGTCGCGGCCGCCCGGCCGTGCCCAAGTGCGACATCTGCTTGGTGAGGCCGCCCGCCTACCCCGCCTCCCTTTCTGTCTCTCGATTGGGGTGGCTTTGCAGGAGAAGGAGATTTTGGCTGCAGAGGCGTTTGTTTGATTGGCTAAGTCCACCTGTTTGTGAATTTAGTAGCTTTGGATGCTGTTACCGGGAGAGTTTAGTTAGTGAAACAAAACACTATACACTTTGTCGGCAATTGAGACTCATGGCCCTTGGTATGACAATCATGCAAGCTTCTTTCACCAAGCTCTACATAATTGATATGTGAATGGTTACAGCATCATGAAAAGAACAATGTACTTAGTTCCCAGTCTGCATATAACTTTGCCTATTCGTACATGCTTTCTATATTCATTTTTTCATGATATGCATGTTGCATCCCATGCTTGCTTTTGATGGGTTGCCCTCATATCTAAACCCAAATAACAAGAATTATAGATTGATCTATTTATCACATAGAAATCTCATCATCCTGTTTCCATTATATATTCAATTGATGGGTTGCCCTCTACATTCAATTATTCATGATATACATGTTCCTCATCCTGCTTCCATGAATGTTACGATGCTTTTTCATTACTTTCTCATATGTGCTTTCAGACTCAAAGATATGTTAAGAGTTTAGGTTATGAACCCACGCCTCCTGCTCGAGAGTGCTTATTTATAAATATGTAATGACATATTTATAAGCAAGCGCCTCAATTATCCACGTTTTTGATTAGCTCGAGGATATGTGGTTCTTGCAAGTTCCTTAGGCGTTGTACAACTCACAGAGTAGATTTCGTAGCGCCTCCTCGGTGTTCTCCTGATGCACACCCTCTTGACCAGCTTGTCGAGACATGTATCCGGAGAACAATGGGAGATGTCGCCAAATTTTCTCCGAGTTGTACAACGCCTCAGAACTTGCCCAACCACATATCCTCGAATGGGATTAGGACCAAACCTATGTAGAGATTAGGAGTTATCGTCAGACGATTTAGAACAATGATTTATTATCAAGTTCACATAATAGCTACGAAATTTTCTCTGCCGAACTTTTCTTGAAGATCATTCTTTCCTCTGTTAATGCACTGCAATATACTAGAACAGTGATTTATTATCAAGTTCACATAATAGCTATGAATTGCTTTCTCTCATGTCAAATATTTCTCCATGGTAGATAGGAAAACTCAAAATGTCGCAATTAGAGAGCATCGGCTCATCGCCAGAAAGAGAAGAAGGTGCTCCTGAGGGGCACAGCCAACTTCCAAGTGTCGAGCCGACCCAGGTTCGAAATGTCGAGAGGTCGAGTAAGGTGAGGAAGGCCCGAGGACCGAGCAAAGGGGCCACGGGGAGAACGCCGCAAATTCTCCACTTCAATGCGACGGCGCTTGCATGGGTCCTCTCAAGTGTAAGGGGCGATACCGCCATTCCTGCAATCGTGAGGGAGAGAGTTCCCATAACGGTTAAGGATTAGAGAAAGGAGGTCACACAAGCGTAAGAACCGGTTGTGGGACGAGGTTAAGGGAAAATGGATTATAGAAGAGGAGGATGAAAACAATGCCAAAGGTACTCCTTGAAGAGGATGGGTGTGGCTCGAGGCACTTCAGTGGTCTACATGCACAAGTGAATACGCATCAAAGGCCGACACCATTCGAGAGGTATCCATTCGTGACTCTCGGCGTTTGGGAGGAGTTCACAAAGATCAAGAGTACGCCGAGGCGAGGAGCCGAGATGTAAGAACGCTGCTACCTGAGGTGAACACGCATGCGCACCACCCTGCTCAGCGGCTACGAAGGTAAGAAAGGTGATGGGCACGACTAGCCGAGGAGTGCGCTAACTCCGGACAGCGATGCCTTACTCGCACATATGTGAGGAGCGGCACGGATCGGGTATTAGCGAGGACAAAGAAAACCGCGACGGCAGTGGTAGTACCAAACCCCACGATCGCGCAAGTCGCTCCACCATCGTAAGATATCAAACTTACTACATTGCAAGAGACCATTCCTACCGATTTCAGATCTAATTCACTCGCTTCTTGCAGGAGGAGGTAAGCTGGAGGAAAGAGCAGGGACCTTTCTTAGCCAAGGGTCAAATGACATCCTATCCATCGCGATCGGAAGCTCGACCATAAGGGCCGGTGCTTGCCGCAGGTCGGGCATACGAAGAAGTCCTACTTCCAAGATGCCGCTCGAGTACCGTGATCAAGAACATGGGAGGCACGCATGAGCGCTCAAGGACACGCTTAGGAGCAATGAGGAGGAGATCTCTGAGGAGATGAGGAGGAGATGAGGGTGCGATGATGGCACGTGAGGAGGAGATGAGGTGGAGATGATGGCACGTGAGGAGCGCCTAAGGGCCGAGATGATGGCGATGATCTCCTGCAGTCGAGCCGATGCCCCGCCATCAGAGAAACCTGTGTCTCACCAAGTAGTCGCGGTTCCAAAATGATAAGTCCGGTCCCCACCAAGGTAATAATTAATTTTGCCTTACTTAATGGTGCGAGGGTAACTCTTCATATGTTTTCTCTCAAGTTGCGACTTTTTGCAAAGCGCCTACCAAGTGCCACCACCCGACGAAGACGGATTTCTATTGAGGTCGTGACGCGGGTTGCATTTCCATGCAAGGAGACCGACACTGCATGGTCACCTTTGGGGAAGGGCTACATGAGGGTCCAAGTGGACTACGCCCACGGCCTTCTTATCACATGTGCTCGAAGTTCCCCTAACGAAGACATCACCACTCTCGGGCCAGCGCGGATGTCGCTCATCAAGTGGCCCACGACAAGCGCCGATCGGTCAAGGTAAACATCCTCACGCCTTCGTACCATTCCAGAGTATTACAACAAGTTACTTAATTATGCGCGTGCTTTGTAGGTTCCTACCGCACTGCTACCGCTCCCACGATCGCGGACGAGCCCCGCACAAAGTACAGAGTGGTGCATAAAAGGACTAGCACGACAACCACGTAACCACTAGAGGCCTCGCTAAAAGGCTAGGCTCACAAAGGCCACAACACCCTCAGTACATGAAAAGCCCATCGCCCCGCCTGAGACTCCTTCGCCCGTAAAGGAGAGCCGCACAGACTACGGTGAAGCCTTATGAATTTAAGGCCTACGACATGGAAAGCCCTTCCGCCTCCCAAAGAAATTGAACGCCTAGGCATATGGACTCGATACCCATGGATGGTACATTGACAAAGCGAAGAGAGCGAGCGTGTCGACTTCAATGTTAGATACGTAAAGGGACATTTCCACCGCGAGGAGGATGGGACATTCCCGCTAGTTTTGAGGATCTGTCTCGTCTGCATCAACCGATAGCCATCGATATTTCTACCGCACGATCCTCGACGCCGTGAGTATCGCACCACGCTGTACCACCTTATGACTTCCATAGGATTTTGCATTACGCTTTTAACATTCAATGCGAAGTTGTATGGCGATGAGGCAGCGGGTCGTGACGAATCGACAACTAGTTGGGTTAAATCGACTTCGAGCTTTTGTCCGCGACGATGGCTAGGCTTCAACCGAATGGGTTGCCGCTACATCAAGAGGGCATTGCAAGTCGAGTCAAGAAGGGCTTCATTCTATTCCCGCACTCACGAGTAGTAAGTACTACTACACTGCTCAATTACTTCTACACACCGAAACCGTATGTGAACTTATTTTCTTCACTGATACCATTTAATAAGCAACCATTGGTTCTACTCGTGTTCTTCCGAGCGACAACAAAGTGTACACTTTTAATTCGCTTGATAAGAGACCGATGGCCTACGCGATCAAGCCTCCTTTGGAGCAAGAAGTGCACCACTCTTATCTAACATTTTCTCAGATTTAACTACATTCATTATTTTTTACTCAACGACATCTTTCCAATGTATATAGGGTTTCAAGGAATACGTCAAGGTGAGGGACACACGACGACAAAAGGGCTCCAAGTCGAGTATGTCACCAAGGTACAAGTGGCTATCATATATAAGATTTAGATTTCGACATATTTTCTTTGTCTCTTAATTTATTTTTCTTTCTTCACAAAGTTGTCATCAAACAAGGCAAAGATCGATCACTGTGGTTTGTATGTCATGCAACACATGGTGATCTTGATTGTCGGCTCGACCGCTTCCCTAAGGTAGTACATGCATATACAATTAGTCTTTCACATGAAAATTTGAAAACTCAAATTAGAGCACTCATTTCTATCTTGTAGCATACCGTTATCCCCGTAAGAGTGTAGACAAGATCGCACTCAACAAGATACGAGACCACTTATGCCATGGTAATCGGATAGAATGCTTATCGGAGGACTGACAGTTTAGAGATACCAAAAGCTCCTACTAGACCAGATGTGAACAAATATTACATATCCGAATGCGATTGCATGTGTACTTATGGTTAAGCATGTTTACGTTCTATTTTGTTAACGAATGTGATATGTGTTTGTTGTAACAAAGTGTTCATGTTCTTTGAATGTGATATGTTGTCTGTAATTTCTGTGTGAATGTGATATGTACATATTGTGTGGAATATGTGCTGATTAGAATGTGATAGCACACCACACCCTTCATCTCTCGGTTCTCACAAGAAAATGATAGAGATGTGACGGTCATCTCTATCGGTTCTTTGAAAGAAGCGATAGGATGATGAACTCATCTCTATCGGTTCTTTACAAGAAGTGATAGAGATGAGTATCTTCATCTCTATCGGTTCTTTCAAAGACGTGATAGAGATGATTAGATTATCTCTATCGGTTCTTTTTAAGAAGTTTATAGAGATGATATGAGTCATCTCTATCGGTTCTTTATAAGAAGCGATAGAGATGATGGTATTATCTCTATCGGTTCTTTGAAAAAAGCGATAGAGATGGTATATTCATCTCTATCGGTTCTTTATAAGAAGCGATAGAGATGATGGTCTTATCTCTATCGGTTCTTACAAAGAACCGATAAAGATGACTGTATCATCTCTATCGCTTCTTACAAAGAACCGATAGAGATACGACCATCATCTCTATCGGGCAAGAACCGACTGTAATAATGCCCGCCTCATCTCTGTCTCATGACTTTGTGTCACCACTAGAACCGACTGTGATGACGAAAAAGAACCGATTGTGATGTATATTTGTGTAGTAGTGCCTTTTTCTCCCCCCGACCCGTCTTGATTTCTGCGAGCGCCATGGCCAAGTTTGGTAAAAGCACCTTGACCACCGAGGGGATGAAGGAGCTTGAGTCGCTGGGACTCCTGGACCCAACGATCTGGCGACTTTCGACAACTCAGGAGGTCGAGCCACGTCCCCGGGAGGACGAGATCGTGTGTACAGAGCAGCACACACTCTTCGTGCTGCGGACCGTCCTCACGCAATGCGAGATCGAGCTCGTCAACCTGGTTCCGAACTCTATTCTTCTCCTTTCTATCTTCTCCCATCTCTATGAGGGGTTCTTACTGATGCTTTCGACCCCCTCTCTTTTCTTTCGCTTTTATTCTTTGTTCCGCACCTCGAAGGACCCCGTCGTCGGGTGACTTTACTTCCGGCTGCGGACCGGGCTTCCCTGTACCTTTCTTCAAGTCCTGACCCAGGACTCCCTCGGGCCATGGACGGAGAGGTGGTTTTATTTGAAGAAAGGCGAGGGGGGTGAGCTCGCGTACAAGAGGACTCGGTGGCCGACCAAGAGGCCGTCGCCACCATCCATGTCTCAGGCGACGCCGCTGCCTCACCTGGCCAAAGCCGTGGGCGTGAACTACTCATGAGCTCGGGTGTCCCCTCTACGGAAGAGGGTGCACCCTTTTTTCGAGATCCGAGGGAGGGATGACCCCACCCAGGAAAGCACCAAAGGTAAGATCACCTTTCCTCGAGCTCGGGTGAGTCCCTTCTTCTGATTGCCTTCTATCCTTGTTTCGTTTTTCTGCAGCCCCGGCGGAGTCATGGGTGGCGGCACACATGCAAGAGACGTTTGGAAAGGTAGCCCACATCTACAGCCTCGACGACTCCGTCCCCAAGGACATCTTGAGGCCGTGCAGGAGAGTCAGGAGCTGCAGGAGACGGCGAGGGTCCTGCTGCCGCTGCCCGGGCTAGGCAAGGGCAAGAAGGCCGCCAAGAGGCTTGTCTCGAACGCCCTCGGCCAGGTCGCCAAATGGTCCCACGTCGAGTGGGGCGACCGCGTGATGGTAAGTCGCTTTTTGCCGAGCCCGGGGACATCCAAGCCCGACCTCAGACTCTTGTCGTCCCCGATCATCTTCTTTTCTTTGACCTTCTTTTCTTCTTCCAAAGAAGAAGAAAGCGGCGGCGCCGCCGAGCTCGGCCGCTGTCGCATGACGCAGGCGCCCAGGAGAAGACACTTCCCGGCCGCTGGGCGGGCCATTGTGGCACACCCCTGCCACCCAGGAGACGGAGACTCATCACTCAGGTTTGCGCCCAACTCTTGCCTGAGGTCATGAGAGTAGGTTTCCCCTCTTACAAGTCTTAGGGACCATCTGTGTTACAGACTCTGACTGTTGTCCAAGGCGAGTCCGAGGATGTGGTGGAGGACGTGGGGGACTACCTCTTAGTCCCCCGAGCAAGGCCGCAGCGCACCCAGCATACCGCGGTGCCCTCGGAGGGCGGCGCGACTTGGGGGGCCCAAGAAGGGCCCCCCTGGCTTGGACGCTGGCACGGGCGGGCCTGCAGCGGAGGCCGACGTCACCAGGGCCACGGCAGAATCGACGCTACTGGTTCTGGCGCAACCGAGCTCAAGGTAGCACTAGCGGTCGCCGCCGACCTTGGCGGAGTATCAGGTACGCCGACTGCCTTCGTCAATTGTCGTTTTTGCCCGGTAATTTGACTTTCTTCATGACTTCATCCTCCCGGCAGCTCGACTACCACTGCCGCCTCACGCCAGACGAGTTCACTCGGCCGGTGCCTCCCACGCTGCGTCGACCGGCCGCAGAGGGAGCCTCAGGACGCCATCGCCGCCGAGCGACAACCGCGTGAGGCTCGAGAATCGTCTTCAGGAGGTGAGTTGAGTTCGAACCCTCCTTCTTTCTTCTTTGCGCTTGCGGGGCTGTTGTGACACTTCCCGCGCCCTTTTAGGGCCTGGACTCGGTCGCCAACGGGCTTGGGACCCTGCGCGTCCATGCCAACCAATTCCAGACGCTGTGCACCTTGGTCGAGGAGTGGGAGCAGTACGTCCTCGGCCTCGAGGAGAGCGCAGCGTGGATGGAGGAGGAGATCGAGTAGCTAAAGGTCGAGCACACCGTCGAGGCTGAGCAGAAGAGGTCGGCTGAGGCTCTCGCTAATGTTCACAACAAGTTCGAGAAGACCCTTGAAGCCAATCGCTCGACGGCCGTGGGGATCATTGAGACCACCCACGCAGAGGTGGAGATGCTCCGTAAGCATGTCGCGGAGCTCTCCGCCGCCCCCACAAAGGCCTCCACCGAGCTCGAGGTGAAGGTGGCCAAGCTTGAGGGGAAGCTCGGGAGGGGAAGAGTGCCCTAGCCCAGCTCAAGGAGGAGCGGAGCCACGTCGCCAACGCCGAGGCCGAGACGCTGGCCTTGAGGGCCAAGGTCGCAGCTTTCGAGAAGAAGAAGCTCGCGCGGGAGATGGCTGACCTGTAGATAGGTTAGCAGGTAGGGGCGAGGGGACTCGACCCCTTTGTAAATGTTGATTATGTAAATTTTGACTAGAAGGAATAAAACTCCCTTTATGTCTGAAATAAAATGCGTCTTGCTTGAGACCGAATGTCTTCTTCAAGACTTAGCTGGAAATCTTTGCTCAAGCTCGAATGCTTTCTTGAGACTTAGCTAGAAATCCGAGATTTCGCCAGAAATCCGAGACTTAGCCAGAAATCCGAGACTCAGCCGAAAATCCACGACTTAGCCCGAAATCCAAGACTTAGCCAGAAATCCGAGATTCAGCCGGAAATCCAAGACTTAGCCGTAAACCGAGACTTAGCTGTAAATCCACTGAGGCTTCGCCTTTGTTTTCACACCCCACTTAGCCGGGCGGCTCGGGGCGTTGAGTTGGTCATGGGACCAGGGGCTCAGCCGATATTCTCGACGTGGAAAAAGAGCCCACGATAGAGTTAGGTCACCGGATATACCATTAGTCAGGGGCGAACCTTGATCGTCTCGTTAGGTCGAGGCGGCCAAGTTCGGAAACACTCGGTCCTGGCCCATGACCATGCCCTTGCTGCTGGTCCCGAGGAGCCGGAGCCAGTTGCTGGGGCCTGAGAGTTAGCCAATATTTTGACTTGAAAAGAGAGAGCCCGCGATGGGGTCAGGTCACTGGGTATGCCTTTGATCGAGGACAAACCTGAATCCGCGAGGCCAGATCGGGATGGCCGAGCCTGGAATCATTCAAATCACTCGACGGGGGAATAGTCGGCTTACGACAATAAGAATTGCCTTACTTCGGTCAGAGCATCCTCGGAGGAACTTTTAGAAGTCCACGACCTCCGAGCCTAGGAAAGCTTTAGGCCCGGTGTTAGGTCAAGACAGCCGAACCCAAAAACACTCGGGCTTGGGCCGAGTTTTGGGGCGTCAGGTCGAGACAGCCGAACTTGGGAATGCATCGAGTCTGGGGCTCCCCCCGAGTGCGGCCTCTTATTCAAACCTACTGCAGGGGAATAGTCGGCTTTCTGCGATACGGATCGTCTTACTGCGACCGAAGCATCCCCAGAGGTGAATCTAGAGTCCATGTCCGCCGAGCCCAGGAATCGTCATCAGGCTCGGGGTGCCCTCTGAGGACGGTCCCTGGTTGGCTTGTCGGGGGGATGGTCGGCTTACCCCGATAAAGATCGATTTACGGCGATCGGGACATCCCCGAGGCGAACCTATGGACCGCGACCTGAGGCCAAGGCACGTGGAGTGCAGGGGAAAGATTCACAGATATAGGTAATAAAGAAAAAACCTCTGGGCATCTCGAGGTCAGGAGGTTCTCGGCGTGACCTCTGGTCCGTGCCCTGCTACTGGGGGAAGCCGAGACGTGATGAGAATCGGCTTACAGCTGGTCGCAACCCCCTGGAGGTGGTCCTTATGATCACGTCTCGTACCCATGTCGCTCGAGGTGCAAGGAGACGTAAATGCGAGCAACAATAAGGAATAACTTTAAGTTGCGAGAAAGGCACAAGGCCAGGCCCCCGGCTCAGGGGAGTAACCGGCTTACGGCGACGGGAGTTGTCTTACCGTGGGTTTGACTCCTCGGCGGTGGATCTTGAGAACGCGACCTGATGTCGCGGTCCGTGAGACATAAAGAGATGTTAGTACAGATAGGGGAAGAATTTCTTAATCCGAGCAAATACTTATGCCGGGCTTTATCCCTATGGAGCGCGAGCGCAGGCCATGCTCGAGGTGGCGGTCCAAGGGTGGTCCCAGGCGTAAGGGAGCAGATAAAGCATTAGAAGTATGAATAATAGATCAAAAACATGCTTTTAGAATACTAATGCTTGGTGAGCCCCCTAGCTCGGAACACTTACCGAGGGTAGTTCCGGTTACGAGCCTTGCAACAGGGGGATAGTCGGCTTACTGCGGACGTGGCCACTGGAGGCGTACCTCGGAACCGTGACTTTGCTCGAGCAAAGGGGGAGCCAGACCGAGGCCCGAGTGTCTCGAGGCAGATGGTTTCGCGGGTGTGACCACTAGAGCGAGCCTTGCTGCGGAGGGGAGTCATGATGCGATGAGAATCGGCTTACTGCTGGCTCGACCCTCCGGAGGCGAACCCTAGGATCACAACACGGAAGCGCATTTGCTCGAGACATAAAAGGGGCATAAAGAGATGGCACAATCATGGTTGATAATACAGAAGCATTTTATCAAGAAAGCGAAAGGCAGAGCATTTAAACATAGAACTTCTGGAGCTGGTCAATGTTCCACGAGTTCGTGAGCTCTCGGCCATAGGGCATGGCAGCCAAGAAGCACCCGCGGCGACTGGCCAAATGACGCGTAGGGCCCTCCCACGCTGGGATAACTTGTTGGTGCCGACCGTCCTCGAATCCGATGACCAGGTCCCCAACCAGAGCCCCTTGGGTCATACCGACGAGAAGCATGCTCGCGGAGTGCTTGCGGTGTAATGCGCCGATCGTAGCAACAAGACGCAGATCTTACTTCCTCCACTGTATGCAGGTCGAGGGACTGCTCTTGCTCGAGGTTGACTTGGTCCACCGAGCCAACCTTGGCGGAGCCCAACGCGACTTCGAGGGGTAGGATGGCCTCGGTACCGAAGACAAGCTGAAAGGGGGTTGCCCCTGTCGCTCGGTTTGGCGTGGTACGGATGGACCAGAGGAGGTGTGAAGCTCGTCCACCCAGGCCCGGCCCCACCGCTAGAGCTCATCGAAGACTCGCTTCTTGACGCCTTGGACAATTTGCCCATTGGCACGCTCGACAACCCCGTTGCTCTGGGGATGACTTACCGAGGCGTAGCAGAGTTTGGTTCCTGTGTTTTTGCAGTACTATTGGAACAGCTCGCTGGCGAACTGTGTCCCGTTGTCGGTGATGATCCTGCAAGGAACCCCATACCTTGAGACTATAAATGAGCGGAAGAATCTCACCGCTGCCTGAGCCATGATGGCCGAGACTGGCTCGGCCTCAACCCATTTCGTGAAGGTGTCGATGGCGACGAACAGGAACTTTTTCCCCCGACCGCCCGGGGGAAAGGGCCGAGGATGTCGAGGCCCCAAGTCGAGAATGGCCAAGCGAGGGGGATGGTCTGGAGGGCGTAGGCCGGCTGGTGTGCCTTCCGAACGTGGAACTGGCAAGCTCGAAAGGTGCGGACGATGTCCCGAGCATCGTGGAGCGCGATCGGCCAATAGAAGCCCATTCGGAACGCCTTCCCAACAATTGTCCTGAAAGAAGAGTGAGTGCTACAGAGGCCTGAATGGATGTCATTGAGAAAGTATTTACCTTCCTCCGAGGTGATGCACTTGGCGAGAATGCCCAAAGTTCCCCATCGATACAACTGTCCGTCGATAAGCCCGTACAAGCCTGCACGGCGCTTGAGCCTCCTGCCTTCGATCGGGTCAGGCGGGAGCTCACCGAGGTTGAGGAACTTGACGATCGGGTCCATCCACGAGGGAGCACTCCCGAGGAGGGCCACCGAAGCCTCCAGGTCGATGACGGTCGGGGTCGGTAGGGTCTCGAGGATGACGTCCAGCGGGATCTTGTCATCGGGCAACCCGAGCTTGGAGAGGAGATCGATGCCAGAGTTGTCCTTCCTGGGGATTTACCCGATATCGAGGTTCTTGATCCATTTCTCCATCTTGCGTTGTCTTTGTTGTACTGTTTGATGACGAGTTGAGAATCTCCTCTCACGACCAGTCGACGCACGCCCAGCGATTTGCATGCCCGAAGGCCAGCTAAGAGGGCCTCGTACTCCGCGACATTGTTGATCACAGGAAAGCCGAAGCGAATTACATACTTCAGATGATCTCCATGGGGGGTGATAATGAGGACGCCAGCCCCCAAGCGCTTAAACGACCTTGGGCCGTCGAAGAACATGGTCCAGGGACCTTCTTCCTCGGCCTCGGGTTCAGGGGCAGGCTCCGCCATCTGCTCGACCACAAAGTCAGCGAGCGCCTACGACTTGATGGTGGAGCGTGCCACAAACCAAATATCGAATTCAGCTAACTCCATGGCCCATTTGTGACACGGCCCCCTGCTTCTGGGTTTTTTAGGATCTCGCCGAGCTTCTGGGTTTTTTAGGACCTTCTTCCTCAGCCTCGGGTTCAGGAGCGAGCTCTGCCGTCTGCTCGACCACAAAGTTGGCGAGCGCCTAAAAGTAATGCTGGAGCTTGCGCGAGGCCATAAAGAGAGCATAGAGTAGCTTCTGGACCCGGGGGTAACGCTCCTTCGGCCCGTGAAGCACTTCGCTGATGTAGTAGATCGGCTGCTGTCGACCATCTCGCTCGCCACCAGACGGCGCCGACAACTGCGCCGCGCCGCCGCTGTAGAGCAGCCAGCAGCCGCCAAAGTTGCGTGGTCGTGAGCATGGCTCGAGAGATACGATTTCAGCTCGTTAAAGGACCGCTGGGCTTCTGAGGTCCATTCGAAACGCCGATGTTGGCGCAGGGCCTTGAAGAATGGCAGCCCATGCTCCCTGAGCCTTGAGATGAATTGGCTAAGGGCGGCCAAGCGGCCGGCGAGGCATTGAACTTGCTTTGTAGACATTGGGGCGGCCATCCTCTCGATCGCCTCGATCTTCTCCTGGTTTGGGCCCACCCAGGAGCCCCCGATCATATAGCCGAGTACCTTTCCCGAGGTTGCTTCGAAGACGCACTTCTCCGGGTTGAGCTTGATTCCATGCTTGTTCAGGTTGGTGAAGGTCTCCGCAAGATCGTTGACGTGGTCGGTTTTGGAAGAGCTCTTGACGATGATGTCATCAACATAGACCTCGAGATTCCGCCCAATCTGGGGGTCAAAGGTCCGGGACATCAGCCGCTAGAACGTCTCTCCAACATTGCGGAGGCCGAACGACATAGTGGTGAAGCAGAATATTTCGAACAGTGTGATGAAGGCCGTCTCGTCCTTGTCACCTGCCACGAGCTTGATCTGATGGTAGCCGGAGTAGGCATCCAGGAAACTTAGCATCATAGCGTTGGCGGTGGAGTCCACGATCTGGTCTATGTGCGGAAGGGGAAAGTTATCCTTCAGGCATGCCGAATTCAAACCTGTGTGGTCGACACACATCCTCCACTTCCCGCCTTTCTTTTGCACAATCACCGGGTTGGCCAGCCATTCGGAGTAATTAATCTCACGAACAAAGTCGGCCCTCAGGAGCTAGTCGAGGTGCTCCCTGATTATCGCCACCTTCTCAGGGGAAAAACGTCACAGCTTCTGGCGCACGGGCCTGCAGCCAGGCCTTGTTTGCAATTGGTGCTCGATCACCTCCCTCGGGACACCCTGCATGTCTGCCGGTTCCCACACGAGTATGCTCTTATGGGCGCGGAGGAAGGTGACGAACTCGAGCTCCTATTTTGGGTCAAGCTGGGCGGCGAGGTGGACGCGCTTGTCTGGGTCGCCTTCTTCGAGCTGGATGGCCTTGGTTGGGCGGCCGGGTTGGATCACCGCCTTTCGATGGGCGTCTTTTTGTGTTACCTCGGGGCCCCACTGGGGAAGTAGGTTGGCAACCGCCAAGGCCTTCTCCTCGCTAGTGCGCCACTTTGAGGTCACCACAGATGGTTATGATGCCCTGGGGCCCGGGAGCTTCATGCAGCGGCGGCCATAATTGGTTTGCCGCCATGAATTTGATCAAAGCCGGCTGCCTGAGGATGGCGTTGTAGGGGACATCCCCATCCACAACTTCGAAAGTGATCAGCTCGGTGCGGAAGTTCGCTGAGTCACCGAAAGTGACGGGCAGGACCACCTGCCCGAACTAGGTGGTCGAGCTTCCCGGCATGATGCCGAAGAAGGGGACCACTATGCTTCTGATCTTGGACCGGGGAATCTGCATCCAGTCCAGCATGTTAGCAAAGAGCAGGTTGAGGGAGCTCCCCCCATCAACCATAACCCTCCCGACCACGGTGTTGCTCATGGTCGGAGACACTACCAGGGCGGTCTTAAGGTCCTTGGATATTCCCGAGGGAGCATCGTCCCGAGAGAAGTTGATCGGGACGCCAGCCCATTGAAAAGACTGGTCGTCGGGCTTCCCGACCGAAGAGTGATATACGGTGCGCGCGGTGTTTTTGAGCTCTCACTGGGACTGGTATACGGACGAACCGCCGAAGATCATGTCGACGTGGCGATCGCCCTGCTGGAATTGTAGATCGAGGCCCTTTGGGCCCTCACGAGCATCATCCCCGTCAGGCAGCTCGTCTCCCTTCAGGAGTGTGGGCATCTCTTCGTGCCCATTGTAGAAGGCGTCCATCTTGAACTGCTACATTCTGCAGCTCCGCATGTCGTGGCCATGGGCCTTATGGAACAGGCAGAACTTGTCCAGGTCGTACCAGGGCCTGGCTTCGTTGATGTTAGGTCGGGCGACACCCCCTTGTTGTCCTTGCTGTGGCGCGATGCGACGCTGCCCTTGTTGGGGTTGTCGCTGTGCTTGTGGATGTCGCGGCTGGTCGTGCTGAGGGCGAGGCTCAATGCGATCGGGCCGCCGCACCTCCAACACCTTGCGGCCCTCGTCTGTGGCGGCGACCACGCGCAGCTGACCGTTGCCATCGCGGCGACCTTGCCCTTGCTTCTTGCCGCGTGGGTCTGGGCCAGCGTCCTTGGCGCCGGACGGCCCGACCTCGCCAGGGATGCGTCCGAGCTTGCCTTCATCGTAGTCACATTTCCAACGGACGACATCATCCGCGTCCGCGTAACGCTTCGCCATCTGGAACAACCTATTGACGCTGAGGTCGGTGGCGATCTCCAGGTCGTCAGTAAGACGCCTGTCCCGGACGCTGAATTGAAGGCCTTGACGACGGCCTTGCCGGAGACGTTCGGGATCGAGTTTCTCATGTGGGTGAACCGGCGAACGAAGTCACGAAGAGGTTCGCCCTAGCCTTGGATGACGCGATCTAGGTCCCTTTCTTGCCCAGGGCGCTTGTAGCAGCTCTGGAAGTTTGACCGGAGTGCGCTCCGCACCTAACGCCATGACCGGAAGGCGCCCGGAGCCTAGTTGAAGAGCCAGGTGCGAGCAGCGTCGTTCAGGACAGTAGCGAGGTATTTGGCCATTACAGCCTCATCCCCGCCGACCGCCAGGATTGCAGTGGAGTAGATCGAGAGAAACTCGTCGGGATTCTTGGTCCCGTCGAACCGCTCCATTGCGGTGGGTTTGAAGCCGCCGCCGCATCCGATTTAAGCGACAACGGAGTACGCCGGGCACCAGATGTTGGGGCAGCCGCCGCCGCTATGGTCGGAGTCGTCATTGGCGAGGTGATCGAACTCTGGTCTTGGCTGTTAAGGGGGACATCGTCAAAGCGACGCTGGTCGTGAACCTTCTGACGCCTGGGCGAAATGTTCAGAGACAGGCCTCTAGAAGCGTCGCTATTCGAACGAGTGCTGCTGCTGCTCTACTGACTGTGGTGATGCCCGTGCGTCGGACCAGGGTCCCAGTGAGGTGGGGACAGCTACGGAGGGCTCCGGACCCACGGATATGGGGTCGGCCGGTGAGAGCGGCGGTGGCCGCACAACGAACTGCCGTCACTTCTCAGGGGGCGAACCTCGGGGAGCCGGTGCCGCTCTTGCTGTGGGGGCGCGACCTCGTCGGCCACCCTGCCGAGCTCCTTAATAAGGGACTGGCGAAAGAGAGCTGACCCCGCCCTGGTGGGGTCAGCCATAACCCAGGCTGCACAAGCTGGTAACACCACTGGTCAGCCCCTCCATCACCCTCTCCTCTCTCTCCTCCCCTCACTGCCCTGGACGCAACCCGGCGCCTCACCGTGACAAGCGCGAGTGCGAGCAGAGCTCACTTGCCATGCAACCTAGATTCTTCGACTTCGCACGTGTGTGCCATGCCTTAAGCTAGCCGAAACACCACCTGGCCTCCTCGGCTCACCTGTGCCTCTTTTCCATCACCCGTGATCTTGCTCTGTGCTTAGGATGTTAGGAGTGCGGGAATGACAACATCGGCTGGTGAGCACGCCTACGTGTTCTCCTTCGCATGGTAAGCCATTGACCAATCAACCGCATCACTCCGTGCTGCCCTCCTTCAAGAGCAAAAACCCCCAAATAATTTAGAGCTTCAGGCCGTAGGTTGCCGCCATTGCTTGTGCTTGCCCGAGGAGCTGGGTGAAGGAATTTGGTAGACTCGGTGAGGCATTACCCAATTACCATTGCACATAACCACTTTGAGCTCTCCTGAGGTTTCAGCTCAAGGCAATCGAGCTGCAACCGTGACCACCACTTCTTCCTCTGCTCCTGCCTCACGATGACAAGCCACCTCAGCCACTCCCCGCCCCACCAAGGTAGCAAGCCCGACTCCTCCTAGCCCCTCATGTTTTTCCACCTCTTGGTCGAACTCGAGTCACCCTCTTCCTCGCCCACGGCCACGCCCACCACCGTGCGCCACCCTTCACCACCGCCAGCCCACCTCGCCACCGTTCAGCCGCAGCCAGCAGGTGCCCTGGGAGCCCCTTGGCCCCCAGGTGCCCACCGAGCGACCGACTAGGCCGTACCACCCCTGCCTCGCCGCCGACGAGCTCCCCGGTTCAGCCTTTATTTCGGCTCACTGACCAACGGGCCCGAGCTGTCAATTCCTTTCACACAAAATCACTGGCGTGTGGGACAACCATGTCAGCCAGCGCGGTCAAATTCAAAATCCCGCGAAATGTGGAAATACACTTTCGAAGTTAGAAAACGTATTTTGTCATTTTCAGCCATTTTCTTAACCGAAAATATTCAAATGCTCATATATTTTGCAATATAGCTCCAAATCAAGTGAAAAAAGTTTCTCAATTTGTGTAAATTCATGTAGATAATGAATATGCAAAAATATTTAAATTTAATCACTATACAATAAATGATCTCAAATTTAAGCTATAGGCCTAGAGTATGTATTATGTAAAATTTTCACAACTCAAATTAAAAAATGATGAATTTTTTTATTATGTTCCTGGAGTCATAATCTCTCCAAATATATAAAAAAATTAGATTTTGACATAGTTTGTACCAAATTCATAAATAGGATACTCAATGCATTCAAAAATTTAAATGTTTATAACTTGTGCAAATAAATTCTAAATTCAATGAAATCAATTTATATGATGTGTAAAAATTCTAGCTAGAGCGGATGAATCCCTTATCTATGATGTGAATGGTGGCTCAATCTTTCGATAGGTAGTAGTATATCGATTGATGGAGAACTCGACGTTGACAATTCGGTTTCTAATCAGAATTGATCCAAACCCTGCAATCGCTACACCACAGCTCCGTATGTTATCAACCATGCCCAGACACGATTGACCTCACCATGAAGGCTAATCCCTGCATGCAAATCTAGAACACAAGCAAGAACGTAGAAGATGCAATCTAAAATTGTGAATTATATTAAGCACACGAGTTGGGGTTTCACAAACCGATGTACGGTGAAAAACTGATAGAGTCTAGTTGTAATCTAAGCAAAACCCAAGTGTCTAAGGTGGTGGCTACTCAGTATATGAGAGAGAGAGACATGAGAGGGTCGAGCTAGGGTTTGTATGGCTAAGGGCCGCACACAACCTGGGCTTGGGCCCCCACATACCTACCTAGCTATGGTTTGTATGGCCAGGGGGCGCACACAACCTAGGCTTGGGCCCCACATGCTTAGAAGGTCCAAAACAGTAATACAACATATTGTTTTAATGATTCCGGCTGATCCACAATGAATCTGGCACTGGGGCTAGATACATTGGAAAGATCTCATCATTATCTTTCTAACAAGCATAAGAACTCCTCCATTACTAACTCTGAACTGAACACAGAGCCCGAATTGTGGACGACTTGGAGTTCAACTTTATTTGGCATGGCAAGGGTGGAGTCCAGTTGGGGATGTGGTTGCGTGGAGGTGATGGCACCCTTCGGAAATTGCGCCATCTTGGAGTAGAGGTGGCCGGTTCGACTTTGCGTCAATCTGAATTGTGCAAACAAATTGAGTGCTTGTGGTTATCTTGGTGGTGCTTCTCCCATATTCCTTAGTAGTAAAATATCATAAATATTTAGTAGCATCCCATCCTCAATATCATTATTATGAATAGCGAGAAACGAGTTCACCTCATTATTTAATTTACGTGCACGAGCTCTTGTCATGGGACCATGATGTATGCGCGTATCCAAAAGAGTGATGTCCTCATCATCCTCCCTACTTGAATTGGAGTCATCCTTGACTCAATCTCATCCTCTTCTCCCACGTACGGCTTTAAATCTGAAATATTAAACATGGGACTAACCCCAAAATCTGCAGGCAACTCAATCTTATATTCGTTATCATTAATCTTTTCAAGTATTTTAAAAGGACCATCAGCTCGAAGCATTAATTTAGACTTTCTCAAATCTGGAAACCTATCTTTTCTCAAATAGAGCCAAACAAGATCATCCGGTTCAAAAGATAAATGTTTTCTAACCCGGCTACCAGCAATATTATACTTTTCAGTCATCTTGATGAGACCATGCCAGCCCAGCAAGCCATGCTTCTATCTCAAACCAATACAAGGGCCCAACAACTTCTGATGCTCCAAGCCCAGCACAAGATCAAGCCCAATTCGTTCACGAGTCCAGTTCGACTCCCAGGAGCAGTCCAACTAAAAATGACCATATCTAGGTCATATGAACTCCGTTTGAAGCGTTCTTGAACTCTACGGAGAAGCCCACGATGAGAGCTTTCCAACAGAAATGGTTTCACATCCAAACTCCTTCTAGCTCAATAGAAATCGTCAAATCAATATGACGAACAGAATCTGTCAGGTGCTACGCCACCTCCACTTGGGCCCAAAGGCCTTGTACGACCTAGAGTTGCACAGCCATCCCCTTGGCCGCCTCCCTTGCCCTCTTCCTCACATATATTCAGTAGCCGTCGCTAGAATAGATGGGTTTTGCTTAGATTACAACTAGACCCTTTGTCAGTTTTTCACCGTTCATCGGTTTGTGGAATCCCAACTCATGTGCTTAATATAATTTCGCAATTCAGATTGCATCTTCTACGTTCTTGCTTCTGTTCTCGATTTGCATGCAGGCATAAGCCTTCTTGGTGAGGTCAACCGTGTTTGTGCATGGTTGATAACTAACGGAGCCGTGGTGTAGCGATTGCAGGGTTCGAATCAGTGTTGATTAGAAGCCGGATCGTCAACGTCGAGTTCTCCTCCAATCGACTTACTACTACCTGTCGAATGATCGGGCCACCATTCCCATCAAGTGGTATCAGAGCCTCGGTTGCCCGATAGGTAATTCTTGTAACCCCTTTTTTGTTTTGCCATCGTCCTAGAGTTAAGAAAAATTGCCCCACAAAAAAAATTCATCTTCGGTTCCGTTGTCCTACAATCCCTTTTGCCTTAGCAATTTTCGTTTCAGTTTTGCTTTGTTGAATTTGTGTCCATCGTCGTCATCTTATTGCTAGTTTGAGGTCGTGATCCTAGTTTCTAGTTGTCCCATTCTGGTACTCTAGTTCTTGTCTGCACCGTTAGTCATCCCACCACCGTTTCGCATCACAACCCTAGAACCGAACTGAGTCCCACTCGGTTGGTCCGTGCCGCCACTCTACATTATATATCCCACTTCGCAAGCCCTAGATAGGTTGTGAGCCGTCTTGTATCAATTTCCCTACACCGCTGGCCATCCTTTTTCACCCGCGATCCTATTGCTATTTTAGCCCTAATGGAAAGGAAGAAGTGAAGTCGCAGGCAATTCTAGATTGTGCAGTGTTCAGTAAAACAACCATAACTTTTGTATACGAACTCTGATTCGGGCGTACTTTTGTTTGTTTCGAAGACGATGACGAGACGCATCCGAAAAATCCACAGGTCGAAAAACCTGTGCAATTTTTTACACTCAAAA
Source organism: Otatea glauca (assembly GCA_036346275.1). Taxonomy (NCBI): domain Eukaryota; kingdom Viridiplantae; phylum Streptophyta; class Magnoliopsida; order Poales; family Poaceae; genus Otatea; species Otatea glauca. The sequence continues at coordinate 36,934,772 of CM070723.1, read as the reverse complement.
TTAGCCTATAATACCGAGTTTTGGACCCCGGAAGTTTGTTGTGCTGTTTTTGCCGATTTTTCGGTCATCTGTTTAACATTTTCTCTCGTTCCAAAACGTGAGATTTTTGTTTTGCCTTTGAGTTCAAAGATAGGAAAACAAAAGGCAAGTGCAAAAAAAAGAGTCGCACTAAAAAAAATAGAGAGTAGAAAAGAAGCAAAAAGAGGGAAAGAAAAACAGATAATCAGAATTGCTTTCATCCTTTGTATCCTATGAGCTTTGATATATCCCTTGCTAGGTTGAACTAGTTATTCAGCTTGCTAATCTGACTTCGATATTGCTTATTCCTTGCTACTAAATATTGCCTTCAGAGCTCCACATACTTCTTATCAGTTCAGGTTCTCCTTTGCAATCGCCTTACTCATGCTCCAGCCATGGTATCATGAACTAGCCACCGGTTGTACCACCTACTGCTTTGGTAAGAACATTTGTAAGGGTGTGGTAAGATGTGTGAGAGTTTGTGGTCCCACTGTCCAGTACCTAGTAGTTGATAGGGATAATATTTTGTGTTATCTTCTGTTTTCTACTAGCAAAGGTAGGGGTACCGAAGGACCAGGACGGTAACCAATGTGTTCTTCATAACGAGCTACGAGAGATGCTTCGGGAGATGAATGAGACTATGAACAAGCAAATTCAAAACATGGAGAATGCACTTGATAGAAAAGAAGCACCAACCCAACTTTAATTCATCTCCTTCTGCTGGTAAAGGTAAGAATTTTCCAGTTCTTCCTTCTTATAATGGATTTGGTGTTGATGCTTATATTGATTGGGAAATAGAGGTACATAAAATTCTTTGGCAATGTAACCTCTGTAATAAACGAAAAATTAAAGTTGCCGCTAGTAGTTTAACTCTCTGTGAATCAATTTGGTGGAACGATTTTTGTGCTTATAAGAAAGTACCATAAACATGGAATTCCTGTGATTCATTCTAAAAAGTTACTTTATGAATTGCAACGTTAACAACAATGTGATAAAACTGTCAAGGCATATTACGAGGAATTAGAAACTTTGTTGTTGCATTGTGGTTTAGATGAATCTGAAGAAGCTAAGGAAATAAAATTCTTAAATGGACTTGATATAAAAATTCAGGGTATTCTTGTCGATAAGGAATATAGTTCTCTCTCTAGTTTATTTAATCTTGCTAGTGAGATTGAAAATCAAATTGAACATGAAAGACATCTTGCTGAAATTAATGTCTATAATTGCCAAAGTGAAGAATTTTCTTTGGAAGAATGGCATCTTGTCGAGTTTTCACATGCTACTAACTTTTCACATGACATTGAGAACAAGAACGAGAAGGAAAACACGCAAGAGGAGGAGCAGGAGATACTTGCTATCCCATGCATACCAGAAGAATGTACATATCATGATATGCCTAAATCGGCTAGGATAGAAAACAAAGGTAACGACATATGTACTATTTTCACACGAGGAGAGAATTCTGTTAATGTGCTAAATTTGGCCACTACTGGTGCTATGCTAGAACAGCAGTTAGTGGACACTCAAACTAAATCACCTTTGTCACAATATGATTGTCTTGGTGTCCCTAGTGATAAAGAAGTGTTGCGTGATAATGTCTCATTTATATCCATGCCTCAACTAGTGAATGAACATGTCAGTTTTATTTCTGATCTAAACACTTGTGCTAAAAATAAACATGTTATTCACCTTGCTAATGAAAAGGATGAGATTAAACTGTTGTCTTCCTTGAATACTTTGGGTTATATTGAATTTGATGTCATATGTGATCTTAATTGTTTAGAGGAGAGATTTTCTATGCCTGCTAATTTGTCATAGTCATCCAGTGTTAGTTTTCATGCTATTGGCAAAAATAATGATAAAGAAAAGTACATAGTGCATCGACTTTATATTTTTACCATTTTGATATCTTCTTTTAATGTGCCACATTATCAACAACCAAAGAATATGTTGGTTTCTTTGCCGCCTCTTATTACTAACCTTTTGCAGGCCAATGAGCTTGAGTCGAGGATGACTCAAAGTCAAGAAGGGGAGGATGATGAGACCATGCCAGCCCAGCAAGCCATGCTTCTATCTCAAGCCAAGACAACGGCTCAACAACTTCTGATGCTCCAAGCCCAGCCCAAGATCAAGCCCAATTCGTTCACGACTCCAGTTCGGCTCCTACGAGCAGTCCAACTAAAAATGATCATATCTGGGTCATACGGACTCCATTTGAGGCGTTCTTGGACTCTACGGAGTAGCCCACAACGAGATCTTTCTAACGGAAGTGGTTTCACATCCAAAATCCTTCTGGCTTGACAGAAATCGTCCAATCAAATTAGATGAACAGAATCTGTCAGGTGCTGCGCCACCTCCACTTGGGCCCAAAGGCCTTGTACGACCTAGAGTTGCACGGCCATCCCCTTGGCCACCTCCCTTGCCCTCTTCCTCACATATATTCAGTAGCCATCGCTAGAATATATGGGTTTTGCTTAGATTACAACTAGACACTTTGTCAATTTTTCGCCGTTCATCGGTTTATGGAACCCCAACTCATGTGCTTAATATAATTTCGCAATTCAGATTGCATCTTCTACGTTCTTGCTTGTGTTCTCGATTCACATGTAGGGATAAGCCTTCTTTGTGAGGTCAACCATGTTTGTGCGTGGTTATAACCAACGGAGCCGTGGTGTAGCGATTGCAGGGTTTGAATTAGTTCTGATTGGAAGCCGGATCGTCAACGTTGAGTTCTCCACCAATTGACTTACTACTACCTGTCAGAAGATCGGGCCACTGTTCCCATCACTTCTTTTCTATGTTCTCCTTAGTTGTTTCATGCATTTCGTAAATAAATTCAGCACACTTCTTAGCATCTAAATTCACATTTTCAGAAGTAGGCAAGGGCAAAAGATCAATTGGAGCACGAGGATTAAACCCATACACTTCCTAAAATAGACTTACCTTGGTGGTAGAGTGTACCGACCTGTGATAAGCAAACTCAACGTGCGGTAAACACTCTTCCCACAACTTCAAATTCTTCTTTAAAATAGTCCTCAACATGGTTGACAATGTACGGTTGACGACCTCAGTTTGTTCGTCGGTTTGGGGATGACATGTTGTAGAAAATAGCAGCTTTGTCCCCAATTTATTCCATAAACTTCACCAAAAGTGACTCAAAAACTTAGTTTCACGATTTGAAACTATTGTGTTTGGCACTCAATGTAGGCGTACAATCCCCCTGAAAAACAAATCAACAACGTTTGTAGCATCATCGCTCTTATGGCAAGGTATAAAGTGTGCCATTTTAGAAAATCGGCTCACAACCACGAAAATACTATCCCTCCCCCTCTTTATCCTAGGCAACCCTAAAACAAAGTCCATAGAAATATCCTCCCATGGAATGCTAGGAATAGGAAGAGGCATATAAAGACCATGTGGATTAGAGCGAGACTAGCTTTATTGCATGTAGTGCAGTGTGCCACGTGTTGAATATCTAGGATATTTCCTAACGACGTACGGAGACTCCGGATATCTCAGGCCCTATTCTGAGCGATAAGATATATGAGGATACGCGAAGGATATTACCATGATTTGTGAAATTTTGGAGTTCTCTAGAGTCCCTATAGCAACTTGGGTGAAACTAGATTGATCCATATTTGAGTCCTTCAAAATTGCTCATATGTGCTAAAATGAAATCAAGAATAATTTGACTCTTTTGTGCAAAATTGATCTCAACACTTTATATTCACGAGATTGCCTCCCAATGCACTTGGGATGAACTTGGAATATACTATGTATGGCCAAGATCATTCTCTTAAGAGTTTCTCTTAAGATGATCGAAAATGGCTTGAGTCAATCGCTTGAAAAATGCAAATATAAAAAAACATATATGGGTAAAGAATGCAAATTATGTCAAACATTTGCACCCCGCTATGTCTTTTAAAATCTCAAAGCAAAATTTGCATTCAATGAAGAGTAATATGAGCTCGAAGAACCTTGTATGCACTTCTAGATTCCCCAAAGTGTTGAGTACGTTGAACTCTAGGTCTTCCAATTGATCCTTTGAATGGCTTTGCTTCTAGTTTTGAAACTTCTGTCAAGCATTCATTGCACGTGCCAAATCTTGCCTAAAAATGACTTTTAAAAAAACAAGGCTTGCTAGAAAAATTTTCTATTTTGCCTTGGACATGTCTTAGCCTAGTCTCAATTGTCATTCAAATAGCTTGGTGATATATATTTATGGTCACTTGGATAATCTTCAAAGCTCTCCTAGGATGCATATCATACTCAAATAAAAGGGGAGAAATCTTGATGCCTATATTGCCAAAAGGGGTGAGAAAATGTAGAAAAGGCATTTTTAAAAAGATAAAAATGTGAATGCTTATTTGGTTCTTATGATCTTGGTAAATCCGTGCTATTTCTTATGGATCATAATCAATTAATCTCTTTTGGCACTTATGATTGTATTTTGGATTTTAGAGTTTTTGCGGAAAACTTGCTCTTTCTTAAATTTAACTCCAAAATCCAAATCCTCTTGAGTTTAGCTTTAGCTCCAAAATCCCTTTCTTCAACTTCGTCATGATCTCAATTCTTTTCTTTGGAGAAAGTTTGACTTTGCAACTAAAATTGTTTTCTTCTTCAATTTTCAAACTCAAAACTTATGCCTTTTCATGTGTTTGTCAATATACTCATCAAGGGGGCGATTGAAGGATCATGTGGAAGTCTACCTAGGTTTGTGATGAGTATTTTGACTAAACTTGAGCTTGGTATGCTTTGGTTTGAGTTTGATTTGAATTGGAATTGAAATTTGAAGCATTTTGAATCTTCTCTGTTTTCCCAACGCTAGCGGCCATGGTAGCCCGGTGCTACCGGGCGAGCGGTAGTACCGGACCAAATGGTCGGTGTGATATTTTCAGAGAGGGTGTTTTCAGGGATTTTGCTGGGCGGTGCTACCGGCCATGGTAGCCCGGTGCTACCGGGCGAGCGGTAGCACCGGCTCTTGGAGCGGTGTGAAAAATCCAAAGAAGGTATTTTTTTGGTCTCGTGTAGAGCGGTGCTACCGGCTTGGGGGCGGTACCACCGGACCACTATGGGCGGTGCTACGGCCTGAGGGCGGTAGCACCAGCCAGGATGAACAAAGTGGAATTTCGATTTGTGGACTTTGATGAATCTATTGCATATCTTTATGGGAAAAGCTATGTGAGGTGTTTCCTTGTTTTTGATGGTTGCAGGACGTTGGGTTTTGATCATGTTGAGGCAGAAGATGACCGGGACTAGGAGAGGAGCGTCGGAGGTCCAAACGGTCGGGCATCGCCGAAAGATGATCGGAGATGGAGTCCGTGCAAGACAAGAAGACAAGGAACTGATGAGATGCTAGATAGACACTGCTCACATCAATGAGGGCCGTCAGATCGCGGTCTAGTTGATAGGTTAGCGGCTCTAGGTAGTATGCCTTGAAAATTGTGCAAGAAAACCCGGTTTGTTGGTGGGTTTTGGGTTAGCCCTTGCATAGTTGTGTGAGTGGGTCAATCCTATCCCTTGATGGAGTGCTCTTGGGTTTAGAGGCTCATCCAAAGGTGGTAGGTAGACCAAGAGTAGTATAAATAGAGGGGGAGGGGTAGCCTTCTCCTCTTTGATGATTTTTGAGCTTTTTGGTGCTCCTTTGAGCTTTGCACACTTGAATGTAAGGCTTTGTAAACCTCTCCTTCCAGAAATGAAAATGTTTTCATTTATATTCAATTTCCCTTACGCATTTACATTACGCATTTAATTTTTGCAATTTAAATTCCGCTTTTACTTTCTTGCAATTTATATTTACGCAATTTGGATTTGTCTCCCCTCCTTCTACATGCTTACGATTCTTGTGCCGAGGATGTTGATTGTTGGATGAATCTCTTCTTAGATCATATCCAAATCATCTAGGAAATCCATGTGTTTTCTTGCAAGAAATTGTATTTTGCGTTCTTGAGTGAATGATCTTGTAAATTGCGTTTCTTCAAGTCTCACTTGTTCTTTTGCTTGCTGCGACGTGTGGGAGGCAATTCAAGATCATCTTGATCATCAAAACCCCACGAGCAAGCCTTAGGTTGAATTCTTAAGTTCTTGTGTAAACTTGGTGTGTTCTTCCTTCTATGGCAAAAAGGTTGGAACTTTGACGTCAATCCTTGCGATTGAAGGTTGGAATAAGTTCCTGACATCCCTAGGATCACATCTACCAAGTTTCATGAGTTTTTGTCTAGTCAATAAAAAATTCCTCAAAATTTGATTTTAGGTCGTACTGATTTTTCAGTCTGTTCTTTAGCTGTGCTTGTACCTGGTGCTGCCACTCCTCGAGCGGTGTTGCCGGCCTCCGGTGCTACTGGCCCTCCTGCGGTAGCACCGACCAGACAGCAATAGGCTCTGTCGACTTTTGTAGTCGGCAATAAATTTATGGGGTAGGCGCTAGATCAAAAACTCAAAGGTCACACAAGACAAGGTGTTTAGACAGGTTCAGGCTCTCGCGGAGGAGATAATACCCTAGTCCTGTGTGCTGGGATTATGCAGATCTCTTGGATCTAAGATTGCTCAAAGCGCGATATGCTCTGGGCGATATGAGGTGTGCTATGCTCTATGGCTTGATTGCTCTATGCTTGGATGATCGGACCCCTATGTTGTTGCCCACCCTCTCCCTTATATAGCGGGGGTGGGGCGGCTTACAGAGTCCTGATCGGTTAAGAGATTCCGATCGGTTACAAGATTCTAGTCGGTTACAGGATAGAGTTTACATCTTTATCTACCCTATTAACGACTCGGATTACAACCGTATCTATCATATCTAAATATATGTTCAACTTCCTTTAGGATAGTCCCCTTGCGCACGGCAGCGGGGCCTGACGTGGGGAGTATCTTCTGGGCCTCCCTCTTGGGCCTGTCATGAGGGTACCCGGGTTCTTATATTCCACAGGCTACTTTTGTGTGTTTTCTTCACAGGTTTATTTGGATTATTTTTGGGGGAGAATTTTAAATTGCGACCATTCACCCCCCTCTGTTCCCCATCTTGATCCTTCAGAGTTCGATCTTCCTTGTAATTAGGGCTAGATAAATTGCTTTGTATTTCGTCCACCATATATATATCGTCCATACAGGAAGTAGGGTGTCACTCCGCCAGGGGCCCGAACCTGTCTACATCGTGTGCCTCTGATTTGTTTGCCTAACCTAAAGGTACCTGAAAGTGTAAGTTTATTGTCGATTTCTAACCTTCGACAGTTGGCATGCCAAGTAAGGGCCTTCAAGTGGTTTTTATAGATCAAGCTTGTCTTTGGTACGTGCTCACATCGAATTTTTCGGCGATTACCCATGTCACAATTTTCGCTCGGTCACCGCCATCGACCAAGCACCTGCGATCGGATCTGAGATCTCCTTTGGAACCATGCTCTACCGATGGGGACCGAGCAGAGATCTAGTGCACATCGGCTTCACCAAGTCCCAATCTTAGGATCCATGCCGAGAGGTAGGTTTCATCGACTTCGACTCGATGGAGCCCAACGTCCTCATGTGCGTCGACACGGAGAGTGAAGGCAAAAGCGATAGCCATAGTAGCTAGGGCAGCAGCATGACAGATCGATTCATATTAATGGCCAGAGCCGACAACGGTGCTACTGCTGGTAGTTCCAGAAAAGGAACCCAGGGGTAGACGCCGCGAGGGTAAGGGATGACAAATCCCCCTGCATCCACTTCAAGATCCTAGAAAATATGTTGCTCCCAACACCACAGATCATCGGTGTTATCTAGCAACCGCGACCGCAGCCGATATCGCGGCCAATCTATCAAGGCAACTTGACCTGGATAATCCGACGACGCCCTACCCGTGGATGCGGGATCTTCAAGGATAACAAATTCCTTGACAGCTCAAACACAATGGGAGGACTGGCCGCACTCCAGGAGCAGCATCCCACCAGAGCCACAACAGCGACATCTTCAGCACCCCTGAGGCAAATGTCCAGTGCGCTCACATGATGCTGAAATCTCTTCCACCGTTGGATCGAAGCAACCGGATGACACTAGTGTTTGACCAGATGAAGACGATGCTTGATGCAGCGCAAGCCTAGACCGCTCAAGTAGTCAACTCGAGGCTTGGACGTGCCAACCAATAGGGCTTCCGGAGTCAGTGGTCGGGACCATCTCACCGCCATCGAACAGTAAGATCAGCGGTGGCTAGTTCCAACCAACGTGCATTCAGGTCGGTTCGCACCAACCCCCATCGAGGACGTCTTGAGGATCTTTGAGATCGTATTCCTCACGAATAGCGTGATTTGCATGACATCCTTCGTGATCGAAGGGAGGAAAGCGATCGGGAAAACCACGAGCAACGGGAAAATGAGTCCCCACCTTCGAGAGCCCAATCTCTCGCGCGCTAGGCCCGATGGGGCGAATCTCTGCCCTCGAGGGGCCGCTCGCCTGCACGGCGCAGGTTCCCTCCTCGACAAGGTCCACGGCAGGTGATCCCTAAAGATATCGATGAAGGATGCAAGGCCTTCACCCCCGAGCTACGTGTAGTAAAGTGGCCGTATAAATTCTAGCCAGGCCCCTTCAAGTGGCTGCAGATTTACACTACAGTCATGAGGGCTGCTAGGGGAAATGAGAAGGTGATGGCCAATTACCTGCTCACTAACCTGGATGGTGCAATGAGGTCTTGGTTGCTCAACCTCTCACCTCAGTTAGTATCCTCATGAGTAGAGTTGCAGGCCTAGTTCATCGCCAACTTCCAAGGCACGTATGAACGCCCCAGAACATGCAGCGACTTGCATCGGGTGATACAAAAGCCAAGTGAGTTGTTGCGTGGCTTCATCCGACGCTTTAGCGAGAGACGTAACTCGATCCCTAACATCTTGAACGAGGCTATCATAGTCGCCTTCGAGAATGGTGTCAAGGATAGGGAGTTGAAAGGAAAACTGGCTACTCGAAAGATCCGAACCACCAAGGAGATCTTCGAGTTAGCGGATAAATACACCATACATGGTGAGGCTCGAGACCATCTCGATGACCCCAAGTTTGGCGATGACAAGCCCGAGTCATCCAAGGAAGGGGCGAAGAGGAATAAGAACCACGGGGAGAAGTGCAAAGGTGATTCCACCGTAGCCACGGTTGAAAGAGGCAAGGCGCGTAACATTGGTGACAACAAGGGTAGAAGCCGTGGGGGAGGCAAATACCCAGTCCATCACACGGACAAACACGACTTCGATGAATGTCAAGTAATCAGCAAGAAGGTCCAGGAGAAACTCAAGGCTCCCCTTGCCGAGCGTGGGGTTGGGCAAGCCAAAGAGAGGCCCCAGGACGATGAGCCAAAATACCGCGGGGCTGATCACAAGCTGGCACACATCTTCGGGGGATCTGCCACGTATGTGTCCAAAAGGCAGTACAAGGCAGTCGAGCAAGAGATTAACCTGGCCACACTAGCTCTCCCTAGATTCCTCAAGTGGTCGGAAGTACCGATCACCTTCAACTAGTCAGATCACCTAGCCATGATCCCACATCCGGGTCGATATCCCATGGTGGTCGAGCCCACCATCATAAACATTAAGGTCGCTCGATCCTTTATCGATGGAGGGAGTTAAACTTAAACCTCATCTTCGCAAAGACGCTGGAGAACATGGGGGTTCCTCAGATAGAGATCAGGGCTGAAGTAGAGCTGTTCCATGGCATAACTCTCTGATCTTCTTCGATGCCCCTTGGCCGGATTGAGCTGCGAGTCACGTTCGGCACACCAGACAACTTTCACACTGAGAAGATCATCTTCGACGTGGCGGACTTTGAGACCGCCTACAACGTGATCCTAGGCCGCCCAATGTTGGCCAAATTCATGGCTTGATGAGGATATCACTACTATGGATACGTCCACACCTAGTTGGACCAACTCTAACACATCATCCATGGGCCAAGAAGATAGAGCTATAAAATCCATCACGTTCTGGAATCCAATTCGGCCTCCAGATACCAGTCTGAAGTAAAATGAGTATAACTTTCGCATACGAAGTCCAATTGGAGAGTTCTTGTACTTGATTGAAAGCTTACATAAAGATCTTTCAAATGGATCTGGTCCCAACCATAGATTCATCGTAGATCAGCCAAAATAATCGAAACAATAAGCTATATCACTGTTTTTGGCTGTTTTTGGCCTTGTAAGTGTAAGGGGTCCCAAGCCCAAGTTGTGTGCGGCCCCCGGCTGCACACAACCCTAGTATCGTGGGGCAAAAGGAAATGCATATAGGAAATTGTTGAGGTTCGTCCAATCTTTACATGTACTCGGGAGTCGATAAGTCTTGCTAGGGGACTCTATCGACTATTAATCGAATCCTCAATAATCAAGTAGGAGTACTCGATGATCGAGTAGGTGTACCCGATGGTCAAGTAGGAGTACTCAACGATCGATAGGGGTACTCCAGCCATGTCCGAATGCACGTGAACCTATAGGGTCGCACGCTTAAGGGGCTGTAACCAATTCAGATATGGATCCGAATTGTAATGGGCTTAGAGTTCCTAATGGGCTTCAAAGGTTCAAGTCAGTTAAGGGACGTCTATATGAAGAGAGGAGGTGGTGGCTTTGCGATGTGTGAGAGATATACATGAAGAAACATATTAGGAATTCAGAATTCCCAAAACCGTAGCCGACACCCCTCCTTCGCCCAGAACCGCGCAGCCGATGCTAGCACTCCGGTGCGTGGTGTTCCTGCCTCGTGCGTTTGGATACCATGGAGGCGTTGCTGCGAAGCATCAACGCTAGGACGATCTGCAACCTGCGATAGTCACAAGGAGCTATTGGGGAGGTACGAGGCTATTACAACTACATCTGAACTACCGTGCAACATCGACTCTACTTTCGCTATGGATCTGCGTGTCTAGTGGTAATTCTGTGATCTATAATTTGCAGTAGTTCCTTGGTTACGCGGCAGAAAATTTTGTTTTTTCACTAGAATAGCCTACCCGTTCCCAGCACTTTCAAGGTAAACTTTAAAAGTAGTGCCTGTAAAATCCTTGATTTATCAGGAAAGTTAGTTTGCTAGATTTCTAGATTTGGGAGAGTCTTCTGTGCTGATTTTTCTGCTTCTTCTGGAGACTCTTTTCAGTGTTTGATTGCTTCTGAGTCCCATGATCTCTCATTCTGGCATAGGAGATTAGGTCACAGCGGCTTCAACCATTTGACCCGTGTTAGCAACCACGATCTCATTCGTGGTCTGCCTAAACTTAAGATGGTCAAAGACTTAGTTTGCTCTCCTTGCCAACATGGAAAGATGGTTGTTGCTTCTCATCCTCTGGTCACTATTGTGATCACTGATGCACCAGGACATCTTTTACAAATGGACACTGCTGATCTAGCTAGAGTGCAGTCAGCGGGTGGGAAGTGGTATATTCTTGTCATTGTCGATGATTTTTCAAGGTATTCTTGGGTGTTTTTTATGGCCTCAAAGGATGAATCTTTTACCCATTTTAGGGGTTTGGTCAGTAGGATGTCTGTTGAGCTCCCTGGTGCCGTACGAGCTATACGTAGTGACAATGGCACGGAGTTCAAGAACTCTTACATTGAGAGTTTCTATGAAGAGGTAGTTCTAGAGCATCAATTTTCCTCTCCATATGTCCCTCAGCAAAATGGCGTTGTAGAAAGGAAGAACATGACCTTTGTTGAGATTGCAAGGACGATGCTAGATGAGTACAATACTCCTTAGAAGTTTTGGGCTGAGGCTATAGCTACTGCTTGCCATGTGTCTAATCGAGTATTCTTGAGAGCACATTTGCACCGCACTTCTTACGAGTTGAGGTATGGGAAAAAGCCCAGTGCTTCTCATTTTCGTGTGTTTGGTGCAAGTGTTTCAACTTGAAGTCTAGTAACCGGGATAAGTTTGAGTATCGCTCTTCTAAGAGTATTTTTCTGGGTTACTCAACTTCTTCTCGTAGCTATAGGGTCTAGAGTTGTGATGCGAAAAGGATCATAGAGACCTGTGAGGTGACCTTTGATGAGACTAGCCCAGGAACTAGACCTAACATTTCAGGCTCTTCTTCCCTCTCCTAGACCACCTTTGTAGAGGATGAGGATGATGGAGATGATAGTGTTTCATCTGATCCAGTCCCCTCTATTCCTGAGGTGCCGCCTATTCCCATTTCTGCACCTCAGGGAGATCAGCCCTTACCTTCAGACTCTCCTTCAGCGAGTGGCTCTGTTCCTGCCTCTTCTGTGCATGAGGTAGAGGCCACTTCTGCTTCTGGACCTCCCCCCATATTCAGAGACATAATCCACCTGATTAGATCATTGGTGATCTGTTTGAGCGTGTCACACACTCAAAATCATGTTTATCCAGTTTCTGCCTCCACTTAGCCTTTGTTGCCTCTTTTGAGCCAAAGGATGTTTCTGATGCATTATCCGATGAGTCATGGATTAATGCTATTCTTGAGGAACTTGAGAACTTCGACAGGAACAAGGTATGGCAGCTTGTCAAGCCCCCATCTGGCATAATGCCATTGGGACCAATTGGGTGTTCAAGAACAAGCAGAGTGAGGATGGGGTTGTCATTAGAAACAAGGCTAGGCTAGTTACACAAGGCTTTTCTTAGGTTGAGGGTCTTGATTTTGAGGAGACCGTTTCCCCTATAGCTAGATTGGAGGCTATTAGGATCTTGCTTTCATTTTTGGCATCCAAGGGCTTCAAGCTTTATCAAATGGATGTCAAGAGTGCATTCCGCAATGGGTATATTGAGGAAGAGGTGTATATCAGACAACCTCCAGGATTCGAGAACCCAAAATATCCAAACCATGTCTTCAAGCTTTCCAAAGCTTTATATTGACTTAAGCAGGTCCTTAGAGATTAGTATGAGAGGCTTAAGTCCTATCTTCTTAGTCATGGTTTTAAGATGGGTATAGTAGACAAGAATCTGTTCAGCAGACATAGGATTGCCATTTTCTTCTTATCCATATTTATGTGGACGATATTATCTTTGGTGACTCTTTGCACTCTCTTGTGTCTCAGTTTTCAGATGTGAAGAGTATAGAGTTCAGTAAGAGCATGATGGAAGAGTTGAGCTTCTTCGTCGGCTTCCAAATCAAGCAGACTCAGGAGGGCATTTTCTTGCATCAAGACTAGTACACTAGAGACCTCCTGAGGCTCTTCGACATGTCTGATGAGAAGCCGATGATGACTCCTATGGCCACCACTACTGTTCTTGAGCCTGATGAGGATGGTAAGCCAGTTGATCAGAAGGAGTTTCGAAGCATAATCGGCTCCCTCCTGTACCTTACTGCCTCGAAGCTGGACATACATTTTGTTTTGTACCTTTGCGCTTGATTTCAGGCTTCTCCTCGCGCCTCTCATCACCAAGAGGTGAAACACATCTTTAGGTACCTTCGAGCTACCATTGATTATGGTATTTGGTACTCTTCTTCTTCTTATCTGTCCCTTAGAGCCTTTTTCGATGCAGACTTTCCAGGCTGTAGGATAGATAGGAAGAGCACTTCTGGCACTTGCCAATTCATTGGCACTTCTCTTATTTCTTGGTCATCTAGGAAGCAGTCCGAGTTGCATACCCACCGCTGACGCTGTACGCTGTCGCAACTAGTTGTCGAGTCAGGTGCTTTGGATGAGATCGAACTTGCGGGACTTTGGGTTAGAGATAGAGAGTGTTCCACTTTTCTGTGATAACACTTCTGCTATTTGCTTTGCTAAAAACCCAGTGCAGCACTCCAGGACCAAGCACATCGATATTAGATATCTCTTCCTTAGAGACCATGTGGAGAAGGGTGATATAGTGTTTCAGTTTGTGGAGAGTGACCACCAGATTGCTGATATGTTTACCAAGCCATTGGATGGCTCTAGGTTTGTGGACTTGAGAGGGGAGCTTGGAGTTGTGTGCCCTTACGACATCTCTTGAGGTCGAGCTAGTTTGTATACTATGTATTATATATGTTTTCTTCCAGTATTTCCTTTCTTTTGTATCTTCTGGGTGTTATTGGGCTTATTTCTAGAGTTCTGAGTTCACTTCACTTAGACTTCTAGCATGCTTTTCATGGACCTCTCATCTTATTCTATAGGTTGGTATCATGCAGAATTAGCTGTTCTCTCTTCTTTGTAGGTTGAGTTTCCTCACAGTCTTATAAGTCTAGCAGGTGTTGGGCCCTCTGGGTAGACAGGGTCTATATGCACTTCCTAGCTTGGGATCTAGAGTCAGCTTCCCTATGTCAGTCATTGGGGAAGATGAGAGCGATTCTGGGTCGAAGTGTTTCTCTTCTTTTCTATGCTCTATAGGCACCTAGTTTGCAGTTTTCTCGACCTTTTCTCCTCATTATGTATTTCTGGTTTCTATTGAGTTCATTTGGATTTTCCTGGCACCTAATTCTGCTAATAACTCAGTTTAACCAGATTTGTGCTTAGAATTAATTTACTTGTTGACGGGGAGTTTGGGGTTCATGCATTCCATATAGGCTGCATTTTCTGTTTTATGAGCTTTGTCTATTATGCAAATGATTTACTAATTATGCTATACACCATGCTACATCATATAAAGAAAATCGCTAGCTCAGATATGTCCGAGTTCATTGTAACATCCTCAAAAATGAATAATAATAATCATTTAAATAATATATTTTAATAAACTTTATTTTTTGTTTCTCTGTATTTTTCTGAAATTTCTATGAATTTTCTTGATTATTGCTTGTAAGGAAAATTCTTTTTCCTAATCAATCAACCATTACTTAAGTAATACGAAAATATTTATGAAACAACAAATAAGAAAAATTGCTGTAAAATTCGTGGAGCTATCCACTCAAAATATAATTTTTAAAATTATGACAAAATATTAAATGATGAAAAGAAAGGTAATTAATGAAACAAGACTAGTAATAGTAAAAATGTCAGAAAATATAATGTTCATAATTTCGATGGGAAAATATTTAAATTATCTTCTCCCTGGATAGAGTCATCTGGAGTAAAAATATCAGGAGATGATCTTTAGGTTTGATATTTATAAAAATTAATAAACTGAATGGTTAAAAATCTGAAATTTTCAATGTCAGAATTTTATTAAATAATCTGTCAAGAATATGAATCTAAAATTTTTACAGGAGGATAATGTGAGTATTGGAAGCCTTCTCAAAAATTTTCTAAATTTTTGAGTAAGATATAAGTATCTTAATAAATGTAAAATAGAATGCAGAAATATGTGCACAGTGCACTGTTAGAATTATTGTAATTTTCTCATGCGTCAAGTAAGTCTGAAATTTTTGTGGTAGATCCTAAACTAGCTGAGGTACACCCAGTAAATTTATCATTAATTTTCCGATTGGATAGGCAATGAATTCAGTGAATCAATCCAGCTCTATTTTCAGTTCAAGACGGAGTTCTCTTCTTCTCTCTCTGACGCGCGTGCCCGGTTCACTGTGTACTGTGCCTTCTTCTTCTTCCTCCCTCGCAGCCAAGCTTGTGCGTGACCGAAGCCGTTTCTGCCGACTGTAGCTCGCGCCACCGCAGCAATCTCGCACCTCCCGAGGAAAGCGCCTCTGCCCAACTTGCCACGCACCGTCCTCGCCCTGATTTCACGCGATTTGGCCCATTCCTTCTCCTGTTCTGGCGCCGCAAAACTCAGCCGAGTTCACACCAGGTGTTGGCTCGCCTACAGCACTTCCCTCTGTCTATAAATACCGTAGTATGATCGCCAGAGAGTGCTCATCAAAACCCCTCAAGTTTCATTCACTCTACTTCACCCTACATCGCCAATTTCCATTTTTCCCGAATCAGCTGAAGAACCCTAACTCTCGGTTCGTGACTGATTGAAGGTGGTATGAGCACCCATTCCTCAATTGCTTTCTGCTACAGCATCACCAACTCTCATGAATCAAAACCCCTTTGTTGCTTTCAGGAAATTTCGACCGTAGCTCCGCCGCCACTACGCCCCCTTCTTCTCCGAAACTGGCGATCGGTGGTGAGCTAACCCAACACTCCCCTTTGCTGTCTCTTAGTAAAAATGGATTAATTAGGGTTCCGTGATGCTAGAACTGGAACCGATTCCGTCGGAGAGGATTTCTGCCGCCGGCGCGGCTCGCCGCCTCCTCCACTGTCGCAGGTCCACGGTGGCGAGATGGTTCGGCTAGTCGCCGGTAGGAATAGGTACCACCCTTAGATGCGCAATGGTGCCCTGATGCTAGCCGTGCCATCGGCCAGACCGGAGCACCGCCGGATCCTTGCTGACGGCGAGCTTAGCCTCGAGCTCTGTCTCGGCCAAATGACATGCGGGCCCGACATGTCAGTGGCTCACCGCGATTTCACCGTGAGTCGCTGACGGCTGGGTCCGAGATGTCAGCGGCTGCGACGGTTTGAACGCGCGCGTGATGGCGCGAAGCGAAAAGACGCTTTCAGCATAGTGAAAGTGTGTTTCGCTATTTCCATTGATTTTTGAATCGGTTAAAAGTTCAAACTTGAATATCTCTCGCATTTGAAATCCAAATGAGATGAAACCAATTTCTAAATTCATCTAAAATCAAGATCTTCCAGAATATGCAAAAATATTCTTAAAATCTATTTCGGAAAAATATTTTAATATAAAGGTGAATAGCACATATGAAAATAGACTAAGTATGGAAATTTTGTAAATATGGTTAATATTGTTTGGAACCAATTTTATTAAGAGCTTTATTCTGTTATGAACTCATTTCTATAAAATTATTTGGAGAACTAATTGTTCTATGTCTTTTCTAGTGAAGGTTAATATTGTTGGTAACTATGGTATAATGACTAATGATTAAGAAAAGAGTTTTAGTAATTTGCTATATGTTTTTCTTTTCAGAATAATGACAGAATAATGTCAAGCTAGGTAAAAATATTGAACTAATAATGAACTAGGTAAATAGGATGCAATTTAGTCTGAAAAGTATGTATATATATATATATATATATATATATATGAATGTGTTCATTGAAACCTTGCTAGCAACTAGAAAATAGAAATAAAAATGAGGTAGGTCACTTAATGTGCTAAGCCCAATAATATGGCAGTTAGAAATTTAATAATGAATGTTTAATTCAAAAGTCCTTGAATGCATTGCTTTGCATCTTAATCCTATTAACAAGAAACTATTTTACGATATCACCATAAGACAAAACTTTCTACTTTAAATAATTTTAGCATCTATAATTCGAAATGTTAAATACAGGAATATATAATTTTAGCCTCTTCAATTCGTAAAACAGGAATAAATAATCTAGAAAAGAATATGTGCCTGATTCTTATAGCATGTTTTATTTGATTTTCTGACTGTCTTCTTTTTGCCCTTATACTTGTTTGCTATTTGTTGTATGTTGTTCTCGATGGTCGACGAGTAGATTCCGACGAACCTGAATTAGCAGACGACGACCGCAACGACGATCCGGACTTTATTCCCGACTGCGATCAGCAAGGCAAGCACCCCTTGATCATTTTGATCCTAATACTTCAAACATTTACATTCAATGATTGCAAAACTATTATGCATGCGCGTACTTATCATAAAAATGCTATGTTGGAATAATGGTAGCTATGCCTAAAGTTTCATGGAACTTCCTTGATAAGTATGAATGTGTGAACCTTGATAACCGTAAAAGTGGGTTAGACAATACTTAATGTCAACTTGGGTATATGCGAATATTAACTATGTTTAGCCATGCTTTAGAACCAACGTTGAGTATGATTAGATCAACATTGATTCTTGAGAATTGAAAAAGGTTGGTTATGACATGATGTCAATTGTTGGTATTTTGACTAAAAGCCCCAAAATAGAACTATGATTTAGATGCGGGCAATTATTGGCAATAGCCGGTTGTGCAAGGGCTAGACTTGTACGTAGTATAGGGTGGAGTATTGCCCGTGTCAGATTAAGGATCGAGTTATGGGTTGTTTTCAAGCGAAGAAAATCGTGCAACCACGAGCGCTGATATGGGGCAGCCTTAACCTATTAAGTTGCTTAGGTTTGGCTTTGCACATTGGTAGGCGGGAGATAGTATGAGCAATCCTTTCTAGGTTTGCTTATGAGGGGCTTCCACACTTCGTTGCGGGTAAATGCATATCGGTATAATGATGTACGCCTTAGTATGGGAAGGAATCCTTATCGCAGGGATTTACTGCCTTTAATGCAGGGATTTACTGCTTGTGTTACCACTTTAAATGACAGGGATTCACTGTCATGTTCCTTCTCCATAATAAGGATTTAACGTCATCGGGCTGGTGCAAAGCAAGGTCTAGGTAATGTAACGGTTATGTTATGATCTCCCTGCGGCACACCGAAGGAAGTGTGCTAATAGCTTGCGCAAAGAGCTGATCGCCTCTGCAGAGTGTAAATCTAATTAATTAGCCGCGCCTACGGTTAAAGGCACTTGGTAAAGTCATCACATGGTTAGAGTTTTAATATTTCCAAAATGATTTGACAAGAAAATGGTGTTTTGGAATATGCTTGATTCATGTCAGGGGATGACACGGGAATGAATTGCATCAGTCAGATAGACTATGATGCGAAGAATGATTTACGCTAAGTTATTACTTGCATACTATAGTAAGGTGCTTCTTTACAAACTTCGATTGCAATCTAATATGTGCTTATGTTTTATTTTGCCAATGCAAAAACAACTATAGAAACCACTTCATTGCGATGTCCTGCATTTACTTATAATTGCATTTGTGATACACTATAAGACTTGCTGAGTACACAATATACTCAATCTTGCTATCAGTATTATGTTAGGTGAAGATATCGAATACCCCATTGATCTTTATGACGATTCAGGATTCGGGGGTTATGATGACGATGTTTTCTAAGGCTTTACCTTGTATGTTGCCTGAGGGTGAATGGGCATATTACAAGAGAAATAAAGTTTTCGCTACTGCTTTTCGAGCTTTTGGCTTGTATTAATAATATTATGTAATTACAAGATGCTTAGCATATGTAATATTATTGTGTATAGATGTGATTTCAATTTTTAATCTGTGCGTGCTAGCCACTGATCATGGGACTAGTACTGTGTGCACAGGGAGCCCATGGTTGATATTTATTATCAAAAATGGGGGCGTTACAAGTTGGTATGAGAGCCATGCACACTGTAGGAAAACCTTAGTTAGCAGGATCGATAGTCAAGGAGAAATTTAATAATCCCAAAAACTAATGCTTAATTCACAACTATATCTTTACACTTCTCTTTATCCTAAATATATGTTAACATTCCTTATCTGTTCTTAATTGAAAAATTCTAATCATCTCTTTGTTTAAATCAGATGAATATTATCCTGTGCTATGAGTCGGATGCTCGTGAGGAAGCAGGAATTAAGGGAGTGCTAGCTAAGATGTTGGATGTGGCCCAGTATACCAGGAATCCTTGCTATATGGTGTATCATGTGGCTCTCAGTTCCTCTACAGTTGAGTATGCAGCCCGACTGCATGTTCCTGCCCGACCTTCGTATGATGAAGGGGAACGCAATTTCGAGGGCTATGGCTCAACTATTGATGTTGCCATGAATGATGCTGCTTACACTGCCATTGTTCGCCTGCACCATGCTCTCCCTAAGCTGCACTCTGCCTATCGCTTGTATCCTTCCCTGTCACCGCTTGGGGATACCACTTACCCAGACCCTGCAAGCATTCATCTGGATAGACTACACACTCTCGTGGAGTTTAGTAATGCTACTGATGAGCATCACCGCCGCATAGCCCAGGAAGCAGTTGTCTGTCATCGTCGTGTGGGCTACCTGGAGGAAGTAATCGCCCCATTTATAAACATGGGATTTATCTCTCGCTTGGCCTTATGAAATGTTGCAGCAGAGGCACCCTAAGTTCCAGCTGCACCTGCTGCACCACCTGCCCCTGCTGCACCCACCAGCCTTCGTCGCACCGCCCGTATGTTAGTGGGAGGTAGCCGACCCCGTCTTGCCAAACGCGCAGCAGAACCCGGACCTTCTTCTTCCCGTCACACCAAGACAACTCAGACACCCCGAGATGCTAGCTCTGCGTCGGCGGGAAGTTCCTCGGAGAAGTTTCCACCACTAAACGAAGATGACCTCAACACGGGATTTGCTGGTTGGCTGGAGACCAGTGATTAGGGTAGTTTAGACCCCGTAGGAATAAGAAGTGACCCTATGTAATATACTTAGCAAGGTAGACTTTTGGTATTGTATTATGTAATGTATTCAGCAAGAAAGTCCTTAGTATTGTACTATTAAGGATGTAAAATATTATCTATATGAATGAAAACTTTTGGGTTTGAGAAACTTTTGTATTTCTTGGTTGCATTCATAAATAATTAAACAAAAAAGTTAAAGTCTTTACTGTATTATGAACCTCCTTTTTACAAAGAAAATACATGGTGAGAGAAACAAAAATAATTATTGTAATCCTTTTCTCCTCATTTGAAATATTATATTTCATTACTAATTATTTTCTTTTAATAATTTCAGATGGCTAAAAACCTGAACTGGGCTGTTATTGCGAGAGAGTTGGCTGAAAACTTGGGCCATAAAAAGCATGCACCTATTTTTAATATCAAGCAAACACCATTTGGATATAAAGTTTCTAGTTATGCCTCCACGATTCTTGAAGGACAAAAATTGCATCATAATGCGAAGCACCATAATGAATCTAAGCATGAAGCAATTCAGGAATCAGGTCGTAAGCTTGTGCGCCGAATATGAAAATCACACCATATTAATATGAAGACTTATGTCCGCTCATATGAGGCCTATGTGGAGTCTCAAATTTCAGCAAGAGGACCAAGGCGACAGGTTGGGAATCAACGCGAATATTTGCGCTAATTCCAACCAGTTGGAGTGCAGAACCCTCCACCCTTACCTTCTAGTTCAGAGAGTAGCTGTGATGGGGGTTCACCACCTTCATATCCAGCAGTTCGAGGCGTAGGGATCATATCTAACGACTCTAATTAAGGAAGTGGAGAAGTCTTATAATATAGGAATAAAGCATTAGCTAAAGTCAGTCAGTTTGTAATATCTATACAAGTGTATGAAAACTTATGTGATCTTTTGGTATTGTATGATGTTTTGTTCGAAATTTCTCTTCGTGTTATCTTATGGATATCTCTCGTTAATATAACTTAGAGGTGAAAATTTTCGATGAGATAATCCTTGAAGTGGCATAAGTAGATAAACTTACTGCTTATTACAACCAACTACCATAAATTAACATCCATCAGTTCAAATAAAATAATTATCTTTATATTGCAGGATGCCAGTAACGTGATCGCTTAGTCATATTTTGGCAAGTGAGGCTACCCCTGAAACCCAATCTCAACAAAACACAATCCCGACACTAGCCCAACCCAATCCAATGCATCCTTCAGCAAGACCCTCATCATCATCACAACCCACGGGTCGCGAAAATTCTCCTCCTCCTCCACAAAATCAATCAAATCCAATTCCAGAAAATCAATTACCAGAACCCCCAACCATGGCTCAAGTTCTTGCCATGATTGAGCAAAACCGTCAAACTCAGACTATTCTTCTCCAGCAAATGGTCCAGAATACTGCCAACATAGGCATAGCCATTGCAAGAGGTGGCAATGGGAATGCTCCCCATTACTCCAAGTTAAATGAGTTTCTTAAAACTCGGCCACGTATCTTCTCCTCCACAACAGACCCATTGGAAGCTGATGATTGGCTTCGTTCAGTCGAAAGCAAGTTGGCCATTGCACAATGCAATGACCAAGAGAAAGTACTCTATGCCTCCTACCAGCTACAGGGAGTTGCGGCGGCTTGGTGGGAAAACTTTCAAGCCATGATGCCACCAAATCAAGTCATTCTGTGGGAAACTTTCAAGGAAGCTTTTCGCAAAACTCATATTCCGTCCAGTTTGATGGAATTTAATAAAAGAGAATTCTTGGATCTTCGCCAAGGTAATATGACAGTGGTGGAGTATCTCCATCGCTTCAATTATTTGGCTCGATATGCCCCTTCTGAGGTTACCACAGAAGAAAAGATGGTTGAGCGCTTTCGGGAGCATTTGAATGATGAAATTAAATGGACCCTGGTGGCCCATGATATTCATGACTTCCAAACATTGGTGGACAAGGCTCTTCAAGTTGAGCAAGGCACTCGAACCATTTCTGAGTCGCGAAAGCGAAAATGGATGACCAGAAAGAACATGAGTGTTAATCCCCCTAGACCGCGATTTGGGCAATCATTCAATCCCAAATCTTCTGCCCCGCCATTTCAGCAAAAACGTCAAAGCCAACAGTCTCGACCTCAAACTTCCCGCCAACAGCCTCCTGTCCGCCCTGTCGGTAATATTGGCAAGCGGCCTTCGGGTGGTCAAAACCTGGCAGTCAATGTCACCTGTTTTCATTGTAATGAGTTGGGGCATTATGCTAATAAATGTCCCAAGAAGAACTCAACTCGTCAGCAAACCCAGGGAGCTCAGCAACGGCCCCCAGGTCGCCCTCAAGGATCTGGAGGACCACCACAACCTGTCAGGACAGCCCCTAATAATTCTCAAGGCCCTGCTCATGGACGGTTACATCATGTGACCACTGAGGATGCGAATGAAGCACCTGACGTGGTGATAGGTACGTTGCTAGTCCACTCTACTCCAACTTTAGTATTATTTGATTCTGGAGCTTCGCATTCTTTCATATCCAAGAAATTTGTGGATCAAAATGGAATTCCTACTGATCTTTTGCCTTCTGCCATGATAGTATCTTCCCCTGGGGCCAAAATTAAAACTTTTAGTCTTTGCCCTCAAGTCAACATTGAAATAAATGGGATATTATTTCATGCTGATCTCATCGTTATTGAAACTCAAGGCTTAAACATAATTCTTGGTATGGATTGGTTGTCCAAGCATAAAGGCTGTATAGATTGTGCTAATCGATCCATATCCTTGTTAAGCCCAGAGCAAATTATGGTAGAATTTTCATCTAGGCAAATCAAATCATTTCCCCAATCATTCCTTTTTTCTACTTCATTGAAAGAACTTTCTCAAGTATCTGTAGCTTGTGATTATCCTGATGTTTTTCCCAGTGAGCTACCAGGTTTACCTCCAGATAGAGATATGGAATTTGTTATCAATCTTTTTCCCGGCACCGCCCCAATTTCAAAACGCCCCTATCGAATGGCCCCAACTGAACTAGTTGAACTTAAGAAGCAAATTGAAGAATAATTGGATAAAGGGTTTATTCGCCCTAGTTCATCTCCTTGGGGAAGCCCAATTCTTTTTGTCAACAAAAAGGATGGTGGTCTACGTATGTGCATAGATTACCATGCTTTAAACGATGTCACCATTAAAAACAAATACCCTCTTCCTCGCATCGATGATTTATTTGATCAATTGAGTGGTGCTCAAGTATTTTCAAAGATTGATTTGAGACATGGATATTACCAGCTAAAGATCAGGCCCTGCGATATTCCAAAAATTGCATTCACCACTCGATATGGTCTCTTTGAATACGTCGTGATGTCCTTCGGACTGACCAATGCTCCCGCAAGTTTCATGTGCCTTATGAACAAGGTCTTTATGGAGTATTTGGACAAGTTCGTTGTGGTATTCATCGATGATATTCTAATCTATTCCAAATCTGAGAAGGAACATGCGCAACATTTGCAAATGATTCTTGAAAAACTTCGAGTCCACCAACTCTATGCCAAATTTGAAAAATGTGATTTTTGGCTGAAAGAAATTGCATTTCTTGGGCATATTCTTTCAGAAGGAGGAATTTCTGTCGACCCCAGTAAAATTCAAGCCGTGCAAGCTTGGGAACAGCCCAATTCTGTTCCTCAAATCTGAAGTATTCTTGGTTTGGCGGGATATTATCGTCGCTTCATCGAAAACTTCTCCAAAATCGCTAAACATTTGACTCAGCTATTAAAGAAGGAAAATAAGTTTGAATGGACACCCGAATGTGAATCAAGTTTTCTAGAATTGAAGAAAAGATTAACTTCAACACCTGTCCTCGTATTGCCGGATGTTAGTAAAAACTTTGATGTCTTTTGTGATGCATCACGACACGGTTTAGGATGCATGTTGATGCAAGAATCAAGAGCTGTTGCATATGCTTCTCGACAACTTCGTCCCCATGAACAAAATTATCCTATCCATGATTTGGAACTAGCAGCTCTGGTTCATGCTCTAAAAATTTGGCGTCATTACCTCATTGGTAATCGATGCAATGTATACACTGACCACAAGAGCCTAAAATATTTCTTCACTCAATCGGATTTGAACCTTAGACAAAGAAGATGGTTGGAGCTGATCAAGGATTATGATCTTAGCATCAATTACCACACAGGTAAAGCTAATGTCGTGGCCGACGCTCTTAGTCGGAAGCTCCACTGCATTTCCATCTCGGTTTATACTGATCAATCCGAGCTGCAAGATGAATTTCAGAAACTTAATTTAGGGATTATTGAAAAAGGATTTTTGGCCGCACTGGAAGTGCAACCAACCTTGAAATCCCAAATTAAAGTTGCCCAGCTTGTTGATGAAGCTATCATTAAAATTCGAAAAAGTTTAAAGCAAGGAATTGAATCTGAGTTTATGGAAGGTTCTGATGACTTGCTTATGCATAAGAAACAAATCTATATCCCCAATGATCCCGAGCTTAAGAATCTAATCTTGGAAGAAGCTCATCAATCACCGCTTTCAATCCATCCTGGATGTACAAAAATGTATCAAGACCTCCGACAGGAATATTGGTGGCCCGGCATGAAAAAGGATATCGCAGCATATGTTGCAATCTGCGACATATGCCGACGAGTCAAAGCCGAGCATCAACGTCCTGCTGGACTCCTTCAGCCCTTAAAGGTTCCTGAATGGAAATGGGATGATATTAGTATGGATTTCATCACTGGTCTACCTAGAACCAGGAAAGGACATGATTCTATTTGGGTGATCGTAGATCGATTAACCAAGGTGGCCCACTTTGTTCCGGTCAAGACCACTCATTATGGAGATAAGCTCGCTAAGCTATATTTGGAAAATATCGTTCGTCTGCATGGTGTTCCAAGGACCATAGTCTCTGATCGAGGATCCCAGTTCACATCCCGTTTCTGAGAAAATTTGCATGGTCTTCTGGGGACTAAGCTAAAATTTAGTACGGCTTACCATCCTCAGACAGACGGTCAAACAGAAAGGACTAACCAAATTTTGGAGGACATGTTAAGAGCCTGTGTACTGTCTTATAGTACTAATTGGGAAAAGAGTTTAGCCTTTGCGGAATTCTCATATACTAACAGTTTTCAAGCCAGTCTCCAAATGTCGCAATTTGAAGCACTGTATGGAAAAACTGTAGAACACCTCTCTTTTGGTCTGAAGTAGGAGAAAGGAAATTCTTTGGACCTAATCTCATTCAAGAAGCCCAAGAGCAAGTGGATATGATCAGGAGTCGATTAAAAGAGGCCCAATCTCGCCAAAAGAGTTACGCCGACAATCGTCGATGTGAACTCAGTTTTGAAGTCGGTGATCATGTCTACTTAAAAGTCTCACCTCTCCGCAGAGTTCGTCGTTTTCATGTCCGTGGAAAACTAGCTCCCCGATATATTGGTCCATATCAAATTCTTGAGAGAATGGGCGAGATGGCTTACAAGATGGAACTGCCGCCCCAATTATCCGAAGTGCATCATGTTTTCCATGTGTCCCAACTTAAAAAGTGTCTTCGCATTCCTATCGAACTTACCAATCTGGAAAATATTGATCTCCAACCTGATTTATCCTATCGGGAGCACCCAATCTGCATTCTTGAAGAAGCAGAACGCCATACCAGAAACAAGTCCCACAAAATGCTAAAGGTGCAATGGAGTAACCACTCAGAAGATTAAGCCACATGGGAACGCGAAGATCAACTCAGAAAAGAATTTCCAGACTTCTTGTAAACCCTCGCCAAATCTCGAGGACGAGATTTTTTTAAGGGGGATAGGTTTGTAACATCCTCAAAAATGAAAAATAATAATAATTTAAATAATATATTTTAAGAAACTTTATTAAGAGCAATGCATTTATTAAGAGCTTTATTCTGTGATGAACTCATTTCTATAAAATTATTTGGAGAACTAATTGTTCTATGTCTTTTCTAGTGAAGGTTAATATTGTTGGTAACTATGGTATAATGACTAATGATTAAGAAAAGAGTTTTAGTAATTTGCTATATGTTTTTCTTTTCAGAATAAGGTAAAAATATTGAACTAATAATGAACTAGGTAAATAGGATGCAATTTAGTCTGAAAAGTATGTATGTATGTATGTATATATATATATATATATATATGAATGTGTTCATTGAAACCTTGCTTGCAACTAGAAAATAGACATAAAAATGAGGTAGGTCACTTAATGTGCTAAGCCCAATAATATGGCAGTTAGAAATTTAATAATGAATGTTTAATTCAAAAGTACTTAAATGCATTGCTTTGCATCTGAATCCTATTAACAAGAAACTATTTTACGATATCACCATAAGACAAATCTTTCTACTTTAAATAATTTTAGCATCTATAATTCGAAATGTTAAATACAGGAATATATAATTTTAGCCTCTTCAATTCGTAAAACAGGAATAAATAATCTAGAAAAGAATATGTGTCTGATTCTTATAGCATGTTTTATTTGATTTTCTGACTGTCGTCTTTTTGCCCTTATACTTGTTTGCTATTTGTTGTATGTTGTTCTCAATGGTCCACGAGTAGATTCCGACGAACCTGAATTAGCAGACGACGACCGCATCGACGATCCGGACTTTATTCCCGCCTGCAATCAGCAAGGCAACCACCCCTTGATCATTTTGATCCTAATACTTCAAATATTTACATTCAATGATTGCAAAACTATTATGCATGCGCGTACTTATCATAAAAATGCTATGTTGGAATAATGGTAGCTATGCCTAAAGTTTCATGGAACTTCCTTGATAAGTATGAATGTGTGAACCTTGATAACCGTAAAAGTGAGTTAGACAATACTTAATGTCAACTTGGGTATATGCGAATATTAACCATGCTTAGCCATGCTTTTGAACCAATGTTGAGTATGATTCGATCAACATTGATTTTTGAGAATTGAAAAAGGTTGGTTATGACATGATGTCAATTGTTGGTATTTTGACTAAAAACCCCCAAAATAAAACTATGATTTACATGCGGGCAATTATTGGCAATAGCCGGTTGTGCAAGGGCTAGACTAGTATGTAGTATAGGGTGGAGTATTGCCCGTGTCAGATTAAGGACCGAGCTATGGGTTGTTTTCAAGCCAAGAAAGTCGTGCAACCACGAGTGCTGATATGGGGCAGCCTTAACCTATTAAGTTGCTTAGGTCTGGCTTTGCACATTGGTAGGCGGGAGATAGTATGAGCAATCTTTTCTAGGTTTGCTTATGAGGGGCTTCCACACTTCGATGTGGGTAAATACATATCGGTATAACGATGTACGCCTTAGTATGAGAAGGAACCCTTATCGCAGGGATTTGCTGCCTTTAATGCAGGGATTTACTGCTTGTGTTACCACTTTAATTGACAGGGATTCACTGTCATGTTCCTTCTCCATAATAAGGATTTAACGTCTTCGGGCTGGTGCAAAGCTAGGTATAGGTAATGTAACGGTTATGTTATGATCTCCCTGCGGCACACCGAAGGAAGTGTGCTAATAGCTTGCGCAAAGAGCTGATCGCCTCTGCAGAGTGTAAATCTAATTAATTAGCCGCGCCTACGATTAAAGGCCCTTGGTAAAGTCATCACATGGTTAGAGTTTTAATATTCCCAAAATGATTTGGCGGGAAAATGGTGTTTTGGAATATGCTTGATTCATGTCAGGGGATGACATGGGAATGAATTGCGTCAGTCAGATAGACTATGATGCGAAGAATGATTTACGCTAAGTTATTACTTGCTTACTATAGTAAGGTGCTTCTTTACAAACTTCGATTGCAATCTAATATGTGCTTATGTTAACAACTATAGAAACCACTTCATTGCGATGTCCTGCATTTACTTATAATTGCATTTGTGATACACTATAAGACATGCTG
Source organism: Otatea glauca (assembly GCA_036346275.1). Taxonomy (NCBI): domain Eukaryota; kingdom Viridiplantae; phylum Streptophyta; class Magnoliopsida; order Poales; family Poaceae; genus Otatea; species Otatea glauca. The sequence continues at coordinate 36,906,782 of CM070723.1, read as the reverse complement.
AGTACACAATGTACTCAATCTGGCTATCAATATTGTGTTAGGTGAAGATATGGAATACCCCAATGATCTTTTTGACGATTCAGGATTCGGGGGTTATGATGACGATGTTTTCTAAGGCTTTACCTTGTCCGTTGCCTGAGGGTGAATGGGCATACTACAAGAGAAATAATGTTTTCGCTGCTGCTTTTTGAGCTTTTGGCTTGTATTAATAATATTGTGTAATTACAAGACGCTTAGCATATGTAATATTATTGTGTATGGATGTGATTTCAATTTTTAATCTGTGCATGCTAGCCACTGATCATGGGACTGGTACTGTGTGCACAGGGAGACCATGGTTGATATTTATTATCAAAAATGGGGGCGTTACATTCAATTATCTTGCTAAGCTTACTAAAAATTGCAAATGAGCTTTAAAAGAAAAACTTGATGAAACATGTTGCTTTTTGACGAGTACTCATACCATGGGTACCCCCGGCAGCCCGGAGTGACGAACGGGCTGCCCCAAGCCCGGCTCTGGCCAAAGGCCGCCGCTGGGCCACGAAGGACACTCGTCCCCGACCAAACCAACCAGGGGGCGTCTGACCCCCGCCACAGGTTGGACTCCCCACAAGCTCCGACCAAGGGCCTAGTGCCCGGCCGCCGCGGGCCGTTGGCCACCTGCCCCACGGACACGATAGCTCGGAAAGACCGCGCGAGGGCAGGTGGCTCCTTCCCAAGGTAGCGAGGAGGTTGACAAAGTCAAAACTCCAGTCTCATCATCCAGTCATGCGCTGTGTAAGGATGCGCTCCCTCCCGAGGCAGCACCGAAGCCAGGCATTGAGGCGCCAGCATCTGACACACGTACAAGTGGGTAGGTGCGCCATTTCCTGATGACACGGAAAACTGTGCCACTCGATGAGTCCACCGACCCGGCGTGGGGTAAGTGGACGCCGATAAAAATCGCCAAGACCAAGGACCAGGACTCCTAGCCTAGGACACCTCATCCTTTCTTCTTCCAACACCTCGTGTAACCTGCCCCCTCCGCCTGTATAAAGGGAGGCAGGGTCCTCTGAGAGAAAGAGAGAGACCCCCTTTCTCGGTTCTTACGGGCAAGCTGTTCTTGCTCCCACGGGTTCGAATCCTTAGCTCTCGCTTGTAATACCGTGCACTCATCTACATCCGAAGCAATATAGCACCACCACACGAACTGGAGTAGGGACATTCGGCTTGAACCAGTATAAATCTTGGGCTTCTTGAGTCTAACCATTCAAGGATAGGGAACGCGCAACCCCTTGACAAAAAATTCACTCGCCAGTGCTCGAAACACCGACAGTTGGCGCGCCAGGTAGGGGGCTTTCGCGCGTCCTCATCGTCATCTCCGGATTCCCATTTGCTTCCTTGATGGCTTCCTTCACCCACGACGGGTTGTCGGCATCGAGGAGCTGGATCCGTTTCAGCTCCCTCGACTTCGTCGCCGCTTCGGCGGGAGAGCTCGTGCTCATCCCCGCCACCTCTCGAGACCAGGCATCCGCTAGGAGCCTGGACTCCATCTCCAACGACCTTGGCAACCCCGAGGCCGGAGCCCACCAAGCGCTGCACCGTCCCTGGCAGTGGCGCCCGTGGACTCGAGTGGGCGACGACGTCGCTCCTCGTAGGTTCACAGCTCGTGGCAATGACCGGCTACGTGCCGGCCTCCGTCCACGACTTACTGGAGGACTCCTCCAGCCACGACTCTAGCTCCGACATGGAGCGCACTGCGTACGGATCGCACTCCCGTGAATGCAACATGGCGGGCGTAGTCGACCCAGCCGCAACCCCCGTGAGTACGGGAACTCTCGTCCGGCGCATCGAAGCGCAGGGAACGGAATATCAGCACGAGAGCGCTAAACGCACCCAAGCTCACCGCGTCGAGCTCCAACGACAGCGCGATGAGCTGGAGGCTCGAAGGGCCGAGCTTGACAAACACCAGGCCAACCTGGAGCAGAGTCAGCCCGAGCCCCCACTCGCACATGGCGCTGCGTGCGCACGTGCATGTCAGGTACACCACCAGCTGGTGGAGGAATTCGACGGCCTCCCATTCTTCCCCCACGCGAGCCAGAACGTGGTCGCAGCCGCGATGTTGCTCCGTGGCATCCACGGTGGACGACCGGAGGCCAGGAGGCGTACCAAAACCTCCGTGGATCGGTGGGCGTGCTACCGCGTGCGGCACATGCGGGGCTCGGCCCCACCACTCGGGTGCCTCCTCTAGCCCCTCAAGCCGCGCCACCGCTCGGAACCAGCGGGGTTCGGCAAAGATGGCGGCGCAGTACGAGCAGCCCCTGGCCTCACGCACCCTGGTGCGCTAGTGCCTCGGCAACAACCACGACTTTCGCACCACCCTCGAGGCGCGGAAAAAAGCAATGAACGAGAGGCCCGATCACGGGTCGTGAGCGGTGATCGGCGTAACGGCCGTGGCAGAGCCTCGATGGCCCAGGACCACGGGCTTTCTGTCGGGGGATTCGCTACGCGGACTTCCTGCCAGTTCCGGCCGGTCAACATAGCCAAGTACGGGACGACAAACCCGGCGTGCGGCTAGAACAATACCGGCTCGCATGCGGGCGGGTGGAGCTGCGATGACCTCTTCATCATCAAGACCTCCCATCTACCTTGCGGACTCGGCTCGAGCCGGCTCAGTATTTTCTGCCAAGACCATCCGAATCGGGCCAACGAAAAACCTCTTCGTCAGAAACTTCCAGGGCACGTACAAGCGCCCCGGAAATTCCTAGGACATGAAGAGCTGCAAGCAGCAGCTGGGGGAGACTCTTCGGGACTACATCCAGCGTTTCTCCCGACAATGCAATGATCTCCCCGACATTTCTGACGCCGACGTTGTCGGGGCATTCATCTACGGTACCACCTGGAGAGCCTTGGTGCACAAGCTGGGCTGCGTCAAGCCCAGGACCGCCAAGGAGTTCTTGGACATCGCAACCAACCACACCTCTGGCGAAGAGGCTGTGGGAGCCATCTTTGAGAAAGGAAAGGACGAGCGAGAGCCCGGCGCTCAAACCGGCTCCCCCTCCGACCGCTCCGACAAGCGAAAGCGGCAAGGGAAACAAGGCCGTGAAGACCACTTGGTCGCGGCTGCCGACCATCCTGCCAAGCAACAGACTCGACAGGCGCCTGACCACTTCGAGAAGCTGATGGAGAGCCCATGTCCGAACCATGAGTATTCCGTCAAGCACAAATACCGAGACTGCGAAGTCCTGAAGCGCTTCCTCTCCGGCACCCCCACATCGTCACGGGGCAAGGGGAAGAAGTAGGACTCGGCACCACGTGCTGAGGAAAAGAGGGCGGACGCCAAGTTCCCAGAACCCGACAGCTGCCTAATGATCTTTGGCGGACTGGCGTGCTACACCAACAAGCGGCAGCTCAAACTCGCTTTCCGCGAGGTCCACACAGCGACTCCCGCCATTCCCACGTACCTTCGGTGGTCGGAATCTCCGATCACCTTCGATCGAACCGACCACCCCGACTACATTCCGCAGCCAAGGAGATATCTGCTGGTTGTCGACCCCATCGTGGGAACAAAGCGCCTGACCAAGGTGCTCATGGACGGCGGTAGCGGTCTCAACATCCTGTATGTCGAGACGCTTGACGCCATGTGGGTCCCCCGCTCGAGTCTCCGACCGAGCAAGGTGCCCTTCCACGGCGTCATCCCGGGCCAACAGGCTCACCCGCTCGGGCAGGTCGACCTGCCCGTCACTTTCGGGGGGCCAGACAACTTCCGCAATGAAACCCTCACCTTCGAGGTTGTAGACTTTCCCGGTTCCTACCATGCCATCCTGGGGAGGCCGTGCTATGTCAAGTTCATGGCGGTCCCCAACTACACCTACCTCAAACTGGAAATGCCAGGGCCGCGGGGAGTAATCACCGTGGCCTCATCCTTTCAGCTTGCATACACCGCGAGGCGGCGATTGCGGTGGCATCGGCGGTTATCGCATCAGCCGAACTCACGAACCTCCAGAAGGAAACCTCCGAGTCCGCCCCCGACTCCGGCAAGTCGGGGCCAGGATCCTTCATGTCTGCCGAAGACACGAAGGAGGTCGCGGTCGATCCCGAGGATTCGGCCAAAACCGTGCGGGTTGGAGCTGTGCTCCCTGCCAAATAGGAAAGCGCGCTCGTCGACTTCCTTCGCACCAACCGAGATGTCTTCGCATGGAGGCCCTCCGACATGACAGGAATCCCAAGGGAGGTCGCCGAGCACTCCTTGAACATCCGACCAGGCTCAGGGCCGGTCGCCCAACGCCTGAGCCGCTTCGACGAGGAGAAGCGCAGGATCATAGGGGAGGAGATCGCCAAACTTTTGGCTACAGGGTTTGTGAAAGAAGTACGCCACCCCGAGTGGCTGGCCAACCCTGTCCTTGTAAAAAAGAAAACCGGGCAAAGGACCCGTTCCCTTTGCCCCACATCGACCAAGTCGTCGACTCAACCGCAGGGTGCGAATCCCTGTCCTTTTTGGACGTCTACTCGGGCTATCACCAGATAGCGGTGAAGGAGTCCGACAAGCTCGCGACTTCTTTCATCACTCCGTTCGGCTCGTTCTGTTACGTAATGATGCCATTTGGTCTAAAAAACGCGGGCGCTACATACCAACGATGTATGCAAACGTGCTTTAGTGACCAGATAGGCCGTAACGTCGAAGCATACGTCGACAACATCATCGTTAAGACTAAGAAGGCCGGTGACCTCGTCGCCGACCTAGAGAAAACCTTTGCGAACCTCCGACGGTTTCGTGTAAAGCTCAACCCCGGGAAATGTGTTTTCAGGGTCCCCAAGGGAAAGCTACTCGGTTTCATCGTCTCCGAGCGTGGCATCGAAGCCAATCGGGAGAAGATCTCGGCGATCATGAAGATGGGCCCGATCAGCAACCTAAAAGGAGTCCAAAAGCTAACAGGATGCCTTGCGGCCATGAGTCGTTTTGTGTCTCGCCTCGGCGAGCGCGGGATGCTGCTCTACAAGCTGCTCCAGAAGTCCGATCAATTCAGCTGGAGCCAGGAGGCTCAGGAAGCCCTCACCCAACTGAAAACATTCTTGACCTCACCCCCGGTTCTGGTCGCCCCGACACCAGGAGAACTGCTGCTCCTCTACATCGCCGCTACAACCCAGGTCGTCAATGCAGCACTTGTCGTGGAACGAGCAAAAGAAGGCCATGTGCTTAAGGTACAATAGCCAATCTACTCTATCAGTGAAGTACTCTCCGAGTCCAAAGCTCGGTACCCGCAGGTGCAGAAACTGCTCTATGTGGTGCTCATCACGAAGAGGAAGTTCGTCCATTACTTCGACCAGCACCCCATCTCTGTGGTGACCTCGTCACCGCTCGGCGAAATTGTCCACAACCGCAACGCCTCAGGAAGAATAGCCAAGTGGGCACTCGAACTCAACGGCCACGACATATCATACGTTCGTAGGCCTTGGCCGACTTCGTTGCCGAGTGGACCGAAGCCCAGGCGCCACCGGCGCTCGAAGACCCCGAGTACTGGACAATATACTTCGATGGGTCCTATACCAAGAGCGACGCAGGTGTAGGAGTCGTCATTGTTTCCCCGCTCGGGAACAAGCTTCAGTACGCCATCCGACTGCTCTTCGATGCGACCAACAATGTCGCCGAGTATGAGGCCCTCGTCAACGGTCTCCGGATCGCTGCCGACCTCGGCGCGCACCGACTCTATGTGTATGGGGACTCCAAGCTTGTCGTCGACCAAGTTATGAAGGCCGCGGAGCCCGGAGACGCTCGCATACTGTCTGGAAGTGCGCAAGCTCGAAGAAAGATTCAAGGGTTTTGAGCTTCACCATAGCTACAGATGCTACAACGATGAGGCCGATTACCTAGCCAATCTCGCCTCCAGCAGAGGACCGGTCCCACCTGGGATCTTTGTTTGCGATCTTCATAAACCTTCCATCCAACTGGACTAGGCAACCGAACGGGCAACCGACCTGTTGGAAGCCCTTCATCGACTGGTTGATCGATGGATGGCTCCCCGCCGACTCAACCGAGGCCCGGCGCCTGGCTCGGCGGGCAAAATCTTTCGTCCTGGTCGGAGAAGACCTCTACGAGAGAAGTCCATCTGGAGTCCTCCAGAAATGCGTTCTGGCCAACCAAGGAAGGCAGCTGCTGCTCGATATCCATGGTAGTGTCTCTGGACACCATGCCGCACCACGATCCCTCGTAGGAAAAGTCTTCCGACAAGGCTTCTACTGGCCGACCGCCGTGGCCGACGCCGAGCAAATCGTTCGCACTTGCAAAGGATGCCAATTCTTTGCCCGGCAGATGCATCTTCCAGCGCAAGCCTTACAGACGATCCCCATCACGTGGCCATTCGCGGTCTGGGGACTCGATCTGGTCGGGCCCTTCAAAAAGGCACCCGGGGGCTTTACCCACCTCCTCGTCGCAGTGGACAAGTTCACCAAGTGGATAGAGGCCAGGCCAGTCGCCAGCATTACATCGGCGCAAGCGGCCAAATTCTTCCGTGACATCGTTTTTCGGTTCGAAGTCCCGAACTCCATCATCACCGATAATGGGATGCAGTTCACGGGGAAGGAATTCCTCGAATTCTGCGACGACTTCAACATTCGAGTCGATTGGGCAGCCGTGGCCCATCCGCGGACCAACGGCCAGGTCGAGCGGGCAAACGGCATGATCCTCCAAGGGCTCAAGCCACGAATCTTCAGTCGACTGAAGAAATTCGCGGGACGATGGGTGGCCGAGTTACCCTCCATCCTCTGGAGCCTGCGGACCACACCGACCCGGACGACCGGGTTTACGCCATTCTTCATGGTGTTCGGTGCCGAAGCTGTCTTACCAACCGATCTGGAGTAGGGCGCCCCGAGACTACAAGCCTTTAATGAGGCACGAGGGCTCGACTCACAACAAGACACCATCGACCAGGTCGACGAGGCGCGTGACGTGGCCGTTTTGCGATCGGCCAAGTACCAGCAAGCTCTGCGACGCTACCACAGTCCTCAGATCCGTGGCTGGTCTTTCAACGTGGGCGACCTGGTTCCGCGCCAGATTCAGTCCAACAAAGACAGCCACAAGCTCTCCCCCCAATGGGAAGGCCCCTTCACCGTGGTGTAAGTCCTCTGACCCGGTACCTTTTGACTCAAGGATGCAGATGGCAACGTTGTCTCCAACGCGTGGAACATAGAAAAGTTAAGGCGATTCTATCCCTAAAACTCTTTCTTATCCCTCACACCTTTTTGCCCTTCCTCCGAGTCCACTCGGGGCTACCAGTTGGCACACTCGCACGCTCACATGGGTCGGTGACCCGACCGGCCATTGGGTTCCCCCTAAGCGGTAACCCTCTCAACCCAAGCACTACGGCCTACGCCCCTGCGGCTACGGTTGCTAAGTAGCTCTTCGTGGAAGAAGGAAGTACCCACACAGAACGACCCGTGATTGGTCGGAAACACTCCTTTCCCACGCGAGTACGGGTGAACGTTTCCTAGCCAAGTTCCTGTTCACTCGCACGGGTCGGTGACCCGACCGGCCATTGGGTTCCACCTAAGCGGTAACCCTCTCGACCCAAGCGCTACGGCCTACGCCCCGGCGGCTACGGTTGCTAAGTAGTGCTTCGTGGAAGAAGGAAGTGCCCACACGAAGCGACCCGTGGTCGGTCGGAAACACCCCTATCCCACGTAAGTGCGACTGGGCGTTTCGTAGCCAAGTTCTTGCTCTCTTCGCGCTTCCTTCGCAAATGTAAACACACCGACCTACGCATGAACAACCCCTGCGGTTTCTAAAGCTATGGTCGTCAAGTGTTCATAATAGCAGGAAAGTGCAAAGGACAAGTCGAAACTTGCAAAACTTTAAATTCGTTGCACACTAAGGTTTTTACATTACAAAAGGCAAAACATCTAACTTTTTCCAACTCTCGGTGGAGGACACTCTGCGGCGGTATCCTATAGGCAATCACCCGGGCGTGCGGTTCGACTTGGATCTCGAACCCGTCGATCTCCTCATCGGTCCGATTCCCGACGATCCCACTACTGACGGTGGCAAGGTCGATACCGTCGTAGTGGGAGATGGTGCAGACAAGCGCCGAAGAGGCTCTGAGCGAGATGCCTTCGCTCACCGAGCTCACGACGTTCTCGAGCACGCGGGCTATCTTGGTGGCAAGCGAACTCGGACCCGGCATAGTTCCGAGCACTCGGTCGGAGACCTCCCGATCGACCCCTCGAAGGGTCGCCAGCTCGGCGGCCAGCTCGGACCGATCCCCGTCCACCAACTGCAGCGCCGATAAGGTCACGTCCCGCGTCGTGGATGCCGTGTCGCAGGCCTCCACCGCCAGTCTCCGCGCCTCGACGGCTTCGCTGAAGTTCTTCTGCAGCTTTACAAATCGAAGCAGCGTCAAAGGAGCGCGCCCCACAAGCCGCGATCGCGAAATCGATTGAGGGGTCGGGTCACTTACCAGCTGCGGAGTTCGTCAGAGCACAGAGCTCCTCCTCGGCCCTGGCCCGGGCCCGCTCTTGCGCCTCTTCGGCACACGCGACATCCCACCGAAGATCTTTGATGAGGGCTTATGATTCCTCGCTCAGTCTCCTCGCCAAGGCCAGCTCCCCCCGAGCGGTATCCCGCTCGGTACGCATTTGTTCGGCATCCCCCTGGGCCAGGTCACGCTCACCTTGGAGGCGGGTCGCCTCCGACCGCGCGGTCTCCTCCGCGGCGACGACAGCGTTCTTGGCGCTATTGGCCCCCGCCAGGAGGGACTCGAGCTCAGACACCCTCGCCCTCAAGGACTTATTTGTCCGACGCTCCTCGAACAAGACCTGTGTGACCTGACCCAGCTCCAGGCGGGCCTTCTCTGTCTCTACCTGCTCACAAGCCAAGGCCTCCCGAGCATCACGCAGCTCAGGACGCAGCCGGTCGCACTCCTCCTCGGCAGTCGCCCTCGGGCGTGCAAGCGCGGGAGAAGCTCGGACTTGTCCCCCGAACGGGCCCGCAAGTGCTGCGAAACATAAACACCCTATTACTCCACCACAAAATCATCGACAGCTGCAAGGGCGGGGTTTTGTTTGGCTTACCGCGCTGATCGGGCGGATTCCCCCAGTGATCGCATCCAACGCCTTGTTGGAAGACTCAAGGGCGAGAGCCAGATCCTTTCGGATCTGGTTCACCTCAGCCTCGGCGTGCCGGGCACCCTCCTGGAGGGCCTCCCACTCCCCGTGCTCCGCCGGGTCGTCCAGCGCAAGGGGCGGCCTACCGACGATCACATCCAACGCCTGGGCCACCCCTGCCGGCGGGCTCCTGGGCGGCGGCGGTAGGATCCCCCCAGGAACCCGGATCGCGCAAGCCGACGGCTTCGCCGGCGGTGGCGGCGGGAGCTCCCCCTGACCCTCCTCGCCCTCGGGCGGGCCCCGACTTCGCAAAGGGTCGTCGGACCTTCCTCGTGCTCGGCTCGGCCACAGTGCCGCGATCGTTGTCGGCCCGCCCGCAGCTCGACGACTTGCCGCGGTGTCTCGGCCCCTATCGGTCTGCTGGCGGCGTCGTCTCCGCCGGCATCCCGGATCGACCGTGGCTCCTCGACCCCCGGCGGTGTGGGGACGGCGCCAACCCTCGCGGGGCCTCCGCCGGACGTGCCGCCGCTGCCACGGCCACCCCCGTGTAAGCCCTGCACACAACGGTCGATTAGAAACTACTCGAACTATTCTACTGCAATACGACTCGGGGACGAGGAGGACACTCACAACGCTGAGCGGGTGCGCGGAAACCACACCTTCTTCGTCAGCCCCCCACTCGGAGGGGAGCCGCCCCTCCGCTTCCCTGAGGATGCCTCAACTAGGGGCGCCTCCACCTGAGGCATGACGACGGCGGCGCTCGCGCGGGCACCCACGTCCAGGTCGCCACCAGTCGACGACTCGAACTCAAGCCCGCGGTATGGGTCGTCACCGCCGCTGTCACTACTGTCACCGGAGGTCGACCCTAGACCGGCCGATTCAACGGCGATCGTGTGGAAAATCTCCTCGCCGAGGGCGGCCTTCGCCGCGCGCTCTTCCTTCTTCTTCCTCCTCCTCTCCTCCTTCCGCCTCTTACAGGCGGATTCCGCGCGGACCACATACCTCAACTCCTTCTCCCCCGGCAGCCATGCCCAAGAGACCATCCCGGCAAGCCCCTGGAAAATGTAGAAACACTAGTCAGACCAAGTACTAAGGGCTGAGGGGGAAGAGGAAAAAAGGAAGAGATCTGCTCGGGTTACCAAGTCCGGGGTATTGCGCACTGAGAATAGCTCGGGGTGACCACCCGCCGCCTCGGTGGCACTCTCGCCCGTGACGGTGGACAACCGAGCGTCGACCTCCGACGTGGAGAGCTCCAACCTCGCCATCCTCATAGGATCGGATGCCCCCTCATACTGAAACATGGGGCGCGCCCTGTCCATGAGGGGTTGGACGCGCATCTTCATAAACACGCGCACGACGACGTCACCGGTCAGTCCCCGCTCCCTCTGGACTTTGATCCGGTCGATGATCGTGGCCACTTGGTTCTTCTCCTTCCGATTAGCGCCCCAAGTCCACTGGGGTCCCGCCTCGGAAACCGTCCAGTGAAGGCCGGGGCGCTGCCTCCAAGGTTCTGGACGTAGAGCCACTCGGAGTGACACCCCCGATTTGAGGACGGCAGCTTCACGTCGATGTAATCCGATCCGCGGCCGCCACGCAGCTGGAAGGCCACGCCGTCTATGGGCGCCGAGGTGTCCGTCGACTTGTCCTTCCTCGGCCGCGCGTGAAAGAAGTGCCTCCAGAGCGCCCAGTGGGGGTCAATCCCCAGGAACGCCTCACACAGCGTAATGAAGACCGCTATATGAAGTACGCCGTTGGGGATGAGGTGGTGCACCTCCGCCTTGTAGTAATGCAGCAGCCCGCGGACAAACGGATGTAGTAGGAGTCTGAACCCATGCTCAAAGAACGAGGTAGGCACGACGATTTCATCATCCCCCGGCGAAGGGACAGCGATCCCTGTCAGTACCCTCCACTTCGAGACATCTCGCGGAGGTAGGAACCCCATCCTCTCCAAACCAAGCGCGCGGTTCGGTTGAGCGGAGCACTCTGGCCACGACATCGCCGAAAAAAGAATAGCGAAGTGGTGAGAAAAGAGGAAGGTGGGGAGCTCTCTTCTCCGTCTCCTTTGCTCTGTTTTTCTCTTGTCTCAGGCGAAGGCAGGAAGGCGGGGAAAAGCGAAGGCAAGTGCCTGCCCAGCGTCCCCGCGCCGAGTTTATAGGAGCGAACAGGCGCTACCCGAACCGGCACAAGCCAAACGGACACCGCCTCGGGTGAGGCGTCGCACATCCCATCCCTCCAGCTGCTGTGCTGGGCCAACGGTAAGACAATGATTTCCAGTTCCTCCTACGCATTTAAACTTGGCAGGACAGCAGGAGGTGAATGGACACCGTATCGAGCAGCACGCCCCACGACCTCTCGGGTTCCGTCTTTGGGCCGGGTCGGCTGCACCATAACAGGTATGAAAGGCCCGCTGGGCCGCAACAGCCTCGATGTAGCAAAAGAGCTCGATAGCTCGTGCCCGGGGCCCAGCTTAAAGCTGCGGGTCCCAAAGGCCAGATCCACCAAGTGGGTTCAGAGCCGCCCCAGCAGAAAATTGAGCAAGGGGCAAGGACAAGGCGAGCCCCCAGCGGGCCCTAGATGGGTCAGCTGATGACCCAATCATCTTAACTCATTTCCGAGACCATACTTCACGCTCTCCCGCGGAACCCATCGAAGGGTAACAGCCATCTGTGCTCTTGGTCGGCGGACAGCCCAGAGTCCGATACGGGATCGAGTAAAGAAAGGTTTCTCATGAGTCGCCCCCAGCGGGCCAGACACCCACGCTAGGATTGTCCTGGGCCGTACACATGGGACTGACAGCGGCCACTCCTCTCAAAGGTACCCTCACCAGATGAGTACTTGGGATGGATGCCCTCCATCCAGCTACAATGTAGAACTGGCACTCGGACACCAGAACCTCCCGAGAGGCATCTGGACGTCCGCGCCGACCAAGGCCACGTCCAGCTATGATGCAAAACTGGCACTCGGACACCAGAACCTCCCGAGAGGCATTTGGGCGTCCGCGCCGACAAGGCCATGTCCTGCTACGACGCAAAACTGGTACTCGGACACCAGAACCTCTCGAGAGGCATCTGAGCGTCCGCGCCAACCAAGGCCACGTCTAGCTACGACGTAAAACTAGCACTCGGACACCGGAACCTCCCGAGAGGCATATGGGTGTTCGCGCCGACCAAGGCCACGTCCAGTTATGACGTAAAACTGGCACTCGGACACCAGAACCTCCCGAGAGGCATCTGAGCGTCCGCGCCGACCAAAGCAACTTGTAAGGCATCTGAGTGTCTATGCTTGAGAGAAACAGCCACTTACCGACTGCCAACCCTCGGGGGCTGGGTTAGTTGGGAAAGTGCCTAAACGAACTCATCACACAGACAGATGCCGTGATCAAAAGAGAAAGAAATTTTATTATAAACCCCCTGGTTTGAACGTTACATAATACTTTGTAAGAACCTAGCGTCTACGCCCGACGCGCATGCCCTACTGCTTCAACAAGGTCGCTCCTTGCCTCGAAAAGCTTCAGAACTACCTCGAGCAGCGCGTCGACGGCGGTGCTATCGCAGGCCATGGCCTCCTCTTCCGCAAGTTCGGCCAGCGCATGGTCGTACTCAGCCCAAAGCACGGCGAGAGGATCCTCCTCCTCCTCGGGCGCCGGTGGAGCATCAAATTCAAAGATCAGTGGCAAGGCCATGGAAGGTTGCGAGGAAAGGTTCTGGGCTGGGGATAATAGTTCAAACAGGCGGTGATATCCTTATATACCCAAAAGAGGGGAAGCCAAACGGTCCCGAATAAATACAGACGCGGGAAGATGAAGCAGTCCTCACCAGATTTCGGAGCGGCCAAGAACGCGTGTGGTGAAGGGTTGTCAAAATATGCACGACGCGTGCAACGAAGTAATTAAAGGCCTCTACCGGCAGAGATACCTCCCCGACCAGCTCTCCGACCCGCCCAGGGGCTCCAACTGCCAGATGCGCTCGAGCGCACCTGGCCGAAACCGACCGACCAAGTCAGTCGAACCAGGTCGACCAAGTCTGTTGGATCGGCCGACCAAGTCCGATCGCCGCACTCGGTCGGGTTTAACCGACCAAGCCAAACCCCCGACCGTATCTGACGAACTCGCTCGGGGGCTCGGGGGCTACTGACGAGTACTCATACCATGGGTACCCCCAGCGGCCCGTAGTGACGAACGGGCTACCCCAATCCCGGCTCTGGCCAAAGGCCCCCGCTGGGCCACGAAGGACACACGTCCCCGACCAAACCAACCAGGGGGCGTCCGACCCCCGCCATAGGTCGGACTCCCCACAAGCTCCGACCAAGGGCCGAGTGCCAGGCCGTCGCGGGCCGTACGCCACCTGCCCCACGGACACGACAGCTCGAAAAGACCGCGCGAGGGCAGGTGGCTCCTTCCCAAGGTAGCGAGGAGGTTGCCAAAGTCAAAACTCCAGTGTCATCATCTAGTCATGCGTAGTGTAAGGATGCGCTCCCTCCCGAGGCAGCACCGGAGCCAGGCATTGAGGCGTCAGCATCTGATGAACGTACAAGAGGGTAGGTGCGCCATTTCCCTATGACACGGAAAACTGCGCCACTCGATGTGTCCATCGACCCGGCATGGGGTAAGTGGACGCCGATAAAAATCGCCAAGACCAAGGACCAGGACTCCTAGCCTAGGATACCTCATCCTTTCTCCCCGTGTAACTTGCCCCCTCCGCCTGTATAAAGGGAGGAAGGGTCCTCTGAGAGAAAGAGAGAGACCCCCTTTCTCGGTTCTTACGGGCAAGCTGTTCTTGCTCCCACGGGTTCGAATCCTTAGCTCTCGCTTGTAATACCATGCAGTCATCTGCATTCGAAGCAATAAGCACCACCACACGAACTAGAGTAGGGACATTTGGCCCGAACCAGGATACATCTTGGGCTTCTTGAGTCTAACCATTCAAGGATAGGGAACGCGCGGCCCCTTGACTAAAAAATTCACTCGCCGGTGCTCGAAACTCCGACACTTTTACTTGCTAAGTTTCTACTCTAGGTGTATTTGCCACGATTTGTGAAATTTTGGAATTCTCTAGAATCCATATATCAAGTTGGGTGAAACTTGTTTGATCCATACTTGAGTCCTTCATTTGCTCGTAAATCAATGTGCTAAAAGTGAAAAAAAATAAGCAAAACAAATGAATTTATTTGTGCGCATTAGACTTAACACCTTACATTCACAAGACAACATCCCATTGCACTTGGGATGAACATGGAATGCATCGTGTATAACCAAGACCTCCCTCTTAAGAGTTCTTCTTGAGATGGTCGAATATGGCTTAAATCAATTGCTTTAAAAAAAACATAAGTGGGTAAAGAATGCAAATAATGTCAAATATTTGCACCCCGCTATGTCTTTCAAAGTTTTAAAGAAAAATTTGCATTAATTGAAAAATAAGCTCGAAGGACCTTGTATGCACTTCAAGATTCTCCAAAGTATTGAGTAGGTTGAACTCTAGCTTTTCCATTTGATCCCTTGAGTGGCTTTGCATCTAGTTTTGAAACTAATGCTAAGTGTTGCACTTGTCACATCTTGCTAAAAATGACATATTCAAAACTAAGCTTCTAGCAAAATTTGTTATTTGCACTTGGACATGTCTTAAGTTAGTATAATCTATTCTTGCATAGCTTGGTGTCATACCTTGTATATGTGGTCACTTGGATAATTCTCAAAGCTCTTTTAGATGCATTTCATTCGTGCATACTTGAAAATGGGGAGAAATTGATGAAAATGCCTTCTTGATGTCTATATTGCCAAAAGGGGGAGAAAACGTAGTAAAGGCATCATCAATAGGTAAAAATGTGAAAAATGTAATTGCATTTTGGCTCTTATGATCTTTGTGAAGTCTTGCTAATTTTTAAAGAATCATAAGCATCTTGAGCTTTTTGTGAGTTTTTTTGGTTTTTACAGCTTTTGTGGAAAACTTGCTCTTTCTTTGACTTTGCCTAAAATCCTTCTCGCCAACTTGGTCATGATCGTATTTTCTCTTTTTCTAGACCAAGTTTGACTTTGCATCCAAATTGCTTCTCTCTTTCATAAACTCAAATTTTATGCCTTTTGGGGGTTTGTCAATATACTCATCAAGTGGGAGATTGAAAGACCATGTGGAGGTCTACCCATGTGTGTGATGAGTTATTGACATTGTTTAAGCTCTTAGTGTTTGAGTTTGAGGAAGATTTGAAGTTTAATTCGAAATTTGAAGCAATTGGAAGAATGTCCAGCCCTAGCGGTCGTACCAGCGAGTGTCCGGTTGCACCGGTTGGCGGTGCTACTGGCCTGGGTGTGATAACAATGGACATGAGCTGTTGCACCGGCCTCAGGCCGGTGCGTTTTTTCCAGAGAGCACGTTTCTTGATCTTTTGGGGGTCAATGCTACCGGACTAGGGGCACTAGCACTGGCCCTTTTGAGCGAGGGTGATTTTTTAATTTGTGATTTTTGATGAATTTGATGGCATATCTTTTTGGACATCGCTATGTGATGTGTTTCCTTGTTTTTGATGGTTGCAGGACGACGATGTTTGATCATGGTGAGGCTTATCATGATCAGCACTACGCAAGGTGTGTCGGAGGTCCAAACGGTCAAGGATAGCTAGAAGATGAATAGAGACGCAGTTGTGGCAAGCCTAGAAGACAAGAAACAGACGAAATGCTAGCTAGACACTACTCGAATCATGGAGGGCCATCGGATCGCGGTATAGGTGATAGATTAGCGGGTCTAAGTAGTATGCTTTGAAAAGTGTGCAAGAAAACCCAATATGCTTGTTGGGTTTCGGGTTAGACCTTGTATGGCTATGTGTGTGAGTCATTCCTAGACCTTGATCTGATCCTTAGGGTAGAAGGACCTCATCCATGGGTGGAGGGTGACTCAAGAGTAGTATAAATAGGGGTGGAGGGTAGCCTTCCTCCTCTTGAAGGTTTTAGAGGTTTTGGCTCCTTTGAGATTTTTGCCCACCTTGTTGTGAGGCTTTGTAAACCTCCCTTCCAGAAATGCAAATTATTTTCTCTTATGCTTGAATTTACTTTACGCATTTAAATTTCGCACTTACATTCTTGCAATTTACATTCATGTAATTTGGACTTGCCTCCTCTCCTTCTACATGCTTTCGTTTTCTTGCAATTTACATTCCTTTTTGTGCCAAGGATGTTGATTGATGAATCTCCTTCGTATCTTACCTCAATTATCTAGGCAATCCATGAGTTTTTCTTGCAATAAACCGATCTAGTGTTCTTGAGTGAATCATTCTTCTAGATCATGTTTGAGGGGTTTTTAGACTTGTGTTCTTTCTTGTTGTGCTATGTGGGAGGTTATCCAAGATCATCTTGATCATCAAAACCCCACGAGCAAGTCCAAGATCAAGTTCTTGAGTTTTGCTCAAACTTAGTGTGTTCTTACTTCCAAGTGAAAAAAGTCAAAACTTTGATGTTAATCCTTGCGATTGAAGGTTGGAATAAGTTCCTGACATCCTTAGGATCACATCTACCAAGTTACGTGAGTTTTTGTCTAGCCGATCAAAAGATTCCTCAAAATTTTCTTTTGAGTTCATGCAGTTTTTGACTCTGTTCTTCTTGCTGTTCTTGAACCCTATCATATCGCCCTTCGAGCGGTCATACCAGACTCTGGTGCTACCGGACTCAACCCAGTCATACCATACGTACAGGAAACCACCCTGCATCTCGTTTGCTTCTTTTGAGTGTTTTGGTGGAGGGCTTGTTTGGAATATATGATGGGGGGAAATTTTATTTGGGATCATTGACACCCCCTCTGATTACCATTTTGGTCCTTCTACGTAGGTAGTCGCCATTGACGGTCTCGCCCGAGGAGTTAGGTGAAGGAATTCGGTTGACTCACTGAGGCATTCCTCAATTACCATTGTACATAACCTCTTTGAGCTCTACTGAGGCCATTTTGCACCTTGGTTTCAACTCAAGCCGACCGAGCTGTCGTCGCAACCACCTCTTCTTTCTTCGCTCCAGCCACACGGTGACAACACACCTCGGCCACTCCCCGCTGCACCGAGGTAACAAGTATGTCTCCTCTTAGCCCTCTCATGCTTTTCACCATCTCGGCTGAGCTCGAGCCACCCTCTTCCTCGCTCACAGCAACAGCCACCACCGTGCGTCGCCCCTCATTGCCGCCAGCCTGCATGCAACCGTTCAGCCATAGTTGACTGGTGCCCTGGGACCCCCTTGGCCCCCAGATGCTCACCAAGCCACCGGCCAGGCCGCACCGCCCCTGCCTTACCGCAGGCGAGCTCCCCTTTTCCGCCTCTGTTTCGGCTTACTTAACAATGGCCTCGGGCTATCAGTGCCCCGCACGCATGGTCACTGGCTTGTGATACTTCCATGTCAGCCAGCACGGTTGAATTCAAAATCCCGTGAAATGTGGAAATACGCTTTTGAAGTTAGAAAACGTATTTTGTCATTTTCATCCATTTTCTTAACCAATAAGATTCAAATGCTCATATCTTTTGCAATATAGCTCCAAATCCAGGGAAACAAGTTTGTAAATTTGTTTAAATTCATGTATATTTTTAATATATAAAAATATTTTAAATTTTATTAATGTACAGTAAATGATCTCAAATTTAATCTATTGGCCTAGAGTATGTACTATGTAAAATTTTCACAAATCAAATTGAAAAATGATGAAAAAACTTTTATCTTGTTCCTGAGGTCATAAGGTCTCAAAATATATAAAAATATTTAGATTTGGACTTAGTTTGTCCCAAATGCATAAATAGTCTAACTTCAATGAATTCAAAAATTTAAATGTTTATAACTTGTGCAAATAAATTCTAAATTCAGTGAATCAACTTCTATGAAAGATATTTAGGTGTTATGCTTTGTTGATACATGTTTATGACTTAGGAAGAGTCAAAGCATTATTAGAAATGTGAAATAATAATAATATTACAATTAGTCTCTAAAACCTTAGAAACATAACCCAAATTGCTGAAAAATCATGAACTTGTGCCTTGTGGCAGTAGCTTAAGCCTAGGCATTATCTTCCTTAATAAGTTCTTTTATGCCTAAGCCCCTTGAGAAGCGCTTTTGCACACACAAACTTTATGCTAATTTAGTATCTTATTTGTATAAATCCAAATAATTTTAGCCTCTCGAATTCGCAATTATTCTCATACATAAATATAATTTTAGCATCTTGAATTCGAAAGATAAGAATAAAAAATCTATAAGAATTAAGTAGTCATGCCTTAAAATGATCCCAAAAATGGTCTTTTGACCGAATATGTTATAAAAGAACCAAACTACAATCAAAGGATCAATAGAACCAATATGCATAAAGTGATAACTCCAGAATCCTAAAAACCACCCTTATCTACTTTAGTAGATTTCAATTTGGTTCTATATTTGACTTCTTTTTGCTCTTAATAAAAACTTGTTATTTGTTATTTGTCGTGCTTCCTATTGAACGAATAGTAGACACCGATGTTTCAGAAATTGTTGACAACGACCTCATCTATGATCCAGATTACGTGCCGGGCAATGATCAGCAAGGCAAGTACCCTCCTTTGATCATGTTGATCTCACTATTTTACGGAGTTTATGTTGTTTTATCAAATGATATATGAATGCAGTATGTTTTTATTAAACTTGTTATGTTGCGGGTACCGGTAGATACTTCCTATTTGTATGCATTACCTTTACCTTGACACTTGTTTACCTACTATTGTAACCTTAGCTTTATGGTTTAGACATTAGTTAATGTCACTATGGGTGTTGATTGCGAGATGCATCACGTGTACGCTTAGCAATGCTTACTTAGAACGTCGTTTAAATGTTGAGCGACACTCTTATTCAGACTTGAGCAAATTTTAAAGGTACGGGACCTAATTATGTTCTCCAGGTATTTTAGTAAAAATCTAAACTAAAAACTTAAGGTTTAGACGCGGGCGAAATACTATTTAAACTTGAGGTGTGAGGAGGGACCTCACGCGTAGATGGGGGAGATCCTCGCCCAAGTCAACTAAGGACCGAACATGACGCTATCACCTAAGTAACAATATCAGATCAAGCTCAAGGCGAGGGTCGTGTCATCCTATGACAGCTCGATCTCTTCACACATGCCGTAGTGGAATAATTTATCTGGATTTGACTCTCAATCACATCCGGCATGGCCATGCACTTAATCGATCTACCTCGAGGGGCCCAGAGATATCTCTCCATTATATAGAAGGAGCAAATTCGATCTTGATCATTCATGTGCCTCAGCATGTTTCTTAGTAAACCTGAAAGCTTCCTTAATAACTACCTGGTTAAAGTGTAGCATTTGGTAGCTCCTAAGTAAACCATTATACATCTAGGAAACCAATGACGATCTCAGGTCTAAGGAACATACATACACTATGCATGAGACCAATTGATAACACATAAGAATATATATAACAATTCCTGCAGTGTCTCATATGGGTCTATCCAACGCATGTTCTCTAACATGTGTCCACATTATTGATTAGATATCTCTATATATCTATGACCCGTGAAACATGGTCATCAATCTATGAAACATAATCGTATTATATATTATGATAACCGATCAGGGATAACTTGAATAATATCAGTATATGAAAAAAGTTGCATGAACAAGTCACTTACTTGTTGATTAATCCAATCGATATTTATTCGAAGGACAAACAATTATATTATTCCATAAACATAAGGCGTGATACAATCATCTCTATGATCGCCTCAAGGGAATATCACAAACAGGATCTACAAGCTACATCTATATACAATTAATCTCTCTTCAAATTATCTCCTTACCAAGGTAGATCATGAATATAATGCAATTAAAACCCATTACTACCCTTATATAGAAAGAACACATGAATCTACAAGCTAGATCTTGAACATACTGCAATTAGACACCATTACTAACCTTTGATCACCAAAATCAAATAGATCCTCAATCACCCTTCAAAATCAACGGTCTTCTTTTACCAAATCGCCTCACAGCCGCAGCCAAATGAAAAAGATCCTGAAACCCTAAAATGCACTAAGTGGCTCAGGCCTTTGTATTATAATTCGCTAAGAGATATCACAGACGGTTTTATAAAAAAACGTCAATGATAAACATAGTATCCTAGATGGTTTTATAATAAAATCATCTGTGATATATGACAGACGATTTTATTATAAAACCCAAAACTGTCTAGGGCAATACCTGATATTACAGATGTTTTTTTATAAAACCGTCTGTGATATCTTCACAAACAGTTTTGAACTAAAACTGTCTATGAAATTGATGTATATCACTGACGGTTTTTGTGGAGTACCGTCTGTGATGATGTCACTGACGGTTTCAATATAAAACCGTCAGCGATGTTAATCGTCACAGACAGTTTTGAGGAATCGTTTGTGATGAGGCGTCTAATATAATCTTTTCTGTAGTAGTGTTACCAACAACTAACAATGCCATATCCAACATTTTTAAATTCTCAAGAAGAAGTTAAATGTATTTGTCCCAATTTTTACTGCTAAGCATGACTAAGCATGGTTAATATGTGATCGCATATACCCATGTTGACATTATGTATTGTCTACCTCTATTCTATGTTTATCAAGGTTCACATAACCATACTTATTAAGGAAGTTCCACGAGACAACATGTATATCTACAAATACCCATAATGTAGCATTTTTATAGAAAGTACGCGCATGCATAATAGTTTTAACAAACACAATTTAAATTAATTAATTGAAATAATAGGAGCAAAATGATCAAGGGGATGCTTGCCTTGTTGTTCGTTGTCTGGTAAATAATCTGGGTCGTCGGCGAGCTCATCGTTAACCAATTCAGAAACGTCGGGATCTACTCGTCGTCCAATAGAAAATTCAGGTGGAAAATAATAAACCAAAGTAAGAGCAAAAGAATATAGGTAGAAAATCCAAATATAAACTTATTTGTAAAAATAGATGTGGTTATTACGTTATATGTACATGTGTTTTAAGCAGTCTTTATTTTGGCATATTCTTGTTAGTATTATTATTAATGCCATGATAGCTCAAAGGTGCTATGTTGTTAATAGGATTCAGATGCAAAGCATATTATGCTAGGGTTAAGTCAATGTTCAGAGTAATTAGAGCTTTAGAGTTGTCATGAGTCCTGCTTTAGCTTTTTCATTATCTTCTTTTCTCTCTCTATATATTCACACATACAAATGCATGCAAAAATTCTTGGGTATGGTTAAAGCTTATAGCCTTCATGCATGATAACTTGTATATATATGAGGATCTTCCACAGGTTATCTAAATTAGCAATCTAGTCATGAGTTCTACTCAGCCACATTTTATGTATTTACTCATTGTGAGTTTATGTATACATGGACACATACATTTATATGTTCTTTACTTCTTAAGACAGGATCAACTTACATAACATATCTAAGCCAAAACAAATCCTTATATACTTCTGCATGCAGCTAGCCTAGTGGCATTCTAATGTAAAGAACTAAATTCTATTCAATTTAGAGTTCATTTGCAAAGAATATGCATTTTATAATACTTAGCACATTAAAATATATCTTCACTGGAAAATGATTCAAAACAAGTTGAAATTTAAATATTTTTACTTATTTGGTTTCAAGCAGCATAAGGATTCCAACAAAATTGGTTCCATTTAATTCTAAGCATGTTTGAAGAAATTTTTTACTGATCATACTTCTACCATTCTCTTTAAATTCAAACTTCAAACTTCTACAGAGCTTACTTTCAAAATGTTTTTACATATTCTAAAAGCACTTGATTTTAGATGAATTTAGAAATTTGTTTAATCTTATATGAATTTAAAATGCAAAAGTTATAGATAATAGAGTATTTTCGGTTAGGCATAATTACTGCAAATTCAGAAAATACGCTTTCGCGACACTGAAAGCGTACTTTCCGGTTTTGCACGGCTATGTTTGAATCGGTGGCTTTCACTGACATCAGGGACCCATAGGTCAGTGACCAAAAAATAGGGGACAACTAGGGCTTCGTCACCGGCGATATTACAGGCCACGGCTTTCTCTGGTGATGATGGGAATAGCACCAGGGCACCATCCCGCACTCACCAAAGGGTTTCTTCACCATCGACGAGGGCCAAAGTGAGCCGCCACCGTGAGCCGCACGGTGGTTCCATGTCCGCACCGAAGACAAGCCCGCAAAAGGTTCATCTTCACTGGGAAAGGGGTTCGCAAGCATCAAAGGGGTCCTTAGGGTCCATTTTACATGAATGCGGTGGCGGGGGTTAACTGGATTTCGCCGCCACCTAATACCTACCGTGGAGAGGATGAGTGGTGCTGGGGAGGTGTTCGAGTGGGAAAGAGTTGGATTTAAAAGAGGCGAAATGATCGTTAGATACTCAGATTACTAGTGTTAGAATGAATTTGAGGATGACAAATCAAGAAGGTTGAATTGTCTTATACCTCCCAAGCTCAAAGTCTATTGGAAATGTTGGTTCACAGGGAATTTGAGGTTTTAGCCAAGCGTGACTAGAATAGGAGAATGGGAGACACGTGTGAGGAGTCAAGAGGCACTCGATGACTTATATAGCGGCTTATGCGCTTGTGGTTTGAATGAGAGGCACAAATGGCGGCCGCTCTGCTCATGCGCGAAGTTTCATACAGTCTGTGCAAATTCAAAGGAAAAGACAGCTGTGGCAGTGGCATGGTGGTTTTCACTCCCGGGTGTAGCTGCATCATCTTCTGGCTTCCTAAGATGCATCATGGCAGCAGATTAGTCGGCCTCCTTAGCTGCTTCTGTGCTCGATGGAGGAAGAATAGAAGGGAAGAAACGGGAGGAAGAAGGGAGCGGGGCAACTAACGCATGGGTCCGGGACGACCGGCTAGAGACCGAAGGTTGGCGAATTCGGCTGGTTTGTTTTAGTGAAGGGGCCCACTCGTCATACCAAGAGAAGGAAATTCATCCCCCTGCGTTCTGAAACCAAGTGGTAAGGTCATTAATTGGCTGTCAGTTTTTGATCAAGAATTTCTAAAAAATTTCATGTGCGACGTTTTGATAAGGTTGATCTCAGTGTGCTCAATTTTTTATTTTCTGTTTTTAATTTTTCTGGAGAGTGATTTCTTATCAAAAAATTTGAAAACTTTTTTTACAGGTTCCCTATGGCTATAATGATGTCCAGGAAAAATTTAGACTTCATATACTTCTTAGTTAATTAATAGAAATTCTGAAATTTTTATTTTCATATTTTCAACATTTCGGTTTTTGAATTTTTTAATATATGAAAGTAATTTATTAATTCCTATTATTTTTAATGTTGATATATATATCCTTTCAGAAAATAATATCAAATTTCCAGTTGTAATAAAATATGATTATTTTTATTTAATTCTGACATTGGATGCTGTTCACTTTGAAATCTCATTTAATTGTCTTTCAATTCAACATTAATTGTGTCATATGACATTTTAAATTCATAAACAGAGTTTTGTATATCTCTCACAATTTTGCAGAGGTTTTTTTTTATTTTATTAACATAGGGTTTATTCTTACTCATTATTTCTTACTTCAATTGATATTAAAAAGGGTATCTCCTTTAGAGTAAAATCAAGAAAAACAAAGGAAATCAGGAAATAATCCAAAAAATCCATAAAAAACATAAAATAATAAAATAAAATCTTTGAGTTTGATTTCTTACTTTATTAAATTTTCAGGATTTGACATAGAATCAAGGTTGGTTGCGTCGGTATCAGGTCGGAGTCGAAACCGATGGCATAGGATCGGCTACTGGACCAGAACTCTGAGTGTTTGCCAGTATCGATTATACCGGATAATTTGGCAAAACTTTCATTAGATCTAATAAATTTTCGACCGATGCTAACTCCTGACAACAGCTTTAACACTATTTAGCAATTATCGTCTTAAGAGTTGTTACCAAGACCAATGACTGGTTGATCAAAGCATGATGCACGGATTGATTAATCATAGCAGATAATTCAACTTGTGTAGGAATGTATCTGTGATCTCCGTATTGCCAAAGGGATTGACTGCCAGCAAAACAGTCTTTTGAGTGACGCTGTGTTGAGTATTTTGGTATCAATTTAGCATCAGCTTCTTGAGCGCAGCCTTGTGATCCTCAATCTCCTTGCGCTGTTCTGGTGTCAAATCATCCAGTGTCAGGACAATTATAGCATCGAAGTTGACATCAGACTAGGGAATTGATTTTTCTAAAGAAGACATCGTATCCCACCGGGCGTGCCAAAAGTGTGTTGGCGTCGAAAATATTATGAAGGATTTGATCAGCTCAAACACACGCAAACACCTGGTTTAAGAGGTTTGATGCATGCCAGCCAATTTGATCATACAATCGGCAAGAAAAATTAAAATCTAAACAGTTATGTCAGCATATTAGAGTTTCAATTCACATCATATCTAAATAGCTATGTAGCCGATTAGATCGTAAGTGTGATAAATCTAAGCAGCTTGTTATGGCTGATTAGATGGTTTGGTAAAGGCAGATTTCCCCGAAAAAGACGATGTGCAACAAGATCGGAGAAAAGCAAACCTGGATAAATTGGTGTAATCGAAGGTGATGAACAATCGATGATGCACAACTTTTATTGATCAATTACAAGGTCTAAATTACGAAAGCTACTCCTAGTTGACAGGAAGTAAAAAGTAGATGCGATTTGATTGATTGTTGTTGTTGTTTGGCTGGCCTCAAGTCCCCATTTTATAGCTTGTAGGCCGACCGTATCCTTCTCCAATCCATTGTAAATCATAAACCGTGTCGGGCTTAATCTCTTGAAGATTAGGTTCCTTATTTAAGCCGATATCGGCTAAATATCCAATTTTAACTTGTCTTTACAAATTAGCCACATATTTTGCCAAATTTTGGTGCTAACAGTTCCATAATACTTATAACCTAACTTAGGGATCACTCTGGTGACTACTGAGGATTGAGCATAGGGCTGTAGCTTCAAATATAACTTTTCTTCCACTTGAAACTCTTGGCAATCTTTTGCTGTCAGTGTTGTTCTTCATTCTCAGTTGAGCTTTAGCCAATTGGTTCGTTAGGAATTTAGAGTATAATTCCCTTTTAGCCAATATATGAACCACTTCAGGATTTGGATGAATAGTTAAATCTGGCACTAGCCCTTAATTATGTTCAGTTGCACAAAATGCTTTATGTCGTGATCACCCCCAATGTTGTATGTCAATTTGTGTTATACCAAAATTCAACTAGAAGTAACCATGCATACCACTCAGTGGGTGTCTCGCGAACTTCACATCAAAGATACTACTCAAAACATTGTTTGACCGACCCTTTCACTCTGACCATCTATCTAAAGGTGAGGGTGATATGCTGTGCTTACCTGCAATTCTGTGTCCATCGACTAGAACAACTCCCTTCCAAACATACATGTAAATTTTTTACCCTATCTGAAGTGATTGACCTAGGAATGCCAAGCATTTTGACAATCTGATGCAAGAACAATTTGGCCACCTGAAGTTCTGAACAACAGTGAAAGGATGCTTGAGAGAAAGGACATGGGCATACTTTGTAAATCTATCCACAATCACCAGAATGACATTGTAGCCTTCTAACTTAGGCAGCCCTTTGATAAAGTTGCCATGCTCCTAACGCTATAGGTAAGGGGCATAATAGTATAGGTAATTTATAGTTTTCATGTTTGGCCTGTTGACATACAACACACTTGTAATATCTCGGAATAACTTCTAGGTTGAAGAAAAATTCAGTTGTGTGATGGGTCAGTCTGTCATACTGTTTTGGCCTTGAGGGTTTGATTTTGGGCTATCGTTGGGCTTTGTGAGGATGGAGTGGGCTATCCTTGGGCCAAGGGGTGAACCCTAGCCCCCTTTACTCCCCTCCCTACTCCCCCACCCAGCCAGCCCCTTCCTACCCTCCTGCAGTGCGCCTCTTATCCTTCCCGACTGCGCCTCTTGTCCTTACCCTGCAGTGTGCCACCTTGCCTTCCCCCTACCGTGCGTCCCCTACCTCCCCCATTGATGCCCCTGCGATCCTGCCTCCCCATCACAGATATTGATAGGTGCTGCCCCGATGGAGTTGGATTGTGAGGAGGGGTGGAGTAAGACACATTCATCGTTGATTATTTGATTCTCCGGGCAAAGGTACAATTTTAGGTTATTTATGGTGATATGGGTACTGTATTTGGGTGACTCCATGGTGGTTTTCCCTGTTTTAGCGTTGCGATTGTGTAGGATTTGGGGGATAATCTGCTTGGGGTAGTCTCTGTTCTCAAGCAGATCTGACTGCAAATTTTGGATCGAGTTTCGGGGAAGCTATGCTCATTTCCAGAGGGTTTGGATTTTGTAAAAATCATAGATCTTTATCTTAAGTTTCAGTAGAGATCAAGAACAGGAATTTTGGTTAAGTGGATTAAAAGTTATGACCTGTGGAAGTAGTATGTACATATTCTGATTGCGGCTAGAGATAGTCTCGGTATTTTGCAGATTAGGGTTGTTTAGAGACTAAATTAAATTATTTCAATAACTAGAGAAATCTAGATAATTTTCTGTAGTTTTCAGAAATGTCCAAGTTTTTATAATATTAGTTTTGATATTTTCAAGTCTGCTATCTAGTGTGGTAGTAGATTGGTTTCCAGGGCAAGATATGAAAGGCTAGATGGTATAATTGAGAAAGTTGGTTAACTAGAAATTTGTGACTAATCTTTGGTAGTTTTCATAAAGTTCATGGTTCTCCTTGTTTGGGCTCTTGGGGTAGAACTTATAGCCTTTAAACTAACGGGATATCATAGGGGTGGATTTGTCTATCGATTGAGAAAGTTAAAATAGGGGGGTTGGGCATAGGTATGATGTAGCAATGTTTGTTGCCTATGCTGTGATTGTATTATTTTGATATGTATACAATTTATTTCAGGAGTTGTGACTTCAGGAGTGGCGCCAACCTCGCGCCACTCCGCTCCTCGTGGGTAAAAGCAAGTGCATCATATATGGTCATGGATAGAGTTGTTCGATGTTTTGAATGATAATTGCTACCTAGCTGTCTTAACTGTTTGAGATGCCTCATTACCACTGTTATGTGCATGTCATGCTATATTTATATTTATGGATATGTTAATGTTTACGTTTATGGTTATGTTAATGTTTAAAAAGATGCAACTTGCAAAGTATTCATTTGATTTTCATATGTGCATTCGTGATGGAAGAGGTGTGAAGGACCAAGATGGCGAATAGAGGGGGGGTGAATGGTCGCAAATAAAAATTCCCCCAAAATACTCCAACAAAAACCTCGTCAAGATCGCTCAAAGGAAATTGTGAAAAACCCGAAAAACTAGACAACTATGTGTACCCCAAGCTTGCATGGATAAGTACCATAAAATATGTGGGGTTTTTTGAGTCACAATCCTGGTTGTCTAGTGTCCAAGATAAAGAGGAATCAATTCAAACTCTTGCTTTTAGAAAGGACATCAATTCAAATCATAAAAGTCACTTTCAGAAAAGCAAAAGCAGAATTTCCAGAACTTGTCCTCAATTTGCACAGGAGGTTGGTGCGTTTATGCAGCTCACAAAATTCTGAAAATTTTTCTCCCTATGAGAATCGGAGTCGTGAAGAACACCACCAAATGTCTCCTCAAAAAGCCTTACAGAAAAAACAGGAAAAACCTAAGAACACAGTATGCTCAAGAACATCGAGCAGAAAGTTTGGGGCTCGGTTTTCACCTCATGGCGCCCAAACGGTGCAACAAGTGAACTCCAAAATTGTTCTTCAGATGTATATCAGAGTCCCGCATCTCCTCCAGCAAGAATCACTCAAAAAGGATTTTTCTATATTTTCACAAAAATCAAACACTAACTGCTGTGCGAAGAACAAGTTCTGAACAAAGTTGGAACTTGAAAGAAAAGATGTTCTCTACTCAATCCAAGAGTGCAAAAGAGATGTAAAACCATATGAACACACTCAAAACATCCAAGATCAGTAGCATTTAGAAGGAGGGGAGGCAAATCCAAATTACTTGAAAGTAAATTGCGGGAATGTAATTGCGGGAAAGTAAATGCTGAATTTAAATTGCGTAAAGTAAAGACATAATGTAAATGCGCAAAATAAATTCAGAGGTGGAAGGATAAAACTTTCATTTCTGGAAGGGGAGGTTACAAAGCCTCACATTCATATGGGCAAAGCTCAAATGAGCAACAAAAACCTCAACACCTTCAAGGAAGGAGGCTACCCCTCCACCCCTGTTTATACTACTCTTGGGCCACCTTCCACCCTTGGATGAGTCCCTCAACCCTAGAGCACTCATCTAAGGGCTAGGATTAACCCACACACACAGCCATGCAAGGGCAAACCCAAAACCCACACATATACCGGGTTTTCTTGCACGGTTTTCAAAGCATACTACCTAGACCCGCTAACCTATCAACTAGACCTCAATCCGACGGTCCTCTTTGATCCACGCGGCATCTAGCTAGCATCAACTCCTTTCCTTGTCTTCTTGACTTTCCCGGACTCCATCTCCGATCATCTTCCGGCGATCTCCCAACCGTCTGGACCTCCGACGCTCCTCGCCTAGTCTCGGTCATCCTTTGCCTCACCAGGACCTAGCACCGTCGCCCTGCATCCATCAAAGACAAGGAAACTCCTCACATAGCAATGCCCACAAAGATGTGCAATAAACCATCCAACTCATCACTATCGTGTCCATACAACCGGTACTGCCACTCCTGGCAGAGACAACTCAAATTGCTTCATTTTGAAAAAATCAATCCAAATCAAACTCAAACTTGAGCACACCTTGCTCAAATAAAGTCAAATACTCATCACAAACATGGATGGACCTCCACATGGTCCTTCAATCTCCCCCTTGATGAGTATATTGACAAACCACACAAAAGGCATAAATTTGAGTTTGAAGAAAATGAAGAAAGCAATTTTTAGTTGCAAAGTCAAACTTGGTCCAAAGATAGAAATTAGAACCATGACCAATTTGACGAAGAGGAATTCAGATTTTAGAGTTAAATTTAAGAAAGAGCAAGTTTTCAACAAAAACTCTAAAATTCAACTAAACATGTCAAATGTGATTATGAGATTATGATCCAACAGAAGTAGTAGCGTAGTTTTACAAAGATCATAATAACCAAATAAGCATTCACATTTTTATCATTTTAGTGATGCCTTTTCTACGTTTTCTCCCCCTTTTGGCAATATAGGCATCAATTTTTTTTATGTATGCATGAAATGCAATCGAAAGAGCTTTGAAGATTATCCAATTGATCAAAATGGAAGGATATTACACCAAGCTTGTCAATTTCAGAAGATGACTAAACTAAGACATGTCCAAGTGCAAATACGAGCTTAGTTTTGAATATTTCATTTTTAGCAAGATTAGACAAGTGCAACACTTAGCTTTAGTTTCAAAAATAGAAGAATAGCCACTGTAAGGATCAAAAGGAAAACCTAGAGTTCAACCTACTCAACACTTTGGGGAATCTAGAAGAGCATACAAGGTCCTTCGGGCTCATTTATCACTTAATGCAAATTTTGATTTATCATCATACAAGACATAGCGGGGTGCAAATGTTTGACATTATTTGCATTCTTTACCCACATATGTTTTTGTTTTCAATTTATTTGCATTTTCTTTTGACAACCAATTGACTCAAGCCGTATGCGACCATCTCAAGATGAACTCTTAAAAGGATGGTCTAGGTCAAACATGATGTATTCCAAGTTCATCCCAAAGTGCAATGGGAAGCGGTCTTGTGAATGCAAGGTGTTGAGTCAATGTGCACAAGAAGAGTCAATTTTGTTTAATTTTCATTTTTAGCACAACGATTCATGAGCAATTGAAGGACTCTAGCATGGATCAAACTAGTTTCACCCAAGTTGCTATAGGGACTCTAGAGAACTCCTAAATTTCTCAAATTATGGCACAAACCTCTAGAGAAGAAACCTAGCAAGTAAAAGCAACAAGTTTCATCAAGTTTTTCATTTAAGGCTTATTTCATTTTTAAGCTTAGCAAGTTAAATGAACTTGGACATACCTAAGGTAGTGATTTTCTTCAAATGATGTAGCATGGTGTATAGCATGAAGAAGAAATCAATTGCATAATAGACAAAGCTCATAAAACAGAAAATGCAGTCTAAATGCAATGCATGAACAGATTCCCAAACTCCCCCTCAACAAATGAATCAATTTTAAGCTCAAATCTGGTTAAAGTTGAGTTATTATCAAGATTAGGCATAAAGAAAACCCGAATGAACTCAATAACAACCGTAAAAAGCAGAATGAGGAGAAGAAGCCGAGAAGCGCAAAGCTGGATGGCTATTGAGCATAGATAAGATAGAAGAGACTCACTACGGCTTAGACTCGCTCTTATCTTCCCCAGTGACTGACATAGGGAAGCTGACTCTAGATCCAACTAAGGAGTGCACACAGACCCTGTCTACCCAGGAGGCCCAATACCTGCTAGACTTATAAAACTGTGAGGGAACTCAACCTAGAGAGAAGAGAGAACAACTAATCACGCATGATAGCAACCTAAAGCATGAGATAAGAGGTCCATGGAAGGCATGCCAGAAGTCTAAGTGTGTGAACTCAACTCAAGAAAACAAGCCCAAAGTCACCCAAAAGAAACACAAAGAAAAGAAAAGCTGGAAGAAAACATATAATACATAATATACAAACCAGCTCCACCTCACGAAAGGCCGTAAGGGCTCACGACTCCAAGCTCACTCCTCAAGGCAACAAATCTGGAGCTATCCAAAGGCTTGGTGAAGATATCGGCTAACTGAAAGTTACTCTCACGAACCAAGCGCGATATCTCCTTCTCCACATGGTCTCTAAGGAGCAAGACGGCTCATGGTAAGAAGCAACCTAACTATGCTAGAAGTCCAACCAAAAGACTCTAGACAAACAGGACACAAGCTCTACCTACAAAAGAACCACAACCTCCTAAGAGACCCATCACTATCGTCAACATTTTTAGAGGTACTTACCTCTGCAGTGTAGTGCAAGTAGTGGCAAATGACCAAGTGGATCCAAAAGCAGAGGAAGAAGACTTAGAGATATTCCTAGGATGATGGTCTCTCACCGAAAGTCTACACACATGCATCCAACAAATCTATACTTTCAAATCGGGGTTAGCGGATCCAGTTCCTAGGCACGAATGGACAAGATCAGGAAAAGTGTGGCAAATGATCATCTAGAGCATGAACATGATGCGAAGGTAATGTAAGATCATGATCACAACCAAGCTAAAGATAGCATCAAGATCTATATATCCATAGACAACGGTGAAAACATATCCACATGATAAACAACAAAGCAAGGTGCATAATAGCATCACATCATCTGGCAGAAGAAGCTAAGCAAGGTGCATCACAAAGCAACAAAATGCTAGCAGGATCATGTGCAAGCCTAGAAATACACGGATCAAGATACTACCCTAAACATGGCAATGAGCATGTAAATGAAGAAATACCACAATGAAGCACAACAACATGCTACTAGATATAACATGAGCAAGATGAATGAAGACAACCAAAGAGGATCATGCATAAAACAAACCAATTAGCAACATCAAGATCCATTTATCCATAGTCTCAATAACAATATTTACATGCTGCGAAAAAGGCCCGTCAAAAGAAGACCAAACAAAGGGTCATGAGGACACAGATAGCATGAAAGTAAATGGTGACAATGGACACAAAGATGAGAAGCTAGTTATGGCAACACTCTATGCATGATGATGGATACATGCCATGAATGAAGAACACAAGCTCATGCAAAATAGGTACGAAGCATATAAGCATGAAGGACAATAAAAGGTGATCATGAACAATATAAGTCATACAGCGGCGGCTAGATCATATGACCCTAACCTCATGAAAGGCACTCACATGTAGCACAAAGTCTGACAAACAAAGTCTAAACAAAGCTAATAATGGATGTAATAGAAAATCAGGGTCATATAACCTACATACTACTCATGACAAAATAAAGTAAATGATATATAGCACGTGCCCATAGTTAATACAAATGCTCATACCAAATGAACAATATCATGGACAGGATAAAAACAAGAAAATCACATGCTGGGAAAAAGCTCATGAATTTAGGATATAATACGTGAAGCACAAAGATGGTTGGGGAAAACATGCTATGGCACAAAACAAGACAGACAAAAACTAACAAGACCTAGCAAAGTACATATAATACACATGGGAGCAAGAGCAATCACAACATGTCATGGAAATGATGATCACAAGTATAACCGACATGAGGGTATGAGATAGCTCACCATGGAAGTGGAAGTCCCCAATGCTGTTATCATGAAGCTCAACACTTGTGGAGCGAGACACGAGGCAAACAAAGTTGAAAGTACATGCAGGTTACATGATGCTCATGATGGTTATGCAGGAAGATCCAATCCTCTAGAGACAAGCCGCAAAGGCCAACTTGGAATTCACATCGAGTGCCAACATTGAAAAGCAACAAACCGATCCTAGATGAGATTAGTAAAGATCAACATGACCAACATACTTACTTTCAACTCTTGCCGTGAGTGGGTACCTCGAGGAAAAACGAGGTCCACTACTTATGTACGGCGAAGATGATGCCTCAGGACAACTCATGGACTAAGAATCGAACTAAGAAAGGACAAGTCCACAAGATGACCCAAAACCGCTCCACTAGGCAATGATCACATCCTCAAGCTAGCCTCAAGCGACTCATGCCATGAGAAAGGCAAAAGGCACTTAAAAGCATCATCGCATAGACATGACACTAGGAATTGACACAAGAGGGAAAGATGACTCGATCTTGGGACAGAGTGAAGACTTGGGGACCCAATACTGAACCACTCGACGCCTCAGAGTACTAGCCATAGAAGAAGACTGGACTCGAGTGTCTCTCTGACGCTCAACTCTCACACGATCAGGAGCAACTCTGGTAGATAATCTAGGAGTCAAAACTGGGTTGGCACGCCGTGGTGCAAAAGCCGGACCATCCCAGTAAGGCTGCCTGGATCTCCTACCGGAAAACACCTCACGCCGCTGATATCTACCTCGATGGGAAAAATGAGGAATATCAAGAAGACGCATGTAAAGATCGACTATGAACAGCTCGGGGCTAAAACTCAAAGAACTAGCATGAAAACCGAGTCCGGGCGCTGCCCAAACACAAAGCGACACTCTAACTGTCTAGAAGCAAGGTGTGTCTTAGGAGCACTCAAAGTCTGGGGATGACCCTGAATACCCCTAAGAGAAGCAACACGCTCACGCCGAGTGATCTTGGCGCGCCTGAAGCAGAAATCTACTAGGTGACCATCCTTCTTACAGAAGGTGCATGTGTACTTCGCCTTGCTAGAGGCAGAAGCAATAGGAGTAACACCCTTCTGGTCAGAAGTCCTATGGACAACCCCAGCAGACCTAAACTTGGTGGTGCTCACTCTGGGAGCTACCACAATCTCACCACTCTTGGAGCCGCGCACAATGGTGGGAGGATGCGCCGAGCGTGCTCAAGGATCAAATCCTAGACCTTGATTGAATCTACTAATCTTGGATTGGTCTAGAATAAGATTGAGCTTCTTCTTGCCTCCAACAAACTTCTCGAGAGTGCTCATAAGATACTGGCAATCTCGGAAGAAAGAAGCACAAGAAGGACAGGGGGAAGGAGAGGAAGAAGAAGAACCAGAAAGAGAAGATCTCTCAGCACGTGCTTTTTGTTCCCTTAGCACGGCTGCCTCAATCTTGAGCGCCTCACAAGAAACGCAAGGAGCATCTCTAATCCTAAGAGTTTGGTCTTTTAACTTCTTCTTAAACTCGACATGGATTTGATCCACATCATCCTTAACCCCAACACACAGCAAGCAACCAGTTTGTGACTTAACTAGTAAATCCTTAGCAAGTTGATCACACTTGACATTCAAAGCATCATTGTCAAGTTTTAGTTGCTTACAACCATCACATGAGCTGACTGGGTTCTTAGAAGCATGCAATTCAAGTTCATCATTTCTAGCAGAAAGCTTTCTAAGGTGTTCGCTCATGGCATCAATTTCGGCAAGCAATTTAGGGCAATTAGCACATGATGGAGTGGAGTGAGCATGAAGAAAACTAGCCTCAACAGGAATAGCATCAATAGAACTAGTGCTAGCATTCTTCAACCTAAGACCATCAAGTTCAGCAAGCACTCTATCATGTATGGTCCTTAGGTTCTCCAACTCCACAAGAATAGCATCACACAAAGAGCAATCATCAGTGACTCGGGAGGGAGAAGATCTAAGTGAAGCTAACTCCCGAGTCAAGGTACCTACTTCCTTCTCAAGCTCTGTACACCTAACTCTAGCTCTAGCATGAAACTTTCCTAATTTGCAGAAAGCTTCGTTGAGCTGGTCATAGGAGGGTACCTCATCCGAGTTGCTGTAGAGCTCGGAGTCGCTGATGTCGTTGGTGTTGGCCATGAAGCACATGCCCGAGAAGTCATCGCCGCCCTTCTTCTCTTGCGGATCATCCTCGCCCTCGTCGCTCCATGTCTCCATGTCGGAGAGGTTGATATCGTCAAGCGCGGCGAGGACGCGGTGGAAGAGCTTCTTGTTCTTGGAGAAGTTGCGGTACTTCTTCTCGTGCGCCGGTTCATGAACTGGAGGCTTCTTGTTGCGGTTCTTGTCGGTGTAGTTGTTCTTGCCTGAACCGCCAACGTCGTTCTTGCCCTTCTCCAGCTTGGGACAGCTTCCGAGAGACGACATCGATCTCATGAGTCTTGAGGCGGGAATAAAGCCCGTCAAGAGTCAGAGTCGATAAGTCGGTGGTGTCCTTGATGGTGGTCACCTTCATCTCCCAAACCCGAAGGTCGAGTGTGGTCAAGAAATGCCGAGCATTGTCCGAGTCAGGGTATATGCAACCAACTGCTCGGAGGTCGCTCAAAATCTTTATAAACCGACCAAAACACTCGTCGAGACTCTCACCAGCGCGTTGATCAAACTTGTTGTACTCGCGCTGAGGCGAATCTGCCTCACGTCTTGATTTGAGTAGAGCCCTCATGGTAAGCATCGAGGTTACCCAAATCTCGTGAGCGAGCGAAGGTGAGAAATCCTATCATACTCACCATGGCTAAGACCTCAGTATGAGAATGTTCTTTGCCTTAGCATTCGCCTCAACGTCAACCATATTGATGGCCGTGACATTTTCATCAGCAGGAACCTCATACGGGAGTTTCACCTTCTGCCATATCAGGTAGCCCTGGGCAGTGATGTATGACTCCATCCGGGACTTCCAAAAATGAAAATCAACTCCATTAAAGATGGGAGGCTTGGTGGAATATTTGTCCGTCGCCATGGCTCTTGAGACCGGTCAAGATCTAGAAAGAGCAGAACCGGCTCTGATACCAATTGAAGGACCAAGATGGCGAATAGAGGGGGCTGAATGGTCGCATATAAAA
The DNA here is from genome assembly GCA_036346275.1 of Otatea glauca. Taxonomy (NCBI): domain Eukaryota; kingdom Viridiplantae; phylum Streptophyta; class Magnoliopsida; order Poales; family Poaceae; genus Otatea; species Otatea glauca. The sequence continues at coordinate 36,871,286 of CM070723.1, read as the reverse complement.
ATTCCCCCAAAATACTCCAACAAAAACCTCGACAAGATCGCTCAAAGGAAATTGTGAAAAACCCGAAAAACTAGACAACTATGTGTACCCCAAGCTTGCATGGATAAGTACCATAAAATATGTGGGGATTTTTGAGTCACAATCCTGGATGTCTAGTGTCCAAGATAAAGAGGAATCAATTCAAACTCTTGCTTTTAGAAAGGACATCAATTCAAATCACAAAAGTCACTTTTAGAAAAGCAAAAGCAGAATTTCCAGAACTTGTCCTCAATTTGCACAGGAGGTTGGTGGGTTTATGCAGCTCACAAAATTCTGAGAATTTTTCTCCCTATGAGCATCAGAGTCGTGAAGAACTCCACCAAATTTATCCTCAAAAATCATTACATAAAAAACAGGAAAAATCTAAGAACACAGTATGCTCAAGAACATTGAGCAGAAAGTTTGGGGCTCTGTTTTCACCTCATGGCGCCCAAACGGTGCAACAAGTGAACTCCAAAATATTTCTACAGATGTATATCAGAGTCCCGCACCTCCTCCCACAAGAATCACTCAAAAAGGATTTTTCTATATTTTTAAAAAAATCAAACACTGACTGCTGCGCGAAGAACAAGTTCTGAACAAAGTTGGAACTTGAAAGAAAAGATATTCTCTACTCAATCCAAGAGTGCAAAAGAGATGTAAAACCATATGAACACACTAAAAACATCCAAGATCAGCAGCATTTAGAAGGAGGGGAGGCAAATCCAAATTACTTGAAAGTAAATTGCGGGAATGTAATTGCGGGAAAGTAAATGCTGAATTTAAATTGCGTAAAGTAAAGACATAATGTAAATGCGCAAAATAAATTCAGAGGTGGATGGATAAAACTTTCATTTCTGGAAGGGGAGGTTACAAAGCCTCACATTCATGTGGGCAAAGCTCAAATGAGCATCAAAAACCTCAACACCTTAAAGGGAAGGAGGCTACCCCTTCACCCCTATTTATACTACTCTTGGGCCACCTACCACCCTTGGATGAGTCCTTCAACCCTAGAGCACTCATCTAAGGGCTAGGATTAACCCACACACAGAGCCATGCAAGGGCTAACCCAAAACCCACACACATACCAGGTTTTCTTGCACGATTTTCAAAGCATACTACCTAGACCCGCTAACCTATCAACTAGACCTCAATCCGACGGCCCTCATTGATCCACGCGGCATCTAGCTATCATCAACTCCTTTCCTTGTCTTCTTGACTTGCCCGGACTCCGTCTCCGATCATCTTCCGACGATCTCCCAACCGTCTAGACCTCCGACGCTCCTCGCCTAGTCCCGGTCATCCTTCGCCTCACCATGACCTAGCACCGTCGCCCTGCAACCATCAAAGACAAGGAAACTCCTCACATAGCAATGCCCACAAAGATGTGCAATAAACCATCCAACTCATCACTACGCGTCCATACGACCCAGTCTGCCACTCTGGCAGGACAACTCAAATTGCTTCATTTTGAAAATCAATCCAAATCAAACTCAAACTTGAGCACACCTTGCTCAAATAAAGTCAAATACTCATCACAAACATGGATGGACCTCCACATGGTCCTTCAAGGTGAACTGTGTGGGCCTCTGTGTCTTACTTGTGGTGGGCACGAAAGTCCTACTGTGGTTGGCCCCTCCACGGGATGTGGATGGGAGTAAGACCTACTTCGTAGGGCCCTCCACTAAATTGGAAGGGAGAGTGTGAAAGACAATGTTGAGGTCTACCCAAGTGTGTGATGAGTAATTGACTGTATTCGAGTTTTTGGTGCTCAAGGTTGAGTTTGATTTGTGTCTCTCATGGTCGAAGACCAGTGGTGGGACCTCGAGTGGTCTGGACTTTGACTGGTCGAAGACCAGTGGTCGAGTGACTCGAGTAGAGTGAGAATCGAGAAGTATCGAGTAGGGATGCTGCTAGGTCTAGCGGCGGGTTAGTTCGATTACTGCCAAGTTTTGGTTTGGTCGAGTAATGCCCTGTCGGCTTGTGGTCAAATGATTCGAGTAGATTGGTAGTATACTAAGTTTCGAGTAGAAATGTTGCTGGGTCGAGCACTCTTCAGTCAGCTCAACAAGAGTCCTTGGTTTAGTCAAGTGTCACTTGATATTGTTTTATCGACTTGGTATCGAGTTGGTCATGTGGTCGATAGACTCGACATAGTGTTGATAGAGCTGATGCGTTTGTGTCGAGCAAGTTGAGCATTTCGTTGATGGATGAGTTACTATACTCGAGTAGAGTGAGAATCGATAAGTATCGAGTGGAGTTACTCGCTGCTCGATATCGACTCATCGACTCTATTTTGAGCAAAGTGGGCAATGCTATGTGATGTGTTTCCTTGTTTTTGATGGTTTCAGGACAACGGTGCTCGATCATGGTGAGGTGGAGGATGACCGGGACTAGGCGTGGAGCGTCGGAGGTCCAGACGGTTGAGGATCGTCGAAAGATGATCGGAGACGGAGTCAGTGCAAGCCAAGAAGAAAAGGAATGGATGAGGTGCTAGCTAGAAGTTGCTTGGATCAATGAGGGCCGTCGGATCGCGGTCTAGTTGATAGGATAGCGGGTCTAGTTAGTGTGCTGTGTGAGTGGGTCAATCCTAGCCCTTGATGGAGTGCTCTAGTGTTTAGAGACTCATCCAAGGGTGGAAGGTGGCCCAAGAGTAGTATACATAAAGGGGTAGGGGTGCCCTACCCTCGTGGAGAAGGTTTTTGAGGTTTTGTGCTCCTTTGAGCTTTGCCCACTTGAATGTGAGCCTTTGTAAACCTCTCCTTCCAGAAATAAAAAATTTTCCACAAATGATCTCTTACATTTATGCTCTTATATTACGCATTTAGATTACGCAATTTAAATTCCACATTTACTTCCTTGCAATTTACATTTACACAATTTGGATTTGCCTCCTCTCCTTCTACATGCTTATGAATCTTTTGCTGAGGTTGATGTTTGATGAATGATTCTTCTCTTGAATTTATGTTTTTCAATCATCTAGTTAATCCGTGCGTTCTACATGCAAGAAGTTGATCTTTGCATTCTTGAATGTGTGATTTTATAGCTCGTGTTTCCTTGTGTTTTGACTTGATCTTTTGCTTGCTGTGACATGTGAGAGTCTATCCAAGATCTTCTCGATCATCAACACCCCACTAGCAAGTCTTGAATCAAGTTTGTTCAATTTGCTCAAAACTTTGTGTACTCTTCCTTCCCTGGGAAAAAGGTCAGAACTTTGACGTCAATCCTTGTGATTGATGGTTGAAATAAGTTCTTGACATCCCAAGGATCTTATCTACCAAGTTTCATGAGTTTTTGTCCAGCCGATCAAAATATTGCTTGAAAGTTGTTTTGAGATCGTGCTAATTTTCAGACTGTTCTTAAGCTGTTCTTGAGCCCGGTGCTACCGGCCCTAGGTGCGGTGCTATCGGCCAGAATGAGCAAGTGCTTGTTTTGATCGACTCTTTTTGCGTGTTTTCCTCGTAGGCTTGTTTGGATTAATTTTGGGGGTAAATGTTGATGTTGCGACCATTCACTCCACCTCTGATTGCCATCTCGATCTTTCAATTGGTATCAGAGCAAGGTTTTGCTCTTCCGTAGATCTTGACCGGTCTCAAGAGCCATGGCGATGGACAAATATTCCACCAAGCCTCCCATCATTTCTGGTGTTGATTTTTCTTTTTGGAAGTCACGGATGGAGTTGTACATCACTGCTCAGGGTTTCCTGATATGGCAGAAAGTGAAGCTACCATATGAGGTTCCTACCGATGAGCACGCACGGGCGGCAATATAGCTAATGTTGAGTGAAATGCTAAGGCAAGGAACATCCTCATACAGGGCCTTAGCCGTAGTGAGTACGATAGGATCTCTCACCTGCGTTCCGCTCACGCGATTTGGGTGACCCTCGATGCTTACCATGAGGGCACTACCCAAATCAAGACAGTGAGGCAGGATCAGTACAAGCGTGAATACAATAAATTTGAATAACACGCTGATGAGAGCTTTGACGAGTGTTTTGGTCGATTTACAAAGATTTTGAGCGACCTCTGAGCAGTAGGTTGCATATACCCTGACTCGGGCAATGCTCGACATTTTTTGACCACACTCGATCTTCGGGTTTGGGAGATGAAAGTGACCACCATCAAGGACACTACCGACTTATCGACTCTGACTCTTGACGGACTCTACTCCCGACATAGTGATGTGGATATATCCTCTATTGTTGTATCGTCTCATGACTCTAAGTTTACAAATAATCACATTACTTGTTTTGCTGCTGCTAAAGTGCAAGTGAGTCACAAGACCGATGCAGGTTGTGTTGATAATGTGCTACAGGCTGAGAATTGCAATGCAAACCTTGGAGAGAAGAAAGGTGACTTGGTCATGCATCCACAAGGAGTAATATCCCATTCTTTTGGAAATATTTCACCTGAGAAAGGAATTCTATTTGGATCCATATTTGTTAGAATTATCGACAGCGATCCATTGGAATGGAAGGCAAAGAAGAGTTACATGAGCAAGGCTGGTTCACTCAAATCTGTCCATCCATTTGATCATGATGCTGCTGCTAATCACGACAAGTAACATATCCTTGGGCTATATGGATGGAAAGATATTGAAGTCTAGTTTCTAGCATTTCAAACCGTGCATCATTTGGACTTCCAAGGTGGGAGTTATGACTGTTTTGGTGGGAGTGGCACAGGCTGTCAAAAGCTGCGCGAGACCATATCTTGCTATCCAACTTCCAAGGCATTGAACCTTTTATCTACCCAAGAAAACTCCTTAAGTTTCTTGTATAGTTTCACACCTAAGCTAGGAGGGATGTTCCTAGTATAAATACCTATGTATTTCCATCTGGAATAGCTTTTGGATGTTCAGAAATAGACAGCATAAACCATGGTTGTTTGTGGCGCAAATACCATGTGTTCTTGATAAGCTCTTCCCGTTCTTGGGTTTGTTAGTGTTGGTGCAAGTCAAGAACGGCATGTTCTTGTGATTGTCCACTGAATCAATACAATCCCTCCACTCAATTCGCGTTCCTGTGTTGATCGCGGTTTGTGTGACCAGTTTCTCGCTTTTGAATCGGCTCTTTTGCCGTTTGAGTGCGAGCGTCACGAAGCTATCGTCGTTGTACCGTGAAAGATTGGGCCACCTTTGCTCAACAGCAGGTTGGGTCTTCACCAACGTGACCTGACGATGAGGCTGCGCACCGCGAGATATTGCACACGCGACGAGCAACCGAGATAATCGCCGTTCCACGTATCGACGAACCCAGCCCACGCAATCACGCCGTATAGAAGTGAAGGCACAAACTGGGTGAACCACAATTCGGCGTTCTAAAACTCCCTCAGGAATCGAACGAACAAGTTTGCAAGCCTCTTGAGACTCACCACATGAGAAGAACTCAAATGAGTAGTATTCTGAATTGGCAGCAAAAAAAGATCTTTATGGCAGAAACATGAGAGATATTTATACTAGGAACATCCCTCCTAGTTGGGTATGAAAGCTCCTTGCAGTTTTCCTAAAGAAAAGGCAGTTTAAAGGTCAGCAATAAGTAATCCCATGGAGCCTCGCGTAGCCCTTCCAGCTTGTGTGCAGTCTCCACTAAAACAGCCATAACTCTTTATTGGAAAGTCGAAATGACAAGCCGTTTGTTGGAGGTGAAAGTAGACTTGATTATCTTTTGAGCCACGTATAACATGCCAACTCAAACGTGATGGTCTCATCCTTAGGTTTCTTTGAATTAGAGGTATCATCATCATGCACTGGATCGGCACAACTTTGGAGGGCAAAAACCATCATCATCCCATGCACTCTCGTACACTCCATCATTCCTAAGAATACTAAAACAAGAACTAAAAAGCATGGAATCTAAAATACTATGATTAATTAAAACAAGGTTAGAGTTCACATAAGAATGCATTTCCTTCTCTAGTTGTTTAGCTCTGCTCCTTGTAATTGTGAAGGCACAAACTGGGTGAACCACAGTTCGGCGTTCTAAAACTCCCTCAGGAATCGAACGAACAAGTTTGCAAGCCTCTTGAGACTCACCACATGAGAAGAACTCAAATGAGTAGTATTCTGAATTGGCAGCAAAAAAAGATCTTTATGGCAGAAACATGAGAGATATTTATAATAGGAACATCCCTCCTAGTTGGGTATGAAAGCTCCTTGCAGTTTTCCTAAAGAAAAGGCAGTTTAAGGGTCAGCAATAAGTAATCCCATGGAGCCTCGCGTACCCCTTCCAGCTTGTGTGCAGTCTCCACTAAAACAGCCATAACTCTTTATTGGAAAGTCGAAATGACAAGCCGTTTGTTGGAGGTGAAAGTAGACTTGATTATCTTTTGAGCCACGTATAACATGCCAACTCAAACGTGATGGTCTCATCCTTAGGTTTCTTTGAATTAGAGGTATCATCATCATGCACTGGATCGGCACAACTTTGGAGGGCAAAAACCATCATCATCCCATGCACTCTCGTACACTCCATCATTCCTAAGAATACTAAAACAAGAACTAAAAAGCATGGAATCTAAAATACTATGATTAATTAAAACAAGGTTAGAGTTCACATAAGAATGCATTTCCTTCTCTAGTTGTTTAGCTCTGCTCCTTATAATTGTGAAGGCACAAACTGGGTGAACCACAGTTCGGCGTTCTAAAACTCCCTCAGGAATCGAACGAACAAGTTTGCAAGCCTCTCGAGACTCACCACATGAGAACAACTCAAATGAGTAGTATTCTGAATTGGTAGCAAAAAAAGATCTTTAAGGTAGAAACATGAGAGATATATATTACTTGGAACATCCCTCCTAGTTGTGTATGAAAGCTCCTTGCAGTTTTCCTAAAGAAAAGGCAGTTTAAGGGTTAGCAATAAGTAATCCCATGGAGCCTCGCGTAGCCCTTCCTGCTTGTGTGCAGTCTCCACTAAAACAGCCATAACTCTTTATTGGGAAGTCGGAATGACAAGCCGTTTGTTGGAGGTGAAAGTAGACTTGATTATCTTTTGAGCCACGTATAACAAGCCAACTCAAACATGATGGTCTCATCCTTAGGATTCTTTGAATTAGAGGTATCATCATCATGCACTGGATCAGCACAACTTTGGAGGGCAAAAACTATCATCATCCCATGCACTCTCGTACACTCCATCATTCCTATGAATACTAAAACAAGAACTAAAAAGCATGGAATCTAAAATACTTTGATTAATTAAAACAAGGTTAGCGTTCACCTAAGAATGCATTTCCTTCTCTAGTTGTTTAGCTCTGCTCCTTGTAATTGTGAAGGCACAAACTGGGTGATCCACAGTTCGGCGTTCTAAAACTCCCTCAGGAATCGAACGAACAAGTTTGCAAGCCTCTCGAGACTCACCACATGAGAAGAACTCAAATGAGTAGTATTCTGAATTAGCAGCAAAAAAAGTTCTTTATGGTAGAAACATGAGATATATTTATACTAGGAACATCCCTCCTAGTTGGGTATGAAAGCTCCTTGCAGTTTTCCTAAAGAAAAGGCAGTTTAAGGGTCAGCAATAAGTAATCCCATGGAGCCTCGCGTAGCCCTTCCAGCTTGTGTGCAGTCTCCACTAAACCAGCCATAACTCTTTATTGGGAAGTCGAAATGACAAGCCGTTTGTTGGAGGTGAAAGTAGACTTGATTATCTTTTGAGCCACGTATAACATGCCAACTCAAACGTGATGGTCTCATCCTTAGGATTCTTTGAATTAGAGGTATCATCATCATGCACTGGATCAGCACAACTTTGGAGGGCAAAAACCATCATCATCCCATGCACTCTCGTACACTCCATCATTCCTAAGAATACTAAAACAATAACTAAAAAGCATGGAATCTAAAATACTTTGATTAATTAAAACAAGGTTAGCGTTCACCTAAGAATGCATTTCCTTCTCTAGTTGTTTAGCTCTGCTCCTTGTAATTGTGAAGGCACAAACTGGGTGAACCACAGTTCGGCGTTCTAAAACTCCCTCAGGAATCGAACGAACAAGTTTGCAAGCCTCTCGAGACTCACCACATGAGAAGAACTCAAATGAGTAGTATTCTGAATTAGCAGCAAAAAAAGTTCTTTATGGTAGAAACATGAGAGATATTTATACTAGGAACATCCCTCCTAGTTGGGTATGAAAGCTCCTTGCAGTTTTCCTAAAGAAAAGGCAGTTTAAGGGTCAGCAATAAGTAATCCCATGGAGCCTCGCGTAGCCCTTCCAGCTTGTGTGCAGTCTCCACTAAACCAGCCATAACTCTTTATTGGGAAGTCGAAATGACAAGCCGTTTGTTGGAGGTGAAAGTAGACTTGATTATCTTTTGAGCCACGTATAACATGCCAACTCAAACGTGATGGTCTCATCCTTAGGATTCTTTGAATTAGAGGTATCATCATCATGCACTGGATCAGCACAACTTTGGAGGGCAAAAACCATCATCATCCCATGCACTCTCGTACACTCCATCATTCCTAAGAATACTAAAACAATAACAAAAAAGCATGGAATCTAAAATACTATGATTAATTAAAACAAGCTTAGCGTTCACCTAAGAATGCATTTCCTTCTCTAGTTGTTTAGCTCAGCTCCATGTAATTCTGAAGGCACAAACTGGGTGAACCACAGTTCGGCGTTCTAAAACTCCCTCAGGAATCGAACGAACAAGTTTGCAAGCCTCTCGAGACTCACCACATGAGAAGAACTCAAATGAGTAGTATTCTGAATTGGCAGCAAAAAAAGATCTTTAAGGTAGAAACATGAGAGATATTTATTACTAGGAAAATCCCTCCTAGTTGGGTATGAAAGCTCCTTGCAGTTTTCCTAAAGAAAAGGCAGTTTAAGGGTTAGCAATAAGTAATCCCATGGAGCCTCGCGTAGCCCTTCCAGCTTGTGTGCAGTCTCCACTAAAACAGCCATAACTCTTTATTGGGAAGTCGAAATGACAAGCCGTTTGTTGGAGGTGAAAGTAGACTTGATTATCTTTTGAGCCACGTATAACATGCCAACTCAGACATGATGGTCTCATCCTTAGGATTCTTTGAATTAGAGGTATCATCATCATGCACTGGATCAGCACTACTTTGAAGGGCAAAAACTATCATCATCCCAAGCACTCTCGTACACTCCATCATTCCTATGAATACTAAAACAAGAACTAAAAAGCATGGAATCTAAAATACTATGATTAATTAAGACAAGGTTAGCGTTCACCTAAGAATGCATTTCCTTCTCTAGTTGTTTAGCTCTGCTCCTTGTAATTGTGAAGGCACAAACTGGGTGAACCATAGTTCGGCGTTCTAAAAGTCCCTCAGGAATCGAACGAACAAGTTTGCAAGCCTCTCGAGACTAGCCACATGAGAAGAACTCAAATGAGTAGTATTCTGAATTGGCAGCAAAAAAAGATCTTTATGGTAGAAACATGAGAGATATTTATACTAGGAACATCCCTCCTAGTTGGCTATGAAAGCTCCTTGCAGTTTTCCTAAAGAAAAGGCAGTTTAAGGGTCAGCAATAAGTAATCCCATGGAGCCTCGCGTAGCCCTTCCAGCTTGTGTGCAGTCTCCACTAAACCAGCCATAACTCTTTATTGGGAAGTCGAAATGACAAGCCGTTTGTTGGAGGTGAAAGTAGACTTGATTATCTTTTGAGCCACGTATAACATGCCAACTCAAACGTGATGGTCTCATCCTTAGGATTCTTTGAATTAGAGGTATCATCATCATGCATTGGATCAGCACAACTTTGGAGGGCAAAAACCATCATCATCCCATGCACTCTCGTACACTCCATCATTCCTAAGAATACTCAAACAAGAACTAAAAAGCATGGAATCTAAAATACTATGATTAATTATAACAAGGTTAGCATTCACCTAAGAATGCATTTCCTTCTCTAGTTGTTTAGCTCTGCTCCTTGTAATTGGACCAACCATTTCAGAAGTACTATTAGTGGGAAGTACAGAAGAGTGGATGCTAGGGATGTCGTCATCTGAATTGATCTCTTCTTCATGTTATACACCATGCTATTCATTTGAAGGAACTTACTAACTTAGACATGTCCAAGTTCATTTATCTTGCGAAGCTTGCTAAATATTGAAAAATAAGCTTTAAAAGATAAACTTGATGAAACATGTTGCTTTTACTTGCTAAGTTTCTTCTCTAGGTGCAATTGCCGTGATGTGTGAAATTTTGGAGTTCTCTAGAGTCCCTATAGCAACTTGGGTGAAACTTGTTTGATCCATACTTGGGTCCTTTCGCTAATAAATCAATGTGCTAAAATGAAAATTAAGCCAAATTGACTCTATTTGTGCGCATTAGACTACACACCTTACATTCATAAGACAGCCTCCCATTACACTTGGGATGAACATGGAATGCATCGTGTATGACCAAGACCATCTTCTTAATAGTTCTTCTTGAGATGGTCGAATGTGGCTTGAGTCAATTGCTTTAAAAAACTGCAAATATCTAAAAACATAAGTGGGTAAAGAATACAAATAATATCAAACATTTGCACCCCGCTATGTCTTTCAAAGTCTTAAAGAAAAATTTGCATTAATTAAAAAATGAGCTCAAAGGACCTTGTATAAACTTCAAGATTCCCCAAAGTGTTGAGTAGGTTGAACTCTAGGTTTTCCATTTGATCCTGAGTGGCTTTGCTTATAGTTTTTGAAATTTTGGCTAAGTTTTGCACTTGTCAAATATTGCTAAAATTGAAATATTGTAAACTAAGCTTGCTAACAAAATGTGTTTGTTCTTGGACATGTCTTAGTTTAGTCATGATCTGAAATTGACAAGCTTGGAGTCATATCTTGTCATTATGATGAAGTGGATAATTTTCAAGGCTTCTTTAGGTTCCATTTCATGCATACATATGAAAAAGGGGGAGAAAATGCCATCTTGATGCCAATATTGCCAAAAGGGGGAGAAAACGTTGAAAAGGCATCATTAAAAAGATAAAAATGTGAAAGCTTATCTAGTTCTTATGATCTTTGTAAAACTTTGCTATTTCTTATGGAGGATCATAATCACATAACCACTTTTGGCTCTTTCCTTGGTTTTGCTCTAAATCTCCTTTTGTCAACTTGGTTTTGGATTTTGCATTCAAATTGCTTTCTTCTTCTTTTTCAAACTCAAATTTATGCCTTTTTGGGTGTTTGTCAATATACTCATCAAGGGGGTGATTGAAAGACCATATGGAGGTCTACCCAAGTGTGTGATGACTAATTGACTGTATTCGAGTTTTTGGTGCTCAAGGTTGAGTTTGATTTGAGTCTGTCCTGATCGAAGACCAGTGGTGGGACCTCGAGTGGTCTGGACTTTGGCCGGTCGAAGGCCAGTGGTCGAGTGACTCGAGTAGAGTGAGAATCGAGAAGTATCGAGTAGGGATGCTGGTATGTCGAGCGGCGATTAGTTCGATTACTGTCAAGTTCTTGTTTGGTCGAGTAATGCCCCCGTCGGCTTGTGGTCGAATGATTCGAGTACATTGGTGGTATACTAAGTTTCGAGTAGAGATTTTGCTGGGTTGAGCACTCTGTAGTCAGCTCAACTCGAGTCCTTGGTTTAATCAATTCTCACTTGATATTGTTTTATCGACTTGGTCATGTGGTTGATAGACTCGACATAGTGTTGATAGAGCTGATGCATTTGTGTCGAGCAAGTCGAGCATTTCGACGATGGATGAGTTACTACTCGAGTAGAGTGAGAATCGATAAGTATCGAGTGGGGTTACTCGATGCTCGATATCGACTCATCGACTCGATTTTGAGCAAAGTGGGCAATGCTATGTGATGTGTTTCCTTATTTTTGATGGTTGCAGGAAAACGGTGCTCAACCATGGTGCGGTGGAGGATGACCGGGACTAGGCGAGGAGCATCGGAGGTCCAGACGGTTGAGGATCACCGGAAGATGATCAGTGACGGAGTCGGTGCAAGCTAAGAAGATAAAGAACGGATGTGGTGCTAGCTAAAAGCTGCTTGGATCAATGAGGGCCGTCGGATCGCGTTCTAGTTGATAGGATAGCGGGTCTAGTTAGTGTGCTGTGTGAGTGGGTCAATCGCCCTTGATGGACTACTCTAGGGTTTAGAGACTCATCCAAGGGTAGTAGGTGGCCCAAGAGTAGTATAAATAGAGGGGTGGGGTGCCTCCCCTCGTGGAGAAGGTTTTTGAGGTTTTGTGCTCCTTTGAGTTTTGCCCACTTGAATGTGAGACTTTGTAAACTTCTCCTTCCAGAAATAAAAATGTTTCCGCAAATGATCTCTTACATTTATGCTCTTACATTACGCAATTTAAATTCCACATTTACTTCCTTGCAATTTACATTTACGCAATTTGGATTTGCCTCCTCTCCTTGTAGATGCTTACAAATCTTTTGCTGAGGTTGATGTTTGATGAATGATTCTTACCTCGAATTTATGTTTTTCAATCATTTAGGCAATCCATGCGTTCTTCTTGCAAGAAGTTGATCATTGCGTCTTGAATGTGTGATTTTATAGCTCGTGTTTCCTTGTGTTTTGACTTGATCTTTTGCTTGCTGTGACATGTGGGAGTCTATCCAAGATCTTCTCGATCATCAACACCCCACGAGGAAGTCTTGAATCAAGTTTGTTCGATTTGCTCAAAACTTGGTGTACTTTTCCTTCCCCGGGAAAAAGGTCAGAACTTTGACGTCAATCATTGTGATTGAAGGTTGAAATAGGTTCCTGACATCCCAAGGATCTTATCTACCAAGTTTCATGAGTTTTTGTCCAGCCGATCAAAATATTCCTTGAAATTTATTTTGAGATCGTGCTAATTTTTCAGACTGTTCTTAAGCTATTCTTGAGCCCAGTGCTACCGACGCCAAGTGCGGTGCTACCGGCCAAACAGAGCAAGTGCTTGTTTTGATCGGCTCTTTTTGCGTGTTTTCCTCGCAAGCTTGTTTGGATTACTTTTTGGGGTAATTATTGAAGTTGTGACCATTCACCCCCCTTTGATCGCCATATCGATATTTCAGAGTGCCACATCGACGAGTGTGCACTCAGCTTTACCGGTATAAGAAAAGAGAAAGAGAGATGCATTTGAGCATAAAGCATGATGCATTGCATGGATGACGTGAATGAAGAGTTTTAAATTGATGAGTTCTCCTTTATGTATGGATAACATTACAAGTCGTATTTTATTCAATGGTTATTTTCTTGTGTTGATATTGTTGTATGATGTACTTTGATGAGTCTTGGACTCACGCTTATTTGCTTAATGTTTTAGGTAATTTGAGGCCAACATGATGTGATGGAAAATAGCACAGACACGACACTTATCACCACTCTACCCTCATGATGTTATTTAGCACTTTGAGCATGCTTAGCTTTTGAATAAATAGGTAGACTCAGTCATAAAATAATTTAGTGGACACAATCTTGTATGGATTTAATCGGGTTGGTTAAATTATGTTTATGGTGTGTTATTATAACTTTTGTATGCATGCATGCATGGGTTCCAAGTAAAGTAGTGTATGTCGTTATTACTGTGGTTGAGGTCGTTATTGTTTCTATCTCCAACCCTTGTTTATAACTTGTAGTTGGTGTTTATTGTATAAAATTAAAGTTAGGTGCTTGCTGAAATTGTGATATAAAATGGTATACGTTATTGTTGTTATGTTGTTCAATTCATTCCTTCTTGTAATACTTAAGTGGAGTTGTCTGGTCCCAAATTGCAACAATGTTGTTCCTGAAATTTTATTTGAGATTGTTAAAATATTAGAGTAGTAGTTTGTTGTGATGATTAGGGCACGCGAAGTGCCGGGTGTTACAGTTGGTATCAGAGCGGGTTTTATGACCGTGGTGTGTGAAATTAGCAAATTATTCTAGAGTAAACTAAAATTTTGAATTCAAAAATTAGAAAAATGGCTTAGGTATATACTGAAAGACCATGTGGAGGTATATCCTTGTTGGTGATGAGTTATTGACTGTGTTTAAGCATGAGGTGCTCATGTTTGAGTTTGATTTAAATTGAATTTGAATTTGAAGCAATTTATCTTGCTGTCAGTGTTGGGCGGCACTACCGGCCTGGGAGAGCGGTACTGCCAGAGGAGCAGCACTACTGGCCTGGGTTGGCGGTAGTGCCAGCTGAGCGAAACTACCAGCTCTAGGGAGTGGTAGTCTTTTTCCAAAGAGGTCCTCGCTGTTGTTTGAGTGCACGTGGTACTACAGGCCATGCTGGAGCCATAGTGCCGACCGAGTGGCACTACCGGCCCCAGGTGGCGGTAGTGCCGACTTCATGAGCGAAGTTGATATTTGAATTTTGATTTCGGATGATTATTGCATATCTTTGTTGAACATTGCTATGTGATAGGTTTTCCTTATTTTTGATGGTTGCAGGACAACGGTGCTAGATCATGGTGAGGCAGAGGTTGACCGGGACTAGACGAGGTGCGTCGGAGGTCCAAACGGTCGTGGATCGCCTGAAGATGATTGAAGACGGAGTTGCTGCGATCTTAGAAGACAAGGAACAAATGAGATGCTAGGTAGGAGCTACTCGGATCAAGGAGGGCCGTTGGATTGTGGTCTAGGTGATAGAGTAGCGGATCTAGTTAGTATGTTTTGAAAAGCGTGCAAAAACCCGTTATGTTAGAGGGTTTCGAGTTAGCCCATGTATGAGTGAGTGAGTCAATCCTAGCCCTTGGTGGTGATCCTTAAGGTAGAAGGAACTCATCTAAGGGTAGAGGATGACTCAAGAGTAGTATAAATAGAGGGGTAGGGGTAGCCTTCCTCCTCTTGAAGATTTTGAGGTATTTGTGCTCCTTTTAACTTTGCCCACTTTGTTTTGAGGCTTTATAAACCTCCCTTCAAGAAATGAAAACTTCATTTACTCATCTTTGAATTTATTTTACCCATTTACCTTATGCTTTAAATTCAGTCTTTAAATTCCGCAATTTACATTCTTGCAATTTAAATTCCGCATATTTAGATTTGCCTCCCCTTCTTCTAAATGCATGTGGATTTTGTGCCATGGATGTATGATTGATGGATGAGTCTTCTTCAGTCAATATTCCAATCATCTTGCCAAATCTTGTGCTCTTCTTTGCAAGAAATCGATCTTTTACTCTTAAGGGAATCACTCTTGGAAGATCATGTTTTTGATGTTCTTCTCTGGTGTTCTAGCTTGCTATGACATGTGGAAACCATCTAGGATCATCTTGATCATCAAGAACCCACGAGCAAGTTTAGGGCTTAGTTTTTGATCTTGAACCCGTTCTTGTGCACTCTTCCTTCAGAAAAAGGTCGTAACTTTGACATCAATCCTTGGGATTGAAGGATGGAATAGGTTCCTGACATCCTTAGTGTTGAAGGTTGGAAAATTGATAATAAATTTATACCTTCGGGTTAGCAGAGTCAAGAACAAAATCGGAGGAACACGATTTAGACAGGTTCGGGCCCCCTAGCGGAGTAATACCCTACTCCTGTATGGATGATGTATGGAGTCGATGAACAAAGTATAGAGCATTGTGTATAGCCCTAGTTACAATGTGGATTGCACCTGCTAAGGCTATTCTATGGCTAGAGGATGACGAAACATGCTTCATCCGCTCCTGAGCTCTATGCACAAAAGGGACTACTTGCTTAAAAGCTCTAAATGGCTAATATTTTGAGAATTGCTGTCCCTCCTGAGGACCCCTACCCTCGGCCTTATATAGTTAGGATAGCCTGGGCTCAAGTCGAGTTGTAGTCGGTTTGGAGTACTAGATCGTAGCCGATGTGGAGTCCATCATCGCGTGATCTTTGCAGCGTATCCAAACTTCCTTGAATATCAAGTGTACTAGAGTCAGTTTCCTCGTAACGGGAACATGATCGAATCCTTACTAAAATGGAGTTATCTCTTCCGCGCATATCTTATCCCTTCGAACTGGGCCCATGTTATCCGAAATCTCTATATGTCGTTATGACATATCCTTCACGTATCCTTTGCGAACACATACCCCATGTTTAGATATTCGATAGTAGCCACTGAACTCTTTTCAGTGGAGGGTCTACTTAAGCACTTGGTCAATTACTGCCAAAGCCTTGCTTGGTCGAGTAATGCCTTGTCTGCTTGTAGTCGAACGATTCGAGTAGATTGGGAATCACTGAGTATTGAGTAGGGATGTGATGGGTCGAGCGCCCTGCCATCAGCCCGTATCAAGTCCTTAGGTTAACCGCAAGTTACTCGACGTAAACTTATCGACTCGACTCTGATCAGAGTTAGAAATTCAAAAAATATAAACGTTGGGTAGTTGAGCATTTATTGTTCTCGTCTGCAGCGCCAAGATTGGTGCAGCGCCATCATTCCGCCTTTGCGCCAATCGAGATGTCGTGCCATGGGGAATGAACCGTTCGCCTGGAGAGAGGATTTTGGCCTATAAATTCCCAGACCTGGAATTATAGCCATTCCCCACCTTTTCACCTCCATCCTTACTCTCGAAGCCTACATCGCACTCTTGAAGCCTTAGCGCCGCTACCTTCAAACAAAATTGTTCCACATTCTCCTCAATGGCATCCAAACCCTCAACCAACACTGGGGTTCCTGCACCGTCGGAGAAGAAACCTGAGACGATTGAGGTGGCCTTTGAGGACGAAGCCCTCAAAAAGGTGTGGTAGAAGTCAATCATGACGGAGAAGCGTCTTGCTAATTTGGAGAAGGATGGCTCCGTTCCTCCATAGGAGTTCTTTCATTGGAGGCCGTCACAAGGTGAACTGTACCCTACCCCCAAGAATGAGGATGAGACCGTCATTTTCGAGGCCTTTTTCCACTTGCTAAGCCTTCCCTTTCTCTATTTTTGCTCTCGGTTCTTGATCTCTACCAGATTCAGCTTTTCCACCTGAGCCCCAATTCTATCACAATGCTCAGCGTGTTCGTCCACCTTTGTGAGGCTTTTTTGGGCATCAGTCCAAGTCTAAACCTGTTCCGCCACTTCTATAATCTAAAGAGGGCGATGAAGAATGCAGTTGTTGGGGGTGTCAGTTTTCACCTCCACAACAGCATGTCAAATTCTTATATTTCTGTCCCCATTACCTCCACTTGGCAATCGAACTAGAAGAAATAGTGGTTTTACCTCACCTCTATCACCTCAATTGGGACTACTTCCGGAGTCGATGATGCTACCAGGGACAATCCTGAAAGTAATCATTTGCAATACTTTTTTTCCTTACTTTAGTCGATGAGTAGCGAACTGACTTGATTTTCGCTAGATCTGCCAAACTCAGACATCTCCTCTAGGCTGAGCAAGATGTTCCAAGGCTCGAAGCCTTGTGCTTGCAGCATCGAAGCTTACTCACTTGCCAATCCCCGGCCAGAGGTGAGTGCTCTGTCATAGATAACTACGCATCGCTAGTGCATATGTTGTCTGCTTTGACTTAATATCTCCTCAGGAGGCCAAGTTTGATGATGACAGTAAGCCGATCGAGGGAGTCATTGGCCTGGATGACAACGTCCCCACCGACTTCGAAACTTCTTTGGACGATCTAGTGCCTATCATTGACCTAAGCGGGGAGAAACGTCTCTAGAGCAAGAGGTGGCCGAATCTCCTCGAGCGCGGAGGTTAGTGTGTCCAGCACTCCGCCGACTTGCCAAACAACCTCGAACCTCATCGGCGTGTTCGTCTGACTAGGTATCCTTCAATCACTCACTTGGATGTTATGAGATCGCTCCTGATGTAATCCGACAAATGCTTGATGATCAGCGAGTCACATGGGGGTTGAAGCGCAGAGGTCGATGACTCCTCCACAGACATCTCCTCGAGAGGGATATCCATCGACCAGACAAGTTGGACAGGTATCATTGCTATGAGGCAATGTCCCCTTTATTAGCGAACTTCCTCTCACAGTAACTGCTTGTTTTGCAGATTACCCCATCGGCCACAGACCCGTCGGCGCCGTGTCCTCCACCGGCTGCACCAATTGAGAAGACAACCACTGGAGTCAAGCCAGTCCTGATGAATGTGAAGGCAAAAATTCAACTGGCGAGGTGAGTTATCCTCCCTTTCTCCTCATGAACTTTTTCGTTTGGTTCATCAGAGGTGTTTAGGCAAATAGCCCTTTGTTTGTAGGTAGGGTGCGCCCAGCGGTGCTACAGACAAAGCAACCGTGGCGGCATCGTCATCCTTTGACACGGCTGGCATTGCTGCAGCTCCCCATCAGGAGGATCCTGCTGAGCATACCGGCAGATCTGCAATGGTGACCGTCCAAGATCCTTCAGCTTCTCCAGTGCATCGGGTGTTCTGGTCCATTCTGAAACCCCAAATCGAGGTATGTGAACACGAAACCCCCTGTTTTGCCTTCCACTCTTCCCCTCGCTCTATTTTTTATGCTTCTGGCTTCATATCGCAGCACACAGCCAACACCCTGCTTGAGACCAAAGCCTTCTGCGATCAAGCCCACCAGCAAACCGAGCAACTCATGACTTCCCACGACAAGATACTCAAAATGAAGAACACCGAGCTGGAAGCGCTTAGGGCCCAATTGAAGGCTACTAAGGCTGAGGTTGTAAAGTGGGAAGAGGAGCTAACGGCTGAGAAAAACATTGTAGAAGCTGCGTTGGTCGAGGCCAAGGCCAGTCAGGACAAGGCGGAGGTGGGCAAGAAGTGGGTAAGAAAGTAGTCGAGTTCGAAATGGCTGCAGCAGATGCGACACTCGCCACTCTGCAGTTGAAGACACTCGAGCACAAGACCCCCTCGGCTTGTCTTGTGACCTCGTACATGCTTGGTATGGTGAAGAGCCATCATTCGAACCTGGACTTCTCCAGACTAGACAAAGGATTTGCGTGTGAGGCGAGTGAAGCTGCAGGCCACATAAAGTCCTTCGCAAGCCTTGCTGAGAG
This sequence comes from Otatea glauca, assembly GCA_036346275.1. Classification (NCBI taxonomy): domain Eukaryota; kingdom Viridiplantae; phylum Streptophyta; class Magnoliopsida; order Poales; family Poaceae; genus Otatea; species Otatea glauca. The sequence continues at coordinate 36,852,451 of CM070723.1, read as the reverse complement.
GTTCATGGATGGATTGGAGCTATCACTTGGTGATGATGACACCAACCAAGGTCCTTTGGCCTAACCATGCCGTTGTAAAGAACAACACTTTTCTTGTAACTGCGGTCTTTAATGACAGTACCAATTAATCTACTTGTCTATCGTGCTTTGTCTACTATTTCCTTATCGATGAAACAGAGTAGCACGAGTAGATGCAAATCCGATTTTATCACTCATAGGTCCTCAGTATGCGGCTTCGTGGCTGAACGCATGCTTATTTATATTTGCACACAATGCTTAGAAAAAACTTTCGTTAAAAGACTTAGCCCCCGAGCGTATACTCGGAGAGGCCATACATAACATAAATGCTATATACGCTGAGTAGAACACTGCACGACTTTTGCAAGCCTTCATCGATCATGTGACTTAGACTCTATAGCAAACAAAAACTTGCCGAGCGATGCATGTAGAACCGACTAGAGATCTCGTCTCCCACCGGCCATTGAGCTTTAGATGTCTGACAATCTAATGCTCGTATGCACGCAGGATAGAATTACTCATTGCCGGATTTAGGCATAGCCACACTTTAGTTTTGTTTACTGACATGTTATGTGCGCAATTGAGCAAATGCATGCAAAAAAATCGCATGTCCCAAAGAGCAAAAAGAGAAAATTGTGCCTTCTATACCCAGCTCGATAACTGTACCGACCAAAAAACAGAGAGCAAATAAGGTACAAGGTTACCTGTAGCCCCAGTATCTTACTCCATGATGTGTCATTGGGTAGGAGTGGAGTGACGCAAACACAATATCTTGATGTAGCCCCCGACTCTTTACACGATAGCTAGATCGAGCCAAAAGAGTAAGGTGTTAGCATCACCGATACCTGTTGCGACTCCGATCTTATTCGATAGATACATCGACCCGAGAGTGGAACCAGGTAAAGAAAAAATCGAGCGATGTAGCCCCCAACTGTCTACTTGATGAATGCATCAAGCAGACAGTAGAGCATATGCGTCGATAAAATGCATGGTGTAGCCCCGCCCTCCACTTGATGGCTATGTCGAGGAGAAGGTAGAGCATAAGCATCAATTGCAACCCTTACCCACAGAAGCATGAGCCCTCGAGCATATTGGTTGAAGTAGAATCCAAACGGATGAATTTGATGAACAACATAACTTTGTTGTAGTGATTGAACTCTATTACTATTTTTCGTGTCTTTCAGCATCCACACAATGCACCATAAAGTGGCGTCTCTTCAGTTTACGCATTTGTGTGGAAGCGCGACCGATGTCTCGTGGATTGGGACCAACGCGAATCTAGACAATTGCTATTACAGTGCGACTTGTTCCTGAGCTATAAATAGATGGGACTTGTAGTCGACTGTCACATCTCATCTTTTCTCTTATACTCTGCTCGCGTCACCTTAGTTCTTCCACCGCATCCATGGCTTCTCCTCCAACATCGCCTCCCTCTGTGATCATCCTTGGTGAATCCCCTCCTCCTACTCCACTGGCTATAGTTTCTCTGGGAAGGATCATCATCTCTTCCGATGAGGAGGATGAGATCGATTGGGAGACTATTGAGAAGAAGGTTTGGTCGGAGGAGGACGAAGTCACCAGCAAGCAGAGGGTCGTCACCGAAGAAGATGATGCCACCTCTGCTTCCTTCGCGAGAGTAAATGCCACCGCCAACACATGAGAAGATGAAAGTGAGGCTGCCTACGTCGGAGGAAGAGGTGAAGCTCAAGACAGCTTCATCGGCCCAGCGCTTGCTCGCACTCCAAGTCATCTTGGTGATGCAAGGCCACCGACGATGGAGGGCTCTTCTTTCCCATCAACTAGTCTGTGCGGTGAGCGCCAAGTCTTCGCGTCCTCTTCTCGCCTATATAGAGGGTGCAAGCCCATCCCGGGGACCATCCTTTTCTGGTCCCAATGGATGGAGGGGCGGTCGCGTGATGCCTCCAAGGACAAGTAGTAGTGGTGTACCTATCTTAAGATGTAATAAAATAAACTTTTGTTAATAAATTTTTAATGAAATCATACTTACTTGGATCTTTGTTGCAATGCAATGCCTTCCGATGTCGATAGCTGTACAGATCCTGGTCGAGTCACTTCGACTACCACATAGGGACATTCACACTTAGGCGATAGCTTATTGCGATTATCTTTCTTCTGCACCTTTCGTAGTACTAAGTCTCCGGCGACAAGCACTCTATGCTGGATTTTTTGGCCATGATATCTATGTAAGGCTTGCTGGTACTTTATCGCTCGAATGGATGCTCGATCTGTGAGCTCTTCGAGTTGATTTACATCATCTGCTCGTGCTTGCTCTTGTTCCTCTTCCAAGTAGTTATCCACTCGAGGTGATTTGAACGTTAACTCAGTCGAAAGCACAACTTTTGCTCCGTAGACCAAGAAAAATGGCGTTTCACCCGTGGCTCGACTAGTCGAAGTACGAACAGCCCATAGCACCAAGGGGAGTTCCTTCGCCCACTGGGTCGAGTAAGCCTTGAACCTATCGAACACGCAGGTCTTGATCCCCTGCAAGATTATGCCATTAGCTTGTTCGACCTAACCGCTACTTTGAGGAGGAGCCACAGAGGCAAAGCAGAGTTTGATACCCAATTCTTCACAAAAGACTATGAAAGCATTGTTTTTGAACTGGCTACCATTGTTTTTGATTACTTGATTAGGGATGCCAAATCGAGTAACAATGCTCCTTATGAATTTCTTAGCTGCTTCTGAGGTGATGTTCTTGACGGGTTCGGCCTTGATCTACTTAGTGAACTTGTCGATAGCCACGAACAGAAACTTGTAAGCTCCTTGGGCCCTTGGGAACGGTCCCAAGATATCCAAGCCCCAGACAGAGAAGGGCCAAGACAGTGGAATAGTTTGTAGTGCTTGGGCTAGTCGAGTGGTTTGCTTGCCATATAATTGGCAGCTCTCGCACTTTTTCACTAGCTCGCAAGCATCCTAAAGGGTAGTCGGCCAATAAAACCCTTGTCGAAAAACTTTCCCGACCAGGGTGCGATAGGACGCATGGTTGCCACAGATGCTTCCATGGACATCGAGCAATATTTTATTCCCCTCCTCCTGAGTGATGCATTTTATCAAGATTCCATTACTCCCCTTTTGGTAGAGCTTGCCGTCTACCAATACGTATAGCTTAGACTTAGGTGCAATTTTCTCGGCTGTTGCATCATCGTCAGGGATCTCTCGACCTTCGAGATAGGCTTGGAATGGAGTCATCCAAATCAGCTTGCGTTCGTGTAGTGCAGCTTCCGTGTCTGCAGGTTCTGCCTCGCTAACTTGACTAGCCGACTGGTCGAGTTGGGCAGCATCTACCTCCCGTCTGGGGAGATGGATGGTTTGAGGAGTTTCTCGATGAAGACTGCTGCGAGTGTGGGTGAACAGGACAAAGCGAGCTAGGCAAGTTCGTCGACGACGGAATTGTCACATCGCCTGATATGCCTTACCTCAAGCCATTCAAACTTGTGCTCTAGCTTGCGAACTTCGTTCAGATATGCCGTCATGATGTCGTTCAAGCACTGGTACTACTTTTGCACTTGGTTCAAGACTAGTTGTGAGTCCCCATTCACGAGTAATCATCTGATGCTAAGTGACGCAGCCATGCAGAGACTGTTGACTAGTCCCTCGTATTCTTCAACATTATTTGAAGCATGAAAATCAAGTTGGCTAACATATTTTAGCTCCTCGCCTGTCGGATATTTGAGCACGATGCCAACCCCCGAGCCCTGAAGTGTGAGTGATCCATCGAAGAACATTGTCCAGTGGTCATCGATCGCCTTGTGCTCCTTTTCCTCAATGTGCGTCCATTCCGCGATGAAGTCCACCAAGACTCTCGACTTCATGCTGGTTCGTGGCGCAAAGTTAATCTTGAACTCGTTGAGTTCAACCACCCACTGCCCGATTTGCCCTGTCGCCTCTCGGTTGCGAATTACCTCCTTGAGTCGATACGTTGTCATGACCGCAATCTTGTGTGCCTGGAAGTAGTGTCATAGCTTTCGAGAAGTCATCAAAATGGCGTACAACATCTTCTGCACCTGAGGGTACCGCAGCTTGGCGTCGTGCATGACCTCGCTCACGTAGTACACCAGCTTCTGGATTTTAGTCCTTTTGTCAGGGCAATCCCGTTCAATCTTCTTCCAGGCCTACCTCGCTCCAAGGGAAAACTACCCAAGAAAAATGTTCACAACAGAACAATTCACTTCCAAATGTCATAATAGCTACATCCAACGTAACCAAATATTCAAACACACTACATAAATGGTAATTTAATTACACCCAACTTCCTATTGATCAACTTTTAAAGCTTAAACAAGCACCATCAATGAATAAAACAGCTAGCCGATCTTTCTTAGAAATTCTGGACTGAGACACGCGAAAACCCCCATTACTCACTACTAAAAAACCATCAAAGATCAACAACTAGCAAAGGCTAGGATCTTGGGTCATTACTAACTCACACTTGGCTTCTATTTCTATAAAGATCTCGCCCTACATTCTTTCACTCAACGGAAAAGGTCAAAGAATACAATCCCTTATTGTACTCAACGAAAACCCATGATCATTCCTTTTCTTTCCCATGCCAGAACGTAAAGGAAATCTCGATTCTCTTTATCAATATAAACCACTTCATTACCATCAAACCAAGGCACTAAAATTCACATAGGGGAGAAACTCAATTTAAAATAGAAACACTTCATAAATCTTTTATAGATGCATATCAGTTTTACCAAAACAAATCATCTCACTTTTACCAAAGCAAATCATTTCGAAAAGAGAAAACCGATCTTGGAATCAAACCACTTCCACACAACCACCATCTTTTCTCTGAAGAGAAAGGGAAACACATTTCCCAACAAAAAACCGCTTCACCAGCACAAATCACTTATGATACAATCATAAGGATCACTTTTAAGAAACATTTTCAAACACCACGCAATTTTTAAATAAATATAACTCTAGTCGAACTAGAGATACAAATATTTCCAATCAGAACTTTCAAACATTACATTGGTTTGTATGTTTTCTTTAACTGATAATACCAAAAATGGCACAATTTGTACGCTAAAGAGCGCAATCTAGTCATACAGCTTTATGGATAAATTCCACAATCATATCTTAAGCTAGAGCTCTTAGCAAAGATAGATGAATGGTGTTGATGAATGAAATAAAGCATTCCAAAAACCATCAATAGATTACTTCATAGTTATTCTTTATTTTATCCTCATTTTCAAACCTCAAAGTTAACTCTGCAGTTTGGCAACATTACCACTAATCTAGGGAAGATCTAATGCACATAATACAAAATACCTTAGCAAAAGACATTAATCTAAAACACTATATGAACATTGAATCTATATACCTTTAAACGAAGATTCACCTCAAATCTCACCATTTCTAGTGTTCTAATATGCTTACCATTAAAGGTTTTAGTATTCACAATTTGCCCCTTAGGAAACCCCATAAGGATTTAACATAATTCACAAAACCAATTCTTCCTTTAATTACCTTCTCCAATAATTATAACAAAAATTTATGATGCATATCATAACACATCAAACCAAGTCTACCTCATCATAATCAGCAAAGAGTAACATGTTAATATTTTAAGCACATTCAACCAGATAGTTAATTCAACATTAGATAGTGCATTAACATTTCCTTTTGGTCTAGAAACCATAACGAGCCATTAATCACACAACTTCCTATACCAAGTTTAAGACATATCTTTTCAACAAAACTTTCACCATGATCAACATAAAAATTTCATACAACCCATAAGTCAATATCTCAATAATAAAAAACTTATTCAATCAATAAATGACTCGAACAATTAAATATTATCTCCACAAAACATATTTCATAAGAATGGATCTAAGATAGTCATTCGCTAAGGATAAAATGAAACATTATGATAATCATTCTATGTTTCCTCATTCTTTGATTACAACATTGATTAAGTCATTTCGTTGGTACACAATAATAAATTGTCAATAAGCAACAAAGTCCAACAAACTCCAGTACTTTACACCATCACATTGTCCTAAAGACTTCATCAAACAGAAAATTTTATACCTTTTCAATCGTGATTTGTACTAGCATCAAGGGAACATGATTTTATACTTCCAATTATTTCAATAGTTCGCAACGACACACAAAATGACTCTTTTCAACATTCACTTTATGGTCATCTACCAATGCAATTAATTGTCTGACCAGGCTCAAGAACTGTAGGTAGAACAGAGTCAACAACAGCCTGAACTCAAAAGCTAATTTGAGGAATCTTTTGATTGGCTGGACAAAAACTCACGAAACTTGGTAGATGTGATCCTAAGGATGTCAGGAACTTATTCCAACCTTCAATCGCAAGGATTGACGTCAAAGTTCAGACATTTTTCACTTTGAAGGAAGAACACACCAAGTTTGAGCAAAACATGAGAACTTGATCTTGGACTTGCTTGTGGGGTTTTGATGATTAAGATGATCTTGGATAACCTCCCACAAGTCACAGCAAGGAAGAACATAAGTCCAAAACATCTCAAATACGATCTAGAAGAATGATTCACTTAAGCATACAAGATGGGTTTCTTGCAAGGAAGAACACAAGATTTGCCTAGATGATTAGGATACGGTCTGAAGAAGACACATCCATCAATCATGCATCCTCAGCACAAGATCCACAAGCATCTAGAAGGAGGGGAGGCATATCCAAATGTGCAAGAAGCGAATTGCAAGAAAGTAAATTGCGAAATTTAATTGCTAAATTTAAATGCGTAAAGAAAATTCAAGCATAAGAGAAAATGATTTACATTCCTGGAAGGAAGGCTTACAATTCCTCAAAACAAAGTGGGCAAAAAGCTCAAGGGAGCCAAAACCTCCAAAACCTTCTAGAGGAGGAAGGCTACCCCTTCCCCCTATTTATACTACTCATGAGTCACCCTCAACCCTTGGATGAGTTCGTTCTACCCTAAGGATCACCATCAAAGGCTAGGAATGACTCCCACACACAGCTATACTAACTAGACCTGTTACTCTATCACCTAGACCACGATCTGACGGCCCTCCTTGATCCTAGTAGCTCCTAGCTAGTATCTCAACCATTCCTTATCTTCTAGGTTCGCAGCGACTCCGTCTCTGATCATCTTCCAGCGATCCTCGACCGTTTAGACCTCCGGCGCAACTCGCCTAGTCCCGGTCATCCTCTGCCTCACCATGATCTAGCACCGTCATCCTGCAACCATCAAAAACAAGGAAAACCCACTGTATAAATTTCATCGAGTTGCCACCATCGAGTCGGATCCCTGCTCGAGTAGAAACTCGACCATCGTTTCAACCGCATCGAGCGATCGACCATATGTCAAACTCGATACCAAGTCTATCGATCTCAACTCGATACCAAGTCTATTGACCACATGTCCAACTCGATCGATCACGGCACCAAGTCGATAACACGATATGAGTAACAATTGGTTAAACTAAGGACTGGAGTTGAGCGGACTGCGGAGTGCTCGACCCAGCAACATTTCTACTAGATACTTAGCTACTACCAATCTACTCCAATCGTTCGACCACAAGTCGGCAGGGCTTTACTCGAGGTCGGTAGAGCAGCTCGTGACAAACACAAATCAAATTGCTTCAATTTGAAAATCCAATTCAAATCAAACTCAAACCAACGCATACCAAGCTCAAATTTAGTCAAATACTCATCACAAAACATGGGTAGACCTCCACATGGTCTTTCAATCTCCCCCTTTATGAGTATATTTATAAACAACACAAAAGACATAAATTTGATTTTGAGAGAGAGAGAGTGAAAGAAAGCAATTTGAATGCAAAACCAAACTTTGTCCACAGAGAAGAAAATAAGGACATGACCAAGTTGACCAGATTTTAGAGCAAAACAAAGAAAAAGCAAGTTTTCTACAAAAGCTCTAAAATTCCAAGAAAAAACTCAAATATACTTATGATCCTAAGAATTAGCAATTTTCACAAAGATCATAAGAATAGAGATGCATTCACATTTTTGTCTTTTAATGATGCCTTTTCTATGTTTTCTCCCCCTTTTGGCAATATAGGCATCAAGATGACATTTTTCGCCCCCTTTACACATGTATGCATGAATTGCATCCTAAAAGAGTTTTGAAGATTATCCAAGTGACCATATAAACAAGGTGTGACACCAAGCTACTCAAGTTCAGAATATGCTAAACAAAGACATGTCCAAGTGCAAATGTCAATTTTTCTAGCAAGTACAAGTAAGACCATGTCGTTTATGCATGATTTAACAAGTGCAACACTAAGCATAGTTTCTAAACTAGAAGCACATCCATACAATGGATCAAATGGAGAACCTAGAGTACAACCTACTCAACACTTTGGGAAAGCTAGAAGTGCATACAAGGTCCTTCGAGCTCAATTATCTTTAATGCAAATTTTTTGCTTTAAGACTTCAAATAAGACAATGGGGTGCAAATATGTAACATTATTTGCATTCTTTACCCACTTATTTTTTTATATTTGCATTTTTAAGTGAGTTTGACTAAAGCCATAGTCGACCATCTCAAGAAGAGCTCTTAAGAGGATAGTATTGGTCATATACAATACATTCCAAGTTCATCCCAAGTAAAATGGGAGGCAGTTTTGTGAAGGTAAGGTATTGAGATCAATTTGCATAAAAAGGGTCAATTTTTGTTTTCGTTTTAGCACATAGATTTGTGAGCATGTGAAGGGCTCGAGTATGGATCTTCCTAGCATCACCCATGTTGCTATAGGGACTCTAGTGGAAATAAAAAACTTCACAAATAATGGCATATGCACCTAGAGAGGAAACATAGCAAGTAAAAGCAACATGTTTCATCAAGTTTTCATTTAAAGCTTTAATTTTCAAATTTTAACAAGCTAAGCAAGATGAATTAAAATGAACTTGGACATATCTAAGCTAGCATTTTTCTTCATAAAAGTAGCAGGGTGCATAGCATGAATAGAAGTTCATTTGCACAATAGACAAAGCTCATAATACAGAAAATGAAGTCTATATACAATGCATGAAGCAGATTCTCAAACTCCCCCTCAACAAGTGAATCAATTTTAAGCACAAATATGATTTAAGTTGAGTTATTTGCAAAATTAAGCTCAAGAAAGGTCCAAAAGAACTCAATCGAAACCTGAAATATAGAATGACGAGAAGAAGTCAAGAGACTGCAAACTGGGTGGCTATAGAGCATAGAAAAGATAGTAGATAACACTACGGCTCAGAAACACCTAGAAGATACAAAGGAAAAGAAAAACTGGAAGAAAAAAAAATATATAATATACAAACCAGCTCCCCCTCACGATAAGCCATAAGGGCATACGACTCCAAGCTCTCCTCTCAAGGCCACAAACCTAGAGCTATCCAAAGGCTTGGTAAAGATATCAGCAATCTGGTGATTACTCTCCACAAACTGAAGCATTATATCACCCTTCTCCACATGGTCTCTAAGGAAGTGATATCTAAATCAATGTGCTTGGTCCTGGAGTACTGCACTGGGTTCTTAGCAATGCAAATAGTAGAAGTGGTCACAGAAAAGTGGAACACTCTCTATCTCTAACCCAAAGTCCCGCAAGGTCAATCTCATCCAAAGCACTTAACTACAACAACTAGCTGCAACAATGTACTCGGCCTCAGCAATGGAATGTGCAACTCCGGACTGCTTCCTAGATGACAAAGAAACAAGAGAAGTGCCAATGAATTGGCAAGTACCAGAAGTGCTCTCCTATCTATCCTACAACTAGCAAAGTATGCATCGAAAAAGACTCTAAGAGACAGACAAGAAGAAGAGGAGTACAAAATACCATAATCAATGGTAGCTCGAAGGTACCTGAATATCCGCTTCACCGCTTGACGGTGAGAGGCACGAGGAGAAGCAGTAAGGTACAGGAGGGAGCCGATCATGCTCTGGAACTCCTCCTGATCAACTGGCTCACCATCCTCATCAGGCTCGAGGATAGCAGTGGTGGCCATAGGATTCATCACTGGCTTACTGTCTAACAGGTCGAAGCGCCTCAGGAGGTCTCGAGTGTACTTGCCTAGATGCAAGAAAGTGCCATCCTGAGTCTGCTTGATTTGGAGGCCGAGGAAGTACTTCAACTCGCCCATCATACTCATCTCAAACTCTTTGCTCATCACTTTATAAAACTGAGATACAAGAGAATGCGAAGAGCCACCAAAGGTAATATCGTCCACATAAATCTGGACGAGAAGAAAATGAGAATCCTGGTGTCTGATGAATAGAGTCTTGTCTACTATACCCATCTTAAAACCATGGCAGAGAAGATAGGATTTAAGCCTTTCATACCAAGCTCTAGGGGCCTGCTTAAGTCCGTATAAAGATTTGGAAAGCTTGAAGACATGGTTTGGGTATTTGGGGTTCTCGAATCCTAGAGGCTGCTTGACATACACCTCTTCCTCAATATACCCATTGAGGAAAGCACTCTTGACATCCATTTGAAAAAGCTTGAAGCCCTTGGATGCAGAAAATGTAAGCAGGATACTAATAGCCTCTAGTCTAGCTATAGGGGCAAAGGTCTAATCAAAGTTAAGACCTTTGACAAGAGAAAAGCCCTGTGCAACTAGCCTAGCCTTATTTCTTACGACAACCCCATCCTCACTCTGCTTGTTGTTGAACACCCACTTGGTCCTAATGACATTATGACCAGATGGGGACTCAACAAGCTGCCATACCTTGTTCCTCTTGAAGTTTTCAAGTTCCTCATGCATAGCATTAATCCATGATTCATCGGATAATAAATTAGAAACATCCTTCGACTCAAAGGAGGCAACAAAAGTTGAGTGAAGGCAGAAACTAAACAATCCTGATTTTGAGCGTGTGACATGCTCAAACAGATCACTAATGATCTGATCAAGTGGATGATGTCTCTTAATATGGCGAGGAGGTCCGGGAGCAAAAGTGGCCTCTACCTCATGCACAAAAGAGGTTGGAACAGAGCCACTCGATGAAGGAGAGTCTGAAAGTAAGGGTTGGTCTCCCAGAGGTGCAGAAATGGAAACTGGTGGCACCTCAGGTGTAGAGGGGACAGGATCAGGTGGAACACCATCATCTCTAAAATCCTCATCCTATACAAAGATTGTCTTAGAGAGGGGAGAAGAGCCTGAAATGTCAGGTTTAGCTCTTGGGCTAGCCTCATCAAAGGTCACCTCACAGGTCTCTATGATCCTATTCACATCACAACTCCAAACCCTATATCTACGAGAAGAAGTCGAGTAACCCAAAAAAATACCGTCACAAGAATGAGACTCAAACTTATACAGGTTACTAGACTTCAAGATGAAACACTTGCAACCAAACACACAAAAATGAGAAACACTGGGCTTTCGCCCATACCTCAACTCGTAAGAAGAGCGGTGCAAATGTGCTCTCAAGAATACTCGATTAGACACATGACAAGCAGTAGCTATAGCCTCAGCCCAAAACTTCCTAGGAGTACTGTACTTGTCTAGCATCATCCTGTCCATGTCAACCAAGGTTTTGTTCTTCCTTTCGACTACACCATTTTGCTGAGGGATGTATGGAGAGGAGAACTGATGCTCTAGACCTAACTCCTCATAGAAACTCTCAAAGTAGGAGTTCTTGAAATCTGTGCCATTATCACTGCCAATAGCTCGTAAGGCACCAAGGAGCTCAACAAACAACCTACTGACCAAACCCCTGAAATGGGTCAAAGACTCATCCTTCGAGGCCCTGAAAAACACCAAAGAATACCTCGAAAAATCATCAATATGACAAAAACATACCACTGACTGCACTCTACCTGGACCAACAGTGTCCATATGTCAAAGCTATCCTGGTGCATCAGTCATCACAACAGTGACTGGCGGATGAGAAGCAGCAACCATCTTACCATGTCGGCAAGGAGAGCAAACTAAGTCTTTGACCATCTTGAGTTTAGGCAAATCACGAATGAGGTCGTGGCTGCCAACTCAGGTCAAATGATCAAATCCAATATGACCAAGTCTCCTATGCTAGAAGGAGAGATCACAGGACTCTGAAGCAATCAAACCGCGGAGGGAGTCTCTAGAAGAAGCAGAAAAATCAGCACAAAGACTCTCCCATATTTAGAAATCCCGCAAACTAACCCTCTTGAAGAATCGAGGATTCTACATGCACTACTCTTGAAGCTTACCTCGAAAGAGTCATCGATAAGCTGAGAAACAAAAAGAAAATTATACTGCAGCTTACTTACTAAGGCAACATACTTAAGAATGAAATTCTGATTAATGCAAATGGTACCCTAAGCAATGACTCTACCTGATGAAGCATCCCCGAACGTGATCAACTCATCATTGGGGGCTCGGACTAGGGAAGAGAACCAACGAGAGTCTCCGGTTATATGACAAGAACAACCGACGTCAAGAATCCAAACCTCTCCCTTCCCCATCCGACGAACCTGATCAAGTCATAGAAGAGAGAGATGACTCAGTACTAGGATAAAGTGAAGACCTGGGAACCCAATACTGAACCACACGATGCTTCAAGGTGCTAGCCAAAGAAGAAGACTAGACTCTAGCATCTCTCTTACGCTCAACCCTTATAAGATCAGAACTAGCAATAGACAGAAGATTTAGGAGTGGCGGGTTGGCTGCTTGGTGGTGCAAAGGCAGACCATCCCGATTAATTGCTGAATCTCCTACCAGAAAACACCTCACGCCGCTGGTATCTACCTCGATGAGAAAAACGAGGAATATCAAAAAGACGACGGAAAGAATGACCATGAACAGCTCCAGGACTAAAACTCGACTGAACAGCCTGAAATCCGAGTCTTGGATGCTGCCCAAAAACAGGCAACTCTCTAACCTGTCTAGAAGCAGTGCGTGCCTTAGAAACACTCAGAGTCCGGGGATGACCCTGAATACCCCTAGAGCAGCAACATGCTCACACCTTGTGATCTGGCCACGCCTGAAGCAGAAATCTGCCAAATGTCCATCCTTCTGACAGAAGGTGCAAGTATACTTCGCCTTGCTAGAGGCAGAAGTTGCAGGAGGAGCAACCTTCTGATCAGAGATCCCATGGACAACCATGGTAGATCTAAGCACAGTGGTACTCACCCTGTGAGGTACCACGATCTCACCACTCTTGGAGCCACACATAATAGTGGGAGGATGCACCCTAGCGTGTTCCAAGTAATCAAATCCTAGACCCTGAATGAATCGGCTAATCTTGGATTGGTCTAGAATAAGATTGAGCTTCTTCTTGCCTCCTACAAACTTCTTGAGAGTGCTTATGAGATACTCACACTCCTAGAAGAAAGAGGTACACGAAGAACAAGGAGAAGAAGACGAAGAGCTAGTAACAGAAGATCTATCAGCAAGTGCATTTTTCTCCCTTGGCACAGCTGTCTCAACTTTGAGGTCCTCACACGAAATGCAATCGGCATTTCTAATCCTAAGAGTCTGGGCCTCAAGTTTCTTCCTAAGTTCGACATGGATTTTATCAAAGTCCCCCTCAATCTCAGCACATCGCAAGCAACTTTCTTGTGACTTAACTAGTAAGTCCTTAGCAAGTTCATCACACTTGACATTTAAGAATTCATTGTCAAGTTTTAGTTGCCTACAGCCCTCACATGAGCTGACTGAGTCCTTAGAAGCATGCATTTCAAGTTCTACCATATCAAGAAACCCTGGGCAGTGATGTATGACTCCATCCACGATTTCCAAAATGGAAAATCAACTCCAGAAAAAATAGGAGGCTTGATGGAATACTTGTCCATTGCCATGGCTCTTGAGACCGGTCAAGATCTATGAAAGAGCAAAACCGGCTCTAATACCAATTGATGGTCCGAGATGGTGATCAGAGGGGTGTGAATGATCCCAAAATAAATTTTATCCACCAAAGAAAACAAGCCAAAAACCTTATAAAACAAATAGAAGCCAAAAATAGAAGCAGGCAGATATCGACTTACCGGTCCTTCTGTAACACCTGCATCTCCCAAGGCATTGACCATCGGCAAAGCGGTCTTCTGAGTGATGGCACGTCTAGTTTTCTGATAACAATTCAGCATCATCTCTTGTAGAGCAGTTTTCCGATCTTCGATTTCTCTACGTTATTCTGGCGTTAAATCATCCATCATCGGAACGATTATAGCTTCAGTGTTGAGATCGGATGGTGGAATCGACTTCCCTGATGAAGACATGGTGGTCCCACTGGGCGTGCCAAGAGTGTGTTGACGTCAAAAACTTGAAGTAGAGTTTCTGACAACAGCACACTAGACGAACACCTGGTTCAGAGCGTGCCAGTCAATTTGACCTGTAATCGACAAGGTAAAATATGAAGTTCGCTCAAAGCCGATCGTGAAGATCAATCAGCACAAAACTAATGAAACCAAGATAAAAGGGTAAATCTAACTAGCCGATCAAGGCTAATCAGAGGACGAAGGTAGATCGATTCTGAAGAAGGTGATGCATAGCAAAATCAGAATAAATCGAACCTGGGGCGTAATTGAAGGAGATCAACAATCGGCGATGCACAACTTTATTGATCAAGATCGAATTACAAAGACTAAATTACAAGAACTACTCCTAGTCGACAGGAAAAAGAGAACTAAGTGAATTTGTGGGTTTGATTGTGTTGATGTCTTTTTGGCTCGCCCTTGTCCTCATTTTATATCCGTCGGCCGATCGTGTCCTATTACAACACGTTACAAAGCATAATCTGTATCGGCCTTAATCAGGATAGTTTTCCTTTAAAATCTTTACCATTACCAAATATCTTCAAATCTTTCCAAATCGTGTGTTAGTTACTATATGTTGACTTTATCTTGCCGATTTTGACCATACCTGCCAAATTCTGGTGCAAACATATGCCCCCCATTTTTGAGAGATGACTTGTTATCTTTCAAAAATTGTAACCATCGGCTTTTCTCCATCGGCTAACTGCTAATCTTCATACAGTAACTGCTTCTTTAATTGCACCCTAATTTTCTGACATGCACATAGTGCGTTTTAACTACTCGTGTCTTTTGAGATCCATTTCCCGCCGCTTCAAATTTTCACTGTGTTATAAAATGCGGCCCCACACGGTCATTCTTCACGCGCTCAAGCTCTCGAACCATCTGCAATCGGCTTCAGCTCTTCGTTTGGTGAATCTTCAAAACAATCCCTTCACTCAATCATCTTTCCAGATCGGCTGCAATGGACCCTAGTCAGGTACTTATCCCGATCCCACATAGCAATGATCAATACTTCTTGGGTCCCTTAGGAAATTTAGATGTCAATACTGTCACAAATCAAAAAATCCCTCGTCTTCCTTTGTCGGCTTCTGGTCATAATATAGAAGGTTAGAATAAAAGTTTCAGAGCTTGGCCGACAGCTCTCAAGGGGTGGAGGAATTGGTTTATTAGAGTGGGAGCCCAAAAGAGGGGTGAATGGGAAAACTGGGTATAGCCGAATGCATCCCCCTTTGCTTAGCCGATCCAGAAGCCAACGAGCCCCTAGTGGCCACAACTTGTTATTTTTGGTCAGATTGCTTCAATGCCTTTTTGTTTCGCACTGGTCCCATCGACCCAACCCTTTTGGACGTAGCTCAACTGTGCTGCCTTGGCTAGATGGTGAACAAATATCGGCTTTTAGTGGTAAGCCCAGATATAAACTAATCAGATTGAAAGGTGAAGGATGGGCCAAATACACTAGAAATAATAATAAAGTTAATGGGCCTATATCGGATGAAGAACATGCTGCTTCCCTTAACCTTAGGCTGAATCGCTTCCTATTCTGTGGAGCATCTCTCGGGGTGACTCAAGTGTACCAAGTCATAGCAGAACAGCTTGTCGAAGGTCGTCGGCTAGCGTTAGGGAAAACCTTTCTGGGTGCTGTATACCAGATGTTGTATGTAATAAGAAGTCGGCTTTTTACTGGTTTTGAACATTTTACTGTCGGTAACGTAGGAGGGCCGATGTGGTTCGTGCAGATCTAGTTGTACTGCTTATTCAGTTGCCCCTTCAACTTGAATTTAGCCGACGGGACCCCATTCCCAAGAGATGATACTCCAGAAGGCGCACCTTTTTAGTTCAGAGAATGCCAATCTTTTGGTGAAAGGTTTATGATGTGCTCCAATAATGAGACAAAAATCACACCTATCGGCTGTAGAAAATTTTTATCATTCTTCCTGCAATTAGATACTGAAGACTTCAAGAAACAGGATTTCTTTAGTTACAGTTCCACAATCGATTTTCCTTGGCCCTCTTTGTTGCATTTGGAGGCCGACAGCTCTTTGATGCCTAAAGAGACCTTGGACTTATATAAATTCTTTTTCTCTCCATGCGTTTTTCATGCCAGTCTTCATACCAGGAATCGGACACTTCAATAATCGTATGAATTTTACCATCCCTCAGTCTATGCAAGACAGCTAGGCTTTGGTCAAGTGATTCCAAGCTTGCCACTCCTTGATCGGCTATAGCCTAGGGCTAGAGTCCGTAATGCTACTATAGCTGAGCTGGTTTTAGGAATAGTCGATGAGCTTCAGCTTCGCAGCTTCCCTCACTTCTTTCTGAATGCCCGTCGGGCGGGTGGTTTCACATCATGGTGGTCGGCTATTGCGGAGTCATTGTATATGGAAAAAAACTTCGTCAATCATAATCAAGGAATTCTTCCCAGACCTACCAGAGCCATCATTAGTGTCTAACAGCGATTCTAGTAGTGAAGCTAGTTCATCGGGTTACATTAATACAAGTTTAGAAAAAATAACAAGTGAGGTATCGGCTTTAATCAACATCTCTTTATTTATCTTTATTTTTCCTAAGAATGTTTACTGACTGATCTTTGTTTGCTTCATAGGTCAAGGCCGCTGTCAAGAAACTCATTGTTGGCCAATCGAGTAGTGGCCAACAAAGTAAAAGGCCACACCAATCGACTGGCCTCACCGGGTATACTTCGGGTACCCTGGGTATCCAAAGTCCGTCACTATCGGACATTGAGAAAAAACAACCCAGTAAGTATACCATGATCGACTTTCATTTCTTTATATCTCTTTTGCAACTAATTCTTAGCCGATCGTTACTTCAGAAAAGAAGAAAACCAAGTACACCAAGGCTCCAGCAAAAAGAGGTTCGAAACCTCAAGAGAAAAGTGGTGAGAGCTCGCCACATGCGTCAGCTACTGCAGGGGTAAGTCGTCCATTTAAGCATTTTTATGACGTATGCTCAAGACATTGGCTAATCATTTATCTTCTTAGACAGCTGACACCATCAGCACAGGTCGCGGCAATCTTGGCCGACCTCCCTGCTGCTTCCTTGGGAGTTCTCTCTCCCTCTCTGCTAATGCCACCAGTCACGACGGCCGATGCACTCCCAGAGTCTTCTGACCCAACCAACTTGATGGGTTTTTCATTGGCCGATCTTGACGATCCGGAGATAATGGCCACGAATGACTATGACGCAGAGATCAGAAAAATTCTTGAAGTGTCGAAAGAGGCGTTGGCTACAGTAACCTCTGCCCCGGGAATGCAAGAGTGTCTCAACAAGCTCTTTGACCTAGTGATGAAACCAAAATCAGAGATTTTGGCCAATAATCAGCCGATCAGAGATGCTATGGTGGCAGTTGAAACCGACCTGCCCCCAGAAGCAATGGAAGCACTTCTCAACGTCTATCATTTGGACGAGAGGAAATCCCAAGTGGAGGCAGCCAAGGCCAGAATCGCCTGCCGCGAAGCACAAGAAGCCGATCAGAAGCTTCTGGATGAATTGGTTGCTGACACCAAGGCGAAGAAACGCAAATTCGATGCCGATGCTCAACTGCTCAAGACTACCAAAGAATCACTTTCAAAGCTTGAAGCTACAAAGAAATTTCTTCTGGAAGAGTTGGCCAAAACTGAGAAACAAATCCAAGAAAGCCAACAAACCATGGAGAAGACTTCATCGGGCATCAAAGAGCAAAAACTTGGCATCACCATAGCCGTGGTAAATGTGAAAAAACAATCGACTAAGGTGAAGCCGGTGCCAGGGGATGCCAAAGAAGACGAGCGTATAATCGATGAAGTACAATGCATCATAGCCAAAGCTGCAGGTGCTTTGTCGGCTTTAGGCGCTCGACTTCCTGGCTCCGGCATTCAATGCTAATCTCTTAAGATGTAAACTTTGTGAATGTCTTTTGGGACACTACTGTAATACTCTAATGTTTTATAATCGGTTGTTTAACCGATTTATATTTTGGCTTCATCATGCAATTTACTTCCTTTCTAGCCGATTAACAGCATAGAGTTAACTTGGCTTTTCAGAGCGATTTTCTTTTATAGTCGACTAAGCTCCAATCCAGACGCTAGGATAGTATCTTTTCAAATACTTTCCATTAATCACTTTAGGCAAAATAGATCATTCTAACGTCTCAAGTATGTACGAATTTCCATCAACTAGTCGATTGATTCTATATGGTCCTTCCCACGTAGGTGACCATTTTCCAAATCGATTATCTTTGGAACCAATAGGTAATATAGTCTTCCAAACCAAAACGACTTCATCAAAAGACATAGGAACCACCTTTTTATTATATGCCCTTGCAACTCTCATCTTGTTGTTCTTAAGCCGATCCAATATAGACAAACGTAACTCTGCCAATTCATCCAAGTTATTTATCATTAGATCATTATAATTTTGAGCCGATAAACCATTTTATCTGGCTATTCGTATAGAATCAATGTTAATCTCCGCGGGTAAAACGACTTCTTGGCCATACACTAACTAATAAGGCGAAAGCTTTGTTGCTCCGTGATAAGCTAGCCGATACACCCAAAGTGACTCCGATAGCGTTGAATGCCAATTCCTTGGTTTCTCATCGAGTTTTCTTTTAATCAACTTAATCAAGGCTTTGTTAGATGACTCAGCTTGTCCATTAGCCTGAGCGTAATATGGGGATGAATTCAACAACTTGATCCCTAGGCTCTTCGCATAATTCTAGAATTCACTAGACATAAACACTTGATCGGTCGTGATTGTTTGTGGTATTCCAAACCAATGAATAATGTGTTCATTGACAAACCCGATTGCTTCAACACTCATAACCTTTTTGAGCGGTACAGCTTCAACCCACTTAGATAAATAATCGGTCATGGCCAAAATGAACTTATGGCCTTTACTTGAAGTAGGAAATATTTGGCTGATTACATCTATCCCCCATCCTCTGAATGGCCATGGCTTGGTAATTGGATGTAAAGCCGATGCCGATGCTAACTGTACATTGCCAAACTTTTGACAAGTCTAACACCCTTTGTAATATCTGAAACAATCTTCTAACATTATTGGCTAGAAATATCCCATTCGCTTAAGCATCCATTTCATTTTATAAGCCGATTGATGAGATCCGCAAATACCTTCATGTACTTCACCCATTGCCACTTGCGCCTCTTCGGTTCCAAGGCATCTCAACAGTAAACCTTCCATCGTTCGATAATACAAAATATCATCTAAGACGACGTACTTCAAAGCTTGCTGCCTAACCTTGCCCATCCGCACACATGATAGCTTTGCCCACTAGCTCAGTCATCTGATATCGGCTAAAATCCTTGTACCCAGATGCCTATTGAGCCAGTGCATTTGCTTTACCATTCAAATTATGAGGAATATGTCCGATAGAAAATGAGGTAAATAAGCCTATAATTTCGAACCATTGTTCTAAATATTTAAGTAATACGTCATCACGGCATTGGTATTCGCCTTTTACTTGCTATAAATTAACATAGAGTCGTCGTATGCCTCAACAACATCTACTCCAATATTTTCTAACAATTGTAAAGCAATGCTTCGTACTCCGCTTGGTTGTTTGAATATCGGCTATTTAACCGAAATGCGAATTCAAAATTATGACCCTTGGGCGATATGAGTACGATGCCAATACCATCACCCTCTCGGCATACTGAACCATCAAAAAATAATTGCCAAGGGGCAACAGAAACTAGGTCGGCAGTGGTATCACATCCTGTTATAAAATCGGCTATAACTTGTACTTTAACTGCCTTAGCCGATTCATATAATAGGTCGAACTCTATTAAGGCATAAGCCCATTTACCAAGTCGACCTCATAAAATCGGAGCTGATAACATGTACTTTATAACATCGGTTTTGCATACTACCTTACAAGCCGATGCTAAAATATAATGTCTCAGCTTTGTACAAAAGAAATATAAGGAAATAATCCTATTGCACCAGGACACCTAAAGTCATAACCGTCCATTCAAATAATCCTATTGCACCAGGACACCAAAAGGCGGTCTTAGGTATATCGACTTCTGCCATGAATATCTTATTATACCTGGCATTACCATCTAAAAAGCTTATGATTTTATTCCCTGATGCAACACCGATAAGCATATCGGCTATCGGCATTAGATATTCATCTTTTGGTGTGGCTTTATTTAAGTCTCTAAAGTCGACACACACCCTAAGTTTTCTATTTTTCTTCATGTCTGGAACGATGTTGGAAACCCACTCTGCATATCGGCAAGGCCTAATGAATTTTGCCTCCAATAATCGTTCTATCTCCTCTTTTACTATATAAGGCCAGATTAAAGCGTCTAGGATACTGCTTAAACGGCTGATATCCTGGCTTAATAGGCAACCGATGTTCGACCAGTTGTCGGCTTAAACCAGGCATCTCATGATACTCGCAAGCAAAACAATCTTTATAATCTCTAAGAATTTTGACCAATTTTTCTTTATATTTTACATCTAATTTGGCACTAATAAAAGTTGGTCTTTTCCTATCACCACTACCTATATCGACTTCTTCAAGCAGATCGGTAGATGTGAAGCCTTGGCCCAACTTCTCTATTTCTTGGAAATCCTCGATGGCCTCATAGCTATCTGTTACTTGCCGATAGCTTTGCATTTTGTCTTGTAGGGCCTTCATTATTTTTCCTATCCCCATCGGCGTAATACCTAATTTTCTTGATCAAACGTGCCTGGCTTGACACTGATGGCATAAGTCCTGTCTTACTTACGCAAATGAAGTAACAATCATCCAGCGTTTCCTTGATATACATCCAGCCTCTTCGTGATGCCAATTCGCATCTGAACTGGCCATAGTAATATGAGCCGATGTATCAGCTGTGACAACCTCAACTTCACCTCCATTCCATTGAACAAGCGCCTGATGCAAAGCCGACGGAATGCAGCAATTGGCATGAATCCAATCCCGACCAAGCAGCACGCTGTAGTTACCTTTGGCGTTAATGACAAAAAATGTGGGTGGCAAAGTTTTACTGCCAACAGTCAACTCTGTGACCATGACGCCTTTGACTTCCGTGGGATTGCCTGTGAAGTCATTCAAAACCATATTAGTCTTGATTAAGTCTTCATCGAACTTACCCAATTTTTTGCAGGTGGTGTACGGCATCAGATTGGCAGTAGCTCCCCCATCCACCAGCATCCTTGATATCAATTTGCCATTTATATAACCTTTCAAATATAATGGCTTTAGATGCCGATGATCATCTCGAGGTTTTTCAAAGATAGCGTTTTGGGCACCTAAACATGACTGAGCAAAAGTTTCTTTGGCCGATTCCGTTTTAATTTTGATCTTGACCGGCAATGTAAACACCATGTTGATGTCCATCGGAGGCATATCATCCCTAATCATGGGAGAATCCAGGTTGTCGGCTGAATCGAAATCTTCTTCAACCTGTTCTTTCTTCCTCCATTCTTTCTTAGTAACTTTGATCGATTGAAGTTCATTGAAGTTTTGATCCCTCTGCCTCTCTACATCAGCCTCTCTGATTTCTTGAGTTCTTAGCCTTTGCAATCGTCTACGCTGTGATCAGCTAAGACCAGGTGGACACCACCCAGGTTTGGGCTCCATTGGCTTACGTATTTTACCGGCCAAATCTTCCCGATTAGTAGAATCTGATTCTTGTGTTTTAGACTGATTTGACACCTAATTTGGCCTGGAGATTCTCTCGTGAACCGGTTTCCTGTAGCTCCTATTTGGATGATCTTGTATCGGCCCAGACACCTTGTCTTTGGCCGATCGACTAGGCCAATTGTCTTGGGGATAATGTTCCTTTAGGCATGTGTATGGGGATGACAATGCTACTCCTCTTTCCCAACAAAATTGCCAAAAGGGACACCTCCGATGCGCTCTCTCTACGTTTTCAGTTTTATATAGATTGTCCGACCGACGAGGAGAATGTTGCGGCTGATTATTCATTCTTTCATACTTCTCCATCAACTGAGAAAACATAGGTCCCGGCCTTCTCGCTGGTTGCTATGACGGCGATTTTTCTGCCTTATACCATCCGCCAACCTGCGGATTTCCCTTAGGTTTAATGGTCCTTGAATTCTTGCCTTCATGATCGGCTTCTATTTGTAATGAACCGATCGTGATTTTTAACGTCTGATTACCATCTGAAGTTGACTGAATATCAACTTGTCGATCCCTTTTTGGCTCTTCGCTCTGCATCGGCTTTTTTCCTTTGCTCGAACATTGAACCATATTTATAGTGAACGGATCAACATCCACTTGCATGGTCGGCTCATCAGCGAACTTTAGCCGACCATCCTCGATAGCTGATTGGATCTACTGACGAAAAATATTGCACTTGTTAGTATTATGAGAAAAAGAATGATGCCACTTGCAATACCTGCGTTTCTTGATTTCATCAGCCGATGAAATAACGTGTCCTTCAAGCAATCGTACTATTTTCTCTTGTAACAATAAATCAAAAATACGATCACACATGGAGACATCAAAAGCGTATTTAACTTCTGACTTATTCCTAGTCGGCTTAAGCCAGGAACAGACTAAAGATTTTTTAGACCCTTTTATCCATCCGACTATATATAACTCTGCTTCATCGTCTTTGAAGGATTGAAATGGCGATCAGAGGGGGGGGGGGGAATGATCCCAAAATATTTTTCCCCCACTCAAAATACTCCAAACAATCTCACAATAAAAATCTGAAACACCCAAAGATTTTCCATCAAACTAGTGTTTCTCAGATTCACACACCCTCTAAAACCCGAACAATTAGACAACTATGTGTACCCCTAGCTTGCATTGATGAGAACCATGAATCATGTGAGTGATTTTTCAATCACAATCCTGGTTGTCAAGTGTCCAAACAAAGAGGAATCAATTCAAAGACTACTTTTCTAAAAGAGATAAAGCTAAAACACCAAAGTTTCTTTCCAAAAAAGTAAAAGCAGATTTTCAAGGAAATGTCCTCAATTGGAGCAGGTGGTTGGTCAGTTTCTGTTGCTCTAAAATTTTGGGAATTGTTCTTCCTGTGAGTAGTTGAGTGCTGAAACAGTAAACCAAAAATCACCTCAAAAATGGTTGTAGAATAAACATGAAAAATCAAGCATTACAGACACTCAGGAACTTCGATCAGAATGTTTGAGGCTAGGTTTTCACTTTATAGCGCTCAAACGGTGCAACCAGTTGACTCACAAAGTTTTCCAGAGATGGATATATGAGTCGCGCACCTTCTCCAATAAGAATCACTTAAAAAGGATTTTTCTAGATTTGTATAAAAATCAAAGACTGACTGCTGCACGAAGAACAATTTCTAGACAGATTTGCAATTCGATAAAAACTTGATCTCTAGTCTATCCTAGGGTGCAAGAAAGATGTAAAACAATATGAACACCCTCAAGACATCCTAGAAGAACAATATTTAGAAGGATGGGAGGCAAATCCAAATTGGGAGAATGTAAATGCGGAAAAGTAAATGCTGAATTTAAATTGCATAAAGTAAAGACATAATGTAAATGTGGAATTTAAATTCACAGTAAGGTATAGAAAATTTTTGTATTTTCTGGAAGGAGAGGTTACAAAGCCTCACATTCATGTGGGCAAAGCTCAAAGGAACATCAAAAACCTCAAAACCTTCAAGGGGGGAAGGCTACCCCTCCACCCCTATTTATACAACTCTTGGGCCACCTAGCACCCTTGGATGAGCCTTTAAACCCTAGAGAATCCATCAAGAGATAGGATTAACCCACTCAACCAGCCATGCAAGGGTTCACCCAAAGCCCACAACATATAATGAGTTTTCTTGCACGGTTCTCAAAGCACACTAACTAGATCCGCTAACCTATCAACTAGACCAAGATCCAATGGTCCTCATTGATTCACGCAGCGTCTAGCTAGCATCTCATACGTTCCTTGTCTTCACGGCTTGCACAGACTCCATTTCCGATCATCTTCCGGCGATCCCCGATCGTCTGAACCTCCGATGCTCCTCGCCTAGTCCCGGCCATCCTTCTCCTCACTATGACCTAGCACCGTCGTCCTACAACCATAAAAAACAAAGAAATACCTCACAAAGCAATGTTCAATCATGACAAATGCTCACAATTAATTATATCTCAATCATCAGTTGGTTCTACTGCCAGCCACAGGCCGGTAGTATCGCAAGAAGCTAACACAACTCAAATTGCTTCCTTTTGAGTTCCAATTCAAATCAAACTCAAACCTGAGCTCACCTTGCTCAAATAAAGTCAATTACTCATCACAAACATGGATGGACCGCCACATGGTCCTTCAATCTCCCCCTTGATGAGTATATTGACAAACCACACAAAAGGCATAAATTTGAGTTTGAATAAGAGAAGAAGAAAGCAATTTGATTGCAAAACCACACATGGTCCAGAGAGAAGAGATTGAGAACATGACCAAGTTGGCAAGAAAGATTTTAGAGCAAGGTAATATAAAGAACAAGTTTTCCACAAAAAGCTCTAAAAATCCAAGAAAAACTCGTAAAAGTTTATGATTCTTAAGATTTGCAAATTTTCAACAAAATCATAAAATCCAAGATACATTTTTCATCTTTATCTTTTTAATGATGCATTTTCTTTAATTTCTCCCCCTTTTGGCAATATAGGCATCAACATGACATTGTCTCCCCTTTTTTTATGTATGCATGAAATGCAAGCTAAGAGAGCTTTGAAGATTATCCAATTGATAATAACAAGATATGACACCAAGCTAGTCTATTTTTAGATTCAACTAGTCTAAGACATGTCCAAGTGCAAATACAAGTTTAGTTTTGAATATTTCATTTTAAGCAAGATTTGACAAGTGCAACACTCAGCTTTAGTTTAAAAAATAGAAGAATAGCCACTCTAAGGATCAAAAGGAAAACCTAGAGTTCAACCTACTCAACACTTTGCGGAATCTATAAGTGCATACAAGGTCCTTCGGGCTCATTTATCACTTAATGCAAATTGTGCTTTATCATCTTACAAGACATAGCGGGGTGCAAATGTTTGACATTATTTACATTCTTTACCCACTTATGGTTTTTTTATTTGCATTTTCTTTTGACAAGCAATTGACTCCAGCCATATACGATCATCTCAAGATGAACTCTTAAGAGGATGATCTAGGTCATACATGATGCTTTCCAAGTTCATCCCAAGTGCAATGGGAAGCTGTCTTGGGAATGCAAGGTGTGGAGTCAAGAAGAGTCAATTTTGCTTAATTTTCATTTTTAGCATAATGATTCATGTGAAAATGAAGGACTCAAGTATGAAACAAAATAGTTTCACCCAAGTTGCTATAGGGAGTCTAGAGAACTCCAAAATTTCTCAAATTATGGCACAAACCTCTAGAGAAGAAACCTAGAAGGTAAAAGCAACATGTTTCATCAAGTTTTTCATTTAAATCTTTATTGTCATTTTTAAGCTTAGCAAGTTAAATGATCTTGGACATATCTAAGCTAGTGATTTTCTCCATATGATGTAGCATGATGTATAGCATGAAGAAGAAATCAATTGCATAATAGACAAAGCTCATTAAACAGAAAATACAGTCTATATGCAATGCATGAACAGATTCCCAAACTCCCCCTCAACATATAAGTCAATTTTAAGCACAAATCTAGTTCAAGTTGAATTATTAGCAGAATTAAGCTCAAGAAAAGTACAAATGAACTCAATCGAAACCAGAAAGACAGAATGAGGAGAGGAAGCGAGAAACTGCAAACTGGATGGCTATTGAGCATAGAAAAGATAGACGAGACTCACTGCGGCTCAGACTCGCTCTCATCTTCCCCAATGACTGACATAGGGAAGCTGACTCTAGATCCCACCTAAGGAGTGCACACAGACCCTGTCTACCCAGGGGGCTCAACACCTACTAGACTTATAAGACTGTGAGGGAACTCAACCTAGAGAGAAGAGAGAACAGCTAATCACGCGTGATAGCAACCTAAAGCACAAGATGAGAGGTCCATGAAAAGCATGCGTGAAGTCTAAGTGAAGTGAAACCAACTCAGGCAAACAAGCTCATAATCACCCAGAAAAAGAAAGGAAATGCTGGAAGAAAATATATAGTACATAATATACAAACCAGCTCCCGCTCACGATAAGCTGTAAGGGCTCACGACTCCAAGCTCACTCCTTAAGGCAACAAACCTAGAGCTATCCAAAGGCTTGGTAAAGATATCGGCTAACTGGTGGTCACTCTCTACAAACTGAAGCACGATATCCCCCTTCTCCACATGGTCTCTAAGGAAGTGATATCTAACATCAATATGCTTGATCCGGGAATGCTTCACTGGGTTCTTAGCAATGCAGATAGTAGAAGTGTTGTCATAGAAAAGTGGCACACTCACTATCTCTAACCCAAAGTCTCGCAAGGTCGATCTCATCCAAAGTACCTGACTACAGCAACTAGCTGCAGCAACATACTCAGCCTTAGTGATGGACTCTGCAACCCCAGACTGCTTCCTAGATGACCAAGAAACAAGAGAAGTGCCAATGAATTGGCAAGTGCCAAAAGTACTCTTCTTATCTATCCTGCAGCTAGCAAAATCAGCATCGGAAAAGGCTTGAAGAGAAAGACAGGAAGAAGCAGAGTACCAAATACCATAATCAGTGGTAAAACGAAGATACTTGAACATGCGCTTCACCGTTTGGCCGAGAGAGGCGCGAGGAGAGGCCTGAAATCGAGTGCACAGACGCACATCAAAATGTATGTCTGGCCTTGAAGCGGTGAGGTACAGGAGGGAGCTAATCAATACTTTGGAACTCCTTCTGATCAGTAGGCTCACCATCCTCATCAGGCTCGAGGGCAGTAGTGGTGGCCACAGGAGTTATCACCGGCTTACCATCAGACATATCAAACCATCTCAGGAGGTCCTGAGTGTACATACCTTGGTGCAGGAAAGTACCCTCCCGAGTTTGCTTGATTTGGAAGCAAAGAAAGTAGTTCAACTCGCCCATCATACTCATCTTAAACTTTGTGCTCATCACCTCAGAAAATGAGACACAAGCGAATGAGATGAGTCACCAAAAATGATATTGTCCACATAAATCTGAACGAGAAGAAAATGTGACTCATGGTGTCTGATGAACAGAGTCTTGTCTACTACGCCCATCTTGAAGTCATGGCTGAGAAGATAAGACTTGAGCCTCTCATACCATGCTCTGGGGGCCTGCTTGAGTCCATACAAAGCTTTGGAAATCTTGTATACATGACTCGGAAACTTGGGGTTTTTGAATCCTGGAGGTTGTTTGACATAAACCTCTTCCTCAATATAGCCATTGAGGAATGCACTCTTGACATCCACTTGATAGATCTTGAAAGCAGGATCCTAATATCCTCTATTCTAGCTTCAGGGGAAAAGGTCTTCTCAAAGTCAAGACCCTCAACTTGAGAAAAGTTCTGTGCAACTAGCCTAGTCTTGTTGCGAATGACAACCCCATCATCACTCTGCTTGTTTTTGAACACCCACTTGGTCCCAATGATGTTATGACCAGATAGACGTTCTACAAGCTGCCAGACTTTGTTCCTCTCAAAGTTTTCAAGTTCCTCATGCATAGCATTAGTCCAAGACTTGTCAGAGAATGCATGAGTCACATCCTTCGGCTCAAACGAAGCAACAAATGTAGAGTGAAGGCAGAAACTAGACAAACCTAATTTTGAGCGAGTGACTCACTCAAACAGATCACTGATGATCTGATTAGGTGGATGAGAATGCTGAATATGACGAGGATGTTCAGAAGAAGAAGTGGCCTCTACCTCATGCACAGAAGAGGTAGGAGCAGAGCCACTAGCTGCATGAGAGTCCGAAGGAAAGGACTGGCCTTCCTCAGGTCCGGAAATGGAAACAGGAGGCACCTCTGGTTTAGAGGGGACTCGATCAGGTGGAACACCATCATCTCCATCATCCTCATCCTCTACAAAGATAGTCTCGGAGGAAGAAGAAGAGCCTGAAATGTCAGGTCTAGCTCCTGGGCTAGCCTCATCAAAGGTCACATCACAGGTCTCTATGATCCTATGCGCATCGCAACTCCAGTCCCTATAGCTACGAGAAGAAATCGAATAACCCAGAAAGATACCATCAGAAGAACGAGACTCAAACTTATCCAGGTTACCAGACTTCAAAATAAAACACTTGCAACCAAACACACGAAAATGAGAAACACTAGGCATTCGCCCATACCTCAACTCGTAAGAAGTGAGGTGCAAATGTGCTCTCAAGAATACATGATTAGAAACATGGCAAGCAGTAGTTATAGCCTCAGCCCAAAACTTCCTAAGAGTACTATACTCATCTAGCATCATCCTGGCCATCTCTACCATGTTCTGTTCTTCCTTTTCACTACGCCATTTTGCTGAGGGACGTAGGGAGAGGAGAACTGATGCTCTAAACCAGACTCCACACAGAAACTCTCAAAATAGGAGTTCTTGAACTCCATGCCATTGTCACTGCGTATGGCTCGTAGGGCACCAGGGAGCTCAAAAGGCAACCTATGAACCAAACCCCTAAAATGGGTAAAAGTCTCATCCTTTGACGACATAAAAAACACCCAAGAGTACCTCAAAAAATCATCAACCATGACAAGAACATACCACTTCCCACCCACTGACTGCACTCTAGCTGGACCAACATTGTCCATATGTAAAAGCTATACTGGTGCAGCAGTCATCACAACAGTGACTAGGAGATGAGAAGCAACAACCATCTTGCCATGTCGGCAAGGAGAGCAAACTAAGTTTTTGACCAATTTGAGTTTGAGCAAACCACGAATGAGATCATGGCTGCTGACTCGGGTCAAATGATCAAAACCAATGTGACCAAGTAAGGGGATGACGCTGAATACCCCTAAGAGTCGAGTGTTCTTGACGCGCTTGAAACATAAATCTACTAGGAGACCATCCTTCTTACAGAAGGTGCATGTGTACTTCTCCTTGCTAGAGGTAGAAGCTACAAGAGTAACACCCTTCTGTTCAGAAGTCCTATGGACAACCCCAGTAGACCTAAACACAGTGGTACTCATCCTGGGAGCTACCACAATCTCACAACTCTTGGAGCCACGCACAATGGTGAGAGGATGCGTGAAAGATCGAAATGGCGATAAGAGGGGGGTGACAGATCCCAAATAAAATTTTCCCCTACTCAACGTACTCCAAACAATCTCGCAATAAAAATCTGAAACACCCAAAGATTTTCCTTCAAACTGGTGTTTCTCAAATTCGCACACCCTCCAAAACCCGAACAAGTAGACAACTATGTGTACCCCTAGCTTGCATGGATGAGAACCATGAATCATGTGAGGGATTTTTTAATCACAATCCTGGTTGTCAAGTGTCCAAATAAAGAGGAATCAACTCAAAGTCTACTTTTCTAAAAGAGATAAAGCTAAAACATCGAAGTCTCTTTCCAGAAAAGTAAAAGCAGATTTTCCAGGAATTATCCTCAATTGGAGCAGGTGGTTAGTGAGTTTCTGTTGCAATTAAATTTTTGGGAATTTTTCTCCCAATGACCAGTTGGGTCATGAAATAGTCCACCAAAAATCACCTCAAAAAGCCTTGTAAATTAAACATGAAAAATCAAGCATTACAGACAGTCAGGAACTTTGACCAGATAAAAATTTAATCTCTAGTCTATCCTAGGGTGCAAGAAAGATATAAAACTATATGAACACCCTCAAGACATCCAAGAAGAACATCATTTAGAAGGAAGGGAGGCAAATCCAAATTGCGATAAAGTAAATTGCGAGAATGTAAATGCGAGAAAGTAAATGCTGAATTTAAATTGCATAATTTAAATGCGTAATGTAAATGCATAAAGCAAATGAAACATGAATATAAATGAAGAACATTTCATTTTTGGAAGGAGAGGTTACAAAGCCTCACATTTTATGTGGTCAAAGCTCAAAGGAGCATCAAAAACCTCAAAACCTTCAAGGGGAGAAGGCTACCCCTCCACCCCTATTTATACAACTCTTGGGCTACCTACCACCCTTGGATGAGCCTCTAAACCCTAGAGAATCCATCAAGGGCTAGGATTTAGCCACTCAACCAGCCATGCAAGGGTTCACCCAAAACCCACAACACATATTGGGTTTTCTTGCACGGTTCTCAAAGCACACTAACTAGACCCGCTAACCTATCAACTAGACCAAGATCCAATGGTCCTCATTGATCCACGCAGCGTCTAGCTAGCATCTCATGCATTCCTTGTCTTCACAGCTTGCCACGACTCCATCTCCGTTCATCTTCCGGCGATCCCCGACCATCTGGACCTCCGACTCTCCTCGCCTAGTCTCGGTCATCCTTTGACTCACCATGACCTAGCTCCGTCGTCCTGCAACCATAAAAAACAAGAAAACTCCCCACATAGCAATGCCCACAAAGATGTGTAATAAATCCATCAAAGTCCACTCATTAAAATTCATTTTTACTCGATCTGACCGGTAGCACCGGGAAAACAGAGAAGACCTCAAATTGCTTCCAATTGAAAATCTATTTCAAATCAAACTCAAACAAGAGCAACCCAAGCTCAAATTTAGTCAAATACTCATCACAAATCTGGATAGACCTCCACATGGTCCTTCAATCTCCCCCTCGATAAGTATATTGACAAACACAACAAAAGGCATATGATTTGAGTTTGAAGAGGATGAAGAAGAAAGCAATTTTTTAGTTGCAAAGTCAAACTTGGTCCAAAGATAGAAATTGGAACCATGACCAGGTTGACGAAGAGGAATTTAGATTTTAGAGTTATATTTAAGAAAGAGCAAGTTTTCAACAAAAACTCTAAAATCCAACTAAACATGTCAAATGTGATTATGAGATTATGATCCAATAGAACTAGTAGCTTAGTTTTACAAAGATCATAATAACCAAATAAGCATTCACATTTTTATCTTTTCAGTGATGCCTTTTCTATGTTTTCTCCCCCTTTTGGCAATATAGGCATCAATTTTTTTATGTATGCATGAAATGTAGTCAAAAGAGCTTTGAAGATTATCCAATTGATCAAAATGGTAATATATTACACCAAGCTTGTCAATTTCAGAATATGACTAAACTAAGACATGTCCAAGACCAATACATTTTATGAGAAAGCTTAGTTTTACAATATTTCATTTTAGCAAGATTTGACAAGTTCAAAACTTAGCAAAATTTCGAAGCTAGAAGCAAAACCACTCAAGGATCAAATGGAAAACCTAGAGTTCAACCTACTCAACACTTTGGGGAATTTTGAAGTGCATATAAGGTTCTTCAAGCTCATTTTTCAATTTATGCAAATTTTCTTTAAGACTTTAAAAAACATAGCGGGGTGCAAATGTTTGACATTATTTGCATTATTCACCGACTTATGTGTTTGATATTTGCATTTTTTTAAATTGACTCAAGCCATTTTCGATCATCTCAAGAGTAACTCTTAAGAGAATGATCTTGGTCATACACAATATTCCAAGTTCATCCCATGTGCAATGGGAAGCAATCTCGTGAATATAAAGTGTTGAGATCAATTTTGCATAAAAGAGTCAATTTTTTTTAATTTTCAATTTAGCACATATAAGCAATTCTGAAGGACTCAAATACGGATCAAACAAATTTCACCCAAGTTGCTATAGGGACTCTAGAGAAATCCAAAATGTCAAAATTCATGGTAAAAACCCCTAGAGAAGAAATTTAGTAAGTAAAAGCAACATGTTTCGTCAAGTTTTCATTTAAAGCTTTCAAAATTTTCAGATTTTAATAAGCTTAGCATGATAAATAGACTTGGACATATCTAAGCTAGTAATTTTCTTCAAAAGATATAGCATGATGTATTTCATGAAGATTGAGTCAATTGCATAATAGACAAAGCTCATAAAACAGAAAATACAGTCTAAATGCAATGCATGAACAGATTCCCAAACTCCCCCTCAACAAATGAATCAATTTTAAGCTCAAATCTGGTTAAAGTTGAGTTATTATCAAGATTATGCATAAGGAAAACCCAAATAAACTCAATAACAACCAGAAAAATAGAATGAGGAGAAGAAGTCGAGAAACTGCAAAACTGGATGGCTATTGAGTATAGATAAGATAGAAGAGACTCACTACGGCTCAGAGTCGCTCTTATCTTCCCCAGTGACTGACATAGGGAAGCTAACTCTAGATCCCAACTAAGGAGTGCACACAGACCCTGTCTAGCCAGGAGGCCCAACACCTGCTAGACTTATAAGACTGTGAGGGAAATCAACCTAGAGAGAAGAGAGAACAGCTAATCACTCATGATAGCAACCAAAAACACAAGATAAGAGGTCCATGCAAAGCATACCAGAAGTATAAGTGAGTGAACTCAACTCAAGAAAAAATAATCCCAAAATCACCCAGAAGAAAACACAAAGAGAAAAGAAAAGCTGGAAGGGAACAATATTTTACATAATACACAAACCAGCTCTCCCTCACGAAATGCCGTAAGGGCTCACGACTGCAAGCTCACTCCTCAAGGCAACAAATTTGGAGCTATCCAAAGGCTTGGTGAAGATATCGGCTAACTGGAGGTCACTCTTTACAAACTGAAGCGCGATATCTCCCTTCTCCACATAGTCTCTAAGGAAGTGATATCTAATATCAATATGCTTGGTCCGGGAATGTTGCACTGGGTTTTTAGTAATGCAAATAGCAGAAGTGTTGTCACAGAAAAGTGGCACACTCTCTATCTCTAACCCATAGTCTCGCAAGGTCGATCTCATCCAGAGCACCTGGCTACAGCAACATACTCAGCCTCAGCGGTGGACTATGCAACTCTGGACTGCTTCCTAGATGACCAAGAAACAAGAGAAGTGCCAATGAATTGGCAAGTGCGAGAAGTGCTCTTCCTATCTATCCTACAGCCAGCAAAGTCGGCATCGGAAAAGGCTCTAAGAGATAGACAAGAAGACGAAGAGTACCAAATACCATAATCAGTGGTAGCACGAAGGTACGTGAAGATGCGCTTGACCGCATGGCGGTGAGAGGCGCGAGGAGAAGGGGTTGAAATCGAGCCCACAGACACACAGCGAAATGTATGTCCGGCCTCGAAGCAGTAAGTTACAAGAGGGAGCCGATCATGCTCCGAAACTCCTTTTGATCAGCAGGCTCACCATCCTCATCGGGCTCGAGGACAGCAGTGGTTGTCATAGGAGTCATCACCGGCTTCCCATCAAACATATCGAAGCACCTCAGGAGGTCACGGGTATAATTGCCTTGATGCAAGAAAGTACCCTCCCGAGTCTGCTTGATTTGGAGGCCAAGAAAGTAGGTCAACTCGCCCATCAAACTCATCTCAAACTCTGTGCTCATCACCTCAGAAAACTGAGACACAAGCGAATGAGACGAGCCAGCAAAAATGATATCGTCCACATAAATCTGGATGAGAAGAAAATGCGACTCATGGTGTGTGATGAACAGAGTCTTGTGTACTACGCCCATTTTGAAGTCATGGCTGAGAAGATAAGACTTGAGCCTGTCATACCATGCTCTGGGGGCCTGCTTGAGTCCATATAGAGCTTTGGAAAGCATGTATACATGACTCGAAAACTTGGGGTTCTTAAATCCTGTAGGTTGTTTGACATAAACCTCTTCCTCAATATAGCCAGTGAGGAATGCACTCTTGACATCCATTTGATAGAGCTTAAAGCCCTGGGATGCAGAGAATGCAAGCAGGATCCTAATAGCCTCTAGTCTAGATACAGGGGCAAAGGTCTCCTCAAAGTCAAGACCCTCAACCTGAGAGAAGCCCTGTGCAACTAGCCTAGCCTTGTTGCGAATGACAACCCCATCTTCACTCTGCTTGTCTTTGAACAACCACTTGGTCCCAATGACATTATGACCAGATGGACATTCTACAAGCTACTAGACTTTGTTCCTCTAGAAGTTTTCAAGTTTCTCATTCATAGCATTAGTCAAAGACTCTTCAGATAATGCATGAGTCACATCTTTTGGCTCAAACGAGGCAACAAAGGCAGAGTGATGGCAGAAACTGGACAAACCTGATTTTGAGCGAGTGACTCGCTCAAACAGGTTGCCGATGATCTGATCAGGTGGATGAGAATGCTGAATATGACGGTGAGGTCCAGAAGCAGAAGTGGCCTCTACCTCACGCACAGAAGAGGTAGGGGCAGAGCCACTACTGAATGAGAGTCAAAAGGCAAGGGCTGGCCTTCCCGAGGTGCAAAAATGGAAACAGGAGGCTCCTCAGGTGTAGATGGGACTGGATTAGGTGGAACACCATCATCTCCATCATCCTCATCCTCTACAAAGATGGTCTCGGAGGAAGAAGTGAAGAGAACGCGGTATGCTACGCTAGCACAAAAAAAACCTATCGCATAACCAGAAAGCTACTCGCAAGAAGGGGATCATAAATTAGATTACCACTAGACGCGCAGTTGCGGAATCATTCGCGCGTCGATGTAGTGGATTGTCCTCGCCGCAGTCGTTGTGTCGATGGAGTGGATCATCCTCGCCTCGCCGTGGATCGTCCTCCCATGCCCACGCCGCAGCAGCGTCACCGCATAGTCCACACGCCGAGGATGGAACGCTGCGTGCGTCGTGTGCAAGCACCGTCGCTCGGCGAGGCGCGAGAAGAGGAAGCTAGGGTTTCGGGTGAAACACTTCTAAACCATGGAAAGCACACCCTGCGGCCACCCTCCTCCACTCCTTTTATAGCCACGAGATGAAACCCTAAACCAGGGCCCATTAGTGTGCTAAGCCCACGAGGTCCATTAATTACGGATCCAATCCAAATTAATGCGTCGCACTCCATTAAGTGTGTGACCCTGCAGGTTCACGTACGTTTGGACATGGATTCGGAAAACTCCTTTTCAATCAAATAGTTGGTAGCGGCTCCTTGCAAACCATGCCAACTCCCAAACATACTATGATCAAATCGGACAGAACCTATCAAAAGTACTCATGTAAGAATCCCTTTGCCAAGTATATGAAGATTGAACTCAAGGCGAGAAGCATGTCATCCTTTGATGATTCAATTCATCTCTCGTATCCGTGATATATTAATAAGTTGTGATTGATTCCTCAATCACAGCATGGCCATTCACTTCCTTAATCATATCACACGAGTGGCCTTGTCATATATCTCCGTTTCATTGGAGTGGCAAATTCCGTCTTGACTGCTCACTTCCCTCTGCACATTTCATAGTAAACATGAAAGCAACCTTTATAACTATCCGGTTAGGAAGTAGTGTTTGATAGCCCAAGGAAAGCTATTACACATGTAGGGAATATGACAATCTCAGGTCTAAGGATCATACATCTACTATGTATGAGATACATTGATGACACATAAGAATGTAACATTCTCGCAGTGTCCAATGGCGGGTCTATCTAACCCATGTTCTTCAACATGCGTCCACAATGTATAGATGATATCTCCATATCCCATGATCTATGAAGCATGATCATCGATCACTACATGTGCTGATCTATTCATCGTTGTCCTATACGATGATATCCGATCAGAGATATTTATCGATTTACATCATTAAGTAAAGAGCTTCATAAGCAAGTCACATACTTGTTGATCAATACAATGATATTACATTCATTGGACCAATAATCATATTATTATTCAGAAACATAGTCATGTTATAATCATCTAAATGATTGCCTCAAGGGCATAACACTAACAAGAAGAAGAGCCTGAAATGTCAGGTCTAGCTCCTAAGCTAGCCTCATCAAAGGTCACTTCACAGGTCTCAATCTTTCTATGCACATCGCAACTCCAGACCCTATAGCTAAGAGAAGAAGTCGAATAACCCAGAAAGATACCATCAGAAGAACGAGACTCAAACTTATCCAGGTTACCAGACTTTAAAATAAAACACTTGCAACCAAACACATGAAAATGAGAAACACTCGGATTTCACCCATACCTTAACTCGTAAGAAGTGCGATGCAAATGTGCTCTCAAGAATACACGATTAGAAATATGGCAAGCAGTAGCTATAGCCTCAGTCCAAAATTCCTAAGAGTACTGTACTCGTCTAGCATAGTCCTGGCCATCTCTACCAGGGTCCTGTTTTTTCTTTCCACTACGACATTTTGCTGAGGGATGTAGGGAGAGGAGAACTGATGCTCTAAACCAGACTCCACACAAAAACTCTAAAAATTGGAGTTTTTGAACTCCATGCCATTGTCACTGCGTATAGCTCGTAGGGCACCAGGGAGCTCAAAAGACAACCTATGAACCAAACTCCTAAAATGGGTAAAAGTCTCATCCTTCGAGGACATGAAAAACACCCAAGAATACCTCGAAAAATCATCAACAATGACAAGAACATAACACTTCCCACCCACTGACTGCACTCTAGCTGGACCAACAGTGTCCATATGTAAAAGCTGTCCTGGTGCATCATGAAGAGGAACACGGTATGCTACACTAGCACAAAAAAAAAATTCTACCGCGAAACCAGAAAGCTACTCGCAAGATGGGGATCATAGATAAGATTACCACTAGACGCGCAGTTGCGGAATCCTTCGCGCGTCGATGTAGTGGATCGTTCTCGCCGCAGTCGTTGCGTCGATGTAGTGGATCGTCCTCGTGTTGCCGTGGATCGTCCTCCCACGCCGCAGTCGCAGCAGCGTCACCGCAATAGTCCACACGTCCAGAGATGGAACGCCGTGCGTCGGTGTGCAAGCACCTGGTCGCTCGGCAGGGGCAGCAAGAGGAGTAGGCTAGGGTTTCGAGTGAATCACTCCTAAACCGTGGGAAAGCACAACCTCCACCCTCCCTCCTCCCCTCCTTATATAGCCACGAGATGAAACCCTAAACTAGGGCCCATCAGCGTGCTAAGCCCACGAGGTTCATTAATTACGGATCCAATCCAAATTAATGTGTCCCAGCCCATTAAGTGTGTGACCTGCAGGTTCACATACGCTTGGACATGGATTCGAAAACTCCTTTTCAATCCAATAGTTGGTAATGGCTTCTTGCAAAGTATGCCAACTCCCAAACATACTATGATCAAATCGATGTAACCTATCAAAAGTACTCATGTAATAACCCTTTGCCAAGTATATGAAGGTTGATCTCAAGGCAGAAGCATGTCATCCTTTGATGATTCAATCCATCTCTCGTATCCGTGATATATTAATAAGTTGTGATTGACTCTCAATCACGGCATGGCCATGCACTTCCTTAATCATATCACACGAGTGGCCTTGTCATATATCTCCGTTTCATTGGAGTGGCAAATTCCATCTTGATCTTACATTTCTCACACGCTTCATAGTAAACATGAAAGCTACCTTTATAACTATCCGGTTAGGAAGTAGTGTTTGATAGCCCCAAGGAAAACTATTACACATGTAGGGAATATGACAATCTCAGGTCTAAGGATCATACATCTACTAGGTATGAGATACATCGATGACACATAAGAATGAAACATTCTCGCAGTTGTCTCATTATGCGGGTCTATCTAACCCATGTTCTTCAACATGCGTCCACAATGTATAGATGATATCTCCATATCCCATGATCTATGAAGCATGATCATCGATCACTACATGTGCTGATCTATTCATCATTGTCCTATACAATGATATCCGATCAGAGATATTTATCGAATTACATCATTAAGTAAAGAGCTTCATAAGCAAGTCACATACTTGTTGATCAATACAATGATATACATTCATTGGACCAATAATCATATTATTATTCATAAACATAGTCATGTGACAATCATCTAAATGATTGCCTCAAGGGCATAACACTAACACATCAGTCATCACAACAGTGACTGGGGGATGAGAAGCAGCAACCATCTTGCCATGTCGGCAGGGAGAGCAAACTAAGTTTTTGACCATTTTGAGTTTGGGCAAACCACGAATGAGATTGTGGCTGCTAACTCGGGTCAAATGATTAAATCCAATTTAACCAAGTCTCCTATGCCAGAAGGAGAGATCACGGGACTCTAAAGCAATCAAACACCGAAGAGAGTCTCTAGAAGAAACAGAAAAATCAGCACGAAAGACTCTCCCAAATCTAGAAATCCCGCAAACTAACCGTCCTGATGAATCGAGGATTCTACAAGCATTACTCTTAAAACTCAATTCAAAAGAGTCATCAATAAGCTGAGAAACAGAAAGCAAATTGTATTGCAGCTTACTTACTAACGCAACATCTTTAAGAATGAAATTGTCATTAATGCAAATGGTACCTTTAGCAATGACTCTACGTGAAGAAGCATCCCTGAAAGTGATCAACTCATCACCGGGGGCTCGGACTAGGGAAGAGAACCGTCGAGAATCTCCGGTCATATGACGAGAACAACCGGAGTTGACAATCCAAACATCTCCTTTCCCCATCCGACGAACTTGATCAAGACACAAGAGAGAAAGATGACTCAGTACTAGGATAGAGTGAAGACTTAGGAACCCAATACTGAACCATACGACACCTCAGAGTACCAGTCACAGAAGAAGACTGTACTCGAGTGTCTCTTGGACGTTTAACCCTAACAAGATCAGTAGCAACTCTAGTAGATGATCTGTTTGAAAACGGGTTGGCTCGCCATGGTGCAAAAGCGTAACCACCCGGTGAAGCGCCTAAAACTCCTACCAGAAAACACCTCACGCCGCTGATATCTACCTCGATGAGAAAAACGAGGAATATCAAGAGGACGATGGAAAGACTGACTACGAACAACTCCAGAACAAAAATTCGAAGAACTAGCATGAAAACCGAGTCCTCGACGCTTCCCAAAAACAGGCGACTCTTTAACCTGTCTAGAACCAGTGTGTGCCTTAGGAGTACTCAAAGTTTGGGGATGACCCTGAATACCCCTAAGAGCAGTAACACGCTCACGCCGAGTGATCTTAGCACGCCTGAAGCAGAAATCTACTAGGTGACCATCCTTCTTACAGAAGGTGCATGTTTACTTCGCCTTGCTAAAGGCAGAAGCAACAGGAGTAACACCCTTCTGGTTAGAAGTCCTATTGACAACCCCAGCGGACCTAAACACGGTGGTACTCACATTGGGAGCTACCACAATCTCACCACTCTTGGAGCCGCGCACAATGGTGGGAGGATGCGCCCGAGCGTGCTCCAAGGGATCAAATCCTAGACCTTGATTGAATCTACTAATCTTGGATTGGTCTAGAATAAGATTGAGCTTCTTCTTGCCTCCAACAAACTTCTCGAGAGTGCTCATAAGATACTGGCAATCTCGAAAGAAAGAGGCACGAGAAGAACAGGGGAAAGAAGAAGAACCAGAAAGATGAGCTCTCTCAGTACGTGCATTTTTCTCCCTCAGCACGGCTGCCTCAATCTTGAGGGCCTCACAAGAAACGCAAGACGCATTTCTAATTCTATGGGCTTGGTCTTCTAATTTCTTCCTAAGCTCGACATGGATTTTATCCAAGTCCCCCTCAATCACAGAACATCGCAAGCAACTTTCTTTTGAGTTATCTAGTAAGTCCTTAGCAAATTTAGCACACTTCACATTTAAGTATTCATTGTCAATTTTTAGTTGCCTACAACTCTCGCATGAGCTGACTGGGTCCTTAGAAGCATGCATTTCAAGTTCATCGTTTCTAGAAGAAAGCTTCCTAAGGTGATCGCTCATGGAATCAATTTCGGCAAGCAATTTAAGGCAGTTTGAACATGAAGGAGTAGAGTGAACATGAAGCAAACTAGCCTTAACAGGAATAGCATCAACAGAACTAGTGCTATCATTCTTCAACCTAAGACCATCAAGTTCAACAAGCACACTATCATGTATGGTCCTTAGTTTCTCTAACTCCTCAAGCACGGCATCACACAAAGAACAATCATTAGTGACTCGAGAGGGAGAAGATCTAAGAGAAGCTAACTCCCGAGTCAAGGTACCTACTTCCTTCTCTAGCTCTATACACCTAGCTCTAGCTCTAGCATGAAATTTTCCAAATTTGCAGAAAGCTTCATTGAGCTGGTGATAGGAGGGTACCTCGTCCAAGTTGCTGTAGAGCTCAGAGTCGCTGATGCCGTTGGTGTAGGCCAAGAAGCACATGCTGGAGAATTCGTCGCCGCCTTTCTTCTCTTGCGGATCATCCTCGCCCTCGTCGCTCCATGTCTCCGTGTCGGAGAGGTTGATGTTGTCAAGCGCGGCGAGGACGCGGTGGAAGAGCTTCTTGTTCTTGGAGAAGTTGCGGTACTTCTTCTAACGCGTCGGCTCGTAAACTGAAGGCTTCTTTTTGCGGTTCTTGTCGATGTAGTCGTTCTTTGCCGAACCGCTTGAAGAGGAATGAGGTATGCTACGCTAGCACAAAAAATCTACCGCGTAACCAGAAAGCTACTGGCAAGAAGGGGATCATAGATAAGATTACCACTAGACGTGCAGTTGCGGAATCCTTCGCGCGTCGATGTAGTGGATCGTCCTCGCCGCAGTCGTTGCGTCGATGTAGTGGATCGTCCTCCCACGCCGCAGTCGCAGCAGCGTCACCGCAGTAGTCCACACGTCCAGAGATGGAACGCCGTGCGTCGGTGTGCAACCACCTGGTCGCTCGTCAGGGGCAGCGAGAGGAGTAGGCTAGGGTTTCGAGTGAATCACTCCTAAACCGTGGGAAAGCACACCCTGCGCCCTTCCTCCTCCCTCCTTATATAGCCACGAGATGAAACCTAAACTAGGGCCCATCGGTGCTAAGCCCACGAGGTTCATTAATTACGGATCCAATCCAAATTAATGCGCCCTAGCCCATTAAGTGTGTGACCTGCGCAGGTTCACGACGCTTGGACGTGGATTCGAAAACTCCTTTTCAATCCCAAAGTTGGTAGTGGCTTCTTGCAAAGTATGCCAACTCCCAAACATACTATGATCAAATCGGACAGAACCTATCAAAAGTACTCATGTAATAATCCCTTTGCCAAGAATATGAAGATTGGTCTCAAGGCGAGAAGCATGTCATCCTTTGATGATTCAATCCATCTCTCGTATCCGTGATATATTAATAAGTTGTGATTGACTCCTCAATCACGGCATGGCCATGCACTTCCTTAGTCATATCACACGAGTGGCCTTGTCATATATCTCCGTTTCATTTGAGTGGCAAATTCCATCTTGACTGCTCACTTCCCTCTGCACGTTTCATAGTAAACATGAAAGCTACCTTTATAACTATCCGGTTAGGAAGTAGTGTTTGATAGCCCCAAGGAAAACTATTACACATGTAGGGAATATGACAATCTCGTGTCTAAGGATCATACATCTACAAGGTATGAGATACATCGATGACACATAAGAATGAAACATTCTCGCAGTTGTCCCATTGCAGTCTATCTAACCCATGTTCTTCAACATGCATCCACAATGTATAGATGATATCTCCATATCCCATGATCTATGAAGCATGATCATCGATCACTACATGTGCCGATCTATTCATCGTTGTCCCATATCGATGATATCCGATCGTAGATATTTATCGAATTACATCATTAAGTAAAGAGCTTCATAAGCAAGTCACATACTTGTTGATCAATACATTGATATACATTCATTGGACCAATAATCATATTATTATTCATAAACATAGTCATGTTACAATCATCTAAATGATTGCCTCAAGGGCATAACACTAACACCGCTGG
Source organism: Otatea glauca (assembly GCA_036346275.1). Classification (NCBI taxonomy): domain Eukaryota; kingdom Viridiplantae; phylum Streptophyta; class Magnoliopsida; order Poales; family Poaceae; genus Otatea; species Otatea glauca. The sequence goes on along the minus strand of CM070723.1, from coordinate 36,810,602 downwards.
TGTCGTTCTTTGTCTTCTCCAGTTTGGGGCAATTAGCCCGAATGTGGTTGGGGCCACCACACTCGAAGCATGTGATCATGCCACCTCTTTTTCTCTCTCTCACCCTCTTGTGTGCATGAGAAAAGTTGCGAGCAAGCTCATTTTCTGGAAATTTTTCCAGTTGGTCATCGCTTAGCTCGCAAAGGGCGAAAAGAGAGAAACCAGCAGAAAGGTCAAGGGAAGATCCAATGGGATCAGTGACCAAGGCCATCAACTGTGATTTCGTCTTGCGAGAGACGACGTCGATCTCATGAGTCTTGAGATGGGAGTAAAGCCCATCAAGAGTCAGGGTCGACAAGTCGGTATTGTCCTTTATGGTGGTCACTTTCAGTTCGCAAACTCGAAGATCGAGTGCGGTCAAGAAATGTCGAGCATTATCCGAGTCAGGGTATATACAACCAACTGCTCAAAGATCGCTAAAAATCTTTGTAAAACGACCGAAACACTCAATAAGACTGTCACCAGCGTGTTGTTCAAACTTGTTGTACTCACGCTTGTACTGATCGTGCCTCACGGTCTTGATTTGAGTAGTGCCCTCATGCTAAGCATCGACGGTCACCCAAATCTCATGAGCGGAATGGAGGTGAGAAATCCTATCGTATTCACTGCGGCTAAGACCCTGTATGAGAATGTTCCTTACCTTAGCGTTCGCCTCAACGTCAGCCATATTGCCGGCCGTGACGTTTTCATCAGCAGGAACCTCATACGGGAGTTTCACCTTCTGCCATATCAGGAAGCCCTGGGCAGTGATGTATGACTCCATCCGCGATTTCCAAAATAGAAAATCAACTCCTGCAAAAATAAGAGGCTTGGTCGAATATTTGTCCATCGCCATGGCTCTTGAGACCGGTCAAGATCTATGGAAGAGCAAAACCGGTTCTGATACCAATTGAAAGATTGAAATGGCGATCAGAGGGGGAGTGAATGATCCCAAATAAAATTTTCCCCTAATCAAAGTACTCCAAACAATCTCGGAATAAAAATCTGAAACACCCAAAGATTTTCCTTCAAACTGGTGTTTCTCAGATTCGCACACCCTCCAAAACCCGAACAACTAGATAACTATGTGTACCCCTAGCTTGCATGGATGAGATCCATGAATAATGTGAGGGATTTTTTAATCGCAATCCTGGTTTCAAGTATCCAAACAATGAGGAATCAACTCAAAGACTACTTTTCTAAAAGAGATAAAGCTAAAATATGAAAGTCTCTTTCCACAAAAGTAAAAGCAGATTTTCCAGGAATTATCCTCAATTGGAGCAGGTGGTTGGTGAGATTCTGTTTCTCTAAACTTTTTGGGAATTTTTATCCCTATGATAAGTTGAGTCGTGAAAAAATCCACCAAAAATCACCTCAAAGAGCTTTGTATAATAAACATGAAAAATCAAGCATTACAGATAGTCAAGAACTTCGACTAGAATATTTGAGGCTCGGTTTTCACTTCATGGTGCTCAAATGGTGCAACCAGTGGACTCAAACATATATAAGTCGTGCACCTTTTCCAACAAGAATCACTTAAAAAGGATTTTTCTAGATTTTTATAAAAATCAAAGACTGACTGCTACGCAAAGAACAAGTTTCGGACAGATTTGCAATTTGATAAAAAAACTTGATCTCTAGTCTCTCCTAGGGTGCAAGAAAGATGTAAAACCATATGAACACCCTCAAGACATCCAAGGAGAACAACATTTAGAAGGAGGGGAGGCAAATCCAAATTGCGATAAAATAAATTGCGTGAATGCAAATGCGGGAAAGTAAATGCTGAATTTAAATTGCATAATTTAAATGTGTAAAGGAAATGAAACATGAATATAAATGAAGAACATTTCATTTCTGGAAGGAGAGGTTACAAAGGCTCACATTTCATGTCGGCAAACCTCAAAGGAGCATCAAAAACCTCAAAACCTTCAAGGGGGGAAGGCTACCCCTCCACCCCTATTTATACAACTCTTGGGCTACCTACCACCCTTGGATGAGCCTCTAAACCCTAGAGTATCCATCAAGGGATAGGATTTACCCACTCAACCAGCCATGCAAGAGTTCACCCAAAACCCACAACACATAATGGGTTTTCTTGCACGGTTCTCAAAGCACACTAACTAGACCCGCTAACCTATCAACTAGACCAAGATCCAATGGTCCTCATTGATCCACGCAGCGTCTAGCTACCATCTCATCAGTTCCTTGTCTTCACGACTTGCCACGACTCCGTCTCCGATCATCTTCCGGCAATCCCCGACCATTTGGACCTCCGACACTCCTCGCCTAGTCCCGATCATCCTTCGCCTCACCATGACCTAGCACCATCGTCCTGCAACCATAAAAACATGAAAACTCCTCACATAGCAATGCCCACAAATATGTGTAATAAATCCATCAAAGTCCACTCATTAAAATTCATTTTTACTCGATCTGACCATTAACACCGGGAAAACAGAGAAAACCTAAAATTGCTTCCAATTGAAAATCTATTTCAAATCAATCTCTAACAAGAGCAACCCAAGCTCAAATTTAGTCAAATACTCATCACAAATCTGGATAGACCTCCACATGGTCCTTCAATGCACCCGAGTATGCTCTAAGGGATCAAATCCTAGACCTTGATTAAATATGCTAATCTTGCATTGGTCTATGATAAGATTGAGCTTCTTCTTGCCTCTTACAAACTTCTCGAGAGTGCTAATGAGATACTCACAATATCGGAAGAAAGAGGCACATGAAGAACAAGGAAGAGAGGACGAAGAACCAGAAAGAGAAGCTCTTTCTGCATGTGCATTTTTCTCCCTCAGCAAGGCTGCCTCAATCTTGAGGGCCTGACAAGAAACACAATACGCATCTCTAATCCTATGGGCTTGGTCTTCTAACTTCTTCCTAAGTTCGACTTGGATTTATCCAAGTCCCGCTCAATCACATTACATCGCAAGCAACTTTCTTGTGACTTATCTAGTAAGTCCTTAGCAAGATTAGCACACTTGACATTTAGACATTCTTTGTCAAGTTTTAGTTGCCTACAGCCCTCAAATGAGCTGACTTGGTCCTTAGAAGCATGTATTTCAAGTTCATCGTTTCTAGAAGAAAGCTTCCTAAGGTGATCGCTCATGGCATCAATTTCAGCAAGCAATTTAGGGCAATTAGAGCATGACGGAGTAGAGTGAGCATGAAGAAAACTAGCATCTAGTGGAATAGCATCAATAGAATCATCGATAGCATTCTTCAACCTGAGACTATCTAATTCAGATAACACACTATCATGCATAGTCCTTAGGTTCTCCAACTCCACAAGAAGTGCATAACACAAAGAATAGTCATCAGTGACTCAAGAGGGAGAAGATCTAAGAGAAGCTAAATCTCGAGTGAAGGTACCTACTTCCTTCTCTAGCTCCACACACCTAGCTCTAGCTCTAGCATGAAATTTTCCTAATTTGCAGAAAGCTTCATTGAGCTGGTCATATGAGGGTACCTCATTCGAGTCATTGTAGAGCTCAGAGTCGGTGATGCCACTGGCGTCGGCCATGAAGCACATGTTGGAGAAATCGTCACCGCCTTTCTTCTCTTGTGGTTCATCCTCGCCCTCATCTCTCCATGTCTCCGTGTCGGAGAGTTTGATGTCGTCAAGCGCGGCGAGGACGCGGTGAAAGAGCTTCTTGTTCTTGGAGAAGTTGCGGTACTTCCTCTCACGTGCCAGCTCGCTAACTGGAGGCTTCTTGTTGCCGTTCTTGTCGATGTAGTCGTTCTTTGCCGAACCGCCGGTATCGTTCTTTGTCTTCTCCAGTTTGGGGAAATTAGCCCGAATGTGGTTGGGGCCACCACACTCGAAGCATGTGATCATGACACCTCTCTTCCTCTCTCTCACCCTCTTGTATGCATGTGAAAATTTGCGAGCAAGAAGAGCAAGCTCATTTTCTTCAAATTTTTCCAGTTGGTCATCGCTTAGCTCGCAAAGGTCAGAAAGAGAGAAACCAGCAGAAAGACAAGGGAAGATCCAGCGGGATCAGTGACCAAGGCCATCGACTGTGGTTTCATCTTGCGAGAGACGACGTCGACCTCATGAGTCTTTAGACGGGAGTAAAGCCCATCAAGAGTCAAGGGCGACAAGTCAGTAGTGTCCTTGATGGTGGTCACTTTCATTTCCCAAACTCGAAGATCGGGTGCGGTCAAGAAATGTCGAGCATTATCCGAGTCAGAGTATATGTAACCGACTGCTTCGAGGTCGCTCAAAATCTTCGTAAACCGACCAAAGAACTCGTCAAGATTATCACCAACGTGTTGTTCAATCTTGTTGAACTCACACTTGAACTGATCCTGCTTCACGGTCTTGATTTGAGCAGTGCCCTCATGGTAAGCATCGAGGGTCACCCAAATCTAGTGAGCGGAACGGAGGTGAGAGATCCTATCATAATCACTGCGGCTAAGACCCTGTATGAGAATGTTCCTTGCCTTAGTGTTCGCCTCAATGTCAGCCATATTTCTGGCCGTGACGTTTTCATTAGTAGGAACCTCATACAGGAGTTTCACCTTCTGCTATACAGGGAAGCCCTAGGCAGTGATGCATGACTCCATCTGTGATTTCCAAAATGGAATATCAAATCCAGCAAAAATAGGAGGCTTGGTAGAATACTTGTCCATCACGATGGCTCTTGAGACCGATCAAGATCTATGAAAGAGCAAAACCGGCTCTAATACCAATTGAATGAGCGAAATGGCGATCGGAGGGGGGTGAATGATCCCAAATAAAATTTTCCGCACTCAAAATACTCCAAACAATATCGCAATAAAAATCTGAAAAACCCAAAGATTTTCCTTCAAACTAGTGTTTCTCAGTTTCGGACACCCTCCAAAACCCGAACGATTGACAACTGTGTGTACCCCTAGCTTGCATGGATGAGAACCATGAATCATATGAGGGATTTTTTAATTACAATCCTCGATGTCAAGTGTCCAAACAAAGAGGAATCAATTCAAAGACTACTTTTCTAAAAGAGATAAAGCTAAAACACCAAAGTCTCTTTCCAGAAAAGAAAAAGCAGATTTTCCATGAATTATCCTCAATTGGAGCAGGTGGTTGGTGAGTTTCTGTTGCTCTAAATTTTTGGGAATTGTTCTCCCTGTGAGTAGTTGGGTCATGAAATAGTCCATCAAAAATCACCTCAAAAAGCTTTGTAGAATAAACATGAAAAATCAAGCATTATAGATAGTGAGGAAGTTCGATAAGAATGTTTGAGGCTTGGTTTTCACTTCATCGCACTCAAACGGTGAAACCAGTGACTCACAAATTTTTCCAGAGATGGATATATGATTCATGCACCTTCTCCAAAAGCTCCTCAATCTGCTTCTTCATTTCTACTAGTTCATCAGTAGGCATCCGATAAGGTCTTTTTGCTATCGGTGCTATCCCTGGTGCTAACTCGATGACGAATTCGGTATCACGGTCCGGTGGCATACCCGGTAAATCTTCTAGAAATACTTCTGTATATTCTCTGACTATTGGTACATCCTCTATGCTGGTGGCTTTCATGCTATTGACCATTAACTTACCATCACGAACTGCTATCGCTTGAAATTCCACCTTCTCTCCTTGAGGGCTCTCGATTGATATGACCCTTTGAGCACAATCCAATATCGTCTTATGCTTGAACAACCAATCCATTCCAAGAATAACATCTAGGATTTGGGTATCCAAAATGATTAGGTTCGCTAGGAACTCTACCCTATTAATTAGCAGCTTAACTCCCAAGCACCGAAGGCTAGATCTTAACTCAGATCCTGGAGCTTGGACTAGCATCAAGCATTTAAGATTTTCATACTCATACCATTTTTAGTTGCAAAAGCTCGAGAAACAAATGAATGCGAAGCTCCAGAATCGAATAAAACTGTTGCAGGTACTGAGTTTACCAAAAACTTACCCAGTACGACGTCTGATACTTCTTGGGCTCCATCTGCGGTGATGTGGTTGACTCTGCCTCTTACCGTAGCTTGAGGCATCGCTCCTACCTGACTAGCTCCCCGGTTTGCTCCTGACATTGGCGCCTTAGCAGGTGTTGTTCCAAGAGTGAAACACACTAGCGTGACGCCTCCCTTCTGCGGATACCTGTTAGCAAAGTGCCCCAACTTGTTGCAACTTTAGCACCTCCTAGCGGCCGACTGTTGAACACCTCCTAGAGCATTATTTCCCTGGACCGAAGTCTGATAATTCTGTCTAGATGGTCGCGGCGCAGTTGTCACTGTCTTGCTAGCAGCTGGTGGCTGGAATCTGGAGAATTATTGCGGTGTCATTCTCATTCGTAGGTGGTTAGGACATCCACCTTGGTTGGTCATCAAGTGCTTGAGATTATCCCCAAGCTCCTTGCGCTTATCCTCCAAGATCAAAGCTTTATTCACCAACTCCTGGAAGTCTGGGAAGTTGTGGGTGATCACCAACTCGCAGCCTCTGAATTCACCCCTTCATAAAGCGGACCGCTCGCCTTGTCTGTTGCTACGTACTCAGGAGCATAGCGAGCCAACTGCGTAATTTATTCAAGTATTCGGCTACTGATTGGCCTCCTTGCTTAAGAGCCCTGAACTCTTCCTTCTTCAGGTCCATCATTCCGTCTGGCACATGGTACTGATGGAAGGCTGGTTGAGGACGGCATGCTCGCACGGTCAGGTGAAGACGGAACATGGTGTCGCGGAGTTCGTCGGCATAATCATGGCAGATCCGTCGAAAAGCAAGTCTGGCAGCTTCTTGAATTCCAGCCTCGTACGAAAACCTCTTGGCAGTGATGTGGATCGGTCTAGTGGTCTCATCACGCTCTCGAGCGAAGATGGTCAGCTTGCAGAAGAACCCCCAACAACTCAATATCACTGTGTGACAACACATGACACACCAATATATAAACATTGTTCCATAATCCATTAGTCAAGATTAAATATCAATGTTCCAGATACATGTGATGACGTGGCATGGCTAAGCAAACTAATACGGTCTAACTAGTCCCATGTTGATTATTAATATTAACCAACTATAGTTCCATATCCTAGGGTGACAATTAGATCATGGCATACAATTGACAAGGTATGATTTAATTCAAATAGGCATATTATCTAGTTCCTAGATTAATTGAAATCATTTATACACAAAGTATCATGCATAAATTTTAAAGACAAAATATCAATTTTGTGAAATTAGGTGCAATATTATCAAAGCACAACTTGCCTTGGAACAGGTGCTGGTCTTGCTTTGAACTTGGGTCTTGAAGCGGCGAATCTTCCTCCAGAGCACCGAGCAATTCAACGTCTACACGAATCGAGATAAAATAGAATAAACACCCAAAACAGAGAGAAAATAGACTCCAAAAATTCAATTAAAAAGCACCATTAAATATATCTTGAATTTACAAATTTTTAGAAATTTTAATCACTCAAATTCGAGTTAAAATGCAAAAGTTATAGCCTTTTGAAGTTTGAATAAATACTGAAAATACATAAATTGGAAAATCCGATTTTCCAGAATTATTTTTCTACTGGAAATTACCGATTAATGCGCAAGCGACACGTGGACCAATCAAAGATGGACACGTGACTTCGGCGCATGGACTCAGTCCACGAAACTCTGCTGGTCCACCGTGGACTCGAGGTATCAGGTTGTGGACCTACCGATGTCGAGATGACATCATCGCGACACGTGGGCCAACCAAATTGCGCCACGTCGCTCGGTCTACAGACCACGTCCACGGCACGAGCCTGTCCACCGTGCATCCGGCGCATAACGCTTCGGCTTTCGAGCTGACACGCGTCGCACATCCGCGCAGGGATCCAACGGTTCACGATCTACTCCTATGCGGCTCAATCCTAACCGCTCATCTTAAATCTAATGGCCAACCTTACCTGAGCAGAACACTGTTTACACTGAGACGAGGCACGATCTGGACGGTCCGGCGAAGATCCGACAGCTGAGCAAAGCTCTAAAGCATGACGACGTCGCGGCGGCGCTGAGTTCCCGGAGATGAAGACGACGACGAGCTCGACGGTGAACTAGGTCCTTTCGGTGATGAAGAGGTGCTTATCACAAACGAGCTTGGCAGCTCCGGTGCGGCTCGACGCGGTGAACCCGAAACTGGAACCCACACGGCGGATGGAGGCTCGATGGCAGCGACACGACGAGAAAACAAGCGGCGACGCTATGAAGAACTACGACGAGCTCTCGGGGCTAAATGGCGACGACTCTGAGGCTAGGAATAGAGTGACTGGATGTGCAAGGGGAAGCGGAACATCGGGGTGCAGGCTGCAGCTTTTATAGCATCTGCGTGTGCGCAAACACGGCAAGCCTAGCAATCCGCGGCGGAGACGGCGTGTGGCGGCGATTTCGGAGACTCTGCCGGAGACGTCGACTGACAAACGTCTGATCTACAACGAACGGCCACGATCACTCCCCGGGCGATAAGATCCGATCCGCACTTTCCAAAATCAACGGATGCGATCCAACCTTTCCAAAAATAACACGTACGATTTCTTCCGCACGATCTTGATCTAACGGCTCGCAGGCGTTAGGGTTTCTTTTCTCATCTTTAAATCACACGCATCCCTTTGCGATCCAACGGCCGACGCGATACCTACGACGTGGCTTGATGAAGACCACACGATGAAGATCCGATCGCATGGCTTCAAGATGGCGACGCTGGCCGAGCAGCCGCACAATGATGGGTCACAAGACGCGAAACAAAGATCGGGCCCGCCCAAGATTATTCATTTGATTTTTAAACGGGTTTTTGATTTAAAATAATTACAGAAATCAGTTTACTGAGTTTTAAGCAATTAAAATATCAGGAAAAATCCCATAAAATTCTCATAAATACTTTGAGACATTTTGAACTCAAGTAAAATATTTTTGGCAAAACTTTATATTAGTTTTTATCTAGTTATAATTAGTTTTCACAAAAGGTTCAATATACTTAATTAAAATAAATTCAATTAATTTTTGGAAAATCCAATAAATTCAGAAAATCACCAAAATGCACATGAGTGAAATTATAGGCAAAATTGGGATGTTATAGTGAATGATGTCAAAATAAATTTTATCCCCCAAAGAAAACAAGCCAAAAACCATAGAAAACAAATAGAAGCCAAAAATAAAAGCAGGTAGATATCGACTTACCGGTCCTTCTGTAACACCTGCATCTCCCAGGGCATTGACCGTCGACAAAGCGGTCTTCTGAGTGATGCCACATCTAGTCTTTTGATAACAATTCAGCATCATCTCTTCTAGAGCAGTTTTTATATCTTCGATTTCTCTACGTTAAATCATCCATCGTCGGAACGATTATAGCTTCAGCGTTGAGATCGGATGGTGGAATCGACTTCCCTGATGAAGACATGGTGGTCCCACTGGGCGTGCCAAGAGTGTGTTGATGTCAAAAACTTGAATTAGGGTTTCTGACAACAGCACACCAGACGTACACCTGGTTCAGAGCGTGCCAGTCGATTTGACCTGTAATCGACAAGGTAAAATATGAAGTTCACTCAAAGCCGATCGTGAAGATCAATCGTCTTAGATTCAATCAGCTCAAAGCCGAACAAACCAAGATAAAAGGGTAAATCTAATTAGCCGATCAAGGCTAATCAGAGGATAAAGGTAGATCGATTCTGAAGAAGGCGATGCGCAGCAAAATCAGAATAAATTGAACCTGGGGCGTAATTGAAGGAGATCAACAATCGGCGATGCGCAACTTTATTGATCAAGATCGAATTACAAATACTAAATTACAAGAACTACTCCTAGTCAATAGGAAAAAGAGAACTAATTAAATTTGTGGGTTTGATTGTGTTGATGTTTTTTCGGCTCTCCCTTGTCCTCTTTTTATATCCGTCGAGCGATCATGTCCTATTACAACACGTTACAAAGCATGATCCGTATCGGCCTTAATCCAGATAGTTTTCCTTTAAAATCTTGACCGTCACCAAATATCTTCAAATCTTTCCAAATCGTCCGTTGGTTACTATATGTTGAATTTATCTTGCCGATTTTGACCATACCTGCCAAATTCTGGTGCAAACATGAGGTTTACAAAGCCCTACAACAAAGTGGGCAAAGCTCAAAGGAGCACACAAATCTCTAAAACCTTCAAGAGCGGGAAGGCACCCCTACCCCTCTATTTATACTACTCTTGGGTCATCCTCCACCTTGGATGAGTCCTAAACCTGAAGGCACACCATCAAGGGCTAGGATTGACCCACTCATACAGACATGTAAGGGCTAACCCAAAACCCAAAAAGCAAATGGGTTTTCTTGCACGGTTTTGAAATCATACTAACTAGACCGGCTAACCTATCTGATGGGGACGATGGCCCGATCTTCCGACAGGTAGTAGTAAGTCGATTGGTGGAGAACTCGACTTTGACAATCCGGCTTCCAATCAGAAAGGATTCGAACCCTGCAATCGCTACACTACGGCTGCGTTGGTTATCAACCACGCACAAACACGGTTGACCTCGCCAAGAAGGCTTATCCCTTGCATGCGAATCGAGAACACAAGCAAGAACATAGAAGATGCAGTCTGAAATTGCGAATAATATTAAGCACATGAGTTGGGGTTCCACAAACCGATGAACAGCGAAAAACTAACAAAGTGTTTAGTTGTAATCTAAGCAAAACCCATTTATTCTAGCGACAGCTACTGAATATATATGAGGAAGAGGGCAAGGGAGGCGGCCAAGGGGATGGCCGTGCAACCCTAGGTCGTATAAGGCCTTTGGGCCCAAGTGGAGGTGGCGCAGCACCTGGCAGATTCTGTTTATCATATTGATTTGATGATTCCCGTCGATCCAGAAGGTGTTTGGATGTGAAACCACTTCTGTTGGAAAGCCCTCATTTTTGCCTTCTCCGTAGAGTCCAAGAACGCCTCTAACGGACTTCGTATGACCCAAATATGGTAATTTTTAGTTGGACTGCTCCTGGGGCCGAACTGGACTCGTGAACGAATTGGGCTTGATCTTGGGTTGGGCTTGGAGCATCAGAAGTTGTTGGGCCCTTGTCTTGGCTTGAGATAGAAGCATGGATTTCTGCACCGGCATGGTCTCATCATCCTCCCCTTGTTGATTTTGAGTCGTCCTCGACTCAAGCTCATTGGCCTGCAAAAGGTTAGTTGTAGTGGTGGCAAAGAAACGAATATATTCTTTGGTTATTGATGGTGTGGCACATTAAAAGAAGATTTCAAAATGGTACAAATATAAAGTCGATGCACCATGTCCTTTCCTTTATCATAATGTTTTCCAATAGCATGAAAACTAACACTGGATGTCCATGACAAATTAGCAGGCATAGAAAATCTCTCCTCTAAACAATTGAGATCACATATGACATCAAATTCAATAAACCCAAAGTATTCAAGGAAGACAACAGTTTAATCTCATCCTTTTCATTAGTAAGGTGAATAACATGTTTATTTTCAGCACATGTGTTTAGATCAAAAATAAAACTGACATGTTCATTCACTAGTTGAGGCATGGATATAAATGGGACATTATCACACAACACTTCTTTATCACTAGGGATAGCAAGACAATCATATTGTGACAAAAGTGATTTAGTTTGAGTGTCCACTAACTGTTGTTTTAGCATAGCACCAGTATTGGCAAAATTTAGCACATCAACAGAATTCTCTCCTCGTGTGAAAATAGAACATATGTCGTTACCTTTGTTTTCTAGATTAGCCGATTTAGGCATGTCATGATCTGTACATTCTTGAGGCATGCATGGGATAGCTAGTATCTCCTGCTCCTCCTTCTTTTGCGTGTTTTCCTTATCGTTCTTGTTCTCAATGTCCTGTGAAAAGTTAGTAGCATGTGGAAACTCGACAAGATGCCGTTCTTCCAAAGAAAATTCTTCCTTTTGGCAATTATAGACATTAATTTCAGCAAGATGTGTTTCATGTTCAATTTGATTTTCAATCTCACAAGCAAGATTAAATAAACTAGAGAGAGAACTATATTCCTTATCAACAAGAATACCCTGAATTTTCATATCAAGTCCATTTAAGAATTTTATTTCCTTAGCTTCTTCAGATTCATGTAAGCCACAACGCAACAACAAAGTTTCTAATTCCTCGTAATATGCCTTGACAGTTTTATCACTTTGTTGTAAACGTTGCAATTCATAAATTAACTTTTTAGAATGAATCGTAGGAACAAATTCATCTCTCAATAGTCGTTTCATATCTTTCCATATTTTTGGTACTTTCTTATAAGCACAAAAATCGTTCCACCAAATTGATGCACAGAGAGTTAAAGCACTAGCGGCAACTTTTAATTTTTCATTTATTACAGAGGTTACATTTCGAAAGAATTTTATCTACCTCTATTTCCCAATCAATATAAGCAACAACACCAAATCCATTATAAGAAGGAAGAACTGGAAAATTCTTACCTTTACCAACAGAAGGAGATGAATTAAAGTTGGGTTGGTGCTTATGCTCTTTTCTGTCAAGTGCATTCTCCATGTTTTGAATTTGCTTATTCATAGTCTCATTCATCTCTCAAAGCATCTCTCGGAGCTCATTATAAAGAACACACTAGTTACCATCCTGGTCCTCCGGTACCCCTACAATTGCTTAGTAGAAAACAGAAAATAGCACAAAGTATTATCCCTATCAACTACTAGGTACTGGACAGTGGGATTACAAACTCTCACGTGTCTTACCGAGCTCTTGCAAGGTTCTTACCAAAGCAGTGGGTGGCTCAACCGGTGGCTAGTTCGTGATACTGTGAGGGTGTGAGCGAAGCGATTGCAAAGAAGAACCTGAACTGATAAGAAGTATGTGGAGCTCGGAAGGCAATATTTAGTAGCAAGGAATAAGCAATATCGAAATCAGATTAGCAAACTGAATAAATGTCCAATGTACTTGTCACAGTTGCTAGCCTAACCATGTTCCTAGAACTAGTTCAACCTAGCAAAGGATATATCAAAGCACATAGGACTCAAAGGATGCAAGCAATTCTGATTATTTGCTTCTCTTTCCCTCTTTTTGCTTCTTTTTTTCTCTGATTTTTCAGTGCGGCTCTTTTTTTGCACTTGCCTTTTATTTTTCTTTCTTTTAAATCAAAGGCAAAAAAAAATATCATGTTTTGGAACGAGAGAAAACGTTAAACAGATGACTGAAAAATTGGCAAAAACAACATAGGAAAATTTCGGGGTCTAGAACTCGGTCTTAGAGGCCGGTTTTGAGGGTAAAAAATTTCATAGGTCCTAGGACCTATGGATTTTTCAGATGCGCGTCGTCGTCCTCTTCAAAACAAAAAAAAGGACGCCCCAATCGGAGTTCATATGCAGAAGTTATGCCTGTTCTACTAAACACTGCGCGATCTAGAATTGCCTGCGACTTCACTTCTTCCTTTCGGTTAGGGCTAAAATAGCAATAGGATCACGGGTGAAAAAGGGTGGCCAGCGGTGCAGGGCAATTGACACAAGGCGGCTTGCAACCTATCAAGGGCTTGCGAAGCGGGATATATAATGCAGAGCGGTGGCAAGGACCAACCGAGTAGGACTTAGTTCGGTTCAAGGGTTGGCAGTGGTGGGATGACTAACGGTGCAAAACAAGAATTAGGGCAACGGAAATGGACAACTAGAAACTAGGATCATGACCACAAACCAGCAACAAGACGATGACAATGGACACAAATTCAACAAAGCGAAACTGAAACGATAATTGCAAAGGCACAAGGGGTTGTAGGACAGCAGAATTGATAATGAACTTTTTGTGGTGCAATTTTTCTGGGCTCTAGGACGATGGCAAAAAAAAAGTGGGGATACAAGAATTATCTATCGGGCAACCGAGGCTCTGATACCACTTTATGGGGACGATGGCCCAATCTTTCGATAGGTAGTAGTAAGTCGATTGGTGGAGAACTAGACGTTGATGATCCGGCTTCCAATTAGAACGGATTCAAACCCTGCAATCGCTACACCACGGCTCCGTTGGTTATCAACCACGCACAAACACGGTTGACCTCGCCAAGAAGGCTTATCCCTGCATGCGAATTGAGAACACAAGCAAGAACGTAGAATATGCAATCTAAAATTGCGAATAATATTAAGCACACGAGTTGGGGTTCCACAAACCGATGAACGACGAAAAAATGACAAAGTGTCTAGTTGTAATCTAAGCAAAACCCATCTATTCTAGCGATGGCTACTGAATATATATGAGGAAGAGGGCAAGGGAGGCGGCCAAGGGGATGGCCGTGCAACCCTAGGTCATACAAGGCCTTTGGGCCCAAGTGGAGGTGGCGCAGCACCTGACAGATTCTGTTTACTATATTGATTTGATGATTCCTGTTGATCTAGAAGGATTTTGGATGTGAAACTAATTCCGTTGGAAAGTCCTCGTCATGGGCTTCTACGTAGAGTCCAAGAACGCCTCAAACGGACTTCATATGACCTAGATATGATTATTTTTAGTTGGACTGCTCCTGGGGGACAAACTGGACTCATGAACGAATTGGGCTTGATCTTGGGTTGGGCTTGGAGCATCAGAAGTTGTTGGGCCCTTGTCTTGGCTTGAGATAGAAGCATGGATTGCTGGGCCGGCATGGTCTCATCACTATCAACTAAACCAAGATCCAATGGCCCTCATTGATCCTTGCGGTGCCTAGCTAGCATCTCGTCCATTCCTTGTCTTCATGGCTTGCCACAACTCCGTCTCCGATCATCTTCCGGCGATCCCCGATCGTCTAAACCTCCAGCACACCTCGCCTAGTCTCGATTATCCTTCGCCTCAGCATGATCTAGTATCATCGACCTGCAACCATCAAAAACAAGGGAACACCTCACAATGCATCGCCTCACCAAAGTTTGCTTCAAGTCCGGCACTACCACTCCCTAGGGCCGGTAGTGCCGAGTTTGTCGGCACTACCGCTCCCCAAAGCCGGTAGTGCCGCTCGCACTGAAATCCAGAAACATCTTTTCTGTAAAATAACAACCGTCGTCTTTGGGCCGGTAGTGCCGAGTTTGTCGGCACTACCGCTCCCCAGAGCCGGTAGTGCCACTTTTGCAGACTCAACTCAAATTGCTTCAAATTTGAAAATCCAATTAAGATCAAACTCAAACTAGAACAACCCAAGCTCAAATTTAGTCAAATACTCATCACAAACATGGGTAGACCTCCACTTGGTCTTTCAGAAAAACTAGCATCTACAGAAATAGCATCAATAGAACAAGTGATAGCATTCTTCGACCTAAGACTCCCAAGCTTAGAAACCACACTATCATGCATAGTCCTTAGGTTCTCAAGCTCCATAAGCAAAGCATCACAAAGAGTACAGTCATGAGATACTCGAGAGGGAGAAGATCTAAGAGAAGCTAAGTCCCGAGTCAAGGTACCTACTTCCTTCTCTAACTCTATACACCTAATTATAGCTCTATCATAAAATTTTCCTAGCTTGCAGAAAGCTTCATTGAGCTGGTCATAGGAGGGTACCTCGTCTGAATTGCTGTAGAGCTTGGAGTCGTTGATACCGTTGGTGTCCGCCATAAAGCAATCTCGGTGAAGTAGTCGCCGCCTTTGGTATTCTCTTGCGGATCATCCTCGCCCGCGTCGCTCCAAGTCACCATGTTAGAGAGGTTGATATCATCGAGTGCGACGAGGACACGGTGGAAGAGCTTCTTGTTCTTTGGGAAGTTGTAGTACTTCTTCTCACACACTGGGTCACAAGCTGGAGGCTTCTTGTTGCTGTTCTTGTCGATGTAGTCGTTCTTTGCCGAACTGCCAGAGTCGATCTTGCCCTTCTCCAGCTTGGGGCTGTTCGCTCGAATGTGGTTGGAGCCACCACACTCGAAGCAGGTGATCGTGCCACCTCTCTTTCTCTCCCTCACCCTCTTGTATGCATGAGAAAATTTGCGAGCCAAAAGAGCAAGCTCATTTTCTGCAAATTTTTCCAGTTGGTCATCGCTTAGCTCGTAAAGGGGTGGAGTGGGAAAACCCAGCAGAAGAATCCGAAGTGGATTCAGTGGGATTGGTGACCAAATCCATCAACTGAGATTTTGTCTTGCGAGAGATGACAGCGATCTCATGAGTCTAGAGACGGGAATAAAACCTGTCAAGAGTCAGAGTTGATAAGTCCGTAGTGTCCTTGATGGTGGTCACCTTCATCTCCCAAACTCGAAGATCGAGTGCGGTCAAGAAATATCGAGTATTATCTGAGTCAGGGTATATGCAACCAACTGCTCGGAGGTCGCTCAAAATATTCGTAAAACAACCAAAGCATTCGTTAAGACTCTGACCAGTGTGTTGTTCAAATTTGTTTTAATCACGCTTGAATTGGTCTTGTCTCACGGTCTTGATTTGGGTGATGCCCTCATGGTAAGCATCGAGGGTCACCCAAATCTGATGAGCAGAACGAAGGTGAGAAATCCTATCGTACTCACTATGGTTCAGACCCTGTACGAGGATGTTCCTTGCCTTAGCATTTGCCTTAACATCAGCCATATCGCCGGCCGTGACATTTTCATCGGTAGGAACCTCATACGGGAGTTTCACTTCTACCATATCAGGAAGCCCTGGGCAGTGATGTACGAGTCCATCCGAGATTTCCAGAAAGGAAAATCAACTCCAGATCAAGATGGAAGGCTTGGTGGAATACTTGTCCATCGCCATGGCTCTTGAGACCTGTCAAGATATATGGAAGAGCAAAACCGGCTCTGATACCAATTGGAGGACCGAAATGGTGATTAAAGGGGGGTGAATGATCTCAAATAAAATTTTCCTCACTCAAAATGATTCGACCAAGCCCACAAACAATTCAATCAAAAGGGGCAAAGGAAATGGAGGAAGTTTTTCGGCAAATCCGGTATGACCGGGTTGAATCCAGTAGCACCGGAATCCGATATGACTGTACAAAGGGCGGTATGACCAACCTCAAGAACAACAAGAAGAACAGAGTCAAGAATAGCACGAACTCAAAATCTAATTTGAGGAATCTTTTGATCGGTTGGACAAAAACGCACGAAACATGGTAGATGTGATCCTAAGGATGTCAGGAACTTATTCCAACCTTCATTCGCAAGGATTGATTTTAAATTTAGACCTTTTTCACTTTGAAGGAAGAACATACCAAGTTTGAGCAAAACTTGAGAACTTGATCTTGTACTTGCTCATGGGGTTTTGATGATGAATACAATCTTAGATAACCTCTCACACGTCACATCTAGCAAGAACACAAGTCCAAAAGCTCTCAAACACGATCTAGAAGAATGATTACTTAAGCATACAAGATCGGTTTCTTGCAAAAAAGAACACAAGATTTGACGAGATGATTAGGATATATTCTGAAGAAGACTCATCCATCAATCATGCATCCTAAGCACAAGATCCACAAGCATTTAGAAGGATGAGAGGCAAATCCAAATGTGCAAGAATGTAAATTGCGGAATTTAATTACTGAATTTAAATGCGTAAAGAAAATTCAAGTATAAGAGAAAATGATTTGCATTCCTGGAAGGGAGGTTTACAAAGCCTCACAACAAAGTGGGCAAAAAGCTCAAGGGAGCCAAAACCCCTAAAACCTTCAAGAGGAGGAAGGCTACCCCTCCGCCCCTATTTATACTACTCTTGAGTCACCCTCCACCCTTCGATGAGTTCCTTCTACCCTAAGGATCACCATCAAAGGCTAGGAATGACTCCCACACACAGCCATACTAACTAGACCTGCTACTCTATCACCTAGACCGCGATTCAATGGCCCTCCTTGATCTGAGTAGCTCCTAGCTAGTAGCTCCTAGCTAGTATCTCAACCAGTCCTTGTCTTCCAGGTTCGTAGCAACTCCATCTCCGATAATCTTCTAGCGATCCTCAATCGTCTAGACCTCCGGTGCATCTCGCCTAGTCCCGGTCTTGCTCCGCCTCACCATGATCTAGCACCGTCGTCCTGCAACCATCAAAAATAAGGAAAACTCATCACATAGCTATGTCCAACAAAGATATGCAATCATCACCCAATTGCATCGCTCAACAAGTTGACATTACTGACCACTGTAGCGACTTCATCGAGTTGCCACCATCGAGTTGGATCCCTGCTTGAGTAGAAACTCGACCACCGTTTCAACCGCATCGAGTGATCGACCATATGTCAAACTCGATACCTAGTCTATCGACCTCAACTCGATACCAAGTCTATCGACCACATGTCCAACTCGATCAATCACGTCACCAAGTCGATAACAAGATATCGAGTAACAATTGGTTAAATTAAGGACTAGATTTGAGCTGACTGCGAAGTGCTCGACCCAGCAACATTTCTACTAGATACTTAGCTACTACCAGTCTACTCGAATCATTCGACCACATGTCAGTAGGACGTTACTCGAGGTCGGTAGAGCCGCTCGTGATAGACACAAATCAAATTGCTTAAATTTGAAAATCCAATTCAAATCAAACTCAAACCAGAGCATACCAAGCTCAAATTTAGTCAAATACTCATCACAAAACATGGGTAGACCTCCACATGGTCTTTCAAAGACAAATCCAAAATTTAAAACTTCCATGAAGGAAGATGGTTGCAAGGGTATTTTTTTCACCAAAAGAAAAATGAAGCGATCAGGTAATCCTTTTCTAGTAAAGGCAGAAAGCATAAACCCTCAGAACTTAAGTTTTGTACAAAAAACTTCAACAACTTCTTTTAAGCGTGGAAACCGATTTACACGTACGAAAGGTAATAATTTTCCCCACAAAACAGCCAACATTAACCAACAAAACCAATCACCAGAACTGTAGTAATAGCAACCAATAAAGACTCATTCACTAAACAATTTTTCTTTGTCTCCGACCATCGAAGACATAAAAAAGCAACCTTCTCAAGAAACTCTAAGATCTATGACGTAATAGACAACAACTCTCCCCTACGAGAGGATCCTAATTCTCCGGTGGTGGCTCTACCGAACCACACATAAACACCACCCTTACCACAGCCCAAATGAACAATACTAAAACACTTCGGCACCCCTAATTCACATAAACACATTCATTCATTCCGTTCTTTCATAATCCTAGCAGCATACGTCATAATAACATCATGCATGAGCAAAACATATCATTCATCATCATAACTCAAATAAAATATTACAATGCAATGCAATGATTTACCATACCCTTCCGACTGTGCATCAGAGTGTGTCAAGTTTTAAATCAGTTAACCAACCTATATAATATTTTTAAGGTTATTATCCTATGATAAAATTTTAAAGAGTATATGAAGGACCAAGATAGCCAAGCCAATGCCCTTAGATATAAAATGGAAGCGGAAGAATCAGTTTTTGAAGTTTTCAGCCTGAGGCTGGCACTACCATAATGAACAGTAAAATCAGGTATATGATCAGTAATTTCAGCACGAGTTCAAATCAAAAATTGATGTAACTTTTGATTGAATGATTCAAAACTCTTGAAACTTTTTGTGCACCTTCCTAAGTGTCGAATATCTAAACATGGGGTATGTGTCCGCAAAGGATACATGAAGGATATGTCCTAACGACATGCAGAGATTCCGGATATCACGGTCTTTCCATGGGATAAGATATGTGCGAAAGAGATAACTCCATATTAGGAAAGGATTCGATCTTGTTCCCGTTACGAGGAAACCGACTCGAGTACGCCTGATATTCAAGGAAGTATGGATATGCTGCGAAGATCACGCGATGATGGGCTCCACATTAGCTACGATCTGGTACTCCAAACCGACTATAACTCGGCTTGAGGCCAAGCTACCCTGACTATATAAGGCCGGGGGTAGGGGTCCTCAGGAGGTAGAGCAATTCTCAGAAGATTAGCCATTTAGAGCTTTTAAGCAAGTAGTCCCTTTTGCGCATAGAGCTTAGGAGTCGATGAACCCTGTTTCATCATCCTCTAGCCTTAGCTTAGGTGTGATCCACATTGTAACTAGGTCTAGACACATTGCTCTATACTTTGTTCATCTACTCCATATATCATCCATATAGGAGTAGGGTATTACTCCGCTAGGGGGCCTGAACCAGTCTAAATCGTGTCCCTCCGATTTTGTGCTTGACTCTGCTAACCCAAAGGTACTCGAAGGTATAAATTTATTTTTCAATTTTCCAACCTCTGATAGTTGGCGCGCCAGGTAGGGGCCCTCAACTGTTTATTGCAGGTCAAGCATGTCTTCGGTGCGCGCTCACATCGGATTTTCTGATGACTACCGGTGCGACAATTTTTTCTCAGTCACCGCCATCAACCAAGCACCTGTGATCGGATCTGAGATCGCCATCAGAACCATGCTCTATCGATGGAGGTCGAGCGAAGATCTAGTGCACATCAGCTTCGCAGAGTCCCATTCTTGGGACCCATGACGAGAGGTTGGCTTCATCGACTTTGACCCAACAGAGCCCAACGTTCTCATGTTCATTGACACAGAAAGCGAAAGCGACGGCCACAGCAGCCAGGGCAATAGCACAACAGATCGATGCATGTTCATGGCTGAAGCCAACAACGGTGCTACTGTCGGTAATTCCCAAGAAAGGAACCCAGGGGCAGACGCGGCTCAAGACCCTACAAATGCTGTTGCTCCCAACACCGCAGATCATCGGCGTGATCTAGCAGTTGCGTCCACAGCCGGGATCGCAATCAATCTATCGAGGCAACTTGACCTTGATGATCCAACGACACCCCACTCGTGGGTGTGACATCTTCAGGGATAGCAAATTCCTCGATAGCTCAACCACAACAGTAGGCCCGGTCGCCTCCGAGAGCAGCATCCCATCAGAGCCACAACAGTGACATCTTCAGCACTCCTAAGGCAAATGTCCAATGTGCTCACATGCGGCTTAAATCCCTTTTGCCACTTGATCCGGGCAACCCGATGACTCCAGTGTTGGCCCAGATTAAAACGATGCTCGATTAAGCGCAAGCGCCGACCGCTCGAGTTGCTAACTCGAGGCTAGAATGTACCAGTCAGCATGGCACCAGAAGCCAACGGTCAGGACCATCCCACCGCCATCGAGCAGTAGGATCGGTGGTGGCATGTTCCAACTAGAAAGTTCCGAGACCAGTTCACTCCAACCTCCATCGAGGACATCCCGAAGATCTTCGAGATCGAATTCCTCATGATCGACAAGACTTGCGGGATGTCATGTGCGGTCAGAAGGAGGAACATGATCGGGTAGATCACGAGTGATGGAAAAACGAGTCCCCACCTTCGAGGTCCCAATCTCCCGCACGTCGAGCCTGAAGGGGCGAATCTCCGCCCTTGAGGGTCCACTTGCATGCACAACACAGGCTCCCTCTTCGGCAAGGTTCACGATAGGTGACCCTTGAGGATGTCTATGAAGGATGCAAGGCCTTTACCCCCGACCAACGTGCAGTAAGGTGGCCGAATAAATTCAAACCGGGCCCTATCGAAAAGTACTTAGGAAAAATCAACCCCATCGAGTGGCTGCAGATCTACACTACAGTCAAGATGACTACTAGGGGAAGCGAGAAGGTGATGGACAATTACCTACTCACCACCCTGGATGGTGCCACAAGGTCCTGTTTGCTCAACCTCCGCATAAGTCAATATCCTCATGGGCGGATTTGTGGGCCCAATTCATCGCCAACTTCCAAGGCACAGATGAATGCCTCGGAACACGCAGTGACTTGCATCGGGTGATTCAAAAGCCAGGTGAGTCGTTGTGTGGCTTCATTTGCCACTTCAACGATAGGCATAACTTGATCACTGACATCTCGGATAAGGCTGTCATAGTCGCCTTCGAAAACGGTGTCAAGGATAGGGAGTTGAAAGGAAAGCTGGCCACTCGAAAGATCTGAACCCCCAAAGAGCTCTTTGAGTTTGCAGATAAATGCGCCATACATGTCGAGGCTCGATACCATCTCGATGACCCCAAGCCTAGCAATGACAAGCCCGAGTCGTCTAAGCAGGGGGCGAAGAGGAATAAGAATCACGGGGAAAAGCACAAGGGTGATTCTACCGTAGCCGCGGTTCAAAGAGGCAAGGCGCGTAATACTGGTGACAACAAAGGTCGAGGCTGTGGGGGAGGCAAATACTGCCCAGTCCATCACACGAACAAACACAACTTCGACGAGTACCAGGTGATCTGCAAGAAGGTCCAGGAGAAACTCAAGGCCACCTTAGCCAAACGCGGGGTCGAGCAAGCCAAGGAGAAGCCCTAAGATGATGAGCCCAAATATCATGGGGCTGACCATAAGTTGGCGCATATTTTTGGAGGATTTGCCACGTATGAGTCTAAGAGGCAATACAAGGCAATCGAGAGGGAGGTCAACCTGGCCAAGCCAGCTCTCGCCAGATTCCTCAAGTGGTCGGAAGTACCGATCACCTTCGACCAATTCGATCACCCAGTCGTGGTCCCACATCTGGGTCGATACAACGTGGTGGTCGAACCCACCATCGTCAACATTAAGGTCGCTTGAACCTTGATCGATGGAGGAAGTTCGCTAAACCTCATCTTCGCAAAGACAATGGAGAACATGGGGATCCCTCGGACGGAGATCAGGGCCTGAGCAGAGCCATTCCATGGCATAACTCTACGATCATCTTCGATGCCCCTTGGCCGGATCGAGCTACTATTCACGTTCGGCACACCAGACAATTTCTGCACCGAGAAGATCCTCTTCGACGTGGCAGATTTTGAGACTGCCTACAATGTGATCCTAGGCCACCCAATGCTAGCCAAGTTCATGGCTGTGGTCCACTACGCGTATCAGACCATTAAGATTCCAGGGCCAAAGGGAGTCCTTGCAATCAAAGGGGACCAGCGCACTGCGGTCTGGTGTGCCAGTAAGAGCCTGTAGATGGCCGAGCATCTCTGCGGGTCGACAACTAGTGCCGGCGGCGAAGGAGCTAAGCGCCAAAGGTCCATGGGCACTGACAAGGCCTCTGCGTACAACAGTGCTGCCAAAGACTCAGTCGACGATGACAAGAAGGATAAGAAGATCGTCGAAGGTGTTAAAATAGTGTCCCTGGACCCGTCAGAGCCTTCCAAGACAATCAAGGTAGGCGCTGACCTTAATCCCATATAGGAACTTGAGCTCGTCGGCTTTCTTCGGGCAAACTGCGACGTATTTGCATGGCAACCGTCCGACATGCCCGGGGTCCCCAAGGAGGTGATCGAGCATTGACTGGCTGTGTATCCTAGTGCCAAGCTTGTGGTGCAGAAGCAACGCAGATTCGCAAAAGACAGGAAGCAGGCGATACAAGAGGAGGTCGGCAAACTCCTAAAGGCCGGCTTCATCTGAGAGGTCCGTCACCCGACGTGGCTGGCGAACCCTGTCCTCGTTAAGAAAATGAACGGCAAGTGGAGGATGTGCGTCGACTACACCGACCTCAACAAGGCTTGTCCTAAAGATCCTCTCCCTCTCCCCCGCATCGACTAGATAGTGGATTCTACTGCGGACTATCAGTTGCTAAGTTTTCTAGATGCCTACTCGGGGTATCACCAAATTAGCATGTCTGAAAAAAATGAAGCAAAAATGCTTGAAGTCCCAAATCGGGCGCAATGTGGAAACGTACGTTGATGATATCGTAGTCAAGTTGAAAACCGAGAACACCTTAATCAGCAACCTCGAGAAAACATTCAACAACCTCAGGAAGTATTGGATGATGCTTAACCCCGAGAAGTGCAAGTCCGGCGTTCTGTCCGACAAGCTTCTCGGATTCTTGGTGTCCAGTCAAGGCATCGAGGCAAACTCGCGCAAAATCGAGGCCATCGACCAGATGTGCTCTCTGCGGACACTGAGGGAAGTGCAGAAGCTCACGGGCTGCATTGCTGCCCTTAGTAGATTTGTCTATCGGTTGGGTGAGCGAGGATTACCTTTCTTCAAGTTGCTTAAGAAGCAGGACACCTTCGAGTGGAACAAGGAGGCGGAAGAAGCTTTTCAAGATCTGAAAAGATACTTTTCATCTCCGTCAATTTTAACCTCACCTAACGAAAAAGAGGAGCTCTTTTTGTATATTGCACCTACCCCTCAAGTAGTAAGAACAGTCCTAGTGGTTGGAGTAAAATTTTATATTGAGAAATTGTGGTGGAAAAAGAAATTGTGCCATAGTGGGATATTCCTTTCGATGGTAATGATCTTTTTGTTGAAAGGTCAACCAATTGAGAGAGACATGAATCTTTGATTTGGTTCCTATGGGTACAAATTTGGAACCCCGTATGTTCATATCGGTGGTATGATTTGAGAAAGCGACCTATCGTTTGGATCATTTTGAATCCTTGCGTGGGATGTAATGTGTTTCCTTGTTGAGAAAGTTCTTACAGAATCTCGAACACGAGGTTTTGGTAGAGCCGTTGGTTGTTGACCCTAGGCATCTTGCCTTTGAGTCCTGCCTAGTGCGGTTATTGGGTAGTCAAAGTAGGTATTGAAGCATAGAACGTCAAAGTATGTTACAGTGCTTTGTTTGCATCTGTCTGAATCGGAAGCGACTTGGGATTTGGAGTTTCACATGTGTGAGAAGTATCCTGAGCTGTTCAGGTCCAATTTGTAAACAGGTTTAAGTCCTTAGTGAATTTTGTTTCGTGTAGTTGGTGTGCTTAGAATTCAGGTTCGAATTTTGTTAAGGGGTGGAGAATGTAATATCTCGGAATAACTTCTAGATTGAAGAAAAATTTAGTTGTGGGATGGGTCAGTCTGTCATACTGTTTTGTCCTTGAGGTTTTGATTTTGGGCTACGTTGGGCTTCGCGGGGATAGAGTGGGCTATCCTTGGGCCAAGGGGGAACCCTAGCCCCATTTTCCCCCTCCTGGTAGCACCTCCCTGCTCCCCAACCAAGCCACCCCCTTGCTACCCTCCTGCAGTGTGCCTCTTGCCCTTCCCGTGTAGTGCACCTCTTGTCCTTCCCCCTGCAGTGAGCCACCTTGCCTTCCCCCTGCCGTGTGCCCCCTACCTGCCCCCATGGTTGCCCCAGCGATCCTGCCTCCCCTACACCTCTTGCCTTCCTCCCCTACGTAGATCTTGATAGGTTCTGCCCCGATGGAGTTGAATTGCGAGGAGGGGTGGAGTTCGCGGAAAGATATGCATTCATCATTGATTCTTTGATTCTTCGGGCAAAGGTACAATTTTAGGTTGTTTATGGTGATATGGGTACTGTATTTGGGTGGTTCCATGGTGGTTTTCCTTATTTTAGTGCTGTGATTGGGTTGGATTTGGGGGATATTCTATTTGGGGTAGTCTCTGTTCTCGAGCAGATCTGACTATGAATTTCATATCGAGTTTTGGGGAACCTTTGCTCATTTCTAGAGGGTTTGGATCTTGTAAAAATCGTAGATCTTTGTCTTAAGTTTCAGTAGAGATCAAGAACGTGAATTTTGGTTATGCGGATTAAAAGTTATGACCTGTGGAATTAGTCTGTACAGATTCTGATTGCGACTGGAGACAGTCTCGGTATTTTGTAGATTAGGGTTTTTTAGAGGCCGAATTAAATTATTTCAATAACTATAGAAAGCTGATAATTTTCTTTAGTTTTTAGAAATGTCCTAGTTTGCTTTATTTGGAGTTCAATAATATTAGTTTTCATATTTTGAAGTCTGCTGTCTAGTGTGGCAGCAGATTGGTTTTCAGGGCAAGATATGAAAGGCTAGATGGTTTAATTGAGAAAGTTGGTTAACTAGAAATTTCTGAGTAATCTTTGGTTGTTTTCATAAAGTTCATGGATCCCCTTGTTTGGGCTCTTGGGGTAGAACTTATAGCCTTTAGACTACCGGGACAGCATAGGGGCGGATTTGTTTGTCGGTTGAGAAAGTTAAAAAATTTGGGTTGGACATAGGTACAATGTAGCTATGTTTGTTGCCTATGTTGTGATTGTATTGTTTTGATACGTATACAATTTATTTCAGGAGGTGTGATTTCAGGAGTGGCACCAACCTCGTGCCACTCCACTCCTCGTGGGTAAAGACAAGTGCATCATATATGGTGATGGATAGAGTTGGTTCGATGTTTTGAATGATGATTGCTACCTAGCTGTCCGAAATGTTTGACATGCCTTTTTACCACTGTTATGTGCATGTCATGCTATGTTTATGTTTATGGATATGTTAATGTCTACGTTTATGGTTATGTTAATCTTGGAAAAGATGCAACTTGCAAAGTATTTATGTCATTTGCATATGTGCATTCATGATAGAAGAGGTGACCCGTGTGGGCCTCTGTGTCTCACTTGTGGTGGGCGCGGAAGTCCTACTATGGTATGCCCCTCCACTGAATGTGAATGGGAGTAAGACCTACTTCATAGACCCCTCTACTAGGATGGAAGGGAGAGTGCCACATCCTCGGGTGTGCAATCAGCTTTACCGATATAAGCAAAGAGAAAAATAGATGCATTTGAGCATAAAACATGATGCATTGCATGGATGACGTGAATGAAGAGATTTAAATTGATGAGTTCTCCTTTATATACGGATAACATTACATGACGTATTTTATTCAATGGTTATTTTCATGTGTTGATTTTGTTGTATGATGTAATTTACTAGTCTTGGACTCTCGCTTGTTTGCTTAATGTTTTAGGTACTTTGAGCCCGATATGATGGGATGGGAAATAGCACAGACACGACACTTATCACCACTCTACCCTCATGATGTTATTTAGCACTTTGAGCATGCTTAGCTTTTGAATAAATAGGTATACTTAGTCATGAAATAATTTAGTGGATACAATCTTGTATGGATTTAATTGGGTTGGATAAATTATGTTTGTGGTGTGTCATTATAACTTTTGTATGCTCTTAATGGGTAGCCTTGTCGAATGTAAGTTGAAGGTAAGGTTGTATCTTCGACGCATGCATGGGTTCCAAGTAAAGTAGTGTACGTGGTTATTACTGTAGTTGAGGTCGTTATTGTTTCTATTCCCAACCCTTGTTTATAACTTGTACTTGGTATATATTGTCTAAAGTTAAAATTAGGTGTTTGCTGAAATTGTGATATAAAATGGCTTATATGTTATTGTTGTTTTGTTGTTCAATGTCATTCCTTATTTTAATACTTAAGGGGAATTGTCTTGTGTCCCAAATTGCAATAATTTTGTTGCTCAAATTTTAATTGAGATTCTGAAAATATTGTAGTAGTTTGTTGCCATGACATTTAGGGCACACGGAGTGCCGGGGTGTTACAACACTGCTTCTCATAATTTTCCACGTGTTGCTTCATCCCAGACCAACTGAAGAGCTTCTAGACTTGTTGGTATGTAGCTTGTATATAGTAGAATGCTCCCCAATGGGACAAGTGTTGGAAATATGCCCTAGAGTCAATCATATAGATGATTATATTTCCATAAGTATTTATAAACAATGAGATTGGTCTTTGAATAACATCATGGATATTGATTAACAAGTACGTGACTTGTTTGTGAAGCTCTTTGTTCTTCTTTATGATGTTCATTCTAAAAGGGGTCCCTAGTCGATAATCATGTGAGCACACATATGAGTAGACTAGTATATGTATTAGTCGATGACCATGTTTCACGGGTCATAGATATGGAGATATCAAACCAATAATATGGACACATGTTACAGAACATGGTGTTGGACATCGACCCACTATGAGACACCGCGAGAACATTGTAAGCTTTCATTTCATCAGTTGGTCTCATATACGATGTGTATGCTACATCCTTCGAATTGAGATTGTCGCATGTTCTCCAGATGCGTAATGGCTTACTTAGGGGTCGTCAAACGCTACTCCGTAACTAGGTAGTTATAAAGATGGCTTTCGGGTTTATCATGAAACATGCTGCCAGGCATGGTCGATCAAAATAGAATTTGCCCCTCCATAGAATGGGAGATATATCTAGGCCTCTCGAGTGGACGGATTCCAAAAATGCATGGCCATGCTACCCGAGTAAAGAGTTACTCGACTCATCGACTCAAAGAGTTAACTCAATGTATTCGGGAATCCGAGTCACGACATCGAGAGATTGGTCGAGCCATCCATATAAGGATGACAATAACTTGCCTTGGGTTTGACCTATATCGTGAGGCAAAAGGAAATGCATATAGGACATTGTTGAGGTTCGTCTGATCTTTACGTGTTCTTGGGAATCGATAAGTCCTACTAGGGGCCACTATCGACTATTGGTTGAATGCTCAATGATCGAGTTGGAGTACTTGACGGTCGAGTAGGTGTACCCGATGGTCGAGTAGGAGTACTTAATATTCGATAGGGGTACTCCAGCCATGTCCGAGTGCATGTGAACCTATAGGGTCACACACTTAAGGGGCTGTAACAAATTTGGATAGAGACTCATCTTGTAATGGGCTTCAAGGGTTGAAACCTGTTGTGGGATGTCTATATAAAGGGAGGAGGTGCTGGCTTTGCGATTGACGAGATATAGGAATTCGGAATTCCTGAAACCCTAGCTGCCACCCCTCCTTCGCCCAGAACCGCATAGTAGGCTGAAGGACCGAGATGGAGAACAGAGGGGGGTGAATGGTCGCAAATAAATTTTCCCCCAAAATACTCCAACAAAAACCTCGACAAGATCGCTCAAAGGAAATCGTGAAAAACCCGAAAAACTAGACAACTATGTGTACCCCAAGCTTGCATGGATAAGTGCCAAAAAATATGTGGGGATTTTTGAGTCACAATCCTGGTTGTCTAGTGTCCAAGATAAAGAGGAATCAATCCAACTCTTGCTTTTGGAAAGAACATCAATTCAAATCATAAAAGTCACTTTCAGAAAAGCAAAAGCTGAATTTCCAGAACTTGTCCTCAATTTGAACAGGAGGTTGGTGGGTTTCTGCAGCTCAAAATATTTTGAGAGTTTTTCTCTCTATGAGAATCAGAGTCGTGAATAACTCCAACAAATTTCTCCTCAAAAAGCCATACAGAAAAAACAGGAAAAATCGAAGAACACAGTCAGTCAAGAACTTCGAGCAGAAAGTTTGGGGATCGGTTTTCACCTCATGGCGCCCAAACGGTGCAACAAGTGAACTCCAAACTTTTTCTACAAATGGATATCCGAGTCCCGCACCTCCTCCAACAAGAATCACATAAAATAATTTTTCTATATTTTTATAAAAATCAAATACTAAATGCTGCGCAAAGAACATGTTCTGAACAAAGTTGGAACTTGAAAGAAAAGATGTTCTCTACTCAATCCAAGAGTGCAAAAGAGATGTAAAACCATATGAACACACTCAAAATATTTAAGATCAACAGCATTTAGAAGGAGGGGAGGCAAATCCAAATTGCGTGAAAGTAAATTGCGAGAATGTAATAGCGGGAAAGTAAATGCTGAATTTAAATTGCGTAAAGTAAAGACATAATGTAAATGCGCAAAATAAATTCAGAGATGGATGGATAAAACTTTCATTTCTGGAAGGAGAGTTTACAAAGCCTCACTTTCGTGTGGGCAAAGCTCTAAGGAGCATTCACAAACCTCAAAACCTTCAAGGGAAGGAGACTACCCCTCCACCCTATTTATACAACTCTTGGGCCACCTACCACCCTTGGATGAGTCTCTCAACCCTAGAGCACTCATCTAAGGGCTAGGATTAACCCACACACACAGCCATGCAAGGGCTAACCCAAAACCCACACACATACCGGGTTTTCTTGCACGGTTTTCAAAGCATACTACCTAGACCCGCTAACCTATCAACTAGACCTCAATCCGACGGCCCTCATTGATCCACGCGGCATCTAGCTAGCTAGCATCATCTCCTTTCCTTGTCTTCTTGACTTGCCCGACTCCGCCTCCGATCATCTTCCGCGATCTCCCAACCGTCTCGACCTCCGACGCCTCGCCTAGTCTCGGTCATCCTCCGCCTCACCATGACCTAGCACCGTCGCCCTGCAACCATCAAAGACAAGGAATCACATCACATAGCAATGCCCACAATGATATGCAATAAACCATCCAACTAATCACTACAGTGCCCATACGGCCGGTACTGCCACTCCTGGCAGAGACAACTCAAATTGCTTCATTTTGAAAATCAATCCAAATCAAACACAAACTTGAGCACACCTTGCTCAAATAAAGTCAAATACTCATCACAAACATGGATGGACCTCCACATGGTCCTTCAATCTCCCCCTTGATGAGTATATTGACAAACCACACAAAAGGCATAAATTTGAGTTTGAATGAGAGAAGAAGAAAGCAATTTGATTGCAAAGCCAAACTTGGTCAAGAGAAAAGGATATAAAATCATGACCAAGTTGGTAGAAAGAATTTAGAGCAAGACCATGAAAAGAGCAAGTATTCCACAAAAGCTCTAAAAACCAATCATAAGTGCCAAATGTGATTATGATCCATAATAAATAGCAAATATTTACAAAGATCATAAGAACCAACAAGCTTTCACATTTTTATCTCTTTTTTTAATGATGCCTTTTTTACATTTTCTCCCCCTTTTGGCAATATAGGCATCAAAATGGAATTTTCTCCCTCTTTTTATGTATGCATGAAATGCAACCTAAGGGAGCTTTGAAGATTATCCAATTGATCACAATGACAAGATATGACACCAAGCTAGTCAATTTTTAGACTAGACTAGTCTAAGACATGTCCAAGTGCAAATACAAGCTTAGTTTTGAATATTTCATTTTTAGCAAGATTTGACAAGTGCAACACTTAGCTTTAGTTTCAAAAATAGAAGAATAGCCACTCTAAGGATCAAAAGGAAAACCTAGAGTTCAACCTACTCAACACTTTGGGGAATCTAGAAGAGCATACAAGGTCCTTTGGGCTCATTTATCACTTAATGCAAATTTTGATTTATCATCATACAAGACATAGCGGGGTGCAAATGTTTGACATTATTTGCATTCTTTACCCACATATGTCTTTGTTTTTAATTTATTTGCATTTTCTTTTGACAACCAATTGGCTCAAGCCGTATGCGACCATCTCAAGATGAACTCTTAAGAGGATGGTCTAGGTCAAACATGATGTATGACAAGTTCATCCCAAGTGCAATGGGAAGCGGTCTTGTGAATACAAGGTGTTGAGTCGTATGTGCACAAGAAGAGTCAATTTTGTTTAATTTTCATTTTTAGCACAATAATTTATGAGCAATTGAAGGACTCTAGCATGGATCAAACTAGTTTCACCCAAGTTGCTATAGGGACACTAGAGAACTCCAAAATTTCTCAAATTATGGCACAAACCTCTAGAGAAGAAACCTAGCAAGTAAAAGCAACAGTTTCATCAAGTTTTTCATTTAAGGCTTATTTCATTTTTAAGCTTAGCAAGTTAAATGAACTTGGACATACCTAAGCTAGTGATTTTCTTCAAATGATGTAGCATGGTGTATAGCATGAAGAAGAAATCAATTGCATAATGATAAAGCTCATAAACAGAAAATGCAGTCTAAATGCAATGCATGAACATATTCCCAAACTCCCCCTCAACAAATGAATCAATTTTAAGCTCAAATCTGGTTAAAGTTGAGTTATTATCAAGATTAGGCATAAAGAAAACCCGAATGAACTCAATAACAACCAGAAAAAAAAACAGAATGAGGAGAAGAAGTCGAGAAACTTCAAAACTGGATGGCTATTGAGCATAGATAAGATAGAAGAGACTCTCTACGGCTTAGACTCGCTCTTATCTTCCCCAGAGACTAACATAGGGAAGCTGACTCTAGATCCCAACTAAGGAGTGCACATGCACCTGCTCTACCCAGAGGCCCAATACCGCTAGACTTATAAGACTGTGAGGGAACTCAACCTAGAGAGAAGAGAGAACAGCTAATCACGCATGATAGCAACCTAAAGCACAAGATAAGAGGTCCATGCAAGGCATGCCAGAAGTCTAAGTGAGTGAATTCAACTCAAGAAAACAAGCCCAAAGTCACCCAGAAGAAACACAAAGAAAAGAAAAGTTGGAAGAAAATATATAATACATAATATACAAACCAGCTCCCCCTCACGAAAAGCCGTAAGGGCTCATGACTCCAAGCTCACTCCTCAAGGCAACAAATCTGGAGCTATCCAAAGGCTTGGTGAAGATATCGGCTAACTGAAGATCACTCTCTATGAACTGAAGCGCGATATCTCCCTTCTCCATATGGTCTCTAAGGAAGTGATATCTAATATCAATGTGCTTGGTGCGGGAATGTTGCACTGGGTTTTTAGCAATGCAAATAGCTGAAGTGTTGTCACAGAAAAGTGGCACACTCTCTATCTCTAACCCATAGTCCTGTAAGGTCGATCTCATCCAAAGCACTGCTACAAAGAACTAGTCTGCAAAGAACATACTCGGCCTCACGGTGCAGATTTGCAACTCCGATCGCTTCCTAAATGACCAAGAAACAAGAGAAGTGCCAATGAATTGGCTAGTGCCAGAAGTGCTCTTCCTATCTATCCTACAGCCAGCAAAGTCGGCATCGGAAAAGGCTCTAAGAGATAGACAAGAAGAAGAAGAGTATCAAATACCATAATCAGTGGTAGCATGAAGGTACCTGAAGATACGCTTGACCGCCTGGCGGTGAGAGGCGCGAGGAGAAGCTTAAAATCGAGCGCACAGACACACAGCGAAATGTATGTCCGGCCTCGAAGCAGTGAGGTACAAGAGGGAGCCGATCATGCTCCGAAACTCCTTTTGATCAGCAGGCTCACCATCCTCATCGGGCTCGAGGATAGCAGTGGTCGCCATAGGATTCATCACTAGCTTCCCATCAGACATATCGAAGCGCCTCAGGAGGTCACAGGTATACTTGCCTTGATGCAAGAAAGTATCCTCTCGAGTCTGCTTGATTTGGAAGCCAAGAAAGTATCTCAAGTCGCCCATCATACTCATCTCAAACTCTGTGCTCATCACCTCAGAAAACTGAGACACAAGCGAATGTGACGAGCCACCAAAAATGATATCGTCCACATAAATCTGGAAGAGAAGAAAATGCGACTCATGGTGTCTGATGAACAGAGTCTTGTCTACTACACCCATTTTGAAGTCATGGCTGAGAAGATAAGACTTGAACCTCTCATACCATGCTCTGGGGGCCTGCTTGAGTCCATACAGAGCTTTGGAAAGCTTGTATACATGACTCAGAAACTTGGGGTTCTCAAATCCTAGAGGTTGTTTGACATAAACCTCTTCCTCAATATAGCCATTGAGGAATGCACTCTTGACATCCATTTGATAGAGCTTGAAGCCCCGGGATGTAGAGAATGCAAGCAGGATCCTAATAGCCTCTAGTCTAGCTACAGGGGCAAAGGTCTCCTCAAAGTCAAGACCCTCAACCTGAGAAAAGCCATGTGCAACTAGCCTAGCCTTGTTGCGAATGACAATCCCATCCTCGCTCTGCTTGTTTTTGAACACCCACTTGGTCCCAATGACATTATGACCAGATGGACGTTCTACAAGCAGCCAGACTTTGTTCCTCTCGAAGTTTTCAAGTTCCTCATGCATAGCATTAGTCCAAGACTCATCAGATAATGCATGAGTCACATCCTTCGGCTCAAACGAGGCAACAAAGGCAGAGTGAAGGCAGAAACTGGACAAACCTGATTTTGAACGAGTGACTCGCTCCAACAGATCGCCGATGATCTGATCAGGTGGATGAGAACGCTGAATATGACGGGGAGGTCCAAAAGCAGAAGTGGCCTCTACCTCATGCACAGAAGAGGTAGGAGCAGAGCCACTAGCTGAATGAGAGTCAGAAGATAAGGGCTGGCCATCCTGAGGTGCAGAAATGGAAACAGGAGGCACCTCAGGTGTAGAGGGGACTGGATCAGGTGGAACACCATCATCTCCATCATCCTCATCCTCTACAAAGATGGTCTCTGAGGAAGAAGAAGAGCTCAAATATCGGGTCTAGCTCCGGCTAGCCTCATCAAAGGTCACTTCACAGGTCTCTATGATCCTATGCGCATCGTAACTCCAGACCCTATAGCTACGAGAAGAAGTCGAATAACCCAAAAAGATACCATGAGAAGAACGAGACTCAAACTTATCTAGGTTACCAGACTTCAAAATAAAACACTTGCAACCAAACACACGAAAATGAGAAACACTGGGCTTTCGCCCATACCTCAACTCGTAAGAAGTGCGGTGCAAATGTGCTATCAAGAATACACGATTAGAAACATGGCAAGCAGTAGCTATAGCCTCTGCCCAAAACTTCCTAGGAGTACTGTACTCGTCTAGCTTCGTCCTGGCCATTTCTACCAGGGTCATGTTCTTCCTTTCCACTACACCATTTTGCTGAGGGATGTAGGGAGAGGAGAACTGATGCTCTAAACCAGACTCCACACAAAAACTCTCAAAATAGGAGTTCTTGAACTCCATGCCATTGTCATCTGCAGATAGCTCGTGAGGGCACCGTGGAGCTCAAAAGACAACCTATGAACCAAACCCCTAAAATGGGTAAAAGTCTCATCCTTCGAGGACATGAAGAACACCCAAGAATACCTCGAAAAATCATCAACAATGACAAGAACATACCACTTCCCTCCCACTGACTGCACTCTAGCTGGACCAACTGTGTCCATATGTAAAAGCTGTCCTGGTGCATCTGTCATCACAACAGTGACTGGGGGATGAGAAGCAGCAACCATCTTGCCATGTCGGCAGGGAGAGCAAACTAAGTCTTTGACCATTTTGAGTTTGGGCAAACCACGAATGAGATCGTGGCTGCTAACTCAGGTCAAATAATCAAATCATTTGTGACCAAGTCTCCTATACCAGAAGGAGAGATCACGGGACTCTGAAGCAATCAAACACTGAAGAGAGTCTCTAGAAGAAACAAAAAAATCAGCACAGAAGACTCTCCCAAATCTAGAAATCCTGCAAACTAACCCTCCTGATGAATCGAGGATACTACAGGCATTACTCTTAAAACTCACCTCGAAAGAGTCATCAATAAGCTGAGAAACAGAAAGCAAATTGTATTGTAGCTTACTTACTAAGGCAACATCTTTAAGAATGAAATTGTCATTAATGCAAATGGTACCTTTAGCAATGACTCTACCTGAAGAGGCATCCCCAAAAGTGATCAACTCATCACCGGGGGCTCGGACTAGGGAAGAGAACCATCGAGAATCTCCGGTCATATGACGAGAACAACCGGAGTCGATAATCCAAACATCTCCCTTCCCCATCCGACGAACCTGATCAAGATACAAGAGAGAAAGATGACTCAGTACTGGATAGAGTGAAGACTTAGGAACCCAATACTGAACCATACAACACCTCAGAGTACAAGTCACAGAAGAAGACTGGACTCGAGTGTCTTTCTGACGTTTAACCCTAAGAAGATCAGTAGCAACTCTAGTAGATGATCTAGGAGCTGAAACTGGGTTGGCCTGCCGTGGTGCAAAAGCCGAACCACCCCAGTGAAGCTGCCTAAAACTTTTACCAGAAAACACCTCACGCCACTGATATCTACCTCGATGAGAAAAATGAGGAATATCAAGAGGACGGCGGAAAGACTGACTACGAACAGCTCCAGGACTAAAACTCAAAGAACTAGCATGAAAACCGAGTCCTAGACGCTACCCAAAAACAGGTGACTCTCTAACCTGTCTAGAAGCAGTGTGTGCCTTAGGAGCACTCAAAGTCTAGGAATGACCTTGAATACCCTTAAGGGCAGCAACACGCTCACGCCGATTGATCTTGACGCGCCTGAAGCAGAAATCTACTAGGTGACCATCCTTCTTACAGAAGGTGCAAGTGTACTTCGCCTTGCTAGAGGCAGAAGCAATAGGAGTAACACCCTTCTGGTCAGAAGTCCTATGGACAAGCCCAGTAGATCTAAACATGGTGGTACACACTCTGGGAGCTACCACAATCACACCACTCTTGGAGCCGCGCACAATGGTGGGAGGATGCGCCCGAGCATGCTCCAAGGGATCAAATCCTAGACCTTGATTGAATCTACTAATCTTGGATTGGTCTAGAATAAGATTGAGCTTCTTCTTGCCTCCAACAAACTTCTCGAGAGTGCTCATAAGATACTGGCAATCTCGAAAGAAAGAAGCACAAGAAGAACAGGGGGAAGGAGAGGAAGAAGAAGAACCAGAAAGAGAAAGAAAAGATCTCTCAGCACGTGCTTTTTGTTCCCCTAGCACGGCTGCCTCAATCTTGAGGGCCTCACAAGAAACGCAAGGAGCATCTCTAATCCTAAGGGTTTGGTCTTTTAACTTCTTCCTAAGCTCGACATGGATTTGATCCACATCATCCTTAACCCCAACACACAGCAGGCAACCAGTTTTTGACATAACTAGTAAGTTCTTAGCAAGTTGATCACACCTGACATTCAAAGCATCATTGTCAAGTTTTAGTTGCCTACAGCCCTCACATGAGCTGACTGGGTCCTTAGAAGCATGCAATTCAAGTTCATCATTTCTAGCAGAAAGCATTCTAAGGTGTTCGCTCATGGCATCAATTTCGGCAAGCAATTTAGGGAAATTAGCACAAGAAGGAGTAGAGTGAGCATGAAGAAAACTAGCATCTAGTGGAATAGCATCAACAGAATTATCGCTAGCATTCTTCAACTTAAGACTATCTAATTCACTCAACACACTATCATGCATAGTCCTTAGGTTCTCCAACTCCACAAGAACAGCATCACAGAGAACACAGTCATCAGTGACTCGGGAGGGAGAAGATCTAAGTGAAGCTAACTCCCGAGTCAAGGTACCTACTTCCTTCTCTAATTTAGAACACCTCGACCTAGCCTTAGCATGAAACTTGACTAGTTTACAGAAGGCAGCATTTAACTCGTCGTAGGTGGGTACCTCATCCGTGTCGCTGTACAGCTCGGAGTCGCTGATGTCGTTGGCGTCGGCCATGAAGCACATGCCGGAGAAGTCGTCACCGCCCTTCTTCTCTTGCAGTTCATCCTCACCCTCGTCACTCCATGTCTCCGTGTCGGAGAGGTTGATGTCGTCAAGCGCAGCGAGGACGCGGTGGAAGAGTTTCTTGTTCTTCGAGAAGTTGCGGTACTTCTTCTCATGCGTCGTCTCACGAACTGGAGGCTTCTTGTTGCAGTTCTTGTCGTTGTAGTCGTTCTTTGCCGAATCGCCGACATCGTTCGTAGCCTTCTCCAGTTTGGGGCAATTAGCCCGAATGTGGTTGGGGCCACCACACTCGAAGCATGTGATCATGCCACCTCTCTTTCTCTCTCTCACCCTCTTGTATGCATGAGAAAACTTGCGAGCGAGAAGAGCAAGCTCATTTTCTGAAAATTTTTCTAGTTGGTCATCGCTTAGCTCACAAAAGGCGGAAAGAGAGAAACCAATAGAAGGATCAGAAGAAGAAGATCCAATGGGATCGGTGACCAAGGCCATCGACTGAGATTTCGTCTTCCGTGAGACGACGTCGATCTCATGAGTCTTGAGACGGGAATAAAGGCCGTCAAGATCAAGGTCGACAGGTCGGTGGTGTCCTTGATGGTGGTCACCTTCATCTCCCAAACGCGCAAATCGAGTGCGGTCAAGAAATGTCGAGCATTATCCGAGTCAGGGTATATACAACCAACTGCTCGAAGATCGCTCAAGATCTTGGTAAAATGACCGAAACACTCATCAAGACTCTCACCAGCATGCTGTTCAAACTTGTTGAACTCACGCTTGAATTGGTCCTGTTGAACCATCTTGATTTGGGTAGTGCCCTCATGGTAAGCTTGGAGGGTCACCCAAATCTCATGAGCAGAACGAAGGTGAGAAATCCTATCATACTCACTGCGGCTAAGACCCTGGTTGTCTAGTGTCCAAAATAAAGAGGAATCAATCCAACTTTTGCTTTTAGAAAGAACATCAATTCAAATCATAAAAGTCACTTTCAGAAAAGCAAAAGCAGAATTTTCAGAACTTGTCCCCAATTTGAAAAGGAGGTTGGTGGGTTTTTCCAACTCAAAAAATTTTGAGCATTTTTCTACCTATGAGCATCAGAGGCGAGAAGAATTGCACCAAATTTCGCATCAAAAAGCATTACAGAAAAAACAGGAAAAATCAAAGAACATAGTCAGTCAAGAACTTCGAGCAGAATGTTTGGGGCTCGGTTTTCACCTCATGGCGCCCAAACGGTGTAACAAGTGAACTCCAAAATTTTTCTACAAGTGGATATTAGAGTTCTGCACGTCCTCCAAGAATAATCACTTAAAAAGGATTTTTCTATATGTTTATAAAAATCAAATAGTAAATGCTGTGCAAAGAACAAGTTCTGAACAAAGTTGGAACTTGAAAGAAAAGATGTTCTCTACTCAATCCAAGAGTGCAAAAGAGATGTAAAACCATATGAACACACTCAAAAATCCAAGATCAACAACATTTAGAAGGAGGGGAGGCAAATCCAAATTGCGTGAAAGTAAATTGCGAGAATGTAATTGCGGGAAAGTAAATGCTGAATTTAAATTTCGCAAAGTAAAGACATAATGTAAATGCGCAAAATAAATTCAGAGATGGATGGATAAAACTTTCATTTCTGAAAGGAGAGGTTACAAAGCCTCACTTTCATGTGGGCAAAGCTCAAAGGAGCATTAACAAACCTCAAAACCTTGAAGGGAAGGAGGCTACCCCTCCACCCCTATTTATACTACTCTTGGGCCACCTACCACTCTTGGATGAGTCCCTCAACCCTAGAGCACTCATCTAAGGGCTAGGATTAACCCACACACACAGCCATGCAAGGGCTAACCCAAAACCCACACACATACCGGGTTTCTTGCACGGTTTTCAAAGCATACTACCTAGACCCGCTAACCTATCAACTAGACCTCAATCCGACGGCCCTCATTGATCCACGCGGCATCTAGCTAGCTAGCATCATCTCCTTTCCTTGTCTTCTTGACTTGCCCGGACTCCGTCTCCGATCATCTTCCGGCGATCTCCCAACCGTCTGGACCTCCGACGCTCCTCGCCTAGTCTCGGTCATCCTCCGCCTCACCATGACCTAGCACCGTCGCCCTGCAACCATCAAAGACAAGGAAACACATCACATAGCAATGCCCACAATGATATGCAATAAACCATCCATCTAATCACTACCGTGCCCATACGGCCGGTACTGCCACTCCTGGCAGAGACAACTCAAATGCTTCATTTTGAAAATCAATCCAAATCAAACTCAAAATTGAGCACACCTTGCTCAAATAAAGTCAAATACTCATCACAAACATGGATGGACCTCTACATGGTCCTTCATCGGCGCTAGCACTCCGGCGTATGGTGTTCCTGCCACGTATGTGTGGATAACTTGGAGGCATTGCTGCGAAGCTTCAATACTAGGATGATCTGCAACCTGCGACAGTCACAAGAAGCTGTTGGAGGAGGCACGAGACTTGTACGACTACATCTGCACCACCGCTAGGATCTATAACTTGCAGTGGTTCTTTGGTTATGCGGTAGAAAATTTTGATTTTCCGCCGTGGGTACACTCTAAGGCCCACACATACACAACAGCAACAACATCCTTTCGTCCCAAATAAGTTGGGGTAGGCTAGGAATGAAATACTATCGATGTTAATAAAACCTCTAAACCTTTGATCTTAGGTTATGGTTCCGATATATGGATCGCTAAGTTCCATTCATTCCTATCCAACACCAACTCTTTAGACTCATTTCAATCCCTGAGGTCTGTTTTAACTATTTCTTCTCATGTTAGTCTCAGTCGACCTTTGCCTCTTCTTATGGTTTTAAGTCGACTTAAAATTTCACTACGCACTGGTGCCTTAGGAGGCCTCTGTTAGAGATGTCAAACCATCTCAAGCGATGTTGGACAAGCTTTTCTTCAATTGGTGCAACCTTAACCCTATCACGTATATCATCATTGCG
This sequence comes from Otatea glauca, assembly GCA_036346275.1. NCBI lineage: Eukaryota > Viridiplantae > Streptophyta > Magnoliopsida > Poales > Poaceae > Otatea > Otatea glauca. Next base: position 36,770,856 of record CM070723.1, on the reverse strand, counting down.
GATTTGATCCTGCCTCTTATGACCATAAATCCACCATAGCATCTGCATCTCTGCCACGCTCATCTTCTGAACATGTTGTCTTTTAGTTGCCTAACATTCCGTTCTATACAACATCGCAAGTCTGGTTGCCATCCATAGAAATTACCCTTTAACTTTTGTGGATTTTTCTATCACATAGGACACCAAATGCTTGGAACCATTAAACCCATCCCGCTCTTATCATGTGGCTTACATCTTCAACAATCTCTACGTCACTCTGTAGCATCTATCCCAAATATCAAAAAGTTTTCTTGCTAGGCAATGCGATGCTTTGTTGGCGAAAAAATAGCAAGTGAAAGTAGCTCGAGAGACAATGGCAGCTGACAGGTGGGGTCAGCGCATCAATGAGAGAAGGATCTAAAGAGCGGGCTTAGGTGATAAAGGAGAGGGATTTGAATTTTAGTTTTGGGTCAGAGATTTTGCCCAAATTTTTACACGTAGCTATGTTGCTCCAGAATTTTATGAAAATTTTATTAGATGGTCTTGACGTGGCACAAGTATTTGTGTAAAGTTTTGAAATTTTAGCAGTTCTAGGTTTTTCTCCAAAAATTCTTTTATTGCCACTAATTTTAATACAAGATTAAGTATTCTATTTTGCAAAAATAATAACTTAGCTCAAACATTCATAAACCTTTTTGGAGAGGCTCTTTAGATTATTTAGAATCTAAATAACATATTTTCAATCCTTGGATAGTTTCAAATAAATTTTCAAAATTCAAAAATAGTAGCTAGAAAGTGAAAGGCTTTTTGTTAAATGTAGAAAAATTATAGAAAAGCCAAAAAAATCATAGTAAATATAGGAGAATAAGTTGGAGACTTAATTATTAATTTGAGGCAAAATTTGGGATGTTACACTGCAGCGTGGTGATTGGCTGGGCTGATGCACGGGGTTCCATGGACAGGACGGAAGGGAAAGACTAGGCCAATTAGTTTGGGTTTCGGCCTAAAGGTATTTACAGTATTTAATTGAGTTTTTATTTTTAGAAAATAGAAGAATGCAAAAGAGGTCAAATAAAATAGGAAATGAACTTGAAAACTTCCCAGAAAAATATGCATAGTGCTTCCAAGAACAAAGAACTCAAATAAAATTATTTTGACAATTCTTCACTTGAGCATTAATCATATTAAATATTTTTTATTTAGAAAATCCCACATTAAGATTTAACTAACAAATAAAATGGTGAAATTTTTTAGGGCTAAACAACTCAAAAAGATTTTCAAAGAGGCAAAAATTAGGATGTTATAACTACAATTTGGGTTAATAGGCATTATATGATAGTGATGATCAAGGTAAACTAGCACCCCTGCTTACACTGTCATCCGCTCTTCATGTAAAAGGATTAACCTAGGGGTGCTATGATTTTGGTCAACAGGAATCATATGCTTGTGAAACACAAGGTAAACATGCAATGTGGTACTAAAGGGCGGGGTGTTAAAACATCCCCCTTAAAGGGATGATAACCTACCAGCAATCTACCTAGAACTGCCCCTTGGTACACTCAGTCAAAAATCAATATGAGACAACGGAGATAGTTAGAAATGATAAAGGATTACAATGTGGGAATTCATTATCACCTCGGAAAAGCTAAAGTGGTCGCAAATGCTTTGAGTTGTAAGAACTATAGTACACCATGCTAATTCAGGAGAGTCCAATTCGGTTGCATGAAGAGTTTTAAAAGCTAAAGTTGGAAGTGGTTCCAGAAGGAGATTCCTAACTACCATGAAAGTAAAGCCAACTTTAAAGGATCAAATTCATAAGGCTAAGAAGGATGATGCCAAGACCAAGAGCATTATGTCCAAAACGGATGAAAGTAAAACTCAAGATTTATTCTTGGATTATCGAGGTACTCTGTGGTTTAAAGGTTGAATTTGTGTGCCAAATCAGAAGGATTTAAAGCAATTGATACTTGAGCAAGCTCATGATTTGAAGTATTTTGGTATGCCATGGAATTTCTAAGATGTATATGAATCTTAAAGAAATATTCTATTTGCCAAGAATGAAATGTGAGGTTAGCAACTAAATTGTTTTATGCGATACGCTAGAAAGTAAATGCAGAGCATCAGAGACCAGTCGGACTACTATAGCCATTTAGAATTTTACAATGGAAGTAGGAAAAATTGGTATGGATTTTATTACTGGTTTGCCCGGTACTCAGTCCGGATATGACTAAAGATTGCATTTGGGTAATAGTTGATCGTTTGACAAATGTTGCCTATTTCATATCGATTAGGACTACTTACACCAGATATCGCTTGGTAGACTTATTTGCATAAAGTGCTAAAAAAGATAGTGCCAGATAGTGTTTCTTAGTTTACCTCACGATTTTGGAATAAGTAGCATGAAGCCATGGGCACTCATTTGAATTACAGTACTACATATCATCCTTAGATAGATGGTTGAACTAAAAATGTGAATAAGATATTAGAGGAGATATTAAGAGCTTGTGCTCTAGCTCATGCTACTAGTTGGGATAAGAGTTTGCCATATGTAGAGTTCAGTTACAACAACAGTTACCAAGCAAATTTGAAGATATCACTATTTAAAGCACTATATGGTCGTTCTTGTTGTACTCTATTAAATTGGAAGAGACAGGAGTGTGTCTTGTCTTTATGCCAGAAATACTCAAAGAAATAAAGGATCAAGTATCCATGATGAGAGAAAGGATGAAAGTAGCTTAGTCCAGGGAAAAGAGCTTTGCTGACAATCATCATCGCGATTTGAGTTTTGAGCTTGAGGATTTTGTTTATCTTAGAGTCAGCCCTCTTAAAGGAGTCAGAAGGTTTCATGCCAAAGGAATGCTTGCCTCAAGATATGTTGGACAGCTCATAATCTTAAAGCACAGAGGAGTGGTTGCCAATCAATTGGAGTTGCCTTAGCCTTTAGTAGGAGTACATGATGTCTTTCATGTCTCTCAACTAAAAAAATGTCTTTGAATTCCAGCAAAGTACACTCTGTTGGAGTTAATTGAGTTTCAAGAGGATCTCATATATGAGGAGAAACCGGTAAAAATTTTGGATGTAGCCAATTGTCATATTAGGAGCAAGTCTGTTCGTTTCTATAGAGTGTAGTGGAGCAATCACTCTGAGGGTGAAGCCATGCAGGAACGTGAAGAGGATTGTTTGCCTACCTTGTTTCTCTAGTTAGCTTGAGTTTCCTAGACTATTTGTCTAATCAACCAGAATCTTGGGTTGAGATTTCATTAAGGCGGAGGTTTGCAACATCCCAAATTTCGCCTCTTCGAAAATCTTTTTTTTTTGTAGTTTAGCCCTAATTTTTTTCATCATTCTATTTGTTAAATAAATCTTAGTATTGGACTTTTATAAATAAAAAATTATTTAATGTGATTAAATCCCAAGTGAAAAATTACTAAAATTATTCTATTTGAGTTTTTTGTGCTTGGAAGTATTTACCATAATTGTTTGGAAATTTTTTGAGTGCATTTGCTATTTTATTTGAGCTCATTTGCTCTTTTGTATTTTCTAAAAAATATAAAATACTGGAAATGGCTCATGGGTCGAAACCCAACCCGCTGGGCCAATCTTTTTCCCCTTTTGGCTAGATTCGCTACCCCACATGGTAGCACACATAACGTAGCCTACCGCCACAGCCCATCTCTTTACTGTAGCCCAATCCACTATGCACAAGCATTGTGTCATTGATAGGTTGGGCCCACCTATCATGTCGGGACCCGAACATGCAAATCTTGACCCACTGTGTATTCCGCACTAGTGCAGGATCACGCTAGTGCACACAGTCTCAACATAGATGAATATCACAATCATACAAAGCGAAAACAAAAATAAAGACTTCATCTATTAAATATTACCTGTTGAACGACCTTAAGGTCAACCATACATGAACACGCGACACATTGGAAATAAATTATTCGTGATAACCCTTCAATTTGCCACAGAGATACGAGGGTGCCCGACCTTCACGGCGTGAGAGCAAGAAAAAGAAAGATAACTAGCTGTAAACAACCAATATAACAAAGCAACCCAATGATCTTGAGGCCAACCACTGCCAATGCAATGACTTGCGACAAGTATTCCCCTAACCACACTCTAAGTTCCCAATCCACATATCCACGCACTTATGGTTTGAAGCGCTGGAAACTAGACTTTCAAATCTTTCCAGTGATATGGCATATGCATGCTAAAATCATCGAGATTTATATTCTCCCTTTCTTCAAAATGAGTCGTCCTCAACTTATGCTAGTTGTTGTAGTGTATGTGGATGGTGATCATCAAAGACTCAACCAAAAATTACAGACTCGATAGTACTAACTAGATAGATACAAAAGGACAAAAAGATAAGGATACAACTCCAAAAAATGGAAACCTAATCACACAGCCAAAAGAACCTCAAGAGAGAGAACAAAAGTTCGGCATCTCAACCAACCCTATCCTATGACTGTAGAAATCAAATCACCACTAATCTGGAATTGACAACCAAATATTGAATTGAGCTTGCAAGGATACTAAATAGTAACTAGCTCTCACCTTGGCAACCGGAGCTCTGATACCAAATGATACGAGTGTGCCTGACCTTCACGGCGTGAGAGCAAGAAAGAGGATAACTAGCTGTAAACAGCCAAGATAACAGTGCAACCCGACGAACGTACTTGAAACCAACCACTGTCTGAATATAGCAACCTGAATCAAGTCATTCGCCCAACTATACTAGGAGTCATCAAACGACTGGGGTGGATAAGGATCCCTCAATGCAGCCATTCCATGGTGGAGAAGATGCCATGGTGGCTGATTCTAAAAGTTACTCATAACAATATTTTTCACTTTTCACTGCTTACAATGGAGGAGTATATGAGGTATTTATACTAGGAACAACCCTCCTAGCTAGGTATGAATGCAAGTACTAATGAAGGTATGTGGAAGGTCATATTGGTGGAGCATTTGAGGAGTCTTCTTTTAATCTCACGCTTCCACAAAATAGTCTTTGCAGCTTCGACTTAAATGGTCATAACTTTCGCTTCCGAAGTTGAAACGATGCATGGTTTTAAGCGCTGGAAACTAGACTTTCAGATCTTTCTAGTGATATGGCATATGCATGCTAAAATAATCGAGATTGATTTTGGTGAGCTTCTCATATCAGTATCACAAAGGCAACTTACAAGGTTTGCACCCTAATTGATCGCCTCCTCCTGGTACTCCTCGTAAGCAGGTGTAGAATCTTGTCCAATTGGTGATTTATTGTTGCCAGGGGTGACTACATAAAGCATCATTTACAAATGAATAGCATTAATAGATTGAAATGACAGTAAAAAATAATAACAATAATAAATTTCTTAGTTATTTCTCAAATAACCTGACTCGCAACCTTAAATAAATTTCCATACTTCCACATGCACAATCCCTCCATTTCCAAGTTCATTTTATTAAAATCTAACCCCTGACTGTAATTCCCGAGCATTGCTCAAAGCCACGAGCATGGATATTCGAATAGGTTTGACACTCTGTAGAGGTTATACAATTTACCCACAAGATATAATCATATCACTTCAAAGTCGAATGATTACAACAAAGACTTTACAATGTACTGTCTAAACCCAATACTGCCCGCTGATGTTTCAACACAGATGGGTCTAGTTACCACACTTAGGGCCCCCTCTTGCACCATGTGAGTTTACCCGTGCACCCAAAACCCACACCACCATGACAATACCAAAATCTATATATTACAAATTAATCATCTAGGTTTGTTCCATACCAGACATGTGGTTATATGATTAACTTAGTTCAAATGCTTGCAAGGTTAAGTCCTTAATTTACCGAGGCAAGAATTCCCAAAAACTCAAAATAACACTTATTCATACCATCAACTTTCATATATCAAAAATAACAATGCGACCGCCCAAATGCCATATTGGCCCACCATAAATCACAACTCTTGCCACTTGCCCAAGTGTAGATCATTTTGCCACCCCACTTGATTACCATGCACCACGTGCCATCAACAATGTGAACAACATTGTGTGACAACACCTGACACACCTTTTCATAAACATATTCCATATTCCATTAAGCATGATTAACTTTGCACACATAAAAGGGTATCAATAACTTGTTGCATGGCTTAGCAAACTATTAATGTTCTAACTACCCCACATTGGCAATTAATAGATACAAATTCATAAGGAACCATACTAGGGTGACAAATGAATCATAGAATACGTACAGATGACATGGTTGACATAAGTTCAATTAGGTTAAATATCTAAACCCAAATTAATTGAAACAATATATTGAATTAGCATGCAATAGTTTAAAACAACATAACTTTTAAAACATGGGCTCAGCATGATCAAAGCACAACTTGCCTTCAAAAAGTTTTTGATCTTGCTCTTGAGTTGGCTCCTCGCTCACGAATACCTTGGGTACTTCAACGTCTACATGAAACGATTAAACAAGCAATAAATACGAAAAACAGAGAGAAAACTCAACTCCAATAATTAAATGAAACTCAATTTCAGAAATTTTTTGGAATTAGAATCACCTTAATCAGAGCTCGTATAAGGGAGAACGGGCTCTCTAAAGTTTGAAATAAAAAAATCAAAAAAATAGAAAATCTGAATTAATTGAATTATTTTTCTACTGGAAATTCAGTTTTATGACGTCACGTTGACATCATGGCTGATTTTAGTTTCGCTCGAAATGTTTTTCTAAAGGAAATTCTATTTATGATGTCATGACGACGTCAATGTGTCTATTTTAAAAATTAAAATAAATTTATTAGACTGATATGTGGGCCCGTGGTCCATAGACCCGATCCATGGAACCGATCTGGTTCACGGTGAACCCTATGCCTGACGTCATCACTGATGCCATTACAGATGCGCAGCGCGATGCGAGGCTGACACCTAGCGAGATCCTACTCACGCTAGATCCAATGGCTGCAGATGAGTGAGGTCGGCGGTGATGGTGAGGACATGCGGCGAATGTGGGATGTGGCCGCGTGGCATGATAACGACCATCCGCTGTAGATCCGACAGATGAAATTTACACGAACTACGATGATGAGCACGGACACTGGCACAATCACGTTCATTCGCAGAAAATCCTACTATTGTGGTTGATGGCGAGGAACAGTGATGAACCAGGTGACGCTACTCACCGGCGTTGAGGACGAAGGCACTCAAAATGGCGGAACCGCCACCGATTTCCTTTAGGTTTGCTTGGATCTGGAGCAGATCGTTGCGACATCCTCGGATCTACCCCAAGATATGGTGATTACAGCTTGACGATGATGCAAAAAAGCAAACACCGACAACACACACACGACAACTCCTGCGAGCGAAAGCAGCGATGCTAGGGCTTCTCGACGTGTGTGCTTTGGGGCAAAATGTACGGCGCGAGGTGGCAAACAACGTGGCATGGTTAGTGCATTAAATACCTGCCTCAGCGTCCAAGATTCTCACAACAAACATGGAGAATCCATGGCAGCGGCAGAGTCTGGTGCAGATAAGGCATGGGTAATGTGGCAACAACTGGACCAGTCATGTGGTGGCGATCCAACGGTCGATGGCTGCTAAATGGACAAAACTCTCAGCTACATGGATAAATCTCGACCGTGTGATACAATCCGACGGCTGAGATTTAAGGCAACTAGGGTTTGCGAGCAAGCGGCTGGCTTGGGCTTGCAGCGTGACTTTGGGCTTGGCCCACATGGGTTCGGCCCAAAACTGTTCAAAAGGTTTTTCTGAAATTTTCTTGAAATTTCTTTTAAAATATTTTAGGGCATTCGAAACTCAAATAAATTATTTTCAATAAAACTTTATTTAAACTTTTCAATAATTTAAATAATTTTAACAAAAGGCTTATTCAAATAAATTCCAAATAATTTAAATAAATTCTAGAAAATTCAAAAAAAAATATAAAATGCATAGTAAATCCATAAAATGCAAAAAAATTGGGATGTTACAAACCTCCCCCTTAATAGAATCTCGACAATAAGATTCAGGGTTGAGTAAGGAATAGGTTAGGGAATTCCATCTTAAGATCCTCTTCACGCTCCTATGTAGCTTCGCTCTCCAAATGATTGCTCCACTGCACTCTACAAAAATGTAATGACTTATTTCTGGTTCTGCGATCAGCTATATCCAAAATCTTGACTTGACTACTCCTTGTAAGTCAAATCTTCTTACAGCTCAATTGACTCCTAGGGTGTTTGCTCCGTGGGAACTCGAAGACACTTCTTCAACTGAGACACATGAAACACATCATGCACTCCTGCCAATGACTTCGGCAATTCTAACTAATAAGCAAGCTCTCTTCTATAGCTCAAAATTTTAAATGGAATAACATATCTAGGTGCAAGCTTTCCTTTAGCATGAAAACTTTTGACTCCTTTGAGAGGGGTAACTCTGAGATACACAAAATCATCAGGCTCAAAACATAATTCACGGCGATGATTATTAGCATAATTCTTTTTTCATGATTGAGCAATCTTTAATCTCTCTCTGATCATAGTAATCTGCTCTTTGGCTTCTTTAAGAATATCTGGTCCAAGGACAAAATGCTCTCCTGCCTCATTCCAATTCAACGGAGTACGACAGGAATGACCATACAAAGCTTCAAACGGTGACATTTGCAAACTTGCTTGATAACTGTTATTATAGCTAAACTTGGTATTTGGCAAACATTTATCCCACGAAGTATGTCGGGACCCGAATATGCAAATCCGGACCCTTTGTGTATACTACACTAGTCCAGGATCACGCTAGTGCATATAGGCTCAACATAGATGAATATCACAATCATACACAGCGGAATTATAATAAAAGACTTTGTATATTAAATAATACTTGTTGAATGACCTTATGGTCGAACTTACATGAATGTGCCTCACAAGGCTGAATAACAAATTAAACTACAGCGAAATAAAAACGTAGACAACCCCTTAGTATAACACAGGCAACTGACAAGGCTTGCGCCCTAAACATTCGTCTCATCCTGGTACTCCTTCTCTAGCATGGATGTAGACTCCTCAGCTGGTGATGTTGTTGTTGGCAAGGGTGAGTACTTAAAGCACTCAACAAGTTGTACGTAGAATGTAATTCTAACATAGCTATATGCAAGGCTTATTCCAAAGGAATGGCTTTCATGGCTATTTTGCAGCAAAGAAGTATTTGAGAACAAATACAGTAAATAGATTGTAAAGAAAGCAAAACAAATAACAGTAATAGATAGATTTAGCATTTCTGAAGTAAACCAAGTTTTCCAATCCTTAATCAAGTTCCAACCTCCCATGGCAACCTGCCATCCATCCCATGTTTTATTTTGCAAAAGTCTAACCCTTAATTGTAATTCCCGAGCATTGCTCAAAACCGCGAGCACTGCTATTCGAATAGATTCATACTCTGCAGAGGTTATGCACTTTACCCACATGACATGATCGTCTCTTGGTGCCTTCCGGATTAACACACTTCCTTTGGTGTGTCGACGGAGAGATCATGACAAAGCCATCACAATGCTCTGGCTTAAGCCAGTACTACTCGCTAAGGTTTCAACACCGGTGGGTCTGAAAACCACAACTCGGGAACTCACACCGCCAATGATGGTACCAAAGCTAAGGCATCGCAAATTAATCAGCTTGGCTCTCCCATACCAGACATGTGGTTGCATGATTGACTTAGGTCAAAAGCTTGCAAGGTTAAGTCCTTAAGATGATCGAGGCAAGACTTCCACATACCCTCTGCCCATCGGGCCCACCTTGGCATACTCGCGCCTTGCCACTTGCCCCAATCTAAATGATTACCACCCAAGTTGATTACCAAGCAACATGTGCCATCAACAATTCAACATCGTTGCGTGACATGACTCGCCACTACAACTCAATCTTATTGTGTGATCTCACATGACACACAAGTTCATATCATTGTTCCATATTCCATTAATCAAGATTAAACATCAATGATTCGAGTACATGTGATGACGTGGCATGGCTAAGCAACTATGACGATCTAACCAGCCCATATTGATTTTATTATTAACCAACTATAGTGAACCAATCTAGGGTGACAATAGATCATGTCATACAAATGACAAGGTAGGGTATAGATCAATTTGGCATAATAGCTAAGTCCCAATTTAATTGAAACATTTGTACATGTGAAATAATATGCAATAAAGTAAAAACAATATAGCGATTTTGTAAACATGGGTTCAACATGATGAAAGCACAACTTACCTTAGTAAAACCCTTATTTTTGCTCTGGACCTTGGTCTTGAGACGACGGATCTTCCTCGGATGTTTTGCACAATTTGACGTCTATGCGAAACGAAAGAGAAAGATAAATAAACACCAAAATAGAGAGAAAAACTAACTCCAAAAATCAAATAAAATTCGTGATTAAATAGATCTCAATTTTACAAATTTTTAGAAATTTGAATCACTTCAATCGTAGCTCGTATAAGCGAGAACGGGCTCGGAGAAGATTCAAAAATTATAAAAACCTGAAAATAGGAAAATCAACAATTAGCCAAATTATTTTATACTGAAAATATATTTATTGCACAATTGCTGATGTCAGCCCTGGCTCTAATTAATCGTGAGCTAACACATGTCGTTGGTCTATGGACTGAGTCCATGGACCAGATCAACAGTCTATGGCTTGATCTCGGCGGACCGAGTCTTCGTGATCCACCGGTTGACAGGGGGACCTGCAGTGCTGACTGGACTCCTCACGTAAGCGCTGACCGAACAGCCACCTCATCTAGGATGCTGACATGGCACCTACGTTGCAGTCCACGTCGCTCCACGTGTCGACATGGTAAGGCCACACAAGCCGACGGCGCTCAAAACCCAACGGTCACGGTCGACGACTAGCGACGCTACCTATGGCAAGATCGCGACCTCGCCTACCTACGTGCACTGTTATGACGACGGCAATGATTTGAACAAGCCGATGGCTAGGTCTTCCATGTTGATGGCGCTCTAGCGAAAATCCGGCGAAAATGAAGTGCACACGAGGTCCCCTGCGATGAGGCGAAGCGAACGATGCTGGCCCCGAACCTATTCTCCCACAGACGGAGTGAATCAGTGTTTTTTCGTTGCGGCAGCGCTCGACAAAAAACTTCAATCCCAGTCTAAAGGCTGCAGATCTTGAGCAATAAATCTAGGGCTTTGGTTTATGGGGTTGAATAGCGGTCGGTGCTCGCCTTTTAAAGCCCCAGAGTCTGTGCCTTCACGAAGCAGACTTTCGTGAACATGGCAAGTACGACGGCGGCGCTTGCAGACTCCAGCTCGAACACGCTTGAAGATGATGACTCCTGCTCTGACACGCGTCACACCAAACGGTCAGATCTACCCTGACTTCCTCTGATCCCAGCCTTCCATCGAGTTAAATCCAACGGCCCAAAAGGAAAGATGCTAGGGTTCACACCCGCTTGAATCCCGATCGCCCAAAGGTCATCCAACGACCACCGTTTACCCATCTAGGAAACAGCCCGACGCGCGAAATGGGCCACACGCGCACAGTGCTGGGTTTCGGCGCAACACTGTTCTATAGTTTTCCTGAATTTTTCTTTTAAAATAAATATAGAAATTGGTTTAAATAGTTTAATGCTATAAAAATATCACGAAAATTCAAAGAAAATTTCCAAAAATACTTTGAGATATTTTGAACTCAAATAAAATAGTTTTGGCAAAACTTTACATTAACTTTATATATATTTAATTATTTTTCACAAAAGGCCAATATACATATTCTGAAATTAATTCAAATAAATTTCAGAAAATTCCAATAAATTCCAGAAAATCACAAAAGGTATAAATAATAATAAAAGAAAATTTTGGGATGTTACAAAGTAGCATATGCTAAGACACATTCTCTCAACATATCTTCCAAAATCTGATTGACTCTCTCAGTTTGACCATCTATCTGCGGGTGATAAGCTGTACTAAAATTCAAACGCATTCCCATAGCTTCATGCAACTTATTCTAAAACCTCAAGGTAAATTTTGTACCTCTATTCGATATTATCTTCTTTGGCTCCATACAAACACACAATCCTTGACATGTATAGCTCTACCAAATGATCTCCTGAATAGGTGATCATAACTGGTATGAAATGAGCGACTTTGGTCAAACGATCAACTATCATCCATATTAAATCATATCCATTCTGAGTTCTGGGAAAACTGGTAATAAAATCCATATTGATCTCCTCCCACTTCCATTAAAGTACCTTTAACGGCTGCAGCAATCATGTTGGCCTCTGATGCATTCCTTTCACTCTCTGACATATGTCACACAAAGCAACATGCTCAGCAACTTCGGATTTCATGTTAGGCCACCAAAATCTTTCTTTCAGATCCTGATACATCTTTGCACTTCCTGGGTGAATAGAATACTGTGAATCATGAACTTCCTTAAGAATTAATTGCTTTAGGTCCTTCTTATTTGGTACACAAATTCGACTCTTGATCCACAGTGTACCTTGAGCATCCAATGTAAAATCCTTAGCCTTGCCTTCCTCCATCTTGGACATAATTCTCTTAATTTTAGCGTAATCTTTCTGACCTTCTCTGATTTGATCTTCTAGGGTTGGCTTTACCTCCAGGGTAGCTAGAAATCCCTCAGGTACCACTTCCAATTTCAGCTTCTGAAATTCCTTACATAATTCAGACTAACTCTCCTGAATTAACATGTTAACACTGTGGCTTTTCGACTCAAGGCATCTGCTACTACATTAGCTTTTCTAGGGTGATAATGAATTCCCACATTATAATCCTTGATTAACTCTAACCATCTACTCTATCTCATTTTGAGATCTGATTGAGTAAAGATGTACTTTAAACTCTATAACTTCAAAGCATGCAGTACGGCAGTTAATTCCAAATCATGTGTCGGGTAATTCTCTTCATGCGGTCTCAATTGTCTTGACGCATATGGAACTATTTTGCCATTCTGCATTAACACACATCCAAGTCCTTGACACGCAGCATCACAATAGATGTCAAAACTACTCTGAATATATGGCAACACTAGCAATGGTGTTGTTGTTAACCTTTTCTTTAACTCTTGGAAACTCTTCTCACACTCTGGCATCTATGCAAACTTCTTTTCCTTCTTCAACAACTGCATAAGTGGTTTAGCAATTGTCGAGAATCCTTCAATGAACTGATAGTAATATCCCACCATTCAAGAAAACTGCAAATCTAGGTCACTGACTTTGGTTGTTCCCAATGTAACACTGCCTCGACTTTAATTGGATCAACATCAACTCCTTTAGCGGTCATTATATGACCAAGGAATTCCAATTTCTTTTTCCAAAAGTCACACCTACTATACCTAGCGTACAATTGTTTCTATCGAAGCTTCTCAAAAACAAGCCTCAAGTGTTCTCCATGATCTTATTCTGTCTTATAGTAGACAAGAATGTCATCTAAGAATACAACAACAAACTTATCCAAGTATTTGATAAAAACCTTATTCATCATATTCATGAAATAAGAAGGGGCATTAGTTAATCCAAATGACATGACTGTGAACTCATAATGTCCATATCATGTTGAAAAGGTGGTCTTGGACACATCTTCTTCGTGAATCTTCAACTGATGATATCCTGATCGAAGATCTATATTGGAGAAAATTCCAGCTCCACTTAACTGATTAAACAAATCATCGATCCTGGATAACGGATACTTGTTCTTTATCATCACTTCATTAAGCGCACGATAATTAATGCACATCCTTAAACTTCCATCCTTCTTCCTGACAAAAAAATAGGTGCTCCCCATGGCGATGAACTAAGTCTTACAAAACCTTTTTCTAACAACTCCTCAATCTGCTTCTTGATTTCTAAACCAACTCATCGGTAGGCATCCGATATGGTCTCTTGGCTATTGGGGCTGTACCTGGCTCCAATTCAATCACAAAATCAATATCTCGGTTTGGCGTCATTCTAGGCAAATCTTTAAGAAAAACATTCGGATATTCACTGACAACTCGTACTTCTTCTAAATTGACGATTTTAATACTATTAACCATCAATTGACCACCACGAACTGCGATCACTTGAAAATCGACTCTTTCGCCTTTCGGGCTTTCAATTCCCACTACTATTCAACCACAATCCAACATAGCCTTGTGTTTGGATAACCAATCCATTCCAAGGATAACATCTAATGTCCCAGTATCCAAAATAATAAGGTTCCCTAGGAACTCTATTCCATCAATGAGCAACTTAACTCCCAAACATCCTAGGTTAGATCGAAGTTCTGATCCAGGGGATTGGACTAATAGCATACACTTAAGATTCATAATATCCAACCCGTTCCCAATGGCAAAATCTCGAAAAATAAAGGAATGCGAAGCTCCAGAATCAAATAAAACTGTTGCAGGTACTGAGTTAACTAGGAACTTACCCAGTACGACGTCTTATGCTTCCTAAGCTTCATCAGTCATGATGTGGTTGACACGGACTCTCAATGTGGCTTGGAGCATAGCTCTAGCTTGAACAGCTCCACGGTTCACTCCTGGTGTAGGTGCCTTGGTAGGTGTAGGGCCAAGATTGAAAAAGACAGGTGTAACACCTCCTTTCCTAGGACAACTGTTAACAAAGTGTCCCGGCTCATTGCAACTGAAACAACACCTGATTGTCATCTGTCGACTTCCTTCTAACACGTTGTGTGCCTGATGAGGTGTCTAGAAATTCTAACCAACTAGACACGATGCAGGGGATGGCGTCTTGAACATAGCTTTTAGTTGAAACCTGACAAACTAATGAGGTGCAACCCTCACTCTCTGCTATCCTTGTGAGCTCCTATTGTGACATTCTGTGCTTACGGTTGTCATCAAGCTCTTTACGCTTATCCTCTAGAACAAGGGCCTTGTTGACCAACTCTTAGAAATCAGGAAAATTATTGGTAATCAAACCAACTTGCAATCCGGAATTCAGTTCCTTGATAAAAGGAGACTGCCTTGCCTTATCTGTTGCAACATCTTCAGGGGCATAGCGTGCAAGCTGTGTAAACTTGTTTAATTACACAACCACTGATTCACTTCCTTGCTTGATAGCTCTGAACTCCTCTATCTTCAAGTCCATGATTTTAGGAACATGGTATTGGCAAAAAGCAGCGGTAAACTTTTCCATGGTGATCTCCTGTGGGTTCTCATGTGCAGCGCAATAGTCTCCCACCATTCAGCAATTGTTCCTTCCAGATGATGAGAACGTAAAGTGCCTTCTCATTTCCAACACACTAAGTGATGTTGTCGAAGGTTAGAAAATCGACAATAAATTTTTACCTTCGGGTTAGTAGAGCCAAGCACAAAATCGGAGGGACACGATTTAGACAGGTTCGGGCCACCTAGCAGAGTTATACGCTACTCCTGTATGGATGATGTATGGAGTCGACGAACAAAGTACAGAGCAATGTCTCTAGCCCTAGTTACAATGTGGATTGCACCTAAGCTAAGGCTATGCTATGGCTAGAGGATGACGAAACAGGCTTCATCGGCTCCTGAATATCAGACATACTCGAGTCGGCTTTCTCGTAATGGGAACATGATCAAATCCTTCCTAACATGGAGTTATCTCTTCCGTGCATATCTTATCCCATGGAACTGGGCCCATGATATCCGGAATTTCTGCATGTCGTTAGGACATATCCTTCATGTATCCTTTGTGAATACATACCACATGTTTAGATATTCGACAATAGCCCCTAAACTCTATTCAGCAGAGGGTTTGCTTAAGCGCTTGGTCGATTACTGCCAAAGCCTTGCTTGGTCGAGTGATGCCTTGCCTGCTTGTAGTCCAACGATTCGAGTAGATTGGGAATCCCTGAGTATCGAGTAGGGATGTGCTGGGTCGAGCACCTTGCCATCAGCCCGTATCGAGTCCTTAGGGTAACCACAAATTACTTTATGTCGACTTATCGACTCGACTCTAATCAGAGTTAGAAATTAAAAAAATCTAAACGTTGGGTAGTTGAGCATATATTGCTCTTGTTTGCAGAGCCAAGATTGGTGCAGCGCCATCATTCTGCCTTTTGCGTCGATCGTGATGTCGTGCCATGGGGAATGAACCGTTCGCCTGAAGAGAGGATTTTGGCATATAAATTCCCAGACTTGGAACTGTAGCCATTCCCCTCCTTTCCGCCTCCATCCTTACTCTCAAAGCCTCCATCACACTCCTGAAGCCCTAGTGCCGCTACCTTCAAAGAAATTGTTCCACATTCTCCTCAATGGCATCCAAACCCTCAACCAGCGCTGGGTTGCTGCGCCGCAGGAGAAGAAACCTAAGACGACTGAGGCGGCTTTGAGGACAAAGCCCTTGAAAAGGTGTGGCAGAAGTCAATCATGTGAAAGACCATGTGGAGGTCTATCCTTGATGGTGGCTGCCTTTGAGGATGAAGCCCTCGAAAAGGTGTGGCATGAAGTGCTTGAGTTTGAGTTTGATTTGAATTGGATTTTCAAATTTAAAGCAATTTGAGTTGAGTCTGTTGAAGCAGCACTATCGGGCTCTGGGAGCGGTAGTGCCGGCAAAAGCGGCACTATCGGGCTCTGGGAGCGGTAGTGCCGGCAAAAGATGTTTTCTGGATTTCAGTGCGAGCGGCACTATGGGCACTACTGGCCCCAGGGAGCGCTAGTGCAGGACTTGAAGCAAATTTTGGATTTAAAATTGAAAATTGTGGGCAATGCTTTGTGAGGTATTTCCTTGTTTTTGATGATTGTAGGTCGACGATGCTAGATCATGATGATTCGAATGATGATCGGGACTAGGCGTGTTGTGCTGGAGGTTCAAACGATCGGGGATCGCCGGAAGATGATTGGAGATGGAGTCGTGGCAAGCCATGAGACAAGGCACGGATGAGATGCTAGCTAGGCTCTGCATGGATCAATGAGGGCCATTGGATGTTGGTCTAGTTGATAGGTTTGCGGGTCTGTTAGTATGCTTTGAAAACCGTGCAAGAAAACCCATTTGCTTGTTGGTTTTGGGTTAGCCCTTGCATGGGTGTATGTGTGGGTCAATCCTAGCCCTTGATGGTGTGCCTTACAGTTTAGGACTCATCCAAGGGTGGAGGATGACCCAAGAGTAGTAGAAATAGAGGGGTAGGGGTGCCTTGCCCTTCTTGAAGGTCTTGAGGTTTTTGTGCTCCTTTGAGCTTTGCCTACTTGTTGTGTGGCTTTGTAAACCTCCCTTCCAGAAATGAAAAACCATTCCTCTCAATTCTGAATTTATTTTCCACATTTACATTCCGCACTTAAATTCAGTTTTTACATTCTTGCAATTTACATATATGCAATTTGGATTTGCCTCCCCTCCTTCTACATACTTTTGGATCTTTTTCTGAGGATGTATGATCGATGGATGAGTCCTCTTTAGTCCATATCCCAATCATCTAGGCAAGTCTTGAGTTCTTTCTTGAAAAAAACCGATTTTTGTTCTTGAGAGGATCAATCTTGGAAGAATGAGTTTTGGGTGTTCTTGTCTTGTGTTCTAGCTTACTATGACATGTGGGAAGCCATCTAGGATCATCTTGATCATCAAGAACCCACGAGATAGTGAGAGCCAAGTTTTTGTTCTTGAGCCCGTTCTTGTGCGCTCTTCTGTAAAATTGAAAAAGGTCAGAACTTTGACGTCGATTCTTGCAATCGAGGGCTGGAATAGGTTTCTGACATCCATAGGAAGGTGTTCACAAAATTTCATTTAGTTTGGATCAGCTGATCAAAAGATTTCTCAATTTTCCTTTTTGAACCCGTGTTGAAATCACTATTCATTCGCCTATTTTTCCTACATCTACAGTAACCTGGCACTACCACTACAGTACTCCGGTAGTGCCAACCTCAGAATGAAAATTCTGAAAAACTTATTCTTCCGCTTCCATTTTTATCTAAGGTTTTTGGCTTGGTTTCGTTGGGGATAAAATTTATTTTGGGATCATACACCCCCCCTCTGATCGCCGTCCCGGTCCTTCATCATGACGGAGAAGCGTCTTGCTGATTTCGAGAAGGTTGGCTATGTTCCTCCATGGGAGTTCTTCCATTGGAGGCCGTCATGTGGTGAATCGTACCCCACCCCCGAGAATGAGGATGAGACCGTCGTTTTCAAGGCCTTTTTCCGCTGCGGGCTAAGCTTTCCCCCTTCTCTATTTTTGCTCTCAATTCTTGAGCTCTACTAGATTAAGCTTTTCCACCTGAGCCCCAATTCTATCACAATGCTCAGCGTGTTCGTCCACCTTTGTGAGACTTTTCTGGGCATTAGTCCAAGTCTCAACTTGTTTCGCCACTTCTATAATCTGAAGAGGGCGATGAAGAATGCAACTATTGGGGGTGTCGGTTTTCACCTCCACAGTGGCCTATCAAATTCTTACATTTCTGTCCCCGTTACCTCCTCTTGGCAGTCGGACTGGAAGAAATGGTGGTTTTACATTACCTCTCCGGACATCGTGAATTACCCCAAAGCTTATCGGCCACTCTTTCTTCATCCGATTGACTTCTGGACTACAGTCCCTCCTGCGACTGCTCGAACTTCTTATTATTTTTGGAAGATTGAGGAGCTAAAGAAAATCGGGTTGACTGGGTGGCACGTTGCTAGGGACTTCGTCACGTGCCGGTCGAGTTCGCTGAAATGCAGAGATCACCTCGCTTGGGACTACTCCAGAGTCGATGAAGCTACCAGGGACAATCCTAAAAATAAGCATTTGCAATACTTTTGTTTTCCTTACTTTATTCGATGAGTAGCGAACTGACTTGCTTTTCGCCACATTTGCCAGACTCGGACATCTCTTCTAGGATGAGCAAGATGTTCCAAGGCTTGGAACCTGGTGCTTGCGGCATCGAAGCTTACTCGGTTGCCAATCCCCGGCCAGAGGTGAGTGCTCTATCATAGATATCTACGCATCGCTCATCCATCTGTTGTCTACTTTGACTTAACATCTCCTCAGGAGACCAAGTTTGATGATGATAGTAAGATAATCAAGGGAGTCATTGGCCTGGATGATGACGTCCCCGCCGACCTCGAACCTTCTTTGGACGATCCAGCACCTATCATTGAACCAAGGGGGGCAGAAACGGCTCTGGAGCAAGAGGCGGCTGAATCTCCTCGAGCGAGGAGGTCGGTGTCTCCAACACTCCGCAGACCTACGAAACGGCCTCAAACCTTGTCAACGTGTCCGTCTGACCAGATATCCTTCAATCGCTCGCTTGGATGTTATGAGATTGCTCCTGATGTAATCTGACAAATGCTGGATGATCAGCAAGTCGCCTGGGGGGTCGAAGCACAGAGGTCGATGGCTCCTCCATAGATGTCTTCTCGAGAGGGATCTCCATCAACTAGACCAGTCGGACAAGTATCATTGCTATCGAGCAATATCTCCTTTATTAGTGAACTTCTGCTCATAGTAACTGCTTGCTTTGCACCGATTGAGAAAACAAATGCCAGAGTCAAGCCAATCCTGACAAATGTGCAGGTGAAAATTCAACTAGCGAGGTGAGTTATCCTCCCTTTCTCCTCATGAACTTTTTCTTTTGGTTCATTAGAGGTGTTTAGGAAAATAGCCCCTTTTTTTGTAGGAAGGGTACGCCCAGCGGTGCTACGGACAAAGAAACCGCGATGGCATCGTCATCCTTTGACACGGCTGGCATTCCTGCAGCTCCCCATCAGGAGGATCTGTTGAGCATACTAGCAGATCTGCAATGGTGACCGTCCAAGATTCTTTAGCTTCTCTAGCGTATCGGGTGTTCTGGTCCGTCTTGAAACCCCAAATCGAGGTATGTGAACACAAAACCCCCTGTTCTGCCTTCCACTCTTCCCCTCGCTCTGTTTTTGACGCTTCTGACTTCATATCGCAGCACGTGGCCAAAATCCTGCTTGTGGCCAATGCCTTCTGCGATCAAGCTCACCAGCAGACCGAGCGGTTCATGGCATCCCACGACGAGATACTCAAAATGAAGACCGCTGAGCTGGAAGCGCTTAGGGCCCAATTGAAGGCTACTCAAGCTGAGTATGGAAAGTTGAAAGAGGAGCTGATAGTTCAGAAAAATGCTGCAGAAGTTGCACTGGTCGAGGCCAAGGCCAGTCGGGATGAAGCAGAGGTGGGCAAGAAAGTAGTCGAATTCAAAAAGGCTGCAGCAGATGCGGCACTCGCCACTCTGCTGTCGAAGACACTCGAGCACATGACCACCTCGGCTCGTCTTGCGACCTCGTACATGCTTGTCTTGGTGAAGAGCCATCATCCTGACTGGACTTCTTAGGACTAGACAAAGGATTCGCGTGTGAAGCGAGTGAAGCTACCGACCACATCGAGTCCTTCGCAGGCCTTGCCGAGAGGTTCATGGACGGATTGGAGCTATCACTTGGTGATAATGATGCCAACCAAGGTCCTTTGGCCTAACCATGCTGATGTAAAGATCAATAATTTTCTTGTTACCACAATCTTTAATGACAGTACCAATTAATCTGCTTGTCTATCGTTCTTTGTCTACTATTTCCTTGTCGATGAAACAGAGTAGCATGAGTAGATGCAAATCCGATTTTAGCACTCATAGACCCTCAGTAAGAGGCTTCGTGTCTGAATGCATGCCTATTTATATTTTCACACAAGGTAAAAACACTTTCGTTAAAAGACTTAGCCCCCAAGCGTACACTCGGAGACGCCATTCATAACATAAATGATACATACGTTGAGTAGAACACAGCACGACTTTTGCAAGCCTTCATCGATCATGTGACTTAGACTCTGTAGCGAATAAAAACTTATCGAGCGATGCATGTAGAACCGACTAGAGGTCTCGTTTCCCACCAACCGTTGAGCTTTAGATGTCTGACAAACTGATGCTCCTATACGCGCAGGATAGAATTACTCATTACCAGATTCAGACGTGGCCACACTTTAGTTTTGTTTACTAACATGCTAAGTGCGCAATAGAGCAAATGCGTGCAAAAAAATCACATGTCCCAAAGAGCAAAAAGAGAATATTGGCCTACTATTCCCAGCTTGATAACTGTACCGATTGAAAAACAGAGAGCAAATAAGGTACAAGGTTACCTGTAGCCCTCGACTCCTTACTCGATGATGTGTCATTGGGTAGGGAGTAGAGTGACGCAAGCACAATATCTTGATGTAGCCCCCGACTCTTTACACGATAGCTGGATCGAGCCAAAAGAGTAAGGCGTTAGCATCACTGATACCTGTTCCGACTCCGAACCTCTTATTCGATAAATACATCGACCCGAGAGTGGAACCAGGTAAAGAAAAAATTGAGCGATGTAGCCATGGACCGTCTACTCGATGAATGCATCAAGCAGACGGTAGAGCATATGCGTTGATAAAATGCATGATGTAGCCCACACCCCTCCACTCAATGGCTATGTCGAGGAGAAGGTAGAGCATAAGCATCAATTGCAACCCTTACACACAGAAGCATTAGCCCCCAAGCATATTGGTCAAAGTAGAATCCAAACGGATGAAGTAGATGAACAACATAACTTCATTGCAGCGATTGAACTCTGTTACTGTTTTTCGCGTCTTTCAGTGTTCACGTGGCGCACCATAAAGTGGTGTCTCTTCGATTTGTGCATTTGTGTGGAAGCATGACCGATGTCTCATGGATTGGGACCGACGCGAATCTAGATGGATTGTGATTACAGTGGGACTTGTTCCATGAGCTATAAATAGATGGGACTTGTAGTCGCCTGTCACATCTCACCTTTTCTCTTGTCCTCTACTCGCGTCACCTTAGTTCTTCCACCGTATCCATGGCTTCTCCTCCACCATCACCTCCCTCTGTGATTATCCTTGGCGAATCCCCTCCCCGGCTACACTGGCAATAGTTTCTCTGGGGAGGATCATCATCTCTTCCGATGAGGAGGACGAGATCAATTAGGAGACTATTGAGAAGAAGATTTGGCTGCAGGAGGAGGACGAAGTCACCTGCAAGCTGAGGGTCATCACCGAAGAAGATGATGCCACCTCTGCTCCCTTCGCTAGAGCAGATGCCACCGTCGACACACGAGGAGAAGAAAGTGAGGCCGCCGGCGTTGGAGGAAGAGGTGAAGCTCAAGAAAGCTTCATCGGCCCAATGCTTGCTCGCCCTCCAAGCCATCTTGGCGCTGGGAGGCCTCTAACACCGGAGGGCTCTCCTTTCCCATCAACTGATCTGCGCGGTGTGCGCCAAGTCTTCGGGTCCTCTTCTCACCCGTACAGAGGGCACAAGCCCATCCCGAGGACCATCCTTTTTCGGTCCCCGTGGATGGAGGGGCTGCGGCGTGATGCTTCTGAGGACAAGTCGTAGTGATGTACCTATTTTAAGATGTAATAGGATGAATTTTGTTAGTAAAATTTTAATGAAATCATACTGACCTGGATCTTAGTTGCTATGCAATGTATTCTTTATTCATGTATCAAACTTTCTCAACTAGTCGATATTCCATGATTTTCTAATTATCACCCTTTCCGATGTCAATAGCCTTACAGATCCTGGTCGAGTCACTTAGACCACCACATAGGGACCTTCCCACTTAGTCGATAGTTTATTGCGATTATCTTGTTTCTGCACCTATCCTGGATTTTTTGCCCAAGATATCTGCGTAAGGCTTGCTAATACTTAGCCGCTCCAATGGATGCTCGATCTCTGAGCTCTTTGAGTAGATTTACATCATCTGCTCGTGCTTTCTCTTGTTCCTCTTTCAAGTAGTTATCCACTCGAGGTGATTTGAATGTTAACTCAGTTGGAACCATGGCTTCTACTCTCTAGACCAAGAAAAATGGTATTTCATCAGTGCCTCAACTAGTCGAAGTACGAACAGCCCATAGCACCGAGGGGAGTTCCTTTGCCCACCAGGTCGAGTAAGCCTTGAGCATATCGAACACGCGGGTCTTTATCCCCTGCAAGATTAAGTCATTGGCTCATTCAACCTGATCATTACTTTGAGGATGAGCCACGGAGGCAAAGTAGAGTTTGATACCCAATTCTTCGCAAAAGATTATGAAAGCATTGCTTTTGAACTGGCTACCATTGTCTGTTATAACTCGATTAGGGATGCCAAATCAAGTAACAATGCTCCCCATGAATTTCTGAGGTGATGTTCGTGACGGGTTCAACCTCGATCCACTTAGTGAACGTGTCGATAGCAATGAACAGAAACTTGTAACCTCCTTGGGCTCTTGGGAATGGTCCCAAGATATCCAAGCCCCAGATAGAAAAAGGCCAAGATAGAGGAATTGTTTGCAGTGCTTAGGCTGGTCGGGTGGTTTGCTTGCCGTAGAATTGGCAGCTCTCACACTTTTTCACCAGCTTGCAAGCATCCTGGAGGGCAGTCGGCCAATAGAACCCTTGTCAAAAACCTTTCCCGACCAGGGTGCGATAGGACGCATGGTTGCCGCAGATGCCTCCATGGAGATCGAGCAATATTTTATTGCCCTCCTCCTGAGTGATGCATTTCATCAAGATTCCATTACTCCCCTTTTGGTAGAGCTTGCCGTCTACCAATGCATATAACTTGGACTTACGTGCAATTTTCTCAGTTGTTGCATCATCGTCTGCCATCTACCAATGCGTATAGCTTGGACTTACATGCAATTTTCTCAGTTGTTGCATCATCGTCAGGGATCTCTCGACCTTCGAGATAGGCTTGGAATGGAGTCATACAAGTCGGCTCACGTTCAAGTAGAGCAGCTTCCATGTTTGTAAGTTCTGCCTTGCTAACTCGACTAGGCTACTGGTCGAGTTGGGCCACATCTGCCTCCCGTCTGGGGGAGATGGATGGTTTGAGGAGTTTCTCGATGAAGACTCCTGCAGGCGTGAGCGAACGGGAAGAAACGAGCCTAGCAAGTTCATCGGCAAATGGAATTGTCACATCGCCTGATATGACTTACCTCGAGCCCTTCGAACTTGTGCTCTAGCTTGCGAACTTCGCTCAAATATGCCACCATGTTGTCGTCTGAGCATTTGTACTCCTTTTGCACTTGGTTCACGACTAGCTGTGAGTCCCCTTTCACGAGTAATCGTCTGATGTCAAGTGACGCAGCCATGCAGAGACCATTGATTAGTCCCTCGTATTATGCAACATTATTTGAAGCTTGAAAATCAAGTTGAATAACATATTTTATCTCCTCACCTGTCTGAGATTTCAGCACGATGCCAGCCCCCGAGCCTTGAAGCGTGAGCGACCCATCGATGAACATTGTCCAGTGATCATCGACCGCCTTGTGCTCCTTTTCCTCGCCATGCGTCCAGTCCACGATGAAGTCCACCAAGACTCCCGACTTGATGTTGGTTCATGGCGCAAGGTCAATCTTGACCTAGCTGAGTTCAACCGCCCACTGTGCGATTCGCCCCGTCGCCTCTCGGTTGCGTATTACCTCCTTGAGCTGATACGTTGTTATGACTATAATCTTGTGTGCCTGGAAGTAGTGTCCCTGCTTTCGAGAAGTCATTCAAAAGGCATACAATATCTTCTGCACCTAAGGGTACCACAACTTGGCGTCATGTAAGACCTTGATCACGTAGTACACCAGCTTCTGGATTTTAGTCCTTTTGTCGAGGCAATCCCGTTCAACCATCAGGACTGTGCTTACTACTTGAGGGGTAGCCGCAATGTACAAAAAGAGCTCCTCTTTTTGTACACGTGAGATTAAAATTGACGGAGATGATAAGTACCTTTTTAGATCTTGAAAAGCTTCTTCAGCATCCTTGTTCGACTCGAAGGTGTCCTGCTTCTTGAGCAACTTCAAGAAAGGAAATCCTCGCTCACCCATTCGAGAGACAAATCTACTAAGGGCAGCAATGCAACCCGTGAGCTTCTGCACTTTCCTCAGTGTCTGCGAAGAGCACATATGGTCGATGGCCTCGATTTTGCACGGGTTTGCCTCGATGCCTTGACTGGATGCCAGGAAACCGAGAAGCTTGCCGGACGGAATGCTGAATGTGCACTTCTCGGGGTTAAGCATCATCGGATACTTCCTGAGGTTGTCGAATATTTCCTCGAGGTCGCTGATTAAGGTGTTCTCAGTTTTCCTTGGCCTGCTCGACCCCGCGTTCGGCTAGGGCGGTCTTGAGTTTCTCCTGGACCTTCTTGCTAATCACCTGACACTCGTCGAAGTTGTGTTTTTCCGTGTGATGGACTGGGCAGGCCTCGACCTTTGTTGTCACCAGTATTATGCGCCTTGCCTTTTTCAACCGTGGCTACGGTAGAATCACCCTTGCGCTTTTCCTCACGGTTCTTATTCCTCTTCGCCCCCTGCTTGGACGACTCGGGCTTGTCGTCGCTAGACTTGGGGTCATCGAGATGGTATCGAGCCTCGGCACGTATGGTGCATTATCCGCCAACTCGAAGAGCTCTTTGGGGGTTCGGATCTTTCGAATGGCCAGCTTTCCTTTCAACTCCCTATCCTTGACACTGTTTTCGAAGGCGACTATGACAGCTTCATCCGAGAGGTCAGGGATCGAGTTACGTCTATCGCTGAAGCGTCGAATGAAGCCACGCAATGACTCACTTGGGTTTTGAATCACCTGATGCAGGTCACTGCATGTTCCAGGGTATTCATATGTACCTTAAAAGTTGGCGATGAACTGGGCCCGCAACTCCGCCCATGAGGATATTGACTAAGGCGGGAGGTTGAGCAACCAGGACCTCGTGGCACCATCCAGGGTGGTGAGCAGGTAATTGGCCATCACCTTCTCACTTCCTCAGCAACCCTCATGACTGTAGTGTAGATCTGCAGCCACTCGACGGGGTTGATTTTTTCCGAGTACTTTTCGACGGGGCCCGGTTTGAATTTATCCGGCCACCTTATTACACGTAGCTCAGGGGTGAAGGCCTTGCGTCCTTCATTGACATCCTCAAGGGTCAGCTATGACGGACCTTGCCGAGGAGGGAGCCTGTGCTGTGCAAGCGAGTGGCCCCTCAAGGGCGAAGATTCGCCCCTTCGAGCTCGGCACGCGGGAGATTGGGCCCTCGAAGGTGGGGACTCGTTTTCTCGCCGCTCGCGGTCTCCCCGGTCAAGTTCCTCCCTTCGGCCACGCAGGACGTCCCGCAAGTCTCGTCGATCGTGAGGAATTTGATCTCGAAGATCTTCAGGATGTCCCCGATGGAGTTTGGAGCGAACTAGCCTAGAAACTCTCTGGTTAGAACTGGCCACCGTCGATCCTACTACTCGATGGTGGTTGGCTTCTAGTGCCCTACTCACTGGGACGCCCTGGCCTCAAGTTGGCAACTCGAGCGTTCTGTGCTTGCGCTGCATCGAGCAGCGTTTTCATCTGGTCGAACACTGGAGTCAATGGGTTGCCTGGATCCAGCGGTGGAAGGGATTTAAGTATCATGTGAGCACACTGGACATTTGCCTCAGGAGTGCTGAAGATGTCACTTTTGTGGCTCTAATGGGATGCTGCTCTAGGAGTGCGACCAAACCTACCGTTGTGGTCGAGCTGTCGAGGAATTTGCTGTCCCCGAAGATCTCGCACCTGTAGGTAGGGTGTCATTGGATCATCAAAGTCAAGTTGCCTCGACAGATTGACCGTGATCCCGACTGTGGCAGCAACTGCTAGATCACGCCGATGATCTGCTGTTTTGGGAACAACAGCGTTTGTAGGGTCATGAGGTGTCATCAGGGGGATTTGGCATCCCTAACCTTCTGCGGTGTCTACCCCTGGGTTCCTTTATTGGGAACACCGATAGTAGCACCATTGTTGGCTCTGGCCATGAACACGCATCGATCTGTTGTGCTGCTGCCCTGGCTACTTTGGCCATTGTGGAATTGTAACATCCCGAAAAATACAATAATATGAAAATTAATATTTTGAATTCGAATATAATTGTTTCTAATTTTTCCTGGCATTATTGGGATTTATTTGGATTTTCCTGGATTGTTGTATTGAATGAAAAATCAAACAAATAGAATTAAAGAATGGATAATGGTGAAAAGATAAAAAGGTAAAATTAAAATTTTGGAAACTTTACCATGGAACCCTAACCAAGCTGGTAAGTCAGCAAAGTCAACAAGTAAAAGTTTTATGCATACAAAAATAAATAAATAAAATCAATGATACCTCTTTTGACTAGAAACAGTGTAAGTCAGAATTAATGTAAAATATTCGGAATTTATATGGCTCCATAAAACTTACCATGATACGCTCAGAGAAGGATATACATCTGGTAAAAATTTCAGGATTTTATCATGTAACTTAGACCTTCTAAAAATTCAAACACAGAAGCTTGGAAAATCTAAAAATTACAATGTCAGAATTGTTATAAAATAATTACACCATATTTGGACTTTAAATTTTTATAGAGACAAAATTAACCTAATTAAAACCCTTCATAAAAGTTTCAAAAATGAATAAGATTATTTGTACCCTTAAATAAATAAAATACCGAAATGAAAATTCTGGCTGATGCACAGTGTCAGAATTTAATTTAATTCCTTATAGGATGTTTTAGTCCGAAAATTTTACTGAAAGATCAAAACTTCCAGGAGATGTTGTTCAAAAAGTTTCACAAAATATGGCCATGAATTGGTCGGTGATTAAATGCATGTACTGAACTATCTTGGCTGAACTTATCTCCTTATCTTGTCTCTCTCGTTGACGTGTGGGCCAGCCCTTTACCGTAACCGTTCGCTGGCAAACAACAGAAAAAGCTCTTGGTCGCTGCCTGGTGGCCCCGGTCCCGGCTGTCAGTCGCGAAAGCGGTTTTCACTCTCCCTCTCTTCCTCTCTCTCCGGAGAGGCGCACCGCCCAGTCGAGAACTCCCGACTCTTCTTCTGATCTTTCCCCCAGTTCGTTGAATCAGTTCACGCACCTGCTCAGCCCTTCCACGTTTGATCTCAGCCTCTTTTGTGCCATACCCTGTCAGCCTCATGTCGCCTCTGTGCTGGCGAGAAACCATGCGCCATCTCATCACGAACAGAACCGAGCCGCAATACTCCCGCACCCGTTCAAACCCTGTTTGGTCTCGTGCCGCCTATAAATCCCGGCTTGGCGACGTATTGAGGCCTCTCCACTCTTCTAAACTCCTTTTGAACCGAGCAACTCAGCTGGTCCTCCTCCTCTCCGCCATTGCCGCAAACACCCGAAAGGGGATAGCGCGATTAAGCTCAACCAGTGAGTATTCTTCCAAATTGATTGTTTCTGAAGTTTGCTAGTGCATCCCTGAATACTGATCAAGCCTTATTTCTAAGCTTCATCGACTGCAGCACCGCCACAACGACTTCTTCTTCCCCAACTCCGGTTGCACGGTGGCGGCCCAACTCGTCACTCCTCCGAGCAAACCAACCGCTAAAAAAGAGCCCTGGCGACCCACTGATGCTCGTTGTGTTACCGATTCAACCGGAGGTTCACCTCTTCTCCTTCTCCGGTGAGCTACCACCATTGCCGCCGCCCCCTCTCGGTGGCAGCTCACTCCGGCCATCACCGCCGCCACCTGACCCCACCCCCTTGTGCGCGTGGACCCACTGGTGCTCGCCGTGGAGCCCGTTCACTGGCTCCGACCTTCCTTCACCGGCGGTGAGTCTTAGCGCCACCGCCTCTGCTTCGGGTCACCGACATGTGGGCCCGCTCGGCAGTCTCTCTCTAGCGCTCTGTTTCCCTGCCGCGCTGGCCCCACTGGTAAGCCTCGCGTGGCACAAATCTTCGGGCCCGCGCGTCGGTCACTTGCGCGTAGCTCTCTCACCGCCATCTGGGCCCGGTCGTCAGCTTCAGCCTAGCGCAAGCCCGAAAAGGAAAGCGCATTCGTAGCCCGAAGGCGTATTTTCTTTTTGTGGTAATTTTCTATTTTAGCATTTTCAGAAACCGAATTAATTCAAATTGCTTGTAGATTTTGCATTATAACTCCAAATTGAATGAAATAAGTTTCTATATTCATATAAAATCAGCTACTTTCCGAATACGCAATAATATTTTTAAATGTTCAATGGGTGAAATTGAAATTCAAATTTGAACAAAAGGCCTAAAGATATGCTTTATATAAAATTTCTGCAAACAAATTTGGAATTGAATGGAACCAATTTTAGTGAAATCCTTATGCTTCCAGAAGTTCAAATATATAAAAATATTTAAGTTTCATTTAAGTTTGTACTACTTTCTATTAAAGATTTCATTCAATGCATTAGAAATTCAAATAAGCATAACTTATATGAAAAAATGTGAAATAGACAAAATTGATTTATAAACATTAGTGTGACAGTAGAATACCTAAATTTGCCAAAATAATTAAGAAATGAACTTGATTTGAACTATCTTGAAAAATATGAAATAACCTAAGTGCAAATGTATATATGTGCATAGAAAATCAGATAGTTAAAATATGGATCAAATGAATTCAAATAATCACCAAACCAGTTTTGTTATACTCCTAGTATCACAAGGATCCCAAATGTATAATAATATTTAAGGTTTACCATGGAAAACAGTAAAAGTTTAGTAGTCGGAATATTAATGCTTGTATATTCCAAATAGTTATAACTTTCACAAGCTAACTTGAAATTTGACAAAACCAAATTCTATAACCTTGAAAAATAAAGCCCTAGCTGTCTATGTAAAAATATCTTATGTTTGTGTAAATTTGAACTAAGTCCTTGATAGACCCTAATGATCGCTTATATGGGAAAACATCTCGAATAAAAGCTAAGCATCGCGAAATCAACTTTAAAGTGATCTGAGAAATGTCCCCTGTTAATACCTGAAAAATGGGTAGATTATCCGATAAGGCGTAGTCGTAAACTTAAATCAAAAACTGAACCTTTATCGTGTAGTTTATAAAAACACTTAAGCTTTTTCAGTAGCTGGTAGAATATCTCGTCTAAATGCTAATATTATGAAGATCAGTTTAGAAATGATATATAGGATATGGACTATCATATTCTGGAAAAATATTTTGTTTATAGCTTAATGTTCATCTGAATCCAGCTAGTGCAATAACCTTAAGTGATAATTGTTCACTACACTTCTAATCCAATTCCTTATTACATAAACCTTATTATCATATAAGCTTTTTCAACAATGAATATAATGTCGCGTCTAAACACTAAAATGTATGAAATAAGCTTAGATATGTTCTTCAAAGTATATGCTACCCAATTTCGAAGAAATAATCTTATTTCATCATGTTTTGCATGTAAATTCTATTAGCCAAATAACCCTAAGTGTTATGTTTAATGAGCTTCATAATATGAATAATTGAACTTTGTAATAATAATGAAGTTTGTAGCGAATATATTTGTATCACCAGAACCTTCTTAAAAACCATGATTAAATCTAATAACCTAGCTTAATAGATCTAAGATATTCAAAATCACTTCTTATGCAAAATCGTTTTAGGTTAAGTGCTATTTGCATAACCCTAACCCTAACTAGTGTTTTAATTCTTTTAATCCAAATAATTTTAGCATCTATAATTCGAAGTTATAAGTACAAGAATTCATAATTTTAGCCTCTTGAATTCGTAAGTCAAGATAGATAATATATGAAAGAAACCATGTTTTGTTTGTCATAAAGCCATTAAGTATATGAATATGTAATTACCTACATCATGAGATCTTAAAATCATAATTCAACCCTAAAGCGTTCCTGTTTTTCTGCAGTGAATCTTTATTTGATTTTCTATCGGTTTTCTTTTTGCCCTTATTGAAGTTTATTAATTTCTATATTTTCCGATTGATCGACGTGTAGATTCCGACGTCTCTCTCCCTCCGTCGTTGCCTCCGTTAGCCGTGGCTTCGTCTTCGTCGTAAGCAATAAATAAGCAAGGCAAGCACCCCCTTTGACCATCTTGATCCCAGAATTTAATTTGCATTGTGTTTATTAAAAAGTTTCATGCATACGTTTACTTTCTGTAAATTGCTATTTTGTGGTACCGGTAGTTATACCTGTTGTCTCATGAAACTTCCTTGATAAGTATGGACATGTGTACCTTGATAACCCTAGATTGAGCTTAGACAATTACTTGATGTCATTATGGGTATATGCGATTACTTTTATCCATGCTTAGCCATGCTTTACAACAAATGAGAATGATGATCAGATCAAAATCTATTTCTTGAGAAATGGAAAATGTTGGAAATGAAGCTATTGGTTATGGGTATTTTGATTAAAAACCCAAAGTAAAACTATGGTTTTGATGCGGGCGATTATTGGCAATAGCCAGAGGTGAAGAGGGATTTGCACGTAGTGTAGGGTGGAGTATCGCCCGTGTCGGATTAAGGACCGAACTTTGTGTTGTATGATCCAAGATAATCCGTACAACCACAAGTGTTGGTATGGGACATCCTTAAACCAATTAAGTTATCTAGTTTAACTTTGCACATTGGTAGGCTGAAGTAGTACGGGCTCTCCTTTCGAGGTTTGCTCTACGGGGTGCCACACCGAGGTGTTGGGAACAACACTTACCAATATAACGGTGTACGCCATTTCTATGGGAAGTTCCAACATTTCTATGCTCTGAGTTCTTCCGGCATAGCATGGGTTTTATCGTCCCGGTGCTGATGCAAAGTTAACTTAGATAATGTAAAGGTTTTCGTCATGAACATTCAGGCCACACGCCGAAGGTGCCTGAAACATGCGGCAAAAAGAAAAGGTCATGACTTGTGGGTAAAGTTGTACACCTCTGCAGAGTGCAAATCTAATCGATTAGCCGTCCCCTCGGTCATGGGAAACTTGGTGAACTTGCACTAGTTAAATGTTTGTATTTTCTAAAATGGGTTTTGGTCGGAGCTTGTTTTAGTAGCTATTGCTTTATGTCAAAGGATCGACATTGTTGGATTCCATTTCTGGATTATTCGATATTCATGAAGGGTTGTGAGTATTACTTATGCTTTACTTATTTCATATCATTCAACTTGCTCTTACAAATTCCATTTACAAATAACTTGATTTCTCAATGTCAATTCTGTTTTATGCAAAATAAGTGTAGTAGCCTCCTTTGAAATGGCCTGCATATATTATAGGTTTTGCTAAAGTCTTACGGAGTACGAAAGTACTCACCCTTGCTTATATGTTGTTTTTAGGTGGATAAGTTAGCGAAGCTTCGAGGTTCCTTTCGTCGCAGGATGCAGGATTTTTCTTCATTGTGATCTTTCTAGGGATTATGCCTTGTCAGTTGCCTGCGGGTTTTGGATGGGCACACTACAAGACTTTGCTTCTTTTGCTGCTATATCTTTGAGTTGTAAAGTTTTCTTTATATAATAGCTTCCGCTTAATAATATTTGTTCTATGGTTGTGGTTCCAATTGGTGTGTATGTGCGTAGTAGCCACTGATCATGGGACTAGTACGGGATGCACATTAGATTTCTATTTTTGCAAGTATGTAAAAATAGGGGTCGTTACAGGAATATATGAAACCAGGTGTCTTCATAACCGGCCCAGCATCGCCTGAGAGGAAGACAGGGCCGAGATGAAGGCCCAAAGGATAAGTTCTGTGCCAAGCCTTGGGGTCGTACGGAAGGGGGTACTTCCTATAGACAGTTGAACATGTATTTAGATATAAAGGATACGGTTGTAATTCGAGTTGTTAACAGGGTAGATAAAGATGTAAACTCTATCTTGTAACCGATTAGAATCACATAACCGATCGGGATCCCTTAACCAACCGGGACTTTGTAAACCGCCCCACCCCCATTATATAAGGGAGAGGACAGGCAACAACAGAGGCATCGAGCAATCGCATCATAGAGCTCACGAGAAATCTTAGATCCAAGAGATCCACATAATCCCAGCACAGAGGACTAGGGTATTACCTCCTCCGTCGAGGGCCTGAACCTGTCTAAATCATTGTCTTGTGTGACCTTCGAGTTTGAGATCTAGCGCCTACCCCATAAATTTATTGCCGATTACAAAAGTCGACAATTGGCACGCCAGGTAGGGGAAGCGCTACAGCGGAATCATCGCCACCTTCGTCTCCGGCTAGGCTTTTCGCTTTGGAAGCCAGGACTTCGTCGCAGATGTGCGCGGAGAACTTGCTTGCCTGGACTTAAACCAGATCCAATCTGGTAAAGATCAGGCCGAGCCATCTCAGATATGCCACTCTCACTCATCCAGCAAACCAATCGGCGTCACGGGGAACTGCCATGATCTTCGTGGCATCTACGCAATAGAAGAACAGAAGACCGATCTCCAATGCCAGCAAGAGATTCAAGAAGTTGCGGAGGAAGATCGTCTTCTTCGTAAGGGTAAGGAGGCACAGACACGATCGCTTCGATCGCGCGGCCGCAATGTCTGCGAGGACATCCTACAATCTAGATTGGGAGACCAAGCTATCTTCCATATGCCACAGCAGAACATCGTCGCCTCCAAGATGCTCCTCGACACGCTGGACCCGATGATTGCATTTGATAGCCCGGCGGCCCCGATCGTGGCCCAGATCAAGGCCATGGTGACGACGGTGGCCATTCAGCAGAATCAGGAAAAGTCGGTAGGAGAAGCGCACTCGCGCTCCCACGCGGCTACCCACGTCGCTAGTAGTCGGAATGCAACCAGTCGGAGTACCGGCAGTCGGCGCCCCATATAACCAGTCGGAGACGTCCGCCAGAATCTCAACCGCCACCTCCGCCAAGACATCACCGGCAGGTGGCAAGAGCGGGACGAGGAAGATCGACGCTGGCGCCACGACGACTACGAACGGTTCAGTATCGACCACGGTCCACAAAGCGATCAAAGGTACGACGACTGCAACGACTATAGAGACCATCATCGCCGGGTTTAGAACGACAACGACAATCATCGAGTCATAGACTCACTGTGCTGAACGCCACCCCGACGCGTTGATGACGATTGCCGAGCCAGAGGCTCGCCACGTCGGACTCCCCCTCATCAGTATGACAGCTCTATCGACGGAATCCGAGCGTTCACCTCTAGGTTACACTGAGTGGTATGGCCCGAAGGTTTCAACCCCAAGGGCATCGTTAAGTTTGACAGGGAGCGAGACCCAGAAGCTTGGCTGCAGGTCTATGCCTTGGCAGTTAAAGCGGCTGGGGGCAATCAAAACGTTATGGCAAATTATCTGCCAGTCAACCTCTCCCCTTCAACTCAAGCATGGCTCACGAGACTTCCTACGAACTCGGTGGACTCCTGGAGTGATCTTTGTGATCAATTTATCGCGAACTTCCAGGGAACCTATGAGAGGCCCGGCACCCCGTGGGACCTATATCAGCTTCACCAGAAGAAAGACGAGACTGAAGCTTTTGTGCAGAAGATTCAACACCCGGTCTATTTCATCAGCGAGGTCCTGAGTGAATCTAAGGTGCAGTATCTACAAGTGCAAAAATTATTATACGCCGTACTTCTTACATCTCGCAAACTCAAGCACTACTTACAAGAGCATACTGTTTCGGTGGTCACCTCCTTCCCAATAGGAGATATACTCCACAACCAGGAGGCCACTGGGAGAATCGCAAAGTGGGCGGTCGAACATGGAGCTTTTGACATCTTATTCAAGCCTCGTACAGCCATCAAGTCTCAAGTGCCCGCCAATTTTACTGCTGAGTAGACAGAACTTCAGAACCCAGTGGTCATTAAGGAACTCGAGTATTGGACGATGTACTTCGACGGTTCCCTCATGCTCAGCGGCATGGGGGCTGGTGTAGTGCTCATATCACCAAGTGGAGAAAGGTTGAGGTATGTTCTTCAAATACTTTTTCCCGCGTCGAACAACGCCGCCGAGTACAAGGCACTCATCCATGGACTCCGTATTGCCATATCACTCGGTATCCGACGTCTGATGGTTCGTGGAGATTCAATGCTCGTGGTCAATTAGGTGCAGAAAGATTGGTCCTACATCGAAGTCAACATGGCTGCCTATTGCCAGGAGGTACGCAAGCTAGAAGGCAATTTTGACGGTTTGGAACTTGTTCATGTGTTTCGTCGGGACAATGAAGCGGCCGATGAGCTGGCAAAAATGGGATCCAGTCGAAACACATTGCCCACAGGAGTATTCGTTGAAGAAATTCATAAGCCCTCAATAAGCACTCAGTCAAAGTCGGACATCCCGGTGGAGAAGAACGTAGAAGCAGAAGTCCTGATCATTACCCCCGATTGGACATCTCCGTATCTAGATTATTTGACGAAGGACGAGCTACTTGAAGACCGCATGCAGGCTGAGCGAATAATGCGCTGAAGCAAGAGCTATGGTGTGATCAGGGAAGAACTCTATCGCAAGAGCTCCTCTGTTGTACTACGACGGTGCATACCAGAACAAGAACTGAGAGATCTTCTCAAGGAAATCGACTCGGGAGTGTGTGGGAATCACGCGGCGTCATCAACACTAGATGGCAAGGCTTATCGTCAGGGATTTTTCTGGCCGACTGCTGTCACCGATGCAGAGGACATCGTTCGGACATGCGAAGGATGTCAGTTCTTTGCGCGACAAGTGAACAAATCAGCACAGGAACTGCAGACCATCCCAATCACCTGGCCGTTCACGGTCTGGGGGCTCGACATGGTGGGACCTTTGAAGAAGGCTCAAGGTGGTTATACTCATCTCTTCGTTGCCGTCGATAAATTCACCAAATGGATTTAGGCCAAGCCAGTCGCCACAATCACAGCTACAAAAGCCAAAGAGTTCTTCCATGAAATCGTGCTCAGGTTCGGCGTGCCAAACCGAATCATCACGGATAACGGCACCCAATTCAGAGGTGGCATATTTCAAGACTGGTGCAGTGAACTCGGCACAAAAATTTGCTTCGCATCAGTAGCACACGCCCGAAGTAATGGGCAGGTCGAGCAAGCCAATGGCATGGTATTACAAGGCCTAAAGGCAAGGATTTTCGATCATCTCAAACCATATGCCACTCGGTGGGTCAAAGAATTGCCTTCGGTACTCTAGGGGCTGCGAACCACCCCCAGCAAAGCAACCGGGCAATCACCTTTCTTCCTGGTGTATGGCTCAGAGGCGGTCCTCCTCACCGAGTTATAATTCGGATCCCCGCGGGTTCGGAGCTATGAAGAAGTCGCTTCGGAAGAGAGCCGGCTAGAAGACCTCGATCGACTGGAAGAAGCCAAGGACGTCGCAACAATTTAGTTAGCAAAGTATCTTCAGGGCTTACGTCGCTATCACGGTCGCAATGTGAGGAGTCGCGCATTCTCCAAAGGAGATCCGGTCCTTAGAAAGAATCAGAAATGCGAGCATAAGCTCTCCCCAAGCTGGGAAGGCCCTTATATCATCAATGAGGTGATACGTCCCGGGGCCTATAGGCACAAGCGTGAAGACGGCACAATTGTCAACAACACTTGGAACATAGAGCAGCTACGTCGTATTTTCACTTAAACTTTGCAATTCAATTGTTTCTTTATGAATAAATGTTTGCTCTTAAAGTTGTTCTCGTATAATCTTCTAGAAAATTATGCGTGCGAATGCTTTGCTCCTACAAATTTTAAGACTCTGAGACATGCGTCATGAACCATGCCTCAGAGCCTGGGGCTGAACTAGTCGGACATGATATCTAAAACGTCAAAACCACTCGGATGGCCTCGTCAAGCATGATAGCATATTTAAAGAAGACTTGGAGGACCAAAGAAACATTTTCATATATTTCGTTCACAGCTCCAGAGTTTCTACAACAGCCGAAGATGCATCCTTGACTTCCTCCCAGAGCTCGGTTGCCCGATCTTCATCCACGTTGCAGGCGTAGCCATCCTTAACGGCTTCAAGATCCACTCGGGGATAGAGCGACTTGGTGATCGCCAAAGCCTGGCTAGCACCGTTGGTCGTTGTCTCCTTCAAGAGTCTCTTGAGCGCCTCAGGGGCTTCCTCCAGTTGAGAGATCACTTGGTCGCTACTGAGTGGCCTCTCACCTCCGGGATGAAGCAAACTCAACAATGGCTCGGAGGCTTCACGAAGCTTAGCGCAAGACGTCTCAAGGGCTTCGACTTTTTCGCTATAAGAGGCATATTGCGCCCGCGTCTTGAACTTGTAGTCTGCAAGCAAAACAGGTTATTAAGAAGTACCAAGAAGACGATGGAGGCAAGGGAGGGCCAAGCTGCTGAGCATACCTTCTAGCTCCTTCTCTGACTTCAATTTGGAGGCCTCCGAGACCTTGAGTTGTTCTTGAAGCTTCGCAACAGTGGAATCCCGGGCTGACACGGAGATAAGGAAATCAAAAGACTGGATGATTAAACAAGAGCACGGGGTGGTCCAGGAAATATCTACCTCAAAGGGAGCCAACGACGTCTAGCTTCTCCTGCCGCAGGGTTTTCTGCTCTTCCCACAACGCCTGGACCTCTGACCGAAGACTCGCAGCTCGATTGTATGCCCAGCCTTGATCTACTACAATTCGGCCAGATATTCCTGGCGCGTTCGGACCTCCGGGAGCATCTTCTGGAGGTACTCGAACTTCTTGTCAGAGCGCTCCCCTAATTTCTGTAACCATCACAGGAAAGGGTGACTACATGCTAACTGGCATAAGCAAGAAGGCAGCGAAAGTAGAGAAAATTTTACCCGGGCCAGGCGAGCACAAGTTGTGGCATGACTGTAAAAGTCATTCCTTTCCTTCTCCTCCGAGTCATCCAGGAACTTCAAGTCGTCTTCCTCATCAACCCACGTAGTTTGCAGTATGAGTTGAGGGCAGACAAGAGTCGGCGGAACTTGGAAGATCTCTTCAACCTCAGGGGACGAACGGGAGATGGGTTCTTGAGCGGCAGGACCCGATGTCGAAGCATGAGGTGACGGTAAAGGCGGCTGGGGCTCGGAGGGCGCTCCTGTGTCCCCGAGCGAGGCCTCCTCAACCAAGACATGAACGTCCTGGGGCTCAGTTACTTTAGGGGCCCCGGACAGTGTCTCGACAGGAACATCATAAGAAGGATTCCTATAAGATGAACGATCAGTAAGAAAGCCGGCAGAACACATCAAATAAGAGTAGATGGGGCTCAAACCTGTCGGATTTGTTTATTTTCATTGGGGGCTTCTTTCATATGGCAGAGACACTCCCGGAGGGACCACTCGGGGCGCTACAAGTCGGAACCCTAGGCTCTTTCCGACTGACCGAGTCTCTCGGAATTGGACTCGGTTGTACCACGGGCTCGTGGGGAAGGGGAGCCGAAGGCGCTGGGGCTTGTGCTGGTTGTTCCTGAATCATGGGACCACCAGTCGGACGCCGGGGCTTCGCGGGGTCCTTGGTCATCGCTTTCTTCCCCTTCTTGGCGGTGGGGTCTTCGACCGGGGAGCTCGCAGGTCGTTTGAAGGGAGCGCTCTTATGAACAGGCATCTCCGGGAGAGGCGCGTCACTGAAAAAAGCCAGGCGATCCTGGAAAGGAGTGTTACAACTGTTAAAAGACATTCAGAGGCGAATGTGGAAATCTATCAGCTAAGCTTTCTCACCTCAGGAGGAGGATTTGATGCGGTGAAGGTCTCGGGCACTTGACGGTGGACATCTCTACGCTCGGGATGAAGAAATCACCTACCCGAGCATATACCTACTCCTTCGACACTGCTTCGGGCAGTTCCCGGGTCGGATCATCCTTTCCCTCAAACGCGTATCCCAGATGGACTCGCTCCTTCAGAGGTTGAATCCGGCGAGCAAATAAATGAAGGGCCAGGCCAACTCCCGTAAGACCATCTTCCTTCAATTTCGCAATCAGCGCCAGAAGATCGTGCACCTGATCCATGTCGGCAACATTGGGAGTTGATACCCAGGAAAGGGACACCTTAGGCCGGAGCCCGACAAAGGAGGGGAGAGCAGGATCAGGATTGGCACAGTAGAACCACTCCTGGTGCCAACCATCATTAGAAGTTTTGAAGGGAATAGCAAAGTAGTTTTTCTTTAACCCCTCCTGCAGCTGAAATCCGGCTCCCCCAATTTCCTTGGGGTCGCTCTTTGAAGGATAAGGTTTCAAGAGGTAAAAATGGCGAAAAAGATTGAAATGGGGGCAGATGGCCAAGAAAGCCTCACAGAGGTGAACAAAGAGGGAGATTTGCAGGATGGAATTGGGATTCAAGTTCACCAATTCGATGCCGTAAAAGAAGAGAAGGCCACGAAGAAAGGCGCAGGCAGGAAGGCCCAGCCCGTGTTGGAAGAAAGATTCAAAAACTACAACTTCTTCAGAACGAGGAGTTGGGATGGATTCACCTGCGACCGATCGTGCGGAGATTAAAGCCAGGGCTGGAAGAACTCCGTCGTCCACCATAGATTGCAACCGCTCCTCTGTCGTGATCGAGGTGGTCCAATCTTGAGGCGAAGGCTGCGAGGAGGCATCCTTGGAAGAATGAGAAGACATCCTCGGAGGAAAAGATCAATTGCGGTGCAAAGATGCGAGCGCAACGGCAGTTAACCCTAGCGGTGGAGAAGGCGGAGAGACAAAGGAAGTAGAAGAGGCAAGAGTATGCGATGGGGAAAATGAACCATCGGCTTAGTCTTTAAAGAGGGAAAATTAGGTTTTTGCCGAATCGGAGGGAAAGAGATTGACCCTGCTCTATGCTTCGTAATGATTTCCTAGCCTAGCGTCCTGACATACAGAGGCAGTTATGGTTTAACCAAGTCATATTTGGGACACGTTGCTTCCCATGATGGGATGATTAACCACTAATTGAACTAAGCGAGACGTGGGTGTCCTCCAGTTTGGATTAAAAATATCTTCTTGTGATATGCCCCATGTTGGGTCGCTATGTGGTTGCCGCATGACGGAATCATATATCACGAGTTGAGCCTGATAAGGCGCGGTTCCAATGGTATGCCCCAAGATGGGTCGATAAGTTGTGCATCATAACAAACGAGTACGGATACCATTCGGATAAACCTTGATATGTCCCAAGTTGGACCAGAGCTGTATCCTACACCAGTCGGATATGGGTTCACTCGGCCATGAGCTGAGAAAATCCTGATACGTTCCAAGTCAAGCATAAGCTATATCCTACATCAGTCGGATATGGGTATCATTCGGCCAAGAGCCACGCAAACATGATATGCTCCAAGTTGAGCCTAAGCTATATCCTACAGCAGTCGGATATGGGTATCACTCGGCCAAGAGCCACGTATGTATGGTACGCTCCAAGTTGAGCCTAAGCTATATCCTACACCAATCGGATATAGGTATCACTCGGCCATGAGCTAAGAAAATCCTGACACGCTCCAAGCCAAGCCTAAGCTATATCCTACACCAGTCGGATATGGGTATCACTCGGCCTAGAGCCATGAGTTTATGATATGTCCCAAGTCGGACAAGAACTATATCCTACAGCAGTCGGATATAGGTGTCACTCGGCCAAGAGCCGCGCAAATCCTAATATGTCCCAAGTCAAACCTAACGTATATCCTACGATGGTTGGATGCTAATATTACTCGACCAAAGAGGCATGCAAGCTCTGATATACCCCAAGCTGGGTGTAAGCTATGTCAAGCGACAATCATGGAGAACATTTGAAAAGGTACTTCTTTATTATATATATATATATTCCCCAGGCATTATGCCTGGGAAAATATTACATTTACAGGGTCTTACACCTCTCCGCGGCGCACGCGACCGAGCGCCTCCACGAGAGACTCCCTAGCCCTGTAAAGGACGGGGAAGATCTTGAGGAAGGTGTCGACGACGACACGGTCACGAACAACAGTCTATTCTTCAGCCAACTCTGCCATGACGAAGTCAAAAAACGCCCATTCTTCGGCAAGCTTGGGGTCCCGATCGTCCATGTAATTCCTCATGAAGAAGCTAAAGCTTGGAGTACGAAAGGGAAGGACTAAGCAAGAAAGAATGCATTCTGAAAGCGTTGGTTCGCCTTTTATAGCCAATACGATAAGGTTGAAGTAAATGAAAGGATGTAAAGACATCAGAAGCCGAGGAGATTTAGAGTTAAGATGGTTAAGAAGCCAAAGAGGTTTTTGGATAAAGAACTGACTCAAGAGGTCAAAAACAACTTTGAAGACTGTCCAGGGATGTATTCGAGTCCTTCATAATCCCCTTGCTGCAAAGAAAAGCATTCAAATCAAAGAAGAAACCAGTCAGAGGTTTATGTGAAGAGGAACGCGGTATGCTACGCTAGCACAAAAAAAATTCTACCGCGAAACCAGAAAGCTACTCGCAAGAAGGGGATCATAGATAAGATTACCACTAGACGCGCAGTTGCGGAATCCTTCGCGCGTCGATGTAGTGGATCGTCTCGCCGCGATCGTTGCGTCGATGTAGTGGATCGTCCTCGCCTTGCCGTGGATCGTCCTCCCACGCTGCGATCGCAGCGGCGTCCTTCGCAGAGTCCACACGCCCGAGAGATGGAACGCAGCGTGCGTCGTGTGCAAGCACACAGTCGCTTCGGCAGGGGCAGCGAGAGGAGTAGGCTAGGGTTTCGAGTGAATCACTCCTAAACCGTGGGAAAGCACACCCTGCACCCTCCCTCCTCCCTCCTTATATAGCCACGAGATGAAACCCTAAACTAGGGCCCATCGTGCTAAGCCCACGAGGTTCATTAATTACGGATCCAATCCAAATTAATCGTCCCAACCCATTAAGTGTGTGGCCTGCGCAGTTCACATACGTTTGGACATGGATTCGGAAAACTCCTTTTCAATCCAATAGTTGGTAGTGGCTTCTTGCAAAGTATGCCAACTCCCAAACATACTATGATCAAATCGGACAGAACCTATCAAAAGTACTCATGTAATAATCCCTTTGCCAAGTATATGAAGATTGATCTCAAGGCGAGAAGCATGTCATCCTTTGATGATTCAATCCATCTCTCGTATCCGTGATATATTAATAAGTTGTGATTGACTCCTCAATCACGGCATGGCCATGCACTTCCTTAATCATATCACACGAGTGGCCTTGTCATATATCTCCGTTTCATTGGAGTGGCAAATTCCATCTTGATCACATTTCCTCTGCACGTTTCATAGTAAACATGAAAGCTACCTTTATAACCATCCGGTTAGGAAGTAGTGTTTGATAGCCCCAAGGAAACTATTACACATGTAGGGAATATGACAATCTAGGTCTAAGGATCATACATCTACTAGGTATGAGATACATCGATGACACATAAGAATGAAACATTCTCGCAGTTGTCCCATTGCGGTTCTATCTAACCCATGTTCTTCAACATGCGTCCACAATGTATAGATGATATCTCCATATCCCATGATCTATGAAGCATGATCATCGATCACTACATGTGCTGATCTATTCATCGTTGTCCTATACGATGATATCCGATCAGAGATATTTATCGAATTACATCATTAAGTAAAGAGCTTCATAAGCAAGTCACATACTTGTTGATCAATACAATGATATACATTCATTGGACCAATAATCATATTATTATTCATAAACATAGTCATGTTACAATCATCTAAATGATTGCCTCAAGGGCATAACACTAACATTATGCTAGTATCTGAAAGCGCAGATCCAAGTTGAGTCCCAGATAAAGAAATAGCAACCGGATCATGAATCACTCGGGGGCTACTGTGGAATATATGAAACCAGGTGTCTTCATAACCGGCCCAGCATTGCCTAAGAGGAAGACATTGCCGAGAGGAAGGCCCAAAGGATAAGCTCTGTGCCAAGCCTTGCTGCCGTACGGAAGGGGGTACATCCTATAGACAGTTGAACATGTATTTAGATATAAAGGATACGGTTGTAATCTGAGTTGTTAACAGGGTAGATAAAGATGTAAACTCTATACTGTAACCGATTAGAATCACATAACCGATCGGGATCCCTTAATCGATCGGGACTCTGTAAACCCCCCCACCCCCATTATATAAGGGAGAGGGTGGGCAACAACAGAGGCATTGAGCAATCGCATCATAGAGCTCACGAGCAATCTTAGATCCAAGAGATCCACATAATCCCAGCACACAGGGCTAGGGTATTACCTCCTCCGTCGAGGGCCTGAACCTATCTAAACCTTTGTCTTGTGTGACCTTCGAGTTTGAGATCTAGCGCCTACCCCATAAATTTATTGCCCACTACAAAAGTCGACAGACGTCGCTTTCGCTTTCCATGTCAATGCACATGAGGACATTGGGCTCCGTCAGGTCAAAGTTGATGAAGCCTACCTCTCGGCATGGGTCCCAAGAACGGGACTCGGCGAAGCTGATGTGCACTAGATCTTCGCTCGACCCCCATTGATAGAGCATGGTTCCGAAGGCAATCTCAGATCCGATTGCAAGTGCTTGGTTGATGGCGGTGATCGAACAAAAATTGTAACACGGGTAGTCGTCGGAAAATCCGTTGTGAGCCAACTGTCGAAGGTTAGAAAACAGTTGAAGACCCCTACCTGGCGTGCCAACTGTCAAAGGTTAGAAAATTGACAATAAATTTATACCATCGGGTTAGCATAGTCAAGCACAAAATCGGAGGGACACGATTTAGACAGGTTCGGGCCCCCTGGTGGAGTAATCCCTACTCCTGTATGGATGATGTATGCAGTCGATGAACAAAGTACAGAGCAATGTGTCTAGCCCTAGTTACAATGTGAATTGCACCTAAGCTAAGGCTATGATATGGCTAGAGGATAACGAAATAGGCTTCGTCGTCTCCTGAGCTCTATGTGCAAAAGGGACTACTTGCTTAAAAGCTCTAAATGGCTAATCTTCTGAGAATTGCTCTCTCTCCCCGAGGACCCCTACCCCTAGTCTTATATAGTCAGGGTAGGCTGGCCTCAATTCGAGTTGTTGTCGGTTTGGAGTACTAGATCGGCGCGTGATCTTCGCAGCGTATCCAAACTTCTTTGAATATCAGGCGTACTCGAGTCGGTTTCCTCGTAACAGGAACATGATCAAATCCTTCCTAATATGGAGTTATCTCTTCCGCGCATATCTTATCCCATGGAACTGGGCCCATGATATCCGAAATCTTTGCATGTCGTTAGGACATATCCTTCACGTATGATTTGCGGACACATACCCCATGTTTAGATATTCGACAGATGTGCAGCTTCCTCTCGATTGTTCTAAGCCAATCATCTGCTTCTATTGGGTTATCATTCCCAAAAAATATGGGTGGATGAGTCCTCAAAAAGTGTGACAACTTACTATATGGATGACTCCCATTGTTAGCAGCTTGGTTTGCATTATTGGCAGTAGCTTGGTTCGCGATATTCTGCACTTGTTCCATCATAGTATGCATCAACTGAGTCTGTGAGACAAGGAACGCTCTGAAATTCTGCATATCAACTTGGGGTGCTAGTTGAGGTAATGGCATCCCATTCGGGTTCTCACTGGGTCAAGTACAACTTCCACTAGCTCCGTTGTT
Source organism: Otatea glauca (assembly GCA_036346275.1). Lineage (NCBI taxonomy): Eukaryota > Viridiplantae > Streptophyta > Magnoliopsida > Poales > Poaceae > Otatea > Otatea glauca. The sequence continues at coordinate 36,726,673 of CM070723.1, read as the reverse complement.
TCCTCGATTTTGAACCATTTGTTGATCACACCAAGGTTTAGAGAAAATAGAGAAAAAGCATAGACAAGTAATAAAGAACTAATGAGGGGGAAAGTTTTGAATCCAAACTCCAAATCTAAAGACCTTTATTAATAATTTGTTATAGTTGCTCAGAAATACCTAAGGGCCATGCAACACATACTACACACTCAGCAATTATGGAAACTCTTATTAACCTAAGCACACATCTCTAGACTAAGACACACTTGAGTCACTACTTCTAGACTAAGACATCATCTAATCACTAATCCAATCGGGTTGTGGTCCTCCTGGGGAGTAGTGCGATGGGTGCAGCGGCATCGGCGCAAACTAGTTCCATTGACTAGGAGTCTCATTGGAAGATGCAGACTCCTACCCTCGGGCTCCACCTCCTCAGTGTCCTCCTCAAACTCCTCGTCCTCGTGATCCAACTCAGCTTCTTCTTCTTTGAGATAAAGGGCCTCCTCCAACTCTATGATCCTCTCTGATGCCATCATCCTGGTCTCGCAAAGATCTATCACTTCCTTCTCCAAGGCTTCATAGGCTTCGTCGAGTTCCTAAATAGTGGTCTTCATCACGTTTTCTTGAGTGGTGGTGAAGTGAGAAAGATGAACGGCAGTGGCATCCTCCTCATCTCTGATCCTGGTGTCGTGGTTAGCTCCTCATCTAAACATGGTCTGCTGCAACTTGTCGGCGTAGTCCTGGGCGATGCGTCGAAGTGCAAGACGTGCGGACTCCTGGATCCCCGCCTCAAAAGAAGACCTCCTCACCGTGATGTGGATGGGATGGCTCGCCGTAGTGTTTTTACGAGCGTAGATTGTGACCTTACATATCGTTCCACGTCCTTTACCATTAACTACCCAATTAGTACCTCTGTAAATGGGTCTGTCAAAGCCTCCCAGTACTTGTAGCATCTTCCACAACTCAGTGGCGTATCCTGCTTTGCGCTAACCATAGATACCCTCCGTCCTTATCTGTAGAAGACAACTCTCGTAAGACCTCAAATTAAAACAAAGGAAAAGATGGAAAATTCAGCAAAGATAGGAAGCAAGAAAGATGGGATAAGTTAAGAACTTATTGATCCTTAAGTTAATTTTGACATTAGAAAATAGTTTTGACAGTCCGAAGAATGACCAGTCTATCTAGGGCATGACCTACAGTCAGTATGGCTCTGATACCACCTCTGTCAGGACCCGAATATGCAAATGCGGACCCTATATGTATTTCGCACTAGTCCAGGATCACACTAGTGCAGACATTCTCAACATAGATGAAAATCACAATCATACACAGCAGAAACATAAATAAAGACTACATCTATTAAATATAACCTATTGAATGACCTTATAGTCAACCTTACATGAATACGCCATACAGGGCTTAGACTAAGAAATAAATAAAACCGTAGCAGAAATAAATTATTCATGATAACTCTTCAATTTGCCACAGACAACTGACAAGGTTCGCACTGTAGTTGATCGCCTCCTCCAAGTACTCCACCTTGTAAGCTAGTGTAGACTCTTCTCCAACTGGTGATTTGTTGTCGCAAGGGGTGAGTACATAAAGCACTCTACAAGTTGCGCACAGAATTCAAGTCTATTATACTACATGCTCCACTTATTCCAAATGGATGGCTGAATTGGTTATTTTGCAATAAAGCAGCATTTACAAATGAATAGCATATATAGATTGAAATGACAGTAAAACAAATAATAACAATAATAAATTTCTCAGTTACTTCTCAAATAACCTAACTCACAACCTTAAATCAATTTTCAAACTTCCATAGGCACACGGCCTCCATTTTCAAGTTCATTTTATTAAAATCTAACACTTGATTGTAATTCCCGAGCATTTCTTAATACCGTGGCATGTCTATTTGAATAGGTTTCACACTCTGCAGAGTTTATACACTTTAGCCCCAAGATATAATCATAAAACCACAAAGGCGAGTGATCATAACAATGCCTTTACAATGCACTGTCTAAACCCAGTACTGCCCGCTGAGGTTTCAACACTGATAGTACTAGTTACCACACTCAGGGCACCCACTTGCATCATGTGAGTCTACCCATGCACCCGGAACCCACACCACCATGACAGTACCAAAATCTACACATTACAAATTAATCAGCTAGGTCTGTCTCATACTAGACATGTGGTTCTATGATTAACTCAGTACAAATGCTTACAAGGTTAAGTCCTTAATTGACCAAGGCAAGACTTCCCAAAAACTCACAATAACCATTATTCATACCATGAACTTTAATATATAAAAAATAACAATACGACCGTCCAAATGCCACATTGGCCTACCATAAATCACAGCTCTTGCCACTTGCCCTAGTCTAAATCATTTTACCACCTCAGTTGATTACCATGCACCACGTGCCATCAACAACATGAACAACATTGTGTAACAACACCTTACACACATTTTCATAAACATGTTCCATATTCCATTAAGCACGATTAACTTTGCATGCATAAAATGGTATTAATAACACATTGCATGGCTATGCAAACTATTCACGTTCTAACTATTCCACATTGGCAATTAATAGATACCAACTCATAAGAAACCATACTAGGGTGACAAATTGAAGGACCGAGATGGCGAACAGAGGGGGGGTGAATGGTCGCAAATAAATTTTCCCCCAAAATACTCCAACAAAAACCTTGACAAGTTCGCTCAAAGGAAATCGTGAAAAACCCGAAAAACTAGACAACTATGTGTACCCCAAGCTTGCATGGACGAGTACCATAAAATATGTGGGGATTTTTGAGTCACAATCCTGGTTGTCTAGTGTCCAAGATAAAGAGGAATCAATCCAACTCATGCTTTTAGAAAGAACATCAATTCAAATCACAAAAGTCACTTTCAGAAAAGCAAAAGCAGAATTTCCAGAACTTGTCCTCAAATTGAACAGGAGGTTGGTGGGATTCTGCAGCTCACAAAATTTTGAAAATTTTTCTCCGTATGAACATAAGAGTCTTGAAGAACTCCACCAAATTTCTCCTCAAAAAGTATTACAGCAAAAACAGGAAAAATCGAAGAACACAGTCAGTCAAGAACTTCGAGCAGAAAGTTTGGGGCTCGGTTTTCACCTCATGGCGCCCAAACGGTGCAACAAGTGAACTCCAAAATTTTTGTGCAAGTGGATATAAGAGTCCCTCACCTCCTCCAATAAGAATCACTTCAAAATAATTTTTCTATATTTGTATAAAAATCAAATACTAAATGCTGCGCAAAGAACAAGTTCTGAACATAATTGGAACTTGAAAGAAAAGATGTTGTCTACTCAATCCAAGAGTGCAAAAGAGATGTAAAACCATATGAACACACTCAAAACATCCAAGATCAACATCATTTAGAAGGAGGGGAGGCAAATCCAAATTGCGTGAAAGTAAATTGCGAGAATGTAATTGCGGCAAAGTAAATGCTGAATTTAAATTGCGTAAAGTAAAGACATAATGTAAATGCGCAAAATAAATTCAGAGATGGATGAATAAAACTTTCATTTCTGGAAGGAAAGGTTACAAAGCTCACTTTCATGTGGGCAAAGCTCAAAGGAGCATTCACAAACCTCAAAACCTTCAAGGGAAGGAGGCTACCCCTCCACCCCTATTTATACTACTCTTGGGCCACCTACCACCCTTGGATGAGTCCCTTAACCCTAGAGCACTCATCTAAGGGCTAGGATTAACCCAAACCCACACACACAGCTATGCAAGGGCTAACCCAAAACCCACACACATACCGGGTTTTCTTGCACGGTTTTCAAAGCATACTACCTAGACCCGCTAACCTATCAACTAGACCTCAATCCGACGGCCCTCATTGATCCACGCGGCATCTAGCTAGCATCAACTCCTTTCCTTGTCTTCTTGACTTGCCCGGACTCCGTCTCCGATCATCTTCCGGCGATCTCCCAACCGTCTGGACCTCGACGCCTCGCCTAGTCCCGGTCATCCTTCGCCTCACCATGACCTAGCACCGTCGCCCTGCAACCATCAAAGACAAGGAAACTCCTCACATAGCAATGCCCACAAAGATGTGCAATAAACCATCCAACTCATCACTACCACGTCCATACGACCTGTACTACCACTCCTGGTAGAGACAATTCAAATTGCTTCATTTTGAAAATTAATCCAAATCAAACTCAAACTTGAGCACACCTTGCTCAAATAAAGTCAAATACTCATCACAAACATGGATGGACCTCCACATGGTCCTTCACAAATGAATCATGGCATACAAATGACAAGGTTGACATAAGTTCTATTAGGTTAAATAACTAAACCCAAATTAATTGAAATAATTATATATTGAATTAGCATGCAATAGTTTAAAACAGTATGACTTTTAAAACATGAGCTCAGCAAGATCAAAGCACAATTTTTCTTCAAAAAGTTCTTGATCCTGCTCTAGACCTTGCTCTTGAGTTGGCTTCTCGCTCACGAACACCTCGGGTACTTTAACGTCTACTGAAATGATTAAATAAGGAACAAATACCAAAAATAGAGAGCAAACTCAACTCCAAAATAAAATAAAATTCACCATTCAATAGAGCTCAATTTTACAATTTTTTTAGGAATCGGAGTCACCTCAATTGGAGCTGATATGAGGGAGAACGGGCTCTCTAAGGTTTGAAATAAATGAAAAATCACAATACTAGAAAATCTGAATTAATTAAATTATTTTTCTACTCGAAATTCGGGTTTATGACATCACGCTGACATCACGGTTGATTTTAGTTTTGGTTGTAATTTTTTTGTAGGAAATTCTAGTTGTGACGTCATGATGATAGCAGCGACACTACTTATCGAATTAAAATAAATCTACAAAATAAATTTATTAGATTGACATGTTGGCCTGCGGTCCATAGACCTGATCCACAGAAATAATGTGGTTCATGGTGAACCCAGCGCTCGGTGCCTCGGCTCCCGTGCCTAACGTCATCGCTGATGCGGTTACAGACGCACGGTGCGATGCGAGGCTGACACCTGGCGAGGTCCTGACAGCTCGCGTTAGATCTGACGGCTGCGGATGTGTGAGGTCTGCAATGATGACGAGGACATGCGGTGAACGCAGGATGCGGCTGCATAGCAAGATCACGACCATCCAACGTAGATCTGACGGATGAAATTTACATGAACTGCGGCGATGAACACAATCACGTTCATTCGAAGAAGATCCAACGGTTGGAGTTGATGGCAAGAAACGGCGATGAATCGGGTGGTGCTACTCACCAGTGCTAAGGACGAAGGCACTCGAAATGGTGGAATGGCCACGAATTTGCTTCGGGTTTGCTTGGATCTGGAGCAGATCGTTGTGACGTCCTCGGATCTACCCCTAGACATGGCGGTTACGGCTCGACGGCGATGCAAGAATGCAAAGACCAACGATGCACACAAAGAAACTCTGGTGAGCGAAAGCGGCAACGCTAAGACTTCTTGCCGTGTGTGCTTTGGGGCAAAATGTGTGGTGCGGGGTGGCGAACATTGGGGCAGGGTTAGCGCGTTAAATACCCACCTCAGCGTCCGAGATTCTTGCAACAAACACCGAGAATTCATGGCGACAGCGGAGTCCAGCGTAGATATGACATGGGAAACTTGGCAACATCTAGAGCTGACACGTGGCGGCGATCCAATGGTCGATGGCATTCGGCTACGTGGACAAATCTCAACCGTGCAATCCAATCCGATGGCTGAGATCTAAGTCAGCTAGGGTTTGCGGATGAGCGGCTGGCTTGGCCTAGCGGTGCGATGTTGGGCTAGGCCCACATGGGTTCGGCCCAAAACTGTTCACAAGGTTTTTCTAAAATATTTCCCAATTAAAATATTTCCAAAAATCAAATAAAACAAAAATAAATAGCAAAAATACCCGAAAAATTCCAAAAAATCAAGAAAAATATTTTTGGGCATTTCGAACTAAAATAAAATATTTTCAACAAAATATTATTTAAAAATTTTAACTATTTAAATAATTTTAACAAAAGGCTTAAGTCAATTAAATTCCAAATAATTTAAATAAATTCCAGAAAATTCATAAAAATATAAAATACACAGTAAATCCATAAAATGCAAAAATTGGGATGTTACATATCATAAGCACTATTCTTCATCTCTATGTTGACTCTATGTCTGTGTTGCGCATGCCGCCGTGTCTGCGCCAAACTCCACGATTCACGCACGCCAAGCCTGCAAGAAATAGAGCACCCGCATCACTAGGACTTCCTCATCTAAAGCCCTAACTTAGACATAAAATCTTGCCACCATTGAGCTGAGATCTAGAGATCTTAGCACTACCGCTAAGCTTCTTGCAAGATTTCGCCACCATCGGTGAGTCTTCATCTTCATTATCTACACCATCTTGTTCGTCATTACCTGTTCTACCCAGTTCGCACTTTCTTGTCACCAGGGCATTATCGTAGGTCATCATCACCATAGAGGCTGTCACCGCTGCCACTTCTATTGCGCCAATGATTGTTGTCGGCATGACATCTGTGTCAGTGCATTTGCCTTGCTGAGATTTCTCGGATGGTACAACCCGCCTATCTAGATGCCTCGCCAACAAGATCGCCGGAGTTTCAAGTGGTGCACTAGTGACTCTAGGTCCTAGTGCCACCTCCACCTATGTGGCAGTCGTGTCAGCGCTAGGTGTGCCTAGTTAGCACCAAGTCAGCTGCGCCAACATTTGTCAACTCAGTGCCATGTGTACGCTACATCAACATAGACTAGATTGGTTGAGTAGACCTAGTCTATAGTGGATCATGTGTATGACCTCGTGGTTTTTTTAGTTATGAAAATTTAAAGGAAATCGATAATGTTCCATGAGCCCACATGTCAGTCTCTCATACAGGAATATTCGTGGAATATTTTCATTTCTATCTCAATTTCTATGATTTATTTGTTTGATAAACCTTCTAAGTGTCTGTTCTCCTTCATACGAACTCTGATTGAGTCCATTCAAGTTCCTAAATTCATCTAAAAATATGCCCTATACTGCAGTATATTTATTTTAATTTTTTGTAGCTTGGTTTTTCCTCTATTTTTATTTATTTATTTTTTATCGATTGTTTCTCTTATACATTGAAGTGTCGGGAGCTTTGATCATGTTGAACCCAGTTTTACAAAAGTTATTTTGTTTCAAATTATTGTAGTCTCGGGACCCAGATTTATGAATCTAAAACCCTTTGTGTATACTGCACCAGTCCAGGATCATGCTAGTGCACACAGAGGCAGTATAGATGAAATACTATACCATACAACGAATTAACTAAGAAAGTAGCAAATTATTATTAAATAAAGTAATGGACCTTATGGTCAAAGTTTACACCATTATTCCTTAAGGGCTTAAGAAATAAAGAAACTTTTTCAACGGAAATAAAATAACTTGGGTAATTCGACATGCTACAGGCAATCGTCTTCGGAACACCCTCCTATTCCACATTGTCTTCATAGTACTCCTCATAGAACTATGTATTTCCTGGTCCTTCCTCAGCAAGTGATCAACAAAGGCGTATAGCCGTGAGTACAAAAAGTACTCAGCAAGCCGTAGGGAAATGATGCAATATATTAATGCAAGGCTTGACAAAGAATGTTCATACGGTTCTTTTGCAGAAAGCAATAACTGGAATTTAAATACAATAAATAGATTCAAAGCATATTTATGAAAAGATAATAAATAACCAGTAAATCAATGGTAAACAACATGAACACATTGGTGAGGCTTCAACTAACACCATCTAAAACAATCATCAAACCACTAAATTCATCAGTGTTAAATTAGACAACAAAAACAACAGTAAACTCCCCATTCACTTCCCAACAACTACATCCTTCAACATTTTATAAAACAACCTATACCTCATGTGAAATTCCTGGGCATGTTCATGACCACGGACACGGCTATTCGAATAGTTTTACACTCTGCAGAGATTGTACTGTTTTACTCACAAGACATGATTATCTCTTGTTGCCAATCTATTAAGACAATTCCTTTGGTTCGTCGATAGAGATATCATGACAAAACCTTTACAATGCTCTATCTAAACTCGGTACTGCTCACTAAGGTTTCACCCTTCAAGGCCACCTCTTGAGCCATGTGAATCTACCCGTCCATCCCGGAACCCACACCACCAACTAGCAGTACTAAGGTTTAGACATTGCAAATTAATCAACTAGGTCTGTCCCATACCGGACATGTGGTTGTACGGTTAGGCCCAGTTTAATGGCGCACAAGATTAAGTCCTTAAGTAGTCTTTGGTAAAACATCCACATCCCAAATGTGCTAGCAGCACCCCTTTACTGCATGATCACTTGCCTGAGTAAAAACTATTTTGTTCAACTAAGACCAATGGAACACCCTGCCATGGTAGAACAAATTTTACAATAGTGGCTACCAGCCATAGTTCAATATGTCATTAAGTCATGATTAACATTATTCAACATATGACATGAATCCCATCGTAGAACTAAGTATGTCTAAACATAGCTACAATAACCCAATATTGGTAATATGATTATGTCTAACTAATAATGTCCCAACCTAGGATTAACAATGGATACATGGTATTCCAATAATCAAGGTGGAATAATGTCAATTAGGTATATAGCTATTCCTAGCAATTAATCATTGATACACAAATAGCATGCAATTGTATAAAACAAATTACTTTTGCAAACATAGGTTCAACATGATCAAAGGTTACGACTTGCCTTGTTGATCTAATGCTGAGTCTTGATTTTCAAATTCTCCGTTCGCTCCCTCCAGATTAGCGTCTACCGGAAAAGAAGGCAACGAACAAAATTAAACAACAAATTGAGACCCAAACAAACTCTAAATTGAAAATAAATGGCTCTAGAATGTAGAGCTTGATTTTATAAAAATTGAGAAACTCGAATCGCCTCAATCGGAGTTTATATGAGAGAGAACGGAATTTTGGAAGGTTTAAATAACATAAAACAATAAAGAAAGGATTTTCAAATTTTCAAATTTACTTTTATAAAGAAAAATAAAAATTTAAATTACTGTAAAATATCAGAAACCAGAATCTTAATTTGTTAAAAAAATTATTATTTTTTTATGTTTTCTTTCTTTTTCCTTTTCTCTCTTTTTCTTTTCTCTAGAGCTCTCCCGCTTCTTGCGCTTGCTGGCTTCTTCTCTGGGCACAGCACGCAGCAATAACACATGCACGGCACAAGGGTACAGCCAATGAGCAAGGAAGGCATGGCGCAAGGCAAGACCAAGCCAAGGCACTGCAGAAAGAAGGAAACAGCCACAGCCACGCCTCACCGACCGGCCGACTGGATCAACTGTCGACAACACGATGATATGAACACCGACAAACATACATCAGAGAAACACAAAATTCATTGCACAAGATGCACCAATCATAACATTGGTTGAGGGGTTACATTCACGACGATCGGTGGCACGAAGTGAAGTGAATGGTTTTGGAAGAGTCGGGAAAAACTCGAATTTCTCTCGAAAAAGAGGGGATTAGAACGAAAGAATCACAGGGATTGGTTGAGGACACGAATTTGGGAGCAAAAAATATGTTAGATGATAGCTCCAAAAGTTGTCCATGAAGGCAAGAGAGAAGAACCATGCGTGCTTGCCGCACCTACCGGAGGTTGAAGATGACATATGACATGTGGGCCACATTATTATTTTTTTCAAATTTAATTAATGCTAAAAATAAAAAGGCTATGAAACAATATAAAATAATGTTAAAAAATTATGGAAAAATTCTCAAAAATACCTTAAGACATTTTAAACTTACTTTAAAAATCTCAGAAATTTGTGAGTTATAATTTGCTACAGTAATCTTTATGTAAAACTGAAAATATAAAAACAGTTTTATAAATTCCAAAAAATTCAGCAAAAATTTTAGAAAATTATAAATAAGTAATCAAATATTTTGTGCAAATTTTGGGATATTACAAACGTCCCCCCTTAAGTGGAATCTCGACCGCGAGATTCGGCCTAGCTAGGAAATTGGTGGGGAAACTCGGCCTTAAGATCCTTTTCACGCTCCCAAGTAGCTTCCTCTTCTGAATGATGGCTCCACTGAACCTTTCAAAAATGGATGGTCTTGCTTCTCGTGATACGTTCTGCCACGTCCAAAATTTTCACCGATTGCTCCTTGTAGGTGAGGTCATCTTGCAAATCAATCGCTACCAATGGCATCTGTTCCTCTAGCACTCGCGGACACTTCTTTAACTGTGACACATGGAACACATCATGGATTCTGGAAAAAGACTGGGGCAGTTCAAGCTTGTAGGCAACCTCTCCTCTTTATTCCAAGACTTTGAATTGTCCAACATATCTAGGGGCAAGCTTTCCTTTTACTTGGTTGGAATATCTTAACTCCTTTAAAAGGGGTGACTCTAAGATAAACATAATCATCAGGTTCAAAACTCAAATCTCAACAACGATTATCCGCATAGCTCTTGTCTTGTTGAGCTATCTTCAACCTGTCTCGAATTAGCTGAACTTGCTCTTCGGCTTCTTGTAGTATGGCAGGGCCAAACAATTGGCTTTCTCTAGTCTCCTTCCAATTAAGAGGGGTTCTGCACTTTCTTCCATATAAGACTTCGAAAGGAGACATTTGCAAACTGGCTTGATAGTTATTATTGCACGAAAACTCAGCATAGGGCAAACATTTGTCCTACTTGGCACCATAAGTTAAGGCACAAGCTCTTAACATGTCCTCGAAGATCTGATTCACACGCTCGGTCTATCCATCGATTTAAGGATGACAGGCAGTACTGAATATGAGATGGGTGCCCATGACTTCATGAAAACTCTGTCAAAAACGAGAGGTAAACTAGGTTCCTCTATCGAACAATATCTTCTTAGGCACGCCTCAAAGGAATGGGGTGTCCAAGCGGTGTAATCGAACCTTGTTAGACATGGTTCGGTCAATGATGAGTCAATCAGACCTACCACTATCTTTTTGGGGTTACGCTCTAGAAACTACAACTTTCACATTAAACAAGTTACCATCTAAATCTATAGATAAGACACTACATGAGATGTGGACTAGGAAGAGTCTCAGTTTATCTTTTTTGAAAATTTGGAGTTGTGATGTTTATGTTAAACATCAGATGTCCGACAAACTCACACCGAAATTAAATAAATGATTTTTCATGGGATATCCTAGGGAAACATTAGGATATTACTTCTACAACCGAGAAAAGGTCAAAGTGTTTGTCGCTCAGAATGGTGTCTTTCTAGAAAAAGAGTTTCTCACACAAAAGGCAAGTGGAAGAAAAGTGCAACTTGAAGAAGTTTGAGTGACTCCACTCAGGCAGGACTTGATTAGAGACACCCCTATCGGAGAGAATCTGGTTGAGGAACCCATGGTTGAGAAAACTCCAATTAGAGGGACCTCGGTCTTGGAGCCACTAATGCCACGTAGGTGGGACAAGCCGCACACAGTACCTGATTAGTATTCACGAGATATATTGTTGTTAGACATCGATGAGCCTACGACCTATAAGGAAGAGATGATGGGCCCAGACTTTGAGAAATAGCTTGGAGCCATGAGATCCAAGATAGAATCCATGGGTGACAATCAGGATTGTAACCTAGTCAATCCACCTGATGGTGTAAAAACCATCAAATGAAATGGGTCTAAAAGTAGAAGATTGATATGGATGGAAATGTTCACATCTATAAAGCTCGACTTGTTGCGAAGGGGTTTTGATAAGTTCAAGGAGTTGACTATGACGAAACTTTCTCACTAGTAGCGATATTTAAATCTGTACGAATCATTCTAGCTTTCGTTTTATATTTCGGTTATGAAATATAGCAAATGGATATCAAAACGGCTTTCCTTAATGAGTGAGAATGTATACATGACACAGCCCGAGGGTTTTGTCAATCCAAAGAACGCTAGTAAAATATGTAAACTTTAGAAATCCATTTATGGGTCAAAACAAGCATCTTGGAGTTGGAATATTCGTTTTGATGAGGTAGTCAAAGGTTTTGGCTTCATCAAGAATGTAGAAAAACTGTGTTTACAAGAAGGTTAGTGGGAGTGTACTTGTAATTCTAATCTTGTATGTAGATGACTTATTATTGATTGGGAATGACATTCCTATGCTGGAATCTGTTAAGGACTCATTGAAAAATAGCTTTTCTATGGACTTAGGAGAAGCATCATATATCTTGGGCATAAAGATCTGTAGACATAGAGAGAAAAGGCTAATTTTATTAAGCGAGAGTACTTATATCGACAAGGTGTTGAATAGAGTACTTATATCGACAAGGTGTTGAATCGGTTCAACATGATGGATGCTAAGAAAGGGTTTTTGCCTATGTCTGATAGAATAAGTCTTTGCAAGACTCAGTGTCCTTCGACTACTGATGAGCGAGACCGTATGAGTAAGATTCCGTATGCTTCTGCCATTGGGTCTATCATGTATGCTATATTATATACTCGATTAGATGCATCATATGCTCTAAGTGTTACAAGTATATACCAGTCTGATTCAGGTGAAGGTCACTGGACAGTAGTTAAAAATGTGCTTAAGTACTTGAGAAGAACTAAGGATGTGTTCCTAGTTTATGGAGGTGAGGAAGAGTTCGTTATAAATGGTTACACCGATGCAAGCTTCCAAACCGACAAGGATATCATTTGCAATCTGGATTTGTATACATTTTGAATGGAGGGGTAGTGAGTTGAAAAAGTTCCAAACAAGATATAGTTGCTGATTCTACGATGGAGGCCGAATACATTGTGATTTCTGAAGCTGCAAAGGAGGGTGTTTGGATAAAGAAATTTATTTCTGAACTGGGTGTGGTCCCAAGTGCCTACATCCTAATGAATATCTATTGTGATAATAGTGGATCCATTACACAGGCTAAAGAGCCAAGGTCCTATCAAAAGTCCAAGCACATACTCAAGTGTTATCATCTTATTCGCGAGATTGTGGATAGAGGAGATGTAAATAAATACAAAGTGCACACGGATTCAAATGTTACTTATCCATTGACAAAGCCTATCACATAGCCAAAGCATGAGACACATATACAAGAGCTTTAGGTATTAGATACTTAAATGATTGACTTTAGTGCAAGTGAGAGATTGTTGGAGATATACCCTAGAGGCAATCATAGAGATGATTGTATTTCCTTATGTTCATGATTTATTATCTTGATCCTTGAATAATGTCATTATTATTTATTAGGAAGTATGTGACTTATTTGTGAAACTCTATATATGACCTTATGATGATTATTCTAAAAGTGATCCTTACTTGATAAACATATGAGGACACATATGAATAGACTAGCATTTTGTATTAGTTGATGACCATATTTCAGAGGTCATGGATATGGAGATATCAAACTAATAATATGGACGCATGTTAGAGAACATGGAGTTGGATCGACCCACCTTGAGACACTGCAAGAGCGTTGCAATCTTACTTTTCATCAGTTGGTCTCATATACAATATGTATGTTATATATCCTTAGACTTGAGGGTCACATGTACTCGAGATGTGTAATAACTTACTTACGGGTTGCCAAAAGCTATTCAATAACTGAGTAGTTATAAAATGGCTTTTGGGTTTGTTGTGAAGTGTGCTACGAGGCATGATCGATCAAGTTGGGATTTGCCCCTCCATACAATGGGAGAGATATCTCTAGGCCTCTCGAGTGGTCGGATTCCGAAAATACATGGCCATTCTACTCGTGGTTAAAGAGTTAACCGTAGTTGGGGATTCCGAGTTACATAATCGAGAAAGAGTGGTCGAGCTAACCAAACGAGGATGGCTCATACTCACCTTGAGTTTGACCGATATCATGAGGCAAAGGGAAATGCATATAACTAAGCATTGTTAAGGTTTGTTCGATGTGATCTTTACATATACTCGGGAGTTGGCACGTCCTTCTAAGAATCACTACCGATTAATGGTCGAGTAAGTACTCAGGCCATATCCAAGTATATGTGAACCTATAGGGTCGCACGCTTAAAGGGTTGGGACTTAATTCGGATGGTGGTCCAAATTCTAATGGGCTTTGAGTTCTTAATGGGCCTTTAATGTAGAGACACATTGTGGGCCGTCTATATAAAGGGAGGGATGGTGGCTTTAGGGTTAAGAGACACCATAGAAATTCAGAATTCTCAAAATCCTAACCGTCATACCTCCTTTGGCCAAAACCGCGTAGCCGGAGCTAGGACTCCGACGCGTGGCGTCTCTATCCCGTACGTGTGGATACCTTGTAGGCGTTGCTGCGAAGCTTCAATGCTAGGACAATCTGCAAACTATGACGGTGACGATGACGATCCACAATCTATGATGGCCACGAAGAGCTGTTGGAAAACGCATGAGGCTAGTACAACTACAACTGCATTAATGCGCTACATCAACTCTACTTCTGCTAAAGGTCTACGCGTCTAGTGGTAATTCTGTAATCTATAACTTTCAATGGTTCCTTAGTTACGCGGTAGAATATTTTAAATTTATGCTCGAGTAGCCTACCCATTCCCCTTCATTCCTCCTAAATTTCGTCATCTATATGGTAACATTGATTTCACCACAGCACCAAACCCCCCACTCCTCCTTACACCAAGTGGTAAAGGAGCCACCTTCTCCCTCCAAACATGCTTCATTGTAGTGGCGGAGCTAGGAAATTTGGTAGCCTGGGCAAACTCATAAAGGATGTCGACGAGCTCCTTGCCAAACTAGTTTGTGTTAAATTATGTAACCGGAGTCTAAAGAGGTAAGATAAGTATAAGAGTTTAGTTCTATTTTGGTAGAAAGCAGAGGGTTGTGTTTTCGGATGAGTCACAGTATAAGTGTCTGAGAAGAACTCCAGTTTTGAATTCGAGTCAGTTGGAGTCTGTAATTGAGTCGGTAAAGTTTGGGATCTGTATTCTCTATATATTGGCAATACAAAAACAGAAAAGCTACGGTTGTTTGCAGCACCAAAATCTCCGATTCAGATTTTCTCTAAATATCAAGTTGTTAGTTGTTTCGGCTGTGCTGTTTTGTTCCGTTTGGCTGCTCGGTGTTTGTTCCAGTTAGCAGCAACAAAAGAAGACCAGCGACTTCAGAGCATCGGCAATAACAGAAGAACAGTAGCGACAACAGAGGTTCAGACAACAGCGATCATGTGACTTTGCTACAAAGCCTGCTGCTCTGGTTCGCGATGCTGCTCCTCGCTAGCCACCGGCCATCATCCTATACAGGAGGTGGGCCGTGACGCGGACGAGCCTCCTATCCCCCTTGTGCGACATCAGCCCGCCCTTCCCGGGAGCTGGCTCCGCCACTGCTTCATTGGACACTTTCTCGAGCTTGGAGCGACCAGCCACCTCCACTTGAGGGTCTGCTACACTACCAGACAAAGGCGCTCTTCTTCTTCGAGTCCGATGGAGATCCTCTCTTCAGAGGACTAGTGATCGTCTTTTTCTGCCGTCTTCGCTCCCTCATCCATGCTCGTCGCAGGCCCCCCATGCGAACTTGAGGGCGCAAATAGACGCTGCGGATGGTGATCATCGATCGTCGCATTGCCCCCTAGTAGCGGACTCTGAAGAAAATGATCCGCCAGAGCTTCCACCGTGGGTTTTGACCGGGGCACCTCTCACCTTCTTAGGTTTGTTTCCTGACCATGAGAATGTAAGTTGCGGAGTTTTTTCTTGATTCTTTTTTGTTTTGGTGCGCTCTTCCTTTTTTTATACATCAGCGCAGACATTCACAGAATGGAATAGACACCCAAAATCAAAGCAGAAGTTTGGGATTTTCTCAAACTGAATGTGAATCCACCATCTACTGCTTGAGAATGTACACGAATGCCGCATGCCATACAGTGTCATCGTCATCCATTTCCACCTGAATCACCTTCCCAATCTAACTCTAGTAAAAGCCCATATTTTCTATTTCTCACACCTAGAGGGAGGTCTTTGATACTTACCCGAATCGCCATATGATCGAGTGAATTCCAGTTTAGATGGTCTGCAAGCATCCTCCTTCATATTCCTTGAGAACTACCACATGTCGCTCAAACTGCTTGGGTCCATTGTTCATCACGAGCCGCCAATCCCCAGTAGAGTTGAGCCTTACAGTGAAGAGGTTGTCGCCGAGCGCCTTGAACGTAGCTTCTCTGTACAAGCCCTTTATTGGAAATACTCTAAAGGCAATCGTAAAGATGATTATATTTTCATAAATATTCATAAATTATGATATTATTCTTTGAATAACATAATGGATATTGATTAATAAGTATGTGCTTGTTTGTGAAACTCTATATTCATCTTTATGATGTTCATTCTAAAAGTGATCCCTAATCGATAAACATATGGGAACACATATGAATAGACTAGCATATGTATTGGTTGATGACCATGTTTCACAGGTCATAGATATGTAGATATCACACCAATAATATGAACACATGTTGGAGAACATGGAGTTGGATTGACCCACCTTGAGACACTGCGAGAGCGTTGTATTCTTTCATGTCATTAGTTGGCCTCATATACGTTGTTTTCGACATGAGATTATCGCATGTTCTCAAGATATGTAATAGCTTACTTAGGGGTCATCAAACGCTACTCCGTAACTGGGTAGTTATAAAGATGGCTTTCGGGTTTGTCATGAAATATGCTGCGAGGCGTGGTCGATCAAGATAGGATTTGTCCCTCCATACAACGGGAGAGATATCTCTAGGCCTCTCGAGTGGTCGGATTCCAAAAATGCATGACCATGCTACTCGAGTAAAGAGTTACTCGAGTCATCGTGTTAAACAGTAAACTCAATGTATTCGAGGAATCCAAGTCACAGCATCGAGAAAGAGTGGTCGAGCCATCCAAACAAGGATGACAACAGCTCGCCTTGGGTTTGACCGATATCGTGAGGCAAAAGGAAAATGCATATAGGACATTGTTGAGGTTCGTCCGATCTTTACATGTACTCGGGAGTCGGTAAATCCTACTAGGGGCCGCTATCGACTATTGGTCGATTACTCAATGGTTTAGTAGGTATACTCGATGATCGAGTAGAAGTACTCAACGATCGATATGGGTACTCTAGCCATATCCGAGTGCATGTGAACCTATAGGGTTGCATGCTTAAGGGGTTGTACCCAATTCGGATAGGGATTTGAGTTGTAATAGGCTTAGAATTACTAATGTACTTCAAAGGGTTGAAACCCATTATGTGATGTCTATATAAAGGGAGGAGATGGTGGCTTTGTGATAGTGAGACACACGAAAAACACAATAGGAATTTGAAGTTCCCAAAACCCTAGCCGCCACTCCTCCTTCACCCAGAACCGCGCATCCGGCGCTAGCACTCCAGTGCGTAGTGTTCCTGCCCCGTACATGTGGATACCTTGAAGGAGTTGTTGCGAAGCTTCAACGTTAGGACGATCCGCATCCTTCGATAGTCATAAGGAGCTGTTGGGGAGGCGCGAGGCTAGTATGACCACATCTGCACCACTGCGCTACATCGACTCTACTTCCACTACAGGTCTACGCGTCGAGTGGTAATTTTGTGATCTATAACTTGAAGTGGTTCCTTGATTATGCGGTAGAAATTCTGTTTTTTCCGCTAGAGTAGCCTACCCGTTCCCAGCACCCCACGCCCGAGATAAGGTCCTCTCCATGGCCGCCGGGTTGAGCTCCGTTGAAGATAACCATTTGCCAATGACAACCCATTTCGAGCCCAGAACCATATCTGCCTCCAAGTCAAGGATCACCACGCCCTCCTCTTCCTTTGCCGTCAACTGCAACTCCCCCATAATCGACGAGATGCCACCCTCTAGATCAGTAGGGTTTCTCAACGACCCTCCACTTCCCGACACCTCTTCCACACCAACACCAGCCATCACCGCTCATCCGAACACCGCCGATCACCACCGGTGTACTGCAGCAACAAGTGGGGATCACTCGCCGGAACAAAACAGTCCCCTACATCACCTCCAAAACAACCTCAGAGACCCCAGCGTTACCCTTTCGATTTTTTTTTAATGCAAGTTTTGGTCCTGGTTTAATTCGGACAAGCACTTGTATCATAGGCAAGGTTCGCAATTTTGTTTTCGAACCGAATTTCGAGAATTGCTCTGCACCGGTTTGCCACGATTTTTGACCGAAATTCGGTAAAAACCGAACGGTTTGCGAAAGTCAAACAGCCTGGTCAAACCGACGGGAGGAAAATAGAGAAGTGCTCGAAAATTCTCGAAAACCGATCGGTTTATGACGAAAACCGACCGGTAAGGATCAAAATTCGACGGCAGAAGGAAAGAAGTTGGGAGATGCAAGGAAAAATCGTGAAAAAATTCTAGAAAATTATAAAAAAATCCGAGGGAGGCCCAAAAATCCAGGAAAAATATAAGAAACATGTAAAAAACATCAAAAATTATGATGAAATTCCGGCATGACCTTTGCTATATTTTACATCAATGTGAATTGTGAAGTACATATTTTGCAATAATAGCACAAGTACGGAAGAATGTGAAAAATTTTAGCATGACCTTTGCTATAATTTAGACAATCTCAAGTTGGAAATGAGGCATTTAGCAATAATGTCAAGAAGTAATATTTCATTCAATACCATTGACAACTCAATCCAACAAAGCCACACTTCAATATCGATCATTTCAATAGCATGGCATGTAACATTTGAAATCAATTTTTCTCATCGGTTATGAATGTTCACACCTGACACAGCTTCGTCGTCCTTCTATTGTCGGCTTGTCGCACATGTGCTGTGTTGGACCTACATGAACGCTGTGCTAGTAAAAAAATCAAGTTGCAATGAAATGAAACATACAAATGAAACATTACCTTTGGCGTTACGGGTAGTATTATTGGGTGTACAATTGGTTGGCCATATTGTATTCCTCGGTGGACATCAAGGCCAATCCTCGTGTAGCTAGCAACTCTACCTTGTAATCGTGCCAGCTTTGCCCCGTCCATATACTTGTTGTTTGCCATTGTTGATACAACATGGCATAATACTCAGGGTCATGCCACTCGTAGACCCATTGGGTGGTTGGTTGTGCATGAGCATCGGGGATGATATAGTCATAGCTACTATATGAGCCATAGCTCCCTTGCGTCTCGGCAATGACATAGGAGTTACAACTATCCTGTGGTGCATCCTTTCCCTTCCCCCTAGTAGTCTTCCTCTGTGATTGGGGAGTGCCATGGTCTCTGTCATGTGTTGCATGAGTGTACTGGGACTCCCCTGTAAAATGTATGGGAAGCTGTGCTTCTGATTGGGAAGTGGGAGGGATGGAGGGATCAGCAGGGGATTGACCGTTGTCAGTGTCCGTCTTGGAGCTACTATCATTGGATTCTTGGTACGGCGGGCTCCGACGATCCGTGTCAGTTGAGTCATCACTCCCTACATAATGTTCCTGCTGTGCGGGATGCTTCCCCTTTTTTTTTGAGGGAGCTTTCCTTTTTGATTGCTCCCTTGTCGGCACTGCTGGGTGCTTCCACTTTCCGATGTGAGTGTCACCCACTGCCATTTCTGCCCATTCGGCGATGCTTGCAGCCCTAGTTATCGTTCGCAACGCACCAGTGTCTGTCGGGTCTATCACGAGGTGTGATGGAAGTAGGGTGTCACTCTCTGTGTCCTTCTCGTCAAGTAAGGGGTCAGCATTGGACCTTCCTCTCTCCATCCACTGTCGGATAGGATTTTCTGTGTCACATAGTGTTAGCTCCACAAGGCGTTGAAATGGATCATCTTCAGCTTGCGGACTTGTCACTTTCCTGTTCTTGAATTCTGAGCCGCAAGTTATAGTTCACATAGACCAACTTGTGGAGCTTCTTGTATGACAGACGGTTGCGAATTTTGGTGTGGATGAATGTGAATGTACTCCAATTGCGCTCGCATCTGCTGGAAGAAGCGCAATGCGAAACGATGCGCAGAGCCAACTACTGGAGCGTGGGTGTGTCCGAACCAAATACACCCCACCAGTGCGCTGCAATATAACGAAGACAAAAATAATTACGATGTGGAAATATCAGACTGGCATTATATTTAATGTAACATAAGGAAAATACCAAGGGAAGTTTTACGATCATGTGCCATCCTCTCAGCTAGCGCACCCGAGAATGATCCAACCTTTCTACTAAAAAGATCAGACTCGTGAAGACCTCGCATCGCCATATCAGTATCATCAGCAAGCGCTTCAAATTCATCTCGTAGATTTGGTAAGAATGAGTTGGTCGTGCCATACGTGTAATGCATTAGGGGATTCAAGGCGGCAGCTATATGAAATTGAACAAAACCTGTTAGTAAAAGTATTTGTGAGTACAAGCTATTAAAGCGAAAAGAGAAGAATGTAGTACCAGCATTCATATAAGTACCACTTGTTAGGTCGCCCATTCTAGGGTCCACGACATTCATGTATTATTCGAAAGTATTTGGAGAGTCATGAAACAAGCTTTCATATTCTTGTCGCATAATGTTATACCGTAGTATCACCTCGCTCAAGTTGGGAACCCTGTCTTGATCAGCAAATCGCAAGAAGGCGTACAACGGTTTGACAGATTTCACAACTGATTGAAGGTTGTCCCACCAGTCTAAGCTCGAGAGACACCCATACACGTACCTCCCCTCTGCAGTATTAACAAATCGCGAAGATAGAAATTCCTCCGAGACCAGCCATTACAAGAACTTGTCCTTGCGACGAAGGAAACTGTCCAAAAACATATAGTTTGTTCCAAAGCGAGTCGCATTCCACTTGACCAACTCTCCACCAATGTGCTTCTTCATCATGGCGTGAAGCTTCGCATGGTTGTAAATCCATCGAGAGACTTTTCTACCACTCTCGATGACAGAGGCGTGGTCCGAAAACTCTCCAATCCGCTTCAACATCAGATTAATCGTGTGGGCCACATAAGGCTGCCACACGATGTTGCGGTGCTCTCGTGCAATGAGCTTGCATGCCTTCTTATAATTGGCACCATTGTCCGTGACAATTTGCGTAACATTGCGTGCACCCACCTCATCGACCACTGAGGCAATTTCCTGCATCAAACAAACACAATGCTCATACGTCGCATCAAACTAACACAATGCCCACTTGATTTTAGAATAGGATCCATTATGCAAGTACCTTGCACAAGTACGGCGAGTCCTGACTTTTGCCTGTCGTATCAACGGATTTGTGGAAGAACATGGTGCCATTGCAGTACAGCATGAAGTTGATAATGCTCATGCGTGTCGGCCCAGTCCAAAAATCGCACATGATGGTTACGCCATACGTTGGCCATTCCCTCTTGAACTTCGTCATCTTCTTCTGTATATCCGCTTCGTTCTCGTCTAAATATTTGTCGTCTATGTCTCTCCCACTGGGAGACGGGACACCCTCACCTACCAATGAAATATAGGATAACCATGTGAGCTATTGTTGAAGGTATAACTCGACGAAACTTTGAAACGTCACTTACCCCATTTTGAGTTTTCGACGGCGCTAACGGCACGGATTATCCGCTTCCTCCCGCGATACCAGCCGTGTGGAAAAATTTGGCCCATGCTGAGCCAAGCGCATTCCTCCCCTTCTGTGTCCACCTCCCAGTGTCAATCCTTGGTTGCACAGGGCCACATGGTGTACCAAGGTGGTAATCCCCCACGGTCGGTCTGTCCCGTCGCGATGAACTCTGTCCCATCCTTGGCAACAGACCGTTGCCCCCTCCTCTAGCCCTTGTAGAGGTACCACTGCCAGCACCGTGCTCATATCTGCCACCTGCCTGGCTGATAAATTCTGCCTTAGCCCTGGAGGTCTCCATGGCGTGATGTAGTTGTTCCTCTTCGTCAGCATCACCCGTGTATGCTTCATACATACTTCTTCTCGCCAGGGAATATGCAGCTGCTGCTTCCTTTCGGAACCTCTCCTCCCTCTGTCCCTTCTTCTTATCCTTCGTCCTGTCTAGGTCGCGCTGAAAGTACTCGCAAACCTCCTTAGGGACTTATTGCAATGGACTACATTTGTACCGCGTGCTGCCAAGTGGTGCTTAAATCGGGTTGCGCCGCCTCCCTTTTTCTCTTTGTGACAGTACTTGCATCGAAATCCACCACCCATCTTCTCGCCGTGCTCCCAAATAACATCACCTTGGTCTGTCATCTGCATCAACATGGTAAAATAGGGTGAGTTTGTTCCGATTATTTACAAGCATGGGCAAATTCCTAGAAGAATACGCATTATGCATCAAATACACACCCTGGCTTTGTGAGTAATAAAATGTTGTTGGAAGCACAAGCACAACAACTAATTAAAATGCCCACTTGCATCGAAATCCACCACCCATCTTCTCGCCGTGCTCCCAAACAACATCGTCTGGGTCTGACATCTACTCATACAAAACAACAATTCAGTAATCACAATCTACCTTTCATTCATGCTTTAATATTTCTGCAACTATCAAAAAGAAAAGCATGAAAGCACCTCTCTAATAAGCTATTTTACATTTTGCTCAAGGTCACATTCATTCCATTTCACGTGCCTTGGCAGTTGCCAGTATTGAACATCACTTGTGTTTTCATGGCATGCCTGCTGATTCTACATGGCTTGCTTGTTTTCTACTGTGCTAGCTAGGCACGAAGCAACTAACCTAGTGTTGGCGTCAAAAACTTGAGGTAGGGTTTCGACAAGAAGACACCGCATTTAACACCGGTTCAAGAGCGCGGTCGATTTGACCTATAACCGACAAGGTAAAATATAAAATTTACTCAAAAGCCGATCGTAACGATCAATCGGCTTAGACCCAATCAGCTTGAAGCCGATTAAGATCAAAGTAACAAGGTAAGTCTAATTAGCCGATCAAGGCTAATCAGAGGATAAAGGTAGATTGATTTCAAGAAGGCGATGCGCAACAAAATCGTAATAAATCAAACACGGGTGTAATTGAAGAAGATCAACAATCGGCGATGCGCAACTTTATTGATCAAGATCGATTACAGAGACTAAATTACAAAACTACTCCTAGTCGATGTGAAGAAAGTAAAAGTCGGATGATTGTATTGTGTTGATGATGATTTTCGCAACTTGCTTTGGTCCTTCTTTTATACCTTGGCCGATAGTGTCCTGTTATAACACGATTTAAGCCCGTATCCGTGATCGGCCTTATCTTGAACAGTTATTTCCTAAAAATCTTGCCGTTAGCATAAATATCTCCAAACTTTCTTAACTTGTCCGTTAACGCCCATATCTTTGATTTCATTGTCGATCACAGTTAGATTTGCCAAATTTTGGTGCAAACATATGCCCCTGCTTTTGAGAGATGACATGTCATCTTTCAAAATATCAATAATCGGCTTTTCAATCGGCTAACGCTTGAACTTCACCCATTAATCGCCGCTTTACTTGCGCCGCTATTTTTGACATGCGGTAGTGCGCTTTAATCGCCGCGCTTTTGAGATTCACTTCCCGCCTCTTCAAATTTTCACCGTGCTATAAAATGCGGCCACCACCTCGGTCATTCTTCACGCGCACAAGCTCTCTGACTCTGAACAATCGGCTTCTGTCTAATCCGTTGCTCAGTTTCCATCAATCGGCTTGCATCTTCCTTCATCAATCGGCTTGCTAAGATCGGCTGAAATGGACGCAAGTCAGGTACTCATTCCAATCCCTAACAATAAAGATCAGTATTTCCTTCGTCCGATAGGGAATCTAGACGCCAGCACGGTTATTAGCCAGGAAATTCCTCGCCTCCCTCTATCGGCATCTGCGCTTAATATAGAAAGCTGGGAAAAAGCTTGTGGCATGGCCAACAATACCAAAGGATGGAGATCTTGGTATATTCGCGTGGCTGCCGTAAAAGAAAAGAATGGGAAAGGATGGGTATAGCTGAATGCATCCCTCTCTTTAGCCGATCCGAAGCCAATGAGCCCTTAGTGGCCACGGCCTGTTATTTCTGGTCGAAGACCTTCAACGCCTTCCTATTTCATACTGGCCCCATCGGCCCAACTTTATTAGACGTTGCTCAATTGTGTTGTCTTCGGCCAAATGGAGATCAAGTATCGGCTTTTAGTGGAAAACCAAAATATAAGCTTATCCGATCTAAAGGTGAAGGTTGGGCAAAATATATTGGATAAAACAACAAGGTTAATGGCCTAGTATCGGACGAAGAGCACGTTGCATTCCTGAATCTTTGGCTAGACCGTTTCTTGTTCTGTGGAGCGTCTCTTGGACCAACACAAGTATAACAGCTAATAGCGGAACAGCTGGTAGAGGGTCGTCGGCTAGCATTAGGAAAAATGTTCTTAGGAGCAGTCTGTCAAATGATGCATGTGATTAGGAGTCGGCTATTTACCGGATTTGCCAGATTTTGCGTCGGCAATGTAGGCGGTCCTCTGTGGTTCATCCAAGTATGGTTGTACTGCTTATTTAGCCGATCTTTCAAATTGATCCTTGAAGATTCGGCGCTTCCTCGCAAGACACACCGTAAAATGCAACACTAGAATTCTGAGCCACCGATCTTATGGCGAAAGATACATTATGTGTTCTGGCAGAGAAGAAGATCTCTCCAGTTAGCCTGAAAAAATACTTATCTTTCTTCCTGAACTTGGATAGTAATGATTTTAGCCAACAAGACTTCTTTAGTTATACCAACGCAGCCGATTTTGAATGGCCATCTTTTCTTCATCTAGATTCTAACAGCTCTGAGATGCCTGAATCGACTCTGGATTTCTTTAAAATTTTTATTTCTCCTGGTGTCTTTCATGTCGGCTTTAATACAAGAAACCGTACCTTCCAGCCTTCATATGAATTCTACCATCCTTCCGTCTTTGCTAGACAATTAGGTTTCGGTCAGATGATCCCCAACCTTTCACTCCTTGATTTAGTACAGCCCAGGACCGAGTACGATCTTTAGCCTGCAGCCAACATGGTCTTGAAAATAGCCGATGATTTGCAAATCGATCCTTGCCGCACTTTGTTTTGAACAGTCGTCGGTCTAGCCGATACTCTGTGTGGTGGTCTTCAATTGCAGAAGCGCTTCTCCTTGATCGCTCTCCATCGCCTATTATTGCTGCCCTTTTCCTGCACCTATCCGAGCCGATGGTCTCTTGGATAACGATTCAAGCGACGAATCGAGCTCCTGATATGATAATACAAGTCTCGTAAATATTACTAGCGAGGTATTTAATCTATTTAACTTTTCTCCATCGCAGCCCATACGAACTTATCTCATCGGCTTTATACTCCTCTTTGCGGACTAAAGTCGATGGCAAGAAGCCGATCGATGTTCCTGTAGTAAGCAAAGGAAAACGACCGCACAAGACAAGCGCACTTACCGGCTATACCTCCGTTCTTTGGGTGTTCAAAGTCCATCTTTATCCGATTTAGAAAGACAACAAAGAACCAAGTAAATTATACCCACCATCTCTCGCCTTTTATTCTTTCCGCTTTTCATTTAACTAACTTTCCAAATTGATGAATTTTCAGAGAAGAAGAAGCCAAAGTCCACCAAAGCTCCTGCCAAGAAAAAATACTCCAAGCCACAGGAACAAAGTGGCGAAAGTTCACCGCACGGATCGGCCACGCCGTATTTTTTCCATCTCAAAAATTTTACGAATATTGATTTAAACCATCGGTTTTCATTATATTCTCTCTTTCAGCCTACCGCGTCGGCACAAGTGGCCAACATTCTATCAAGCTTACCTGATATATCAGCCAAAGAGTCATTGCTTCCTCAGCCGATACCATCACCAACAACCGCTGCTGTTCCAGAGATTTTCGATACATCCAACATTCTCGGCTTTAATTTATCGGACTTGGAGACCCAGAGGTCTTTGCAGCCGATGATTACATCTCTGCAATTCAGAACATCATTGCGGTCTCAAAAGATGCGTCGGCCGCGGTCTCATCGGCCCCTGGAATGCAAGATCGCCTCAATAAGCTTTTTGATCTAGTGTCCAGGCCGCAGTCAGAGCTCCTGAATCATAATCACCAATCCGGATGCTATGGCTGCGCTTGAGGCCGATCTACCACCACCGCCATGGTCGTGACCGCTTGAAGTATGCCATCCGGATGAGAAAAAGCTTTGGTGGAGGCAGCCCAAGAAAGGAAGAAGAAGAGAGAAGCCCAAGAAGCCAACGGAGGATTCTTGACAAAATGGTTGCGGAGACAAAGGCAAAGAAGAAAAAGTTTGATGCAACCATAGAATATCTGAAAGCTAACAAAACTTCCCTTCGTAAATTGGAAACCACTAAGAAATTTCTTGAGGATGAATTGTCAAAACGATAAAGCTCATTGCCAAAGGCCAAGATTCCTTTGAAAACAACTTCGCCGCTAACAATGTATGCGTAAATAGCATCGGTGTAGCAACCTATAAAGAGCAATCGGCTAAACTTGTACCCATCCCGGCAAAGGCGATGTAAGATGATGAATCTCGGATGAGGTGCGTGAAACTATAGCTAAGGTCTTTGGAGCATTATCGGCTTTGGGTGCACGACTCCTGTGCTCGGGATGTAACCTTTAACAGATTCCAAAACACTTACTCAAATACTTTGAATACTTGTAATTTTGTAATGTTTATAATCTACTGCTTAACCGATTTATATTTTGCCTATATCCCGAGTTTGTAATCCTTTCACCGATTAACGAAGATCGTGTTAATCTTGGCTCAACAAGATTTTAGTCGGCTAGGCTCCACCCAAACGCTAGGATAGTATTTCTTTAGATATTTCCCATTAATTGCTTTAGGCAAGACATACCCTTCTAGTGTTTCCAGTAAGTACAAGTTTCCACCAACTAGCCGATTAATTTTGTATGGCCCTTCCCACGTAGGTGACCATTTTCCAAATCGGTTATCCCTAGAACCAACAGGCAAAATTGTTTTCCATACTAAATCGGCTTGATCGAAAGATTTAGGCATGACCCTTTATTGTATGCCCTTGCAACTCGATCTTATTCTTTTAAGCCGATCAAGCGTGGACAAACGTAACTCGCTTAACTCATCCAAGTCATCGACCATTAAGTCATTGTAAACTTGAGCCGACAAACCATTCGTCTGCTATTCAGACGACTCAATGTTGATTTCTACAGTAAAACACTTCTTGTCCATACACCAATTGGTAAGGTGAAAGTTTTGTCGCCCGTGATAAGATAGCCGATAGGCCCAAAGTGACTCGATAGAGTCGAATGCCAATTCCTTGGCTTTCATCAATTTTTCTTTTGATCAACTTGATTAGTGTTTTATTAGACGACTCGCCCGTCCGCTAGCCTCGAGCGTAATATGGCTAAGAGTTTAACAATTTGATCCCTAGACTTGTGGCGAACCTTGAAACTCGTTAGACATGAATACCGTACCTTGATCGGTCGTAATTGTTTGTGGTATTCCAAACCGATGGACGATATGTTCATTTACAAAACTAATCGCCTCAACACTAATCACCTTCTTAAGTGGGATAGCCTCAACCCACTTTGAAAGTAATCGGTTGCGGCCAAAATAAATTTGTGGCCTTTACTCGAAGCAGGAAATATTTGACCGATTATATCTATTCCCCAACCCCTAAACGGCCAAGGTTTAATAATTGGATGTAAAGCCGATGCTGGTGCTAGTTGTATGTTGCCGAACTTTTGACATGTCTGACATCCTTTATAGTACTTGAAACAATCCTCTAGCATCATCGACCAAAAATAACCTGTCCGTCTGAGCATCCATTGCATCTTATGTGCCGATTGATGAGAACCACAAATCCCTTCGTGTACTTCACCCATTGCTACCCGCGCTTCTTTAGTTTCAAGACATCTCAACAACAAACCTTCCATAGTCCGATAATATAGTATATCGTCCAAAACAACGTATTTCAACGCTTGTTGTCTTATCTTTCGTTCTGTCGGCTTGGATGGATCGACTAGATAATCTTTTATTTGCGTTCTTCAATCAGCAATATCTGCGCACATGACTGCTTTGCTCACTAGTTCAGTCTCCTGACTTTGGTCAAAATCCTTATATCCTGATGCTTGCTGAGCTAAAGCATTAGCTCTATCGTTCAATTCACGAGGAATATGACCGATAGAAAATGAAGTAAAAGAGCTGATAATCTCTAAACATTTTTCTAAATATCTCAGTAGTATTTCATCCCGACATTGGTATTCTCCCTTTATTTGTTGTACTACCAATAGTGATTCACCATATGCCTCAACAGCTCTTACTCCAATATTTTCTAACAACAGTAAGCCTTTGAGTAACGCCGACTCGGCCGGTTGTTGGAGCATCGGCTATTTAGCCAAATGCAAATTCAAAGCTATGCCCTTTGGGTGAAGTGAGTACAATACCGATACCATCACCTTCCCCACATACCGATCGCCAAAGAACAGTTGCCATGGTGCTACCAAGACTAGGTTTGTTGATGTGTCATGTCTCGTTATAAAATCGGCTAGGACTTGTCCTTTGACCGCTGGCCGATTCAGATGATAAGTCGAACTCACCAAGGCGTAAGCCCATTTGCCAAGTCGACTCGCAGAATTGAGCCGATAATATATATTTTATAACATCGATTTTGCAGATGACCTTACAAGCCGATGCTAATATGTAGTGCCTTAGCTTTGTGCACGAGAAGTACAAGGATAAACATAGTTTTTCGATAAAAGGGTACTGACTTCAAGGCCCAAAGAACCGTCGGCTTAAATAAAAGATAACCTCTCTTTACCATGCACTTCTTGTGCCAAACAGCTCCAATAGTATCTTCTTCGCCGAGACATATAATCTGAAAGGAATCCCTTTTGAGGTGCAAACAAAGCGGAGGGTTGGACAAATACCTTTGACTTCGTTGAAAGCTTTTCACGATCGGCTCCCATATAAATTCTTCATTGTCCTTCAACTTCAGTAATGGAGTAAAGGCACGAATTCTACCAGAGAGGTTCAAGATGAACCGACGGAGATAGTTAATTTTGCCGATCAACTTTTGTAATTCGTTTTTGCATGTCGGTGGTTCAGTATTGGCTATGGCCTTGACCCTCGTTTGGCTGACTTCGATTCCTCTTTCATGTACCATAAAGCCTAAAAACTGTCCAACCGACACGCCGAACGCACACTTGTAAGGATTCATCTTCAAACCGTGCGACCTTATGTTTTTAAACACCCTCTCTAAATCGGCCAGATGTTGGAAATCGTCTGCAGATTTTACCACTACATCGTCAATATATACTTCGACAATGTGGCCGATTAAATCATGAAAGATCGATTCATTGTTCCCGATACGCTGCTCAGCGCTTTTCAAGCCGAAAGTCATTCACATCGCCCACTCGAACAATCCTATTGCACCAGACATCCAAAGCCGCCTTTGGTATATCGGCTTCTACCATGAGTATCTGGTTATACCCGGCATTACCATCTAAAAACTTATGATCTTGTTCCTCGATGCAAGATCGATAAGCATATCGGCTATCGGCATCGGTATTCATCTTCGCCGCCTTGTTCAAATCTCTAAAGTCGACGACACCAAGCTTTCCATTTTTCTTCATAACAGAACAATGTTGGAAACCACTCTGCGTGATCGGCAAGGCCCGATAAATTTTGCTTCCAACAACCGCTCTATTTCTTCCTTTATGACTGGTACAAAGTGGATTAAAACGCTCGATATCGTTTAAACGGTCGATAGTCCGATTTTATTGGTAGCCGATGTTCCACCATTGACGGCTTAATCCGCATCTCATGATACTCCCAAGCTAAACAATCCTTATAATCTCTAAGTATTTTTATTAGTTTCTCCTTGTACTTTACATCTAAATTCGCACTAACAAAAGTTGGTCTTTTTCTATCACCGCTACCTATATCGACTTCTTCAAGTAAATCGGTGGATGTGAAGCCTTGACCTAACTTCTCAATTTCTTCAATATCTTCGATGGCTTCGTAGCTATCCGTTGTTTGCCGATAGCTTTGCATTTTATCCTGCAGCGCTTTCAATGTTTTTCTTGTCCCCATCGGCGTAATACTTCATTTGCCCGATCAAAAGTGCTCGGCTTGACACTGATCGGCATGAGACCTGACTTGCTCACACAAATGAAATTGCAGTCGTCCAGCGCTTTGCCTGATATGCAGCCAGCTTCTTCGTGTTGCCAATTCGCATCGGAGCTAGCCATGGCAATGTATCGGCTGTAACGACCTCAACTTCTTCTCCGTTCCATTGAACAAGCGCTTGATGCATGGTCGATGGGATCTGAAGAGCTTGCATGAATCCAATCCGCCGAGCAAAGACAATCGTAGTTTCCTTTGGCATCAATTACAAAGAATGTTGGCAAGGTCTTTGCCGACGATCACTCAATGACCATGACACCTTTACTCGTAGGGTCACCGTGAAGTCATTCGTAACCATGTTAGTTTTGATTAAGTCTTCGTTAGACTTACCGAGCTTTTTGCATGTCGTATGCGGCATCGATTCACCGTGGCGCCCCGCCTACTAGCATCCTTGATATTGGCTTGCCATTTATATACCCTTTCGATATAATGGTTTCGTATGCCGATGATCATATTTGGGTTTTCAAGATGGCGCTCAGACGACGAACACGGTGAGCAAATGCCTCTTTGGCCGATTCGATTCGACTCTAAACTCAAACCGCAATGTGAACACCATGTTAATATCCATTGAGGCGTGTCATCCGAATCATAGGAGAATCCAGTCATCACCGATTCAAATCTTCTTCGCTTGTTCTTTTCTTCTCCACTCTTTTTGACGATTTAATCGACGGTTCGTTAAACACTTCGCTCTCTCTCTCTCGCTGGCCTCACGAATCTCTTGCGTCCTTAGCCTCAAGCCATCGCCGCTGCGATCGGCTCAGGCGATGGACACCACCGGTTTGGGTTCCACCAGCTTCCGATTTGACCAGCCAAATCTTCTTGATTAGAACTGGCTCGTGTCTTGTCTCGGCTCGGTTCTTGATTCGGTTTAGATATTCTCTCGAGACCGCCTTCGTGACTTCGCCTCGCGCTCTCGATCGCCCAGATAGTTTATCTCCGCCGATTGCCTTGGCCAATCGCCTTGGGGATAATGTTCCATCAGGCGGTGTGTACGGTGATGGTAACGCTACTCTTCTTTCCCAAAGAAATCGCCAAAAGGACACCTTCTATGTGCCTTCTCCACATTCTCAAGATAAAGATAAATTATCCGACCGACGGTATTACTCCGTGGTCGGCTATTCATCCTTTCGTATTTCCATTAATTGTGAGAACATTGACTCGACCTTGTCGGATGCCTTGATGGAGATTTCTTTGCTTTGTACCATTTACCCACCGGGATTCCCTTGGGTTTAATGGTTCTTGAATTTTTCCTTCTTGATCGGCTTCTATTTGTAAGGAACCGATGGTAATCTTCGATGTTTGACCGCCGTCCGAAGCTTGATTGTATGTCGACTTGTCGACTTTTCTCGCACGCCTTGTATCGGCTCTTTTCCTTTAGCCAACACCGCACTATGTTGATGGGTAACGGATCAACATCAACTTGCATGGTCGGCTCATCGGCAAACTTCAACCGACCATCCTCACAGCGCATTGAATCGCGTTGACGAAAGATATTGCGTCATTAGTGTTATGCGAATAAGAATGATGCCACTTGCAATACCGCTTTTTGATCTCATCGAGCGACGGTATCACATGTTCCTCCGCAATCGTATTATCTTCTCTGCGTATAAATCAAAAATACGATCGCACTTGGAAACATCAAAAGAGTACTTAACTTCCGACTTATTCCTAGTCGGTTTGAGCCAGAATGTACTAAGGATTTCTTGGATCCTTTTACCCATTCGCTATATTTATTTTCGCTTCTTCGCCTTCCGACGAATCACTAGGGCAATATTCAACCATATTGACCTTAGCCTTGTCCTTTTCTTTCTTATTGCTGTTTTTGAATCTGTCCTGAATACCTTATTATCGTGAATCGGCTTTCTTGAGCCGATACGCGATGTAATAAGTGGCCAAGGTCGGTGAATTCTTGCCTCCAAATTTCTCCTAAGCGGCGGATCAAACCTCAAATGCTAAATCGGCGAGTTGGTTGTCGTGCAACGTGACGCTAAAACACCGATTCCTAATTTCTCGAACCTCTTGATATAATCCGCTATCGATTCTCAAACTTTTGGCGACGGAACTCAAATCAAATTCGAGCTCCAAACCGCACAAAAGAAATATTCATGGAATAGGTTTCCAAATCGCTCCATAAATGGACCGACCGAGGTAAACAGTGAACCACGTAAATGTCGCTCGATAAAGACAAAGGAATAGTCTAATTTTAGCCCGTTGATCGGGCCGCTTCACCGCGACCGCACGATAAAGCGCCCAACATGCTCCGTGGTGGTAATAGAATCATCCCCGCAGAATTTGGCAAAGTCCGCACTCAAATTATGAGGGTAAGGCATGCGATCTATGTAATCGGTACGGCTTCAGAGTCGATAACCTTCCTTTTGGTTGTATGCCGAATTGGTCTCTCAAAACGGCAGAGATCCGATTGGTCGATTAACGTTATCACCGCTGGCATAGCAGGTCCTTGATAATGTCGGTCATAATCGGCGTCCCGCCCCGAGTGCAAGCTCGGGTTGCTAATTATCTTTGTCAGCGCTGGCACACGCACCATACCGATCGTGTCGATTATGCCCGGTTTGAGCTTCCCAAGACTGGGGCAAATGGTTGAGTATGTTACTACCCTATGTGGACTCGGGTTCCTTAGCAGTGGTGGACTCTTGTGGGAATCTCTGAGCCGATCGGCTGTGAAACCGATTGGGGAAAGGCGTAGAACGGAGCCGACGGAGGCAAATTGATTGATGCATCCATCCTAGCGGCATCGGTATAGGCGTGGTAATGGCTCACCCCGCTTGACCGAGGGTCCCTAGGCAATATGACCGTGGGTTGTGTGGGCATCATGGTGGGGGGTGAGGTTACAATCGATGGTTTAGGATCGCCATTGTGCTCGCGATTTTGTGATATTGAAAACAGGATAATTTGGCGTAGCTTGCGAGAGGTCGAGCGTGCTTCCGACGAGGCTAACTCTGGGCTATAGATTTGACACTATTCGCTATCATCGGCTTGAGTGTTGTAACAAGAGCCGGCGATTGGTTTATTAAGGCGTGGTGCATGATCGATTAATCATAGCCGATAATTCGCTTGAGCAGCAGATATCGGCTTACTCGCTCGTTACACCGCAGACGCTTCAGGGCGCTGACCGTCGGCGGGACGGATTTTTGAGTGACGCCACGTCTTGTCTTCTGATAGCAGCTTAGCATCATCTCTTCTAGCGCGGCCTTCCGAGCTTCAATCTCTTGGCGTTGCTCCGCAGATAAATCATCCATTGTTGGGACGATTATAGCTTCTGAGTTGAGATCTGATGGCGGAATCGACTTCCCTGATGAAGACATTGCGTGTCCCACTGGGCGTGCCAAGAGTGTGTTGGCGTCAAAAATTTGAGGTAGGGTTTCGACAAAGAAGACACCGCATTTAACACTGTTCAAGAGCGTGCGGTCGATTTGACCTATAACCGACAAGGTAAAATATAAAATTTACTCAAAAGCCGATCGTAACGATCAATCGGCTTAGACCCAATCACTTGAAGCCGATTAAGATCAAAGTAATAAGGTAAGTCTAATTAGCCGATCAAGGCTAATCGGAGGATAAAGGTAGATTTATTCTCAAGAAGACGATGCGCAACAAAATCGTAATAAATCAAACACGGGTGTAATTGAAGAAGATCAACAATCGCGATGCGCAACTTTATTGTTCAAGATCGACAGAGACTAAATTACAAAACTACTCCTAGTCGATGTGAAGAAAGTAAAAGTCGTTGATTGTATTGTGTTGATGATGATTTTCGCACTTGCTTTGGTCCTTCTTTATACCTTTGGCCGATAGTGTCCTCGTTACAATACGATTTAAGCCCGTATCCGTATCGGCCTTATCTTGAATAGATTATTTCCTAAAAATCTTGCTGTTAGCATAAATATCTCCAAACTTTCTTAACTTGTCTGTTAACGTCCATATATTTGATTTCATTGCCGATTACGGTTAGATTTGCCAAATTTTGGTGCAAACACCTGGGTTCAAATACAAGTATGCATGCCGAATATATATACACAGTCATGCACATATATGCATATATCAGTAGGCCACTTTTATTGGCTCTAATCCAATAAGTCTCTACCAGTACCAGCTACCAGGCTCACAACTCACAAGCACAAGCTAGTCATCTACTGATTTTGCACATGCTGTCGAAAACCGAATGAACTCACCGATTTTCGCTCGAAATTTGTCGAAAGCCGGTCGGATTTGGAAGGAAAATCGTCGGCGCTGTGCAGGCAACGATTTTTTCTGGAGGAGTCTCGGCTTTCGACCTCTGCCGATCGGTTTTCGCCGACTGAACGTCGGTTTCGCCGTCTCTAGCACCGGATCTGAGAGGAGTCGCCTGGGGTAGAAGCTATGCAGACTTGTGGAGTGGGGAACACCAATAATGTTGTCAAAAACGTCCAAATCAGTGTTTAAATGCCCTTTTTTCGTGGGCCGGATGGGCTATTGGGCCTAAACACTGCTAGCCCATATGAATAGTGCGATTTTTCTTTTTTCTTTTCCTTTTTAATTTCCCTCATTCAGTTTTTTGCTCTAAAACATCTACTAAATTCGATTTTTTTCACAAATTTTCATCTCAGATGTCACAATGATATTATTACTAATTTTAGGATTTTTTTTGTCAAATTTTTCTAAATTTTTTGAATTTTTTTAATTCAAATTTGATTTCAATCGGTTTTCCACTCGGCTTCACATGCCGAACCGGCTCGGCACCCTCGAATTTAGCGAATTTCGTTCGAAAATCGTCGGCATTGCAAACCCTGAATTCATAGGCCTCTGGGTTGGCTCAATTCGGAGCACCTCGCATCTTGTCCTAGAGAGAGAGAGAGAGAGTAATGCAATACCAGAAACACAAGGCGTTGGAACAATCAATCTATGGGTAAAAAACCCAAAAAATTCACACATCACGTCTATCCTTTGGAAATGTTGTCATGTACACAACAATCCTCGAATGAACAATGTAGCAATGATCTTGTAGATACAGTACAGGGAGGTGCACAAGCAAGTCTGAAGATTATGTTCTACATTGTGATCGGGATTACAGCAATGCAGAAGATACGCAAATCCAAATCATGGCTCAACGGGTGGCTTTAGCCTAATCAACCTCCGGACTCTGTCCTTCTCAGTGTTCTCCAGCAGACCCTGCATCAAGAACAAACACAGCTGGTCAAAACATCATAAGGAATGTTTGCCCCGAGAATTCAAGACATCAGGCACTGAACTGACACACTTATTATCATTCCTAAGGCTATGCAGTCCATAGTCTATGATTGAGTAAGTCCAAAGTGAAGACACATAGATAATTAATCAACTCAGCCATTCGAACA
This sequence comes from Otatea glauca, assembly GCA_036346275.1. NCBI lineage: Eukaryota > Viridiplantae > Streptophyta > Magnoliopsida > Poales > Poaceae > Otatea > Otatea glauca. The sequence continues at coordinate 36,691,299 of CM070723.1, read as the reverse complement.
GAAAATTAACTCATAGCTCTACCTTCCAAACAATCTCATCAAGGCACAGGCAGATCCTCCCGTATTTGTCAAGGAAGAGGCGCTCAGTAGGAGGTTTTCCACAGACATCCTTCACTGCTGATGTAATAGCAAAAATCACCTCCGACACTACAAACAGTACACAATACCAAGAAAAAGGTAAATTGAGGTAAGATAGTAAAGGTTTGAAACGGGACAACAATTAATGAGAATATTATCAGAAAATCAACACTCACAAGCAAGCTCATCGTATTCATCCTTGCCAACAATGTACAGGCAGACGTCCCCAATCATGGTATACACAATAGAGACCGACCTAATAAAGTGTTAACAATCAGTTCTTCTGGATGAGAAGAATTTGGAGCGGGCAAGCATTATTCAGTAACACAGCATACAGTAAAACTGAAGCCATGGCAACCATATGACTGGAATTCAAGATGTATATGCCGTAGGTCACTTCCTCTAGCATATTGTTAATTCTAAGGATACCTGAAGGTTAATTTTAAGAATCCGGTATTGTGGCTTGCAGTTTATTGGGCACAAAATCAACAGCCAGTACAATGACAGATTGAGAATGTCAGTGATCTATTTGGAATTCTGCAAATATGTATGGAGTGATGCTCAGAATGATGGATTGGCAAACTAGAGAGCAAATTAGATAATGAACGACTTAGTTTTCACATCACATATTTCAATAGGTATTCAAGTAATCTAGACACACATCAGTGAGCAACTGAGCACTGGTATTACAATGTTACATTACTGCTATTGGGCTGACATGACAAGAAGAATGAACCAAATACTGACACTGACATACAGGTGTATACCAAAGGTGAAATATATATAGTTAGAAACTGATCTGGGAAAATGGACCAGTATTTAGATCATCGTAGCATCAAATGAAAATAGGCCCGGATAGTTGCTAATGGTTGAAGAGCCTTTTGGTGACATGAAAAGAATGGAAGGATTTTTTTTTATGTATATTCCAATCAGAGTGTTATACTTTCCTGGAGCTGTCAATCAATTGTTAAAATTATTGAACAAACCTTTTGGTTAATGAAGACATAATTTTTCCGAGACACTACCACAATTATTAAAACTTAGAAGAGCAGAAACAAAGCACTTTTCTTAAGAAAAATGAGGTGACAACCAACAGAACGATAAGGATTAGCTCGAGATGATCGGGGAGCAGTAACACTGGCACATGAACATTACACGGAGATAGACGTCAAGAAGGGTTAATGAGAGAAATAGTTAGTTTAATCTAGTTCAATCAGCTTACACCAGATATGACAGCCAACAAGAACTACATCACTAAGTGTCCCAACTTTGTACCTATTGTTTCCACTAAATTCACAACAACTAAATGACATGATCTGTACCTGGCGTGTGGCAAAATGCAACAACAACAACAACAAAATGCATTCTAGTTAATGACATGTGCATGCAGTGAAATAAATCTCAATCGGGACAAAAAAATCTCGTCAGTGCACAAATTTTATTTAATTTATTTATTTATTTTGCGAGAATATCAATGCGTAACATTGACCATAACATTACTGAAAGACCAGCAAGATAGATTTGCTTCTTGCGTGGTGAAGAAAATATGATGGTGGATGATGATGCATACTTGTGCGAAGCAACGAGGAGCTCCTCGTTCTTGACCCCCTTGAGGTTCTCGGAACCTAGCTTGACGAGGAAAGAGCGCCAGTGTAACCTCTCCTCAGCAGGAACCCCATGGAACCTGTAATAATTCCCAACCCCCGCAAGATGACCTGTTAGTTTAGCAGTAAGGATAAATCTAGATTCTTATTAGGTAGCGTTGATTTAATTGAACTGGTAGATCTCATGAGGAGGCGAGATGAGATCTCGGGGTTGGGTTGCAAGAAACGAGACAACAGGGTCGTACCGCTCGATGAGGATGTTGCCGTCGGAGTTGGCGAAGAGCACGGCCAGTATCATCTTCTCGCTCTCCGATCTCTCTCTCTCCCCCTCTGACCCTTGTTCTATCTCCGGTTCTTGGAGATGCGGAGCGTGGAGCTGGGGCTGATGGCGATGCGGGCGTAGGTGCTGGCGATGGGAGGAAAAGGAAGGGGCGCTGCGGCGCTCCGAGAGGAAGGGGAATGGGCAGCGGCGGCGCTCCGCGACGAGATTCGGGAGTAGGGAGGGGCGACGGTGGGTGGGGGAGACCAGAAAGATTCCTCTGCAGTTACAATGGTACGGCAGAGCCCCTCAGTGTTTTTTAACGAATTTTTTTTAAAATAATATATTTTATAATTCAAATTTCAAAAATATACCACGAAAAAAAAATTGCAAAAATATGCTACTGTCGCCCGTTGGTTGGGCGACTGCCACGTGTCGCTCAACCATTGGGCGACAAGTCTTGCGTCGCCCAACCGTAGCGCGACAAGTGTTGGTTCGCCCTCCCGTAAGGCGACAGCGAAAAAATCGCTCCCCCGCAGGGCGACAGGTGCGAGCGCGCCCCCTTGTTGCCCAACCAGGGGCGACTTGGCGCTAACTAAAACCGCAGCTGAGCTCGACCGAGAGAAGAAGAAAGGGAAGGAGAAGAAAAAGAAAAGAGAAGAGGAAGAAGAAGAAAAGGGAGGGAGAAGAAGAAGAAAAGGAGAGAGAAGAAAAGAGAAGGGAGGAAGAAGAAGAAAAGAAGAGCGGCGCTGCACGCAGGTAATTTGTTTACCGCTAATTTTATTTAGTGCTTAGGTTTAGATTTAGGTTTAGGGATAAGGTTAGAACTAATCATTTTCGCGGTTGGTTTTGTTTAGTGTTTAGGGTTAGGGTTAGATATAGTTATTTTTGCGGTTTATTTTGTTTAGTGTTTAGGGTTAGATTTAGTGTATAGCAAGAAATGATGGTAGTGTTTAGAAACAAAATGTAGTTAAATGTAGTTATATTTTTAGTCGGTTTGCGGAAATGCATGTAGATCGATATGTTTTTGTACATATAGAAGTGCACATATATATATTGTTAGGGCTGTAGATGTTGTTTAGAAATAATTGTAATGTACATATTTTTCGCATAGTTTTCAGAATCTAGTTTTGCTCCATAACAATAATATATGCTAATTGAACAATTTAAAAATTTAAGGCCGTAATAGTTATTTGCATCAGAAATGGGCACACTTAGTTTTCAAGTAATGATATTTGTAGGAATGTAGATGTTTTTAGAAATAGAAGTAGAGAGATGTATATTTTTAGGAATGTAGATAGATATATATTTCTCGAAGTACTTTTTACGAAGAGTAATTAATTCGTGTGCTAATGAATAGGTTCGCAGATATGTCAGAACGAGTTCCATTTAGAATCTTTTATGGAGAAGGGGTTGTCATGTATGGTTCGGATGGTGCGGATCTGAGTAACTTTCAGTATGTGGCTAGAAGTTTAAGTAGGGTCGAAGAGCGTACATTTGCTGCTGTGTTGAATTGGTTGTATTATACGTTTCGCATGGAACAAGAGAAGTGCTAGCTGAAGTTATCTTGCCTTTGCACCATGCGAGATGATCCTGCTTATTGGGAGTTAGTTGAGCCGACGGAACCGCACTTGGAGGTCATATGTGAGGCGAGCAACGTGGATGGTGTCGGGCGCTTTTAGTGCAAGTGTATGAAAGGGTTGTTGTTCTGCAAAGACTACCGGACGCCCGTGAGTGTAGTGAGCCTCAAAATGAATTCACTTATGGCGACACCGAATTGGAAAGTCTAGCCAGAGCCGCATGTTGTGGTTGCAATGAGGATATTGGCTACCAGAGTGGTGAGCAAGTTGAGATTGGGGAGGATGATGGAAACATTGGGCAAGATGCGCGGGGGCAAGTAGATGAAGGTGAGGAAATTGAGGAAGTAATAGCACGGATGGAAGAGGAAGACCTTGAATATGAACAAGTAGAAGTGGAAGACGACGATAACTCTGATGAGGAAGATGAAGATGTTGAGCCATTTGTGCCGGCAGATTGGAGCACGCACAATTTAATAACACCGTTGTAAATGAAGGCAATGATACACCTTGGAAGTATAGCGACAATGAGGTGAGACATAATAGCATGTACCCACAAAAGAGGCAAACGGGATGCTATCAAAGATTGGGCCTTATCACTAAGAAGAACTTTCGAGGTTAAGAAGTCCACCCCAACCTCGCTACGACGTGGTGTGCGAGATGCAAGGGTGCCCTCGAGAGTGCACGCGTACAAGCCCAAATGGGGCACCCACCGCAATGTTCAAGGTTGAACAACATAGTTGTATGACCGAGAAACCTCGTGGCTCACAGAACTCGTCGTCCGTATATCGCGAGTGTCATGTACCTAGAGATAGTTGAGAACTGAATTTTGAGCCGTGCTATTATCCGAGCAATTGAGAACAGATTTTAGTACACAATTAGCTACGGAAGGCATGGAGGGCGAAGGTAAGGCCTTGGAAATGAGATTTGGGAAATTTGAAGACTCGTACCATAATCTGCCCGCACCTTGGGCTTGCATTCGTGGAAGAAATCACGGTACTTTTATGATTATCGTGGATCGTCCACAAGGAAGTGGCCAAACAAGAGGCATCTCAAGAGAGTTTTCTTCGCATTCGAGCTTGCATTAGGGCGTTCTATCACCGCCGCCCATTGTTGTGTGTGGACGGCACATTCTCGACCGGAAATACAAAGGACAAATAATGATATTGTGGCGTCGACGCGAACAACCAGATTCTCGCTGTTGGTTTTGCCTTCGTGGAAAGCGAGAACTATGAGAGTTGGCTGTGGTTTCTACGAAACTTGAAGATCGGGTGGTGAAGACTCGCCAACTTGTGTGCATACTTGCATGATGCATGCCGGTTCGCTTAGTGCCATCGACACGCTTGCAAACAGGGAAGAGGAGCCATTTCTGGGTCGACTTGCAGAGCCGATGGTGCATGAGGCATTTGGGCGCGAACTTCTATAAGCAATTCAAGAACAAGGAACTGATGAACATATTCAAGAGGCTATGTAAGCAGAACCAAGATAGCAAGTTCCGTACTCTTTGGAAGAATCTTGATGAGCTAACAAAAAACACAAAGAGACTACTAGCAGTGTAACACAGGATCAGACAGAGCCTTTATTCCCTCTGGCAACAGAAGATGAGGCGACGAGTCATCGTCGAAGGCAAAGGCCGATCAAATGTTTCTCGGACTGGATAAAGCACGAGCCCAAAGAGAAGTGGTCATTGTTACATGACACACATGGTGCTAGATAAGGTGTCATGACGACCAACTTGGCGGAGGTGTACAACTGGGTAATGAGAGGGATGAGGTGTCTCCCGTTGGTAGGAATTGTCGAGGGAGTGCTGCAGGGTACAACCAAGTATTTTGTGGATAGGCATAAAGCTGCTGAAGTAGTAATGAGAGATGAGAATGCCTTGTACTCAAGCATGATAAGTAGATACATGGATGAGATGAGTAAGAAGGCGGGCAAGCATAGAGCTATCAAAGTAGGTTCACGAACACTGCGCTTCGAGGTGATATACAGGGATAAATGACGGTGGGGAACAAACCAGAAGGTTATCACCCAAGAGTGCATCTTACAGGCTGAATGTCAATGCTTGTGTAACAAACCCCTGCTGTTGCATTGGCCATGTTCTCATGTGATAGCTGCATGTGCATTATTTGGAATGCGACCCGGTACACATCTATCTGAATATTTTACAAAGGAAAAGGTGATGGCAACCTTGGGCGAGGAGCTGTATGGTTATGGTGTTGTCGGTTCTTTCACCACAACCCCTAGTGTCGATTTAAAGGTTACGGGTCACGACTTTGATGCAAGATCATACAAAGGAGGCCGTCGCAAAACAAGGCGTATCGGGAATGATATGGATGAGTCCGAAACCGTAAGCGCGTGAAGAAATGTTCACAGTGTTTAAGCAGTCACACGCTCAAGAACCGCCACCACATAACGAAGAGGACGAAGGAGGAGATGGCAACCCGATGGCGGGGAAGGATCGCGTAAATGCGCAAGGCGTGGTGGACGACGTCATCGGACTACCGGAGAAGCTATTTGAACTATTAGATGCTATATGTCAAATTATTATTTTGTTCATGTAATGTGCGTTGTAATCTGTTTTAATATAATTTGACGATGTAATGTGCGTTGTAATCTGTTTTAATATAATTTGATGATGTAATGTGCATTGTAACCTGTTTTAATATATTTTGCTGATGAAGTGTTCGTTGTAATCTGTTTTAGTATATTTTACTGATGAAGTGTTCGTTGTAATCTGTTTTAATATATTTTGCTGATGAAGTGTTCATTGTAACCTGTTCTAATATATTTTGCTAATGTAGTGTGCGTTGTAATCTGTTTGATTATATTTTGTGGACGCTTGTGTATTTATTTGTACGCATTTGGTTCGATGTAATGTTCTCATGTTTGTGTATTTATTTGTACACATTTGGTTCGATGTATTGTTTTGATGCTTGTGTATTTATTTGTATGTAACTTTCCTTTTTGTAATTTGCAGGTATGGCTCACCAGGCTGTAGATGACGACTGGCCCTTTGAGTTGGTAGACCCAGTCGTTGACGGTCGTCACCGTGCACACTTCGCCACCGCTGCACCAGAGGAGGGACAGGACCCTCAGGAGCTGTGCGTACTACGGCCGAGGCCACCGCGGGAGCTCTGGACCCTCGATCCACGTTGGATCCCCAGGTAACGTAGTTATCTTTTAATTCCAAAATATTCCCGATGCAGTATCATAATCTATTTTAATTAACTAGTGCGGTTAATTCGTAATGTATTTTTCAGACTGATGCGCTAGCCCGGTACTACAAGGAGTCCGGGAGCATCCTGTCTCGTCTGTCTTGTGGGGTAGACGTGACCAGAGAGGACGTGACCTCCTTCTTCGCGAGGTTCAGGGAGAGCGCCAGACGCACCCTCGAGTTGGCAGGATGCCGCACGCCTCGTGATGTGGCTGACGCCGCTCGCGGCGTGCCGCTTACTGCAGGGAGGAGTGCTCCAGGTACATCTTCACACGCCACGTCCTCCCGTCCAACCGTCATGCCGACTTACGTGACAGGGCGAGCTTTTGGACACGCTGGTCTAGCACCTCACGTCGGAGGTGAGTACTTCGTCACACTTCGTATGTTGTCTAATTATTTTTTGAATGTCACCAACAATTCATCACTTCTTATAGGCTCACAGGCACAGTGGTTCTCCTCTGCAACTTCACTTGCCCCTGACGACTACGAGGGGCAGTTTGATGATGCAGCCCATGCGGATTACGACCTCGACGATGGTGACGTGTCGAGATACTTCGTTGGTCCGGATGTGCCTGGATCATCGTAGTTGCAGGGAGCACCACCACCGACGCAGCCTTCTCAGTCGGCGTATGCTACACCTCCAGCTAGACCACAGAGGGCCCACCACCCAACGGTGCAGTTGACGTACTCGCAGGGGCAGGTTCACAGGAGGCCTGCCCAGCCGCGAGGAGGCGCCTAGAAACGGGGGCGCCAGTAGTGTGGGATATAGATTCCAGGGGATCCTCAGGAAAGGCCCAAGATGAAGGCCCAGAAGATATGTTCCACGTCAAGCTTCTTAACTGTACGGAAAGGGATATATCATAACGGAAGTTGAACTTGTGTTTAGAAATGATGGATACAGTTGTAATCCGAGTCGTTAGAAGGATAGATAAAGATGTAAACTCTGTCCTATAACCGATTAGAAATTTGTAACCGATCGGAATCTCTTATCCGATTGGGACTCTGTAAGGCACCTCACCCCCACTATATAAGGGAGAGGGTGGGCAACAACAGAGGGATGAAGCCATAGAGCATAAAACACCTCATATCGCCCGGAGCACATTGCGCTTTGAGCATCCTTGGATCCAAGAGATCCGCATAATCCCAGCACACAGGATTAGGGTATTATCTCCTCCGCGAGAGCCTGAACATATCTAAATCCCTTGTCTTGTGTGACCTTCGAGTTTGAGATCGAGTGCCTACCCCATAAATTCATTGCCGACTACAAAGTCGACTATTGGCGCGCCAGGTAGGGGAAGCGCTTCAATCTTTTCCTACAGACTCGATGGCGTCAACCGGCGGATTCATCTCCGGCCAGGCTTTCCGCTTCGGAAGCCTGGATTTCATCGCTAATATGCATGGAGAGCTTGTCAGCCTGGATAAAAATCAGATCCAATCTGGTAGAATCCAGGGCGAACCATCTCAGGTACATTACTCTGACTTATCTGGAAAACCAGTCGGCTCCATTAGGAGCGGCTACGATTTTTGCGGCATCTTCTAAATTGAAGGACAGAAGACCGATCTCCATCAAGAAGACTGTGACGTCGCGGAAGAAGATCGCCGACATAAGGGTAAGGAGATCAAAACGCGGTCTCTCCGATCTTTGGGTCGCAATGTCCGGGAGGATATCCTACAATCTAAGTTGGGAGATCAGTCCGTCTTCCACACGCCGATGCAAAACGTCGTCGCTTCGAAGACGCTCCTCGACGCGCTGGACCCGATGATTGCATCGGACAGTCCAGCAGCCCCGATTGTGGCTCACATCAAGGCCATGGTGACGGCGGCAGCTATACAGCAAAATCAGGAGAAGCCGGCTGGAGAAGCGCGCTCACGCTCTAACGCGGCCACTCGTGTCGCCAGCAGTCAGACTGCAACCAGCCGGAGCGTTGGCAGTCGGCGCCACGCACCGCCTACTAGAGATGCTCGACAGATCCTTGACCGCGACCTCCGCCAGGACATCACGGCCAGGCGATGAGAGCGGAACGAGGAAGAAAGACATGGACGCCGCGATGACTACGAGCGTTTCGGCATAAGCTACAATCGGCGGAACGATCGAATGCACGATGACCACGACGATTGCAGAGTTCATCATCGTTAGAGTAAAAGTGACGACGAACGTCGAGTCAATGACTCGCCGCGTCGAACCTCACCTCGACGTTTTGACAGTCATCACCGAGCTAGAAGATCTCCAAGCCGGAGTCCACCCCGGCAAGATGAAAGATCCATCGATGGTATCCGAGCGTTCACTCCCCGGCTTCGCCGAGTGGTTTGGCCTGACGGATTCAACCCCAAAGGCATTGAAAGTTCGACGGGGAACGAGACCCAGAAGCTTGGTTGTAGGTCTACGCCCTGGCGGTCAAGGCAGCAGGAGGAAATCAGACCGTCATGGCGAACTATTTGTCGGTCAATCTCAGCCCCTCGACACAAGCATGGCTCACGGGCCTCTCTGCCAACTCGGTAGACTCTTGGAGTGACCTGTGCGAGCAATTCATCGCCAACTTTCAGGGGACCTATGAGAGGCCCGGTACTCCGTGGTACCTGTATCAGCTGCACCAAAAGAAGGATGAAACGCTGAGAGACTTCATCCGGTGCTTCATGCAGAAGAAGAACACCGTCAGAGACATGTTAGAGGCGGTGGTGGTGGCGGCCTTCCAGAAAGGGGTAAGCGATCCTGATCTTATTAAAAAAAATATCCAGGAAGCCCCCGACCTCCGTAAAAGAAATGTTTGCGTTAGCCGACCGCTACGCCACGGCCTCAGATGCTCTGGCCGAGCGACAACAAGATCATCCCACACAAAAGAGCAAGGGCGATAAGCCCGAGTCCTCTAAACACTAGGATAGGAAGCGCAAGGGCGAGGAGCTGGTCGCGGTAGCCGAGCATAACCGGCCCCGAGCCACTCGGAGAGAGGCACCCTACTACAGCACCGTCATGGAAGCGATCTGTCCTTTCCACCCCAAGGGAAAGCACGCCGCCAAGGACTGCTTCACTCTGAAGCGTTTTGCGCGCGAAAGTCAACGGCAACCAGCCCTAGCTAAGGGCGAAGTTGCTCCAGCGAAGAAGAAGGAACTCCTGGATGAAGAAGATTTCCAGGAGCCCGAGCAGGAGCTGAACTACATCTATGGGGGCTCAACTGGATACGAGTCCAAGCGGAAGCAAAAACTTACCGCTCGGGAGATCAACGCAGTGGAACCGGCGACTCCTCAATATCTGAAATGGTCTGAGGTCCCGATCACCTTTGACCGTAGAGATCACCCCAGCAGGGTCCCACATCCGGGTAAGTTTCCTCTCGTACTTGACCCGGTTGTGCGCAGCGTGAAGCTCAAGAGGGTTCTGATCGACGGCGGAAGTGGGCTCAACGTCCTGTTCGCCAGAACTTTCGACGACATGAGCATCCCTCGTTCGGAGCTGAGGCCAAGCACCCAGCCTTTCCACGGAGTAATCCCCGGGGCGTCCTCGTTCTCCCTCGGACAGATTTCATTACCCGTTACGTTCGGAACCAAGGATAATTTCCGGACCGAATTCATCAATTTTGAGGTAGCCAATTTCGAGACGGCGTATCATGCCATCTTGGGAAGGCACGGCCTAGCGATTCATGGCCATACCTCATTACACTTACTCGATGTTGAAGATAGGGACCCAAAGGAGTTATCACACTTCGTGGCGACATCAAGCAATCCTCGCAATGCGACCGGGAGAATCATGAACTTGCCGAATTGCAGGAAGCAGGTACCCAGGCAAAAAAACATCCAGGCTGAGGCTACCACGCTCCAAGACGAAGGAGAAGTACCATAAAAAAAGCAGGCCACCTCGGGAATTAAGCCTGGCGAAGGAACTAAAAGGATCATTCTTGACCCGTCTGACACGTCTAAAACAACCGTGATCGGGACAGGGCTCGAGGACAAATAGGAAAGCGTGCTCATCACCTTCCTCCAAGCTAATAGGGACATTTTCGCCTGGAAACCATCAGATATGCCAGGTGTACCAAGGGAGGTGATCGAGCACTCTCTCCATGTTGATGAGAAGTCAAAACCCGTCAAACAAAGGCTTCGGCGGTTCACTCCGGATCGTCGGAACGCCATAAAACAGGAAATCACAAAACTCCTAGCCGCAGGTTTCATCAAAGAAGTGTATCATCCTGATTGGTTAGCAAATCCTATGTTAGTTCAAAAGAAGAATAAAACTTGGCGCATGTACGTCGATTATATTGATCTCAACAAGGCGTGCCCGAAGGATCACTTTGGACTGCCCCGAATTGATCAGGTGGTAGATTCGACTGCCGGTTGTGAAATTTTGAGTTTTCTTGACGCATACTCGGGCTATCACCAGATTCGCCTAAAGGAGGAAGATCATATCAAGACCTCGTTCATCACGCCTTTCGGAGCTTACTGTTACACCACGATGGCATTCGGGCTAAAAAACGCTGGCGCGACCTATCAGCGTGCGATACAGCGGTGTTTTCACGCCCAGCTCGGGCGCAACGTGGAGGTGTACGTAGATGACGTTGTCGTAAAAACTCGGGAAAGGAAAGATCTTATCATCGACCTAGCCGAGACTTTCGAAAGTTTAAGGGCTTTCAACATGAAGCTGAATCCTGAGAAGTGTGTTTTCGGAGTATCTTCGGGAAAACTGCTCGGATTTATCGTGTCACAACGAGGCATTGAAGCCAACCTGGAGAAAGTTAAGGCCATATCAAATATGGAACCGCCGACTAACCAAAAATACGTCCAGAAGCTTACAGGGTGTATGGCCGCTCTAAGCAGGTTCATCTCCTGACTGGGTATGCGAGGTATGCCTTTCTTCAAACTACTCAAGAAACAAGATAAGTTTGGTGGGCGTCGGAGCGCAACAAGCATTTGAAGATCTGAAGACCTTCCTGACGACACCTCCCGTGTTAGTCTCACCAATGCTAGAAGAACCCCTATTACTTTATATCGCGGCAACGGCACATGTAGTCAGCGTTGCGATCATCGTAGAGAGGGAGGAAACGGCTCAGGTGCACAGAGTCCAGCACCCGGTATACTTCATCAGTGAAGTCCTAAGTGAATCCAAGGTACGGTATCCACAAGTGTAGAAGCTATTATATGCCGTACTCCTTACATCTCGCAAGCTTAAACACTACTTCCAAGAGCATGCCATTTCGGTAGTCACCTCCTTCCCGATCGAAGACATACTTCACAACCAGGAGGCCACTGGGAGAATTGCCAAATGGGCGATTGAACTCGGGCTTTTGACATTCAATTCAAGCCCGCGACGCCATCAAATCCCAAGCACTCACGACTTTATCGCCGAGTGGGCGATGTAATTGCGAGACCAGCGATTACTAAAGATCTCGAGTATTGGACGATGTACTTTGACAGTTCCCTCATGCTCAGCGGTGCGGGGGCTGGTATAGTGCTGATATCACCAAGTGGAGAAAGATTGAGGTATGTCCTCCAAATATTTTTTCCTGCATCCAACAACGTCACCGAGTATGAGGCACTCATTCACGGACTCCATATCGCCATATCTCTCGGCATTCGACGATTGGCGGTTCGCAGAGATTTGATGCTCATGGTCAATCAAGTGTAGAAGGAATGGTCTTGCATCGAGGACAACATGGCAGCATATTGCCAAGAAGTGCGCAAGCTAGAAAGCAACTTCGATGGACTCGAGCTCGTTCACGTGCTTCGACGGGACAACGAAGTAGCTGACGAATTGGCGAAGATAGGATCCTGCCGGTCCAAGGTACCCGTGGGAATATTTGTAGAAGAAATTCATAAACCCATGAGTAGCGCTCGGCCAAAAGCAGACAGTCCAGTAGAAAAAGGGGAAGAGGCAGAGGTCTTGATTATTACCCCAGATAGGACATCTCCATACCTGGACTACCTGACAGAAGACAAGCTACCCGAGGATGCGTCCAAGCCGAGCGGATTATGCGCCGAAGCAAGAGTTATGTAGTCGTTGGAAAGGAGCTTTATCGTAAAAGCTCCTCTGGCATACTGCGATGATGCATATCGGAACAAAAAGGGAAAGACCTGCTCAAAGAAATCCACTCGGGAATTTGTGGGAACCATGCGGCGTCATCGACCCTGGTCGGAAAAGCCTATCGCCAAGGGTTCTTTTGGCCGACTGCCGTCACAGATGCGGAGGACATCGTCCGGACATGCGAAGGATGTCAGTTTTTCGCACTTCAAATGAACAAGCCAGCACAGGAATTACAGACTATCCCGATTACGTGGCCATTTGCGGTCTGGGGGCTCGACATGGTGGGACCTTTGAAAAAGGCTCAAGGAGGCTATACTCATCTCTTCGTTGCCATTGATAAATTCACCAAATGGATTGAGGCCAAACCAGTCGCCACCATTACGGCGGCAAAGGCCAGAGAATTCTTTCACGAGATCGTGGTTAGATTTGGCGTACCCAACCGAATCATCATAGATAATGGCACTCAGTTCAGAGGCGAAGTATTTCAAGATTGGTGCGAGGAGCTGGGCATAAAAATTTGCTTCGCATCAGTCGCGCACCCCCGAAGTAACGGACAGGTTGAGCGAGCTAATGGCATGGTGCTCCAAGGCATAAAAGCAAGAATTTTCGATCGACTCCAACCATATGCTACTCGGTGGGTCAAAGCGCCTTGATACTCGGGGGCTACGAACTACCCCAATGAGCAACCGGCGATCACCTTTCTTTACGGTATATGGCGCAGAAGCGGTCTTACCAACCGAGTTAGAATTCGGATCCCCGCGGGTTCGGAGTTATGAAGAGATCGCTTCAGAAGACAGCCGGCTAGAAGACCTCGACAAACTGGAAGAAGCCAGGGATATCGCAACAATTCGTTCGGCAAAATACCTCCAAGGCTTACGACGTTATCATGGGCGCAATGTAAAGAGCCGCGCGTTCTCCAAAGGAGATCTAGTCCTAAGGAGGAATTAAAAGAGCGAACATAAACTCTCCCTAAGTTGGGAGGGCCCTTACATCATCGATGAAATAATTCGTCCCGGAGCTTATAAACTTAAGCGAGAAGATGGATCGACAATCAGCAATACTTGGAATATAGAACAGCTACGTCGCTTCTTCACTTAAGTTTTTGTACTTCTTTTTAATCCTTTGTGAATAAAAGTTCGATTGGAAAAGTCGTTTTCATATAACCTCTTTTATAATCATGAATTCGAGTGCTTCGCTCTTATGTTAAGACTCAGGGACAAGATCCATGAATCATATCCCAGAGCCTGGGGGCTGGAGTCAGATGAACAAAGGTCTCTGGTCAAACCACTCGAAGATGTATACTTTCATGAAGGAGAAACAGGGAACACTTTTTATGCCTTTAAAGGTCAAGAGTCTCTACAATCGACAAAGAAGTATCCCTGACTTCCTCCCAGATCTCGGTAGCCCGATCTTCGTCAACATCACGAGCGTAGCCTTCCCTAAGGGCCTCAAGATCCACTCGGGGATAGAGGGACTTGGTGATCGCCAGGGTCTGGCTGGCACCGTTGGCCGTTGTTTCCTTCAGCAGGTTCTTGAGGGCCCCCGGGGCTTCCTTCAGCCGGACGACGACTTCACTCCTGCTGAGTGGCCTCTCGCCATCTGGATGAAGCGAACTCGTGAGGGGCTAGAAGCGTCTGGAGCTGTGTGAGAAGCTTCGAGAGCTTTAACTCTCTCGCCGAAGATGGTGTACTGTGCATGAGTTTTGACCTTATAATCTGCAAGGCAAAGCATTAGAGAGGATAGTAAGGGATCAAACAAAGACTAGTTGACAGCTACACCTTCAAAATACTTCTCGGCTTAACAAGGAATCCCAGCGGATTTAAGTTTTCCTTGAGCTGAAGCGGCGAGTCAGTGGAGCAAACACAAGAGATCAGCAAGATAGTCGACTAAGCAAAAAACATGAAACAACCCAAGAGATAGCTACCTCGGAGGGAGCCGGTGATATCCAGATTCTCCTGGCGCAGAGCATTTTGTTCCGTCCGCGATGTCTGGAGTTCGGACCAAAGGGATCGCAACTCGGCCGCATACTCGGCTTTGATGCGTTCTAGGTCGGCCAGATACTCCTGGCGCATCCGGATTTCATGGAGCATCCTTTGAATGTACTCGGACTTTCGCTCGAAGCGCTCCCCTATTTTCTATAATCATCATAGCAAAAGGTAAACACGTGGTAGAAGGGCGGATGTAGGGACACAGCGGTCTTGGAGGAATGCTCACCTGGGCGGCATGCGCACAAGCCTTGGCATGGATGAAAAAATCATCCCTCTCTCTTTGCTCTTCCTCCGGATCGTCCAAAAGCTTCAAACCCTGGTCATCGGCAAAGGCGATATCTGTTATTAGCCGGGGGTGAGCAGGGGCTGGCGGGACTCGGTGAATCTCTTCAACCTCAGGGGACGAGCAGGAGGCCGGCTCAGGAGCAATGGGATCTGTTGCAGGGGCAACACGGCGAGAGACGGCGCCGGGGACTAGGAGACACTTGGCGCCCTCGAGCGATTTCCCTGTCAAGTATGAATTCGGAGGTCCAACCTCGGCAGGGCCCCAGCGAGACCCGACAGGCGCATCAGCGAAGGGTCCTGTGAAGAAGAATCGTCGCAAGGCCAGAAGAATAAAAAGGAGTCAGCGAATAACGGACTGTTGGATTTCCTCATTCTCATCGGGGGCTTCTTGCGAATAGCTGGCCCACCCCCGGAAGAACCACTCGGACCACCGCCGACTGGTGCCCCGGGCTTCTCTTGAAAACCCGCCGGAGCTCGCGCGGGCGGATCTTGGATTTTGGGACTGCCGACCGGGCGTCGGGGGGCCACGAGGTCATCGGACAATGTTTTCTTCCCCTTTTTCGCAGCGGGGCTCCCTGCTGGAGACCGCGCCCGGCGCTTCGGAGAACAGCCTGGGCGAGGAGGCATTTCCGAAAGGGGAGGAATACTGAAGAACGCGATGCGATCTTGAAGATGAAAGTCAAGAGTTAGCAAAACTTCAGAGAACAAGGAAACGTAAGGTTCCCAATAAAATTCGCCTACCGCAGGAGGGGGGCGTGAGATGTTGAAGGATTTCGGGCACTTGACAGATAATATGTCGATGCTCGGGATAAAGAGTTCTACAGCCCTGGTTCATAACTTCTCCCTTGGCAAGTCGTCGGGCAGTTCCCAGGTCGGGTCATTTTTTCCCCTATAAGCGAATCCCAGATGAACTCGCTCCTTCAGGGGCTGTAGTTGTGTGAAGCAACCCCTCACCACCACTATGAAATCGACCGAGGGGTAGACATCCAACACCGCAAACAAGCAATACACGCCAGCTGAATCTACACAAATTAGGGCACGATGTCGTTCTACCGTCGCCTCTTCAGCAAGCAGAAGTCATCCCGCCCCGAGTACTCGGATACTAGTAGCGTTGACGCCCTAGTTCTACCGGAGTTGCCCCGACCCAATTGCGACTACAACCTTCCGGCGAAGATGATGAAATCTACCCACGGAGATCGGCGCCGCGCTCGCTCTTGTTGTGCCGCTCCCACGGGTAAACTCTTTGGTGTCCATACAATCTGAGTAACATTACCATTTCATGCATCGTTCTTTCTTTTCTCGGCAACGACCGGTGTTGCTTCTTCCAATGGATCGGCGGGCGGAAAGGCGTGACTACGAATTTGTCTACAAGCGCCACGACGCCGACCCGCTTCACCCGAGAACTTCAACCGGTGGGAGAGGTGCGGAGATACGTCCGTTCTAGGCGACGAGTTGGGGCGGTGGGCAAGAGGCCAACCAATCGGTGAGTTTCATGCGATGAACTCATGCTTCACTCACAAAGTAGTAATTCTAAACCAGTTCATCGCATACAGGAGTTCAAAAGAAAATTGCGAAATTGCTCAAGTCAAAGGAGAAACCTCTTGAGGGCCACCCAAAGCCCGACTTATGCGAACACGGCCTTGAGCGATGGTTGATTCTGCCACGATGAACTAGCGGATAGGAGATTCTACCGGTGCCCCTTGGCGAGGATGAATGGTGTGGCTACTTCAACTGGTGGACCGGAGGCGTACCACCCACATCTCAAACTTCCGTATGGGATAGCGGGGAGCAACCCTCCCGTGGTGCTACTACCGCCCGAGAAAAGCGGACCTCGAGTGCGCCTACGGTGTTATTCAGCGACCACGGTGGGCATCTTGTATTGGCTGCAGGCACGCCCGGTTGTACAAGGACAAGCCCAACACACACCTCCCGCACCATATAGTGGAGTGCGAGCCAAAGCAGGCGGTGTCTCGGCAAGTCTCCGCCAGCGCCAACGCACAGAGGTGCAAGAGGTACCTCCTCTCGAAGAGGAAGGGACAAGGAAGCGGTGGCGAGGTCCGCACCACGCAACAAATCCTTGATGCGTTACGCGGACCATCCAGGAACGGGTGGTATTAATATAGGGGCGGGAATCGGGATGACCAAAAATTACATCTTACACACCGAGGCGCACGGCATAGGCCACCCATTCGGCGACACCTGGGAGCACTGTGGATCCCCATGGAGTTCTTTCATAGTGGGGATTGAGCGGTGTCCGAGGATAGATCTTAAAATTTACACGAGTCAGGTAATATGCAGAAAATGTGGGACATCATTACATTTGTACCGAGATAAGTGAACGATCATTTGTTCCACCATGACAAACAATGCTTTCGTTAGTTAGTTCGTCAAGCAATTTCGTCCTTTGTTGTAATGCCCTTGTAATATAATCTAATCTATTGCTTATTTTATCATCCGAACTTTGGTGCATACGCCCTTATGTATGTTCAACAAATAGTTTAAGTGCTCGTACTAAATATTCATAACATGAGTTGTAAATCGACTATAATAATTACGGGTTATTGAACTAGTGGAAAATACATGCAAAGCAAGGTGTAAATTTATTCACATGCAATAACGCGATTTGTTCACATGCAATAACGCGATTTTGTCCACATGCAATAACGCACAAGGCTACGAATTGTTCACATGCAGCGCGATTTTGTCCACATGGAATCACGCGAGAATGTCTGCGAATTGTTCACATGCAATAAGCGTCGATTTACAATTGTTAGAGTTAATTAATCCTGTAACAAGAGAGGAGTCCGAATGAAATATGAAACAAAAGAGTTTGATCTTGATTTAGTTTTGAATCGTTTGATTCTTGAGCTCTTTGGTTAAGAGTATAAATTCCTAGGTAGTCACGAAATTTATAAGCAAGTGAGCAAGAGAACAGCAAAATGTGATAGTTGTGTTATACTATAAATATTATTCTCTATGTGCAATTGTGTTATTCCTTGTATCCATGTGTGTTTATAATCCATGTGTTGTACCACAAATAATTTACTTGAATCCTAAATCTGTTTATCCAAATATTTTCACCTTTTTTGAAGTCTCTGAGAATTTTTTTAAAAAATTTAGAAATTTCCTCCCATGTCGCCCTTTCATTGGGCGATTTCTTCATGTCGCCCTACCATTGGGCGACATGATCCCATGTCGCCCTACCATGGGGCGACTTGTACATGTGTCGCCCTACTGTTGGGCGACTTCTCCTCTCGCACAACTGCAGTGCAAATAAGAAGTCCACCTCACTGCCCAGTCAGCAAGTTGCCCTATGGTAGGGCGACAGTAGCACATTTTTGCAATTTTTTGATTTCGTGGTATATTTTTGAAATTTGAATTATAAAATATATTATTTAAAAAAAATTCGTTTTTTAACCGTTTTTATGAAGCCATAGAGCTATCGTTTTTTTAACCTTATTTCCGCTTCATTTGATATACAAGGGTTATGGCTAAAATTGAATTTGTCATCATTCACCTCCTCTCTGATTATTATTTTGGTCATTCAATTGGTATCAGAGTCCTGTTTTACTCTTGTATAGATCTTGACCGGTCTCTAGAGTCACGACGATGAACAAATATTCCATCAAGCCTCCTATATTTTCTGGAGTTGATTTTCCTTTTCTGGAAGTCGAGAATGGAGCCGTACATCCCTGACCAGGGCTTCCTGATTTGGCAGAAAGTGAAGCTCCCATATTATGATCCTACCGATAAGAACGTCACGACCGACAATATAGTTGACGTTGAGGCAAATGCTAAGGCAAAAAATATCCTCGTACAGAGCCTTAGCCGTAGTGAGTACGACATGATCTCTCACTTACGATCCGCTCACCAGATCTGGGTGACCCTCGATGCTTACCATGAGAGCACTATCTAGATCAAGACGATGAGACATAATCAGTACAAGCGTGACTACAACAAGTTTGAATAGCACGCTGGTGAGACCCTTGATGAGTGTTTTGGTCGTTTCACAAGGATTTTGAGCGATCTCCTTGCGGTTGGTTGCACATACCTTGAGTCGGAGAACGCTCGACACTTCTTGACCGCACTTGATCTTCGTGTTTGAGAGATAAAGGTGACCACCATTAAGGACACCACAGACTTATCGACTTTGACTCTTGATTGGCTTTACTCTCGCCTCAAGACTCATGAGATCGATGTTGTCTCTCATAAGACAAAGTCACAGTCAATAGCCTTGGTCACCGATCCCATTGGATCATCTTCTAAGACTTCAGTTAGTTTCTCTCTTTCCGCCCTTTGAGAGCTAAGCGATGAACAACTGAAAATTTTTCAAAAAGTGAGTTTGCTCTCCTAGCTCGCGAATTTTCTCATGCCTACAAGAGGGTGAGGGAGATAAAGAGAGGTGGCATGATCACTTGCTTCGAGTGTGATGGCTCCAACCACACTGGGGCAAACTAATCCAAGCTGGGGAAAGGCAAGAATAACTCCGACGGTTCGAGAAAGATCGACTACACCGACAAGAACCAAAACTACAAGAAGCCAAGAAGCCTCCAGCTTGCGACCTAGTGCATGAGAAGAAGTAACGCAACTTCTAGAAGAATAAGAAGCTCTTCTACCGCGTCTTCGCCGCACTTGACGATATCAACCTCTCCAACATAGAGACTTGGAGCGACGAAGGCGAGGATGATCAGCAAGAGAAGAACAAAGGCAGCAACGACTTCATTTGGATGTGCTTCATGGCGAATGCCAACGGCATCAGTGACTCCGAGCTCTACTGTGACTCGGACGAGGTACCCTCTTATGACCAGCTCAATGAAGCTTTCTTCAAGATAGAAAAATTTCATGCTAGAGCTAGAGCTAGGTGTACGGAGCTAAAGAAGAAAGTAGGTACCTTGACTCGGGAGTTAGCTTCTCTTAGATCTTCTCCCTCTCGAGTCTCTGATGACTGTTCTCTATGTGATGCCTTACTTGTGGAGCTTGAGAACCTAAGAACTATGCATGATAGTGTACTGTCTGAGCTAGATAGTCTTAGGTTAAAGAATGATAGCACTGATTCTGTTATGATATTCCTATAGATGCTAATTTTCTTCATACTCGCATTAGTACATCATGTGAAAATTGCCCTAAATTGCTTGCTGAAATTGATGCCATAAGCACTCACCTTAGGAAGCTATCTTCTAGAAATAATGAACTTGAATTGCATGCTTCTAAGGGCCTTAGGAAGCTATCTTCTATAAATAATGAACTTGAATTGCTGAAATTAATGAGCGATGTGTGATTTGATTTTTGCAATTGGATGATTATTGCATATCTTTGTTGAACATTGCTATATGATGGGTTTTTCTTATTTTCGATGGTTACAGGACGATGGTACTAGATCATATTGAGGCGGAGGATGACCGGGACAAGGCAAGTTGCGCCGGAGGTCTAGACGGTCGAAGATCGCCGGAGGATGATCAGAGATAGAATCGTTGCGAACCTAGAAGACAATGAATGGATGAAATGCTACCTAGGAGCTGCTCGGATCAAAGAGGGCCGTTCGATCATGGTCTAGAAGATAGAGTAGCAGATCTAGTTAGTATGCTTTGAGAAGTGTGCAAAACCAGTTATGGTTGTGGATTTCGGGTTAGCCCATGTATGAGTGAGTGAGTCAATCCTAGCCCTTGATGGTGATTCTTAGGGTAAAAGGAACTCATCTAAGGGTGGAGGATGACTCAAGAGTAGTATAAATAGAGGGGTAGGGGTAGCCTTCCTCGTTTTGAAGGTTTGAGGTTTTTATGCTCCTTTGAGCTTTACCCACTTTGTTGTGAGGCTTTGCAAACCTCCCTTCCAGAAATAAAATCTTCATTTACTCATCTCTAAATTTATTTTATGATTTACTTAATTATGCTTTAAATTCAATCTTTAAATTCCGCAATTTACATTATTGCAATTTACCTTCATGCAAGTTGGATTTGTGATGAGGACATCACTACTATGGATACGTCCACACCTAGTTGGACCAACTCCAACACATCATCCATGGGCCAAGAAGATAGAGCTATCAAATCTATCACGTTCTGAAATCCAATTCGGCCTCCAGATACCAGTCTGAAGTAAAATGAGCATAACTTTGGCATACGGAGTCCAATTGGAGAGTTCTTGTACTTGATTGAAAGCTTACAACAAGACCTTTCAAATGGATCTGGTCCCAGCCATAGATACATAGTGGATCAGCCAAAATAATTGAAACAATAAGCTACATCACTTTTTCGGCTGTTTTGGCCTTATAAGCGTGAGGGGGCCCAAGCCCAAGTTGTGTGCGCCCCTAGCTACACACAACCCTAGGACGATCCTCTCACGTCCCTCCCTCTCATAAAATTAGTAGCCGCCGTCTTAGAAACTTGGGTTTTGTTTAGTTGTAGTTTTCCATGGTGAAACTATTTGGTATTCTCTTTTTCGGCGAGATCAACAGCAATATCGTGCTTCAGAACCCCACATCAATACTTCAATTATATTTGCAATTTTAGATTGCTTTTGCTTTGTTCTTGCTTGTTCTTCGATTGCTTGCAGGAATTGATCTTCGTGATCAGTCAACCGGGTTTTGGCACGGTTGATAACAACTCGGAGTTTGGTTCAGCGATTGCTTGGCACCGGTCGTGTTTCGGTCATAACCTGGATCGTGAGGGTCATCTCTACTAATCGATAGCTATCCATCTCACCTGATGAGGCTTAACAGAGGCTTGATCCTTCAGACGAGTCGCCCCTCCACCCTTCATAACATGTCTATAGTAGTTGCACTTCGACCTAGATGGTCCGATGAGCTCTTCGTGCTCCCATACGCCCGCACGATCTACCATCACGAGAACCTGCAATGGAACAGAAAATATGCTAATGAGGCAATGAATCAACAATGCAAATATTATTTGTGATAACTAAATGCAAAGTATCCATTAACATCATCTTGAAGAATTCCACTGGAATGAACAAAAGCTCGCACATGACACTAGGCAAGAAATGCAAAGTATCCCCTCCTATCTACCTCTCTTCAATGTGATAATGGCATTGATTATTAACTCTTATGTACTGATGGAAATATGAAAGCAAGAAATGCACAAGATGTTTGCACTTCTGCTCTTGCAGGGAGGAAACTGGGTATAATGTGTCATGGCAGACCCCGACAAGTGCACAAGTGGGTTTAGATCACTACAACAAAATGAATCTGGTTTGCTCTACGTAAGCTTGTAAAATACTGCATAGTGGCACTTAGTGGTAGGGTGCTCATTTAGCATTTGGGTATGCATGCCAAACTATTTAGGAAAGCAATGTACTATGTCTATGTATATATGTAGCATTAATACACCAAATCTAGCCTACAACCAACCAAATGCGGCATATATACTCACTAATCTGGCACAACCTACCGAGATTTCGCCCTAAACTAACGAGATTTCGTTACCTCAAATTTCGATGCACAGGACGAAATCTCGCTGAAAACAGCCGATATCTCAGTGAAGACGGCCGAGATTTCCTATCTTCTGGCCAGAGAAGGCCTGACTTTGGCCGGAGGTGGCCAGATTTTCGCCGGAGGAAGCCGGAGACAGTGAGGGCGATAAGGTCTTCGGTTGGAGCTAGTTGAGTGCGAGAGAGTAAAGTGAGTGAACTGTGTAGGGAGTGAATGATTGAGTGTACATTAAAATCAATGTGAATGATATAGATAAATGAAATAATTCCTCAATGCCCTTACTGAGTAGCAGCTCTAACCCGGTGGTAAAGTCAAAATCTTGCAACCATAGGTCTCGGGTTCGAGTCACAACCATGACACGTTTTTGCAAGTTTTTTGTATTGTTTTGAGCACGCAAAAATTTTAAAAATTTTTATGGATAGTCGTAAAGCATATGTAATGTTCCCATAAAATTTTTAGATCATGATCAAACCTAATGAATTCCCAAAAATTGTGACAGTTCTACTTCACAGTTTTCGGACTTTAGAGTGCTTGCTTGTACAGTTTACAATTGTTTATTGAGCAACCAAAACAGGTTTAATTTTTTGACAAAAAGTAGCAAAATCTCGCCAAAGTTTCTGAGTTTACAATAGCATTTCAATTTTTTTTGAATTTTTTTAATCCGGCCAGCATTTTCAAAAAGTCCATGTCCGGAATCCGAAATGTCGGTGTGATCCCGCGAAATTCCAGCAAGATTTTATTCGTTGAGCGTGAGTACAAAATTCTCGATGTACATCATATAATCATATCAACATGTGAAAATAACCATTGAGTAAATTTTATCAGGTTATATCAACCATACATATAAGAAAACTCATTAATTTAAATCACAACTTCCCTTCATTCATGCAATGCATTATGCTTTTATGCTCATATGCACATCTCATAGCTTATACTAGTATAACTGAGTGTACACCCGTCGGTGTCACACTCACATTCCCTTCCAACCTGTGGAGGGGCCTACAAGTAGGTTTTACTGCTGTCCATCCCATGGATGGTGTACGAGTAGGTCTTACTCAAGAGCACTCTGGATTAGTCATATGACTTCCTCAAGACCTACCTCATATGCACTTTCCATGATGCGAATGCAAGTTATTAACATGTTCCATTCTCTCCATCGTCAACGTAATTACAACATAACATGAGCATAAACATTGATAATAATTGATAGAACTCATATGGGACAACAAGGTATCAATTATCAATTTAAACATTATTTCATAACAACCGATCAATGTTACACGATGTACATGCCTCTTTACCCAGAGAGATGGAGTGGCGTGAGGTTGAGGCCACTCTCGAAATCACACCTCCTGTGATAAATATATTTATCCATATAAAAAATCATGCACTATGTGAGACCCCGTTCTGATGAACAGGAACTCCATGTGATTACTGTGCTATTCCCTGGATCAGTAGCTAGCACTCACATATTTACAACATTTGTATCAAACTCATACAAGCGAACTCACAGAAGAACTTTCATTACTGAAATAATTATACAAAGTTCAGTACAATTTTAAACCATCTTAACAGCGGAAATTAAAAACGGAAAACCAAAAGGAACTGAAACTCCAAAATGCCTTGCGGTTGCCCACTAAACCCTCAGGCACTGACTAGGCTACCTAGAAGAGGCTATCGTCGAAACTCCCGAGACCTGCCTGAAAGAACGCGTCGTCCGGCAGATCACAATCTTCTTCCTCTGAGACAGCAGATGCAAGATTGAGTACATTGGTACTCAGCAAGACTTATATTGGTTCACAGATGCAAATAAATAATTATGCAGGTTGAACAAATGACAGGCTATGGTTATTTTGCGGTTGCATAAAAACATTAAATAAGTAAGCATAATAGATTGCAACATCGCATTTTTAATAAAAGCAATTGAAGGACAGAATTGTAAGCAAAAATATACTAGATTCTCAACTCGGTCTACCCATCGCATATAACCCCGTGTCGATCCTTTGACACAAAAGAAGGTTGCAAAACAGATTACCAAAGTTTCAACCCATTTTGAAAACACCAAAACTCTAGCATTGGGAGGATTTTCCCAAGTGCCCATTCTGCATGGCGCGGCTAATCGATCGATTTTTCACTCTGCAGAGGTGTACACTTTACCCACAAGGAATGATCAACCTCTTTCGCCAGGCCAGTTAACACACTTCCTTCGGTGTGTCGGCAAGGAGATCATACAAAGCTGTTACATTATTTAGACATGGCTTTACACCAGCCCGGGACGTTAACCCTCGCCCTGAAGGCAGAGACACACACCCAAGCCGTGGATCCACATTTATCACACACACACCACGTTTACATCCGGGGCAAGGCGTACACCGTTGCATCGGTATGTAAAACCCCTACTGATGACTGACCGGACTGCTGTGCAAATCTCCGCCTTCCATAGATGCAAAGCCAAGTCTAAACAACTTATTAAGCTAAGACCCGCCCATACAAGCCCTTGTGGTTGCACGGAAACATGGTTCTACAACATCCCATTTGCTCGGTCCTTAAACCGACACAGGCGATACTCCACCTAGCTACGTGCATATCTCTTTGCACAACGGCTAGCGCCAAATAATCACCAGCGTCAAAACGAGTTTTGTTTGAAGGTTTTAGCAAACTACCATCAACCAATTTCCAAGACATTATATGACGGTTGAAAAGATTGAAAACCAACAAGCGACTAAAGCAGAATATTATTATGCTAGCGGTTATACCCAAAACGACATTACATATGTCTAGCTCAATCTAAGGTTTACAAGGTCCACAAGTCCATACAGATTGAGGCAAACCATAATTTACAGGATTAACTACAGTTCTAACCCAAATTAGCACTTTTAGGGGGAATTATCCGGATGCACTGTACATAAGCAAAAACAACATATAGTAGGTGAATTATCGGGCTCAACGTGATCAAGGAGTTGCTTGCCTTGCAAATCACCATCAGAATAAGATCGGATCTGCAGAACCGCCTTCTTCATCTTCAATGAAATCGGTCTCTACTGTTGCGAACAAGAAGAAAAAGAGAATATCAGCAACTTCAAATGGCAAAAGAAAACAGACGGATAAGCAGTAAACACAAATTGAATCAAGCAAAGTATTGCTATTCCAGAAATATTCGAACTTAAACATCGAATTATAGATGCTAAAATTATTTGAAAAGAAAAGATTGATCATTTGCTTCTTTGGAGGATGCTATACCTAACCAACAGCCAAAACAGAGGTCTCCCTGATTTCTCCAAAGATTCAAGAGGAGCACTTGAAACTATATCATCTAGGGTTATAAACCTAACAAGATTGATGTACATTAACTACAGAAATTGGAGTTTAAGTCTTGGATTAGCTAAAGCATAACTTAATTATCAAATCTAACTACTTCTTTTATCTTTTAGGGTTTAGATGAAGCTTGAAAACTATTGTTGAAAAGGCTTGGTTAAACTCTAGACTTGGCTACAAAACTGGCTGAGGACAGGACTAAACAATATCACTTAAGGTTATTGCACTAATGAAAACTAAGTGAACCAAAGCTCTAAAACAGAATATTTTTCTGGAATCTGGTAGAACAAACTTTGGTTATCATTTCTACACTATTCTTCCAAAATTTCTTACTTGGATGAGTTATTTCACACATGGTTGAAAAAGCTTGATTGTTTCAATTTTTCAACAAAACATAAAAACTAGCCTCATTCCCTTAACTTGCTTTGTATACCAACCTTAGCAAAACATCATTCTTTTTCCAGAATCTACTAGAATATACTTTGTGAAATGCTTCTATACCATTTTACATTTCTTCTCATCCATATAATCCATTTTATCATATGTTGAAAAGGGCTATATGAACATAAAAACTAACTTATAACCTTTCCATCTTTTGCTTTCACTTATTACTAAACTATTTAACATCTTTTATCCATTTTCATCCTGACATCAGGGAAAGATCCTAAAAGCATTTTAAAAGTGAATTTGAGTTATTTTGAACTTGTTCATAACAAATTACATCTATTTTGGTTATAACTAGTATTGTTTTCTTAATTGAACAACTATCATAAATACTTTTCTTTAAGTATTTTCACAAGAGCAACTCCCCATGATTATAGCTAACCAGGATGAACTTTTAAACATTCAAACTTTAGTCTTTTCTTTCATTTACTCGTTTTCCTTTTTCATGTTTAATATTCATTTTTGAGTAAATATGATATATATATATATATATATAAAGTATTAAGGAAACATTTGGTTTATTTGGAATACTCATAGCTCAGGGATTCTACAAAAACTTACTTTTCCTTAATTGGATCATCCCAAAAATATTTTATTCTTCACACCTTAATTACACTTAGGCTTCTATTTCATTTTCCTAAAATCACACTTTACTCATCTTCAGAAATTTTTGCATATTCTGAAACTACAGCCTTTATACGAATTTAGAAATTTGTTTCACTAAATTTGGCCAGATGATTCAAAAGTTATGAGCATTTGAATTTGATCGGTTTCGAAAATCATTCAAAAATCGAAAATACGCTTTCAATCGGAGAAAACGGCTTCGCTGGCGCTAAAACTGAGTTCAAATGCTCGACCGCTGACGTGTGGGACCCGCCGATCGCGACTCGGATCGTGGCACCATGGTTCTTTGCTCACTTTGGCGAACTAGCTCCGCCCGCGGCCGAATGGGCACGGTTCTAGCTTCATCGTGCCAAGGCGAGTCTAGGGGTGGTGCTACTTCACCGGGAGGTGGCCGGGAAGATGGTCGCCACCGCGAGGGTGCGGCGGCGCCATGACCACGACGGCGAAAGCTCGGCTAGGGGCAAAATTTCCGGCGACCTAGGGTTCGTCTGACTCTGATGGATCAAGGAGATGCGAGTTCACCGATGGTGGGTCGGAGAAAATGCTGCACGACCTGCCACCGTGCGCCGGCCGGGAGGAAGAAGAACGGCGGCTCAACGGCGCTGCAGCCAAAATGAATCCAAAATGGCGAGTGATCAGCAATCCTGGGATGATGAGGAGCTCGGGAAGCAATCAATTTGGAGGATTGGTGAGGACTCACCCGATTCAACGCTTCCCCCTTCTCGAGTTCCTCCGGCTCAGCGGGAAGACAGCGCCCTTGAGGCTCTCGGCTCGGCAAAATGGAAAGGTGAGGTGCGTGAGGACACTGCGACGCGAGCTCAAGGCTTAAAGCCGTATGGAATCGATCGAGTTCGCGGTTTTGGCTCGAGTTGGAGCGAACGACTTGGTCGGTTCTTACGTGCGAGCGCAACCCATGCGCAAACTCGTCTCGAGGCGGCTCGGCGGGATCAAGTGGGCACAGGCGTAGGGGAGAAGCTCTACTCGCGACGTGGAAGCCATCGAGCTCGGCCGGACGAGGCGTGAAGCCGGACGCGAAGGACGAGCGGGGCGGCGACATCGCCTCGGCCAGGAGAAGAAAGGGAAGAGCAAACGCATGTGAGACTGGCGTGTGGGACCGGGGCCCACTGGCAGCGAGACAGCCTCGCCTCAGCTGACCGGCTCGTCAGCGGGTCAACAGGGCTGGGCCCACCTGTCGATGAAATAGTCGATTTTAATGTGATTTGACAGAGCGAGAATTCTCTAGGTTTCTCATTTGTTTAAGCTTTAAACTAATCCCAAATTTTCTCAAACTTTTGACTAAGTCCCACTGAGAGTCACACGTCTGCTACAAAATTTTGAGACAAAAATTCCTTCTAGGTGATTTGTTAAAATTCTGACACTGTACCCAGGTTCGAATTTCGATTTCGGTTTTGATTTAATTATAGGTTCATTTCTTACAATTTATTTTTGAGACTTTTGGACAGGTTCCAATCCTTATAATTGGATTACTTTAAAATTTTCAATTCAAAAGATGAGCCGTTATTTTATAAAAATTCTGACAATCATTTTCCTTACATTCTGGACCCACTGTTTTTGAATTTTTAAGAGGCTTATTTCAATTCATTTAATTACAAAAATTTTACCAGTGATGAATCATATCTCCAGGGATTTACATAAATTTTCTTGGCTTTTCTTGATATTGATTATTTTTCTTTCTACTTTTTGATTCACTGTTTTTAACCAAAAAGTAGATCCATAATTCATTTAGCTTGACCCCAGGTTTATAAAATTTTACTTACTGATCAAACATTTAGATCAGCTCAAATGGAATTCATGATAAAATTTTCTAAATTTTATTTTCATCTTTTACCTTTTCCTTGTTTTCCCTTTTCATTTAATCTTTTAGTATAGCACAAAAGTCTAAGAAATCCTAATTGGATCGAATAACACTTAGAACTTCAAAATCACTTAAATTAAAACTTAAACTGTTTATTTTCACTGTTCCAATTTCGTGTCGTTCTGAGATCCACCCCCTTACGTAAATCTACCCCTAGATTTGTGAGAAAAAGGGCAAAAGGGTTTAAAAGAAATCGGAAATTCTTCTCTAAGGCGATCCTCTCATTCCCATGTCGCTTCCTCTTCCGAATGATTACTCCATTGCACTTTTAGCATCTTATGGGCTTTGTTTCGAGTATGGCGCTCGCTTCTTCAAGTATCTTCACGGACGCTCTCGATAGGTTAAGTCGGTGAAGATCAAGATCTTCCAACCGAGTAAGTTCGATCGAATACGGAGGCACTTCTTGATTGCGACACATGAAAGGCGTTATGCACCTTTGGATAATTGAGTAGGCAACTCCAATCTATATGCCTTCTCTCCCATTTTCTCCGAGGATGCAATAAGGCCCAATGTACCGAGGAGCGAGCTTACCTCGGACACGGAATCGGCGAACTCCGCAAGAGGCGAAACTTTAAGGTAAGCGTAATCACCAACCTCGAAGCTTAAGTCACGTCGGCGAGTGTCGGCATAACTTTTCTGGCGAGATTGAGCTTCCCTCAACCGGCTTCTGATTAAATCCACTTGTTCTTGGGCTTCATTAATCAAATCCGGACCGAAGAACTATCTTTCACCCACTTCGGACCAGAAAAGTGGTGTTCGACATTTTCTTCCATAAAGAGCCTCAAATGGTGACATCTGCAGACTAGCTTGAAAGCTATTATTGTAAGAAAATTCTGCAAATGCGAGGCACTTCTCCCAATTGGTGCTATAAGGCGGACACGGGCTCGTAACATATCTTCAAGGGTCTGATTTGTTCTTTCGATCGCCCATCGACATGGATGATAGGCGGAACTAAAGTTCAACTTGGTTCCCATCAACTTGTGCAGCTGTTCCCAGAAATGAGACGTGAACTGAGATCCACGGTCAGACACAATCGTCTTTGGGACCCCATGCAAGCGCACAATATTTGAAACATAGAGTTCTGCCAGCTTAACTGTAGAATCTCTAGTCTTGACAGGAATAAAATGAGCTACCTTCGTCAACCTGTCAACAATAACCCAAATGGAATCGCTCCCTTCAGGTTCGAGGAAGACCGATAATGAAATCCATATCGATATCATCCCACTTCCATTCGGAACTTGCAATGGTGAAGAAGTCGGTGGGCCGATGTTCACCTTAACTTCGTTGACATCGTCGCACTTTGCAACATGTTCGCGACGTCTTTCTTCATACCGCCACCAATATTCTTTCTTAAGATCCTGGTACATCTTTGTACTACCAGGATGAATAGATAATGGTGACTCATGAATTTCTACCAAAATCAGCTTCTTGATCTCCGGATCATTCGGCACATATATTCGAGTCCCTCTCATGATTATCCCATCAGAGCTTTCCAAGAACTCAGAATCCGTGCCTTCTTTCAACTGATTCCGAATCTCAGCAACTGCTTCATCTTTATCTTGTGCAGCTTTTATTTGATCTTTCAGAGTGGGTTGCAATTGCAGAGTGGCCACATAACCTCTTTTAACTAAATTCAGATTGAGCTTCTGAAATTCCCGAACTAACTCGGTGATTTGAACCCAACATGCAATAAAGTTTGCGGCTAAGAGCATCGGCCACAACATTGGCTTTGCGGGATGGTAGTGAATGCCGAGGTCATAGTCTTTGATTAGCTCTAGCCATCTTCTTTGTCTCGATTCAGATCTGGTGAGTAAAGAAATATTTGAGGCTCTTGTGGTCGGTGTAAATCTACATTGCATTTCCAATGAGATAGTGCCGCTTGATTTTAAGGCGTGCACCACTGCAGCCTAGCTCTAGGTCATGTGTGGGATAATTCGCTCATGAGGACGGAGTGTCGAGAAGCATAGCGACAACCCTACCCTCCTGCATCAACACACAACCCAGCCGTGAAGCGATGCATCACAAGACACTTCAAAACTCTTATGAATATCGGCAAGATGAGCACCGAGTAGAGGTTAATTTCTCTTTCAATTTCAAAACTTTCCTCACAACTAGGAGTCCACTCAAACTTCTTTTCCTTTTCGAAAGTGAGTCAAAGGCTTAGCAATTTTGGAGAAATTCTCAATAAATCGGCGATAATATCCGTGAAGCCTAGGAAACTTCGAATCTTGACCGATTGCGGCCTTTCCCAAGCCAATACTGCTTCTACCTTACTTGGGTCAACGGCAACTCCGCCTTCGGACAGAACATGCCCCAGAAAAGCGACTTCTTTCAACCAGAACTCACATTTTTCAAATTTGGCATACAATTTGTTCTCCCGAAGCTTACTAAGGACCAAATGCAAATGTTGCCTATGTTCTTTCTTGCTCTTGGAATAAACGAGGATGTCATCAATAAAAACCACCACAAATTTATCTAAATATTCCATAAAGACTTTGTTCATCAGGTTCATAAAGCTTGCTGGAGCATTTGTTAGCCCGAACGACATTACGGTGTATTCAAATAACCCATAACGCGTCGTGAGGGCGGTCTTTGGAATATCCGAAGGTCTGATTTTTAATTGAAAATATCCCAATTTCAAATCTATCTTGGAGAAGACTTGCGCCCCATTCAACTGATCAAACAGATCATCTATTCGGGGAAGCGGATACTTGTTCTTAATAGTTACTTCATTTAAGGCACGATAGTCTACGCACATACGCAGGCTATCGTCCTTCTTTTTCACAAAAAGAACTGGACTTCCCCAGGGCGAAGAACTGGGACGGATAAACCCCTTATCAAGCTGTTCCTTAAGTTGCTTTTTCAATTCTACCAATTCATTTGGAGGCATCCGATATGGTCGTTTTGATATCGGTGCAGTTCCCGGCACCAAATCAATCACAAACTCCATATCACGATCCGAGGCACTCCGTAATTCAAAGGAAAAACATCCGGAATTCACTAACAAGCGCCACTTCTTTTAAACTAGAAGCAGATCACGAGAATACGCATCGTTTGAGGTGTTGAACTTTCGATGCCTTGAGGTAAATTCTACATGCACCCTTCTTGATTTTCAAGGGTTATGGATCGCTTAGCACAATCTATGCAACCCTTACTTTTAGCTAACCAATCCATGCCTAGAATCACATCCAAACCAGATGTTTCTATTATGATGAGATCAGCATAAAACATAACCTCATTGATCTCTATGCCAACCCCAGAACAGAAACTAGCAGTTCTAATAGTAGCTCCAGGTGATTGCACAATCATATAAGCAGCAAAGAGAGACTCCCAAATTATGTTGCTCGGAAAACTTCTTGAGATGAAAGAATGAGAAGCTCCTGAATCGAATAAAACCAAGGTAGGAATGGATTGCACGGGAAACATACCAAGCACGACATCTGGCGCGTCTTGCGCCTCCTCAGTCGTCACATGATGAAGACGTCCCACATTACCACCTTGAGTAGGTGGTGGAGCCGATCCCTGAGCTTGCCGCTTCGCCCCATCCTGAGAGCGGCCTTGGGCTTGAGGCCGTTGCCCAGCTTTCTTCTTGGGACAAGCGTTGGCGTAGTGCCCACGCTCGTTGCAGTGAAAGCAAGTAACATTAGCGGCCTGCTTCTGAACAACAGCAGCCGATCTAGGTTCTTGTCCACGACGGATCGGGCTGCGATGATCGCCACCGACAACGCGGAGTCGACTCGAACCACCGAGCTTGGCGCTGGACCCTTTGAGCCTGAATCGGTGGTGGTCGACGAACATTAGTCGACTGCCACCCTGGTGATCTAGACGATCCAGCTCCAGAAGAACTACGCGCAAGCCACTTGCGCTTTCGGCTCTCCAGCACATTGCGGCTGCCGTGTTCCACTCTCACCGCCTTATCAACGAGGGTTTGGAAATCATTAATGTCTTGGGCAATCAAGGCCCACTTAATCTCTTCATTCAGATTTTCCCGAAACCTCTCAATTCTTCTCGCCTCATCAGCTACTTCATAAGTGGCATATCTGGACAGTTGGTTGAAGCGATGCAGGTATTCCATCACTGTCATTGACCCCTGCTTTAGATCCAGAAATTCCCGCTTTTTCACCTCAATCACACTAACAGAATGTGAGTGCGGCGGAAGCGACTCAATTCGAGCCATAAGACCACTCGACCTTCAGCAAAGATCGCTGGTAGTTCTCCCACCAAACTGCTGCGGTCCCTTGCAGCTGATAGGAGGCATACAAGACCTTCTCCCTATCATCACACTGCGCAATGTCCAACTTGCTCTCCACAGCTCTCAGCCAGTCATCAGCATCGAGAGGCTCGGCAGTAGGGGAGAACACTGGTGGTTGTGTCCTTAGGAATTCACCCAACTTAGACACCTGAGGTGCTCCACCATTTCCTCCGCGAACCACATTCTGAGGCGCCGTATTCTGGGCTATTTGTTGCAGCAGCAGGGCATTCGCCTGTCTTCCTTGTTCAATCATAGCGAACTTGCGCCATCGTGGCGGCTGCGGCAAGCGATCCTCGGAATATCCCCTCGTGGCGGTGGATCCGGACATCATGACGAGCAGCTCTTGAAGCGAGGCTCGCGTGGTAGGGTGTTGAGGATTCGGTTGGGGTGGCGTGGAAACATTCGCTCTAGGATCATGAGCATCCCGAGCCGCGGACCCAAAATTTGACTAAGGGATCTTGTCGACCTCATCCTGCAATTACAATCTTTTAGTATACTACAGAAAAGAACACTACTTTGAAATTTATGACCGACACAAAACTTCACATAGCTAATTCATACTCTCTTATTTGTTGTGCATGATTATCTCATCGAAAACTTCCACTTTAAAGCTAAAATTATAGAGAAAATCATCACTATTACTTCACACAGTAAAAGAAGCAACTCAAAACTTTATACTGCAAAACACAATATATACGTATACTGTTCACATACACACACATATATTAATTTACATCTCAGTTATCAACAAAACATGTGCAAGCAAACTGTTTTCACACAACGGCCAACTTCACCTCCCTGTCATTTGGGTTCATGTTTTTAAACATATGTAAATGCACAACTCACATACTACATTTCACTATCCTTTTTCTAGGATTGTCATTTCTTTACTTAGATACTGATCATCTCAACCCATGACAGCATACATTATTCACACAAAAGAATATGAACCCTTTCCACATGACGACCACCCCTACATTCTTCCTGTGATTGTTCATCCTAGTTCCAGAACACCAACAAATATTATCTAAGCAACAACACAGTAAGAATTCCAAAGCATTCTCCCAGCCATTGGGTTCATTTCTTTTAGAGCATATGCACATACACACAAGTTAACTCATATCTTAACTACCACTAAACATGTGCATGTAAATTGTTACAATATGACAGCCACTAATTCACCTGTTAACTAATTCACCTGTTAACTAATCTTTCCAAAAACTTGAATTCTTATATTCTCAAAACACATACTCATGCACCATTTAGCACTTACTACCAACCCCATCCAAAATGAATTTTTCCTCAAGATTTGGTGACACCTCCCAAGATTACTCGCCATCTCATCCCAAACACAATATAGCAAGATTATCAAATATTTTCTTACAAGCACACATACAAAGCGTTGATCCAATTTCTATACTCAACAACAATTTCTAACACTACACATCATAACACATATTATTTGCATACAAGAACATGGACCACTTTTACATGGAAGTCACTCCCACCTTACAAATTTCGCTCCCATCATCAAGCACCAGAAATTTCAGCACAAGGAACACAAAAGGAACTAAATGCACTCTTCCATAAGCACATATACATATCACTAGCTTGCCCACACAAGATTTAATTCCACACTTGCATTTTTACATGACCTACTCTTAGTTTACAAAGGAGACTACTTTAACTAACAAATTCAGCACAACCTTCAATGTTTACAAGGTTCTTACAACATTTATTTTACAACAAAGACATATTTTAGCAATTACATTGCCAATATACAACCAAAATACTTCTTCCATATGCGTTACCACATACCACCGATTCTTCTACATTTCACTTCACTACCTCATATCCCCACATTCCTAACCACACATCTCCTTGGCGATATACCCGTGGAGTGCTAGGGTGGTAGGTGCAAATACTATATGGATTGATGCCCTTGTCATTAATGAGCCTAGGGCAACTCCCAATAGTAGACATCATGGCATTTGCACCCACTCCGGCAGAGGCACATAGGACATAGGTGGAGGGCGTTGCGCCGCCGGAATCCCCGGAGCCTCACTAGTTAACACCGTGCGTGGTAAGGCACGCCTCGCCACACACAATGTCACTCGGGACTCCAAGAATGCCACACGACGCCGAGTCTCAAGCAACTCTTGCGCTAACTTCACATAGTGGCTATCTAACCTATTAGTAAACTCCACCATGACCCTTAAGTTACCATTTCCCACTCCAACATGATCCCTATACACATTACTCCCTACTAACGGTCTCCCGGGTAGGTAGTAATGGTGAGGGCTCAAGTCAGGTAGTACGTGCCGGAGTCGTACTATGGCTAGGTATGCCGCTTCATTCATAGAAGCGTCTATCGATGACCCACTCCCCATATAGCTCCTCTCTCCCTCACTATGGGCCGGCCTAGGAGGAATAAATACACGAGCGGCGTACTCCTTGGTTATTGGGCTCAAGTACGCCTGGAATACCACGTATCTCGGGCACCCCTCAAACTGACAGCTCTCGAGTAAAGTCTGCAAAGCACTCCCATCATACACGAGTGCTCGGGACTCTCGACTCGTGGCAAGGAACAAATCGAGCCATCTACAAAATACAAGACAAGATAAGCTTATAAACATAATTAGGAAGAGCTAAGGAACTACAAACAAGAAAATTAGCATTAGGCTAAATTCCATTATTAGTAGTGGACAGAGTTTTGTTTACTTCCAAATTAAGTTTTCACACTCCTAACTAGCGACCATTTCTCCCCAAGGTTCCTACAGTCAGTATGGCTCTGATACCACTGCTGTGAGACCCCGTTCTGATGAACAGGAACTCCATGTGATTACTGTGCTATTCCTGGATCAAGAGCTAGCACTCACATGTTTACAACATTTGTATCAAACTCATACAAGCGAACTCACGTAAGAACTTTCATTATGAAATAATTATACAAAGTTCGTACAATTTTAAACCATCTTAATAAATGAAATTAAAAGCGGAAAACCAAAAGGCTGAAACTCCAAAATGCCTTGCGGTTGCCCACTAAACCCTCGAGCATCGACTAGGCTACCTAGAAGAGGCTATCGTCGAAACCCCGAGACACTGAAAGAACGCGTCGTCCGCAGATCACAATCTTCTTCCTCCGAGACAATAGATGCAAGATTGAGTACATTGGTACTCAACAAGACTTATATTGGTTCACGGATGCAAATAAATAATTATGCGAGTTGAACAAATGACGAAGCTATGGTTATTTTGCGGTTGCATAAAAACATTAAATAAGTAAGCATAATAGATTGCAACATCGCATTTTTAATAAAAGCAATTGAAGGATGTAATTGTAAGCAAAAATATACTAGATTCTCAACTCAGTCTACCCGACTGCATATAACCCCGGTGTCGATCCTTTGACACAAAAGAAGGTTGCAAAACAGTTACCAAAGTTTCAACCCATTTTGAAAACACCAAAACTCTAGCATTGGGAGGATTTTCCCAAGTGCCCATTATCATGGCGCGGCTAATCGATCGATTTTTCACTCTGCAGAGGTGTACACTTTACCCACAAGGAATGATCAACCTCTTTCGCGGGCCGTTAACACACTTCCTTGGTGTGTCGGCAAGGAGATCATACAAAGCTGTTACATTATTTAGACATGGCTTTACACCAGCCCGGGACGTTAACCCTCGCCCTGAAGACAGAGACACACACCCAAGCCGTGGATCCACATTTATCACACACACACCACGTTTCTGTCCAGGGCAAGGCGTACACCGTTGCATCGGTATGTAAAAACCCCTGAGCATGACTGACCGGACTGCTGTGCAAATCTCCGCCTTCCATAGATGCAAAGCCAAGTCTAAACAACTTATTAAGCTAAGACCCGCCCATACAAGCCCTTGTGGTTGCGGAAACATGGTTCTACAACATCCCATTTGCTCGGTCCTTAAACCGACACGGGCGATACTCCACCCTAGCTACGTGCATATCTCTTTGCACAACCGGCTAGCGCCAAATAATCACCCGCGTCAAAACATAGTTTTGTTTGAAGGTTTTTAGCAAACTACCATCAACCAATTTCCAAGACATTATATGACGGTTGAAAAGATTGAAAACCAACAAGCGACTAAAGCAGAATATTATTATGCTAGCGGTTATACCCAAAACGACATTACATATGTCTAGCTCAATCTAAGGTTTACAAGGTCCACAAGTCCATACAGATTGAGGCAAACCATAATTTACAGGATTAACTACAGTTCTAACCCAAATTAGCACTTTTAGGGGGAATTATCCGGATGCACTGTACATAAGCAAAAACAACATATAGTAGGTGAATTATCAGGCTCAACGTGATCAAGGAGTTGCTTGCCTTGCAAATCACTGTCAGGAATAAGATCTGGATCTGCAGAACCGCCTTCTTCATCTTCAATGAAATCGGTCTCTACTCGTTGCGAACAAGAAGAAAAAGAGAATATCAAGCAACTTCAAATGGCAAAAGAAAATGCATGATAAGCAGGTAAACACAAATTCGAATCAAGCAGTATCGCTATTCCGAAATATTCGAACTTAAACATCGAATTATAGATGCTAAAATTATTTGAAAAGAAAAGATTGATCATTTGCTTCTTTGGAGGATGCTATACCTAACCAACAGCCAAAACAGAGGTCTCCCTGATTTCTCCAAAGATTCAAGAGGAGCACTTGAAACTATATCATCTAGGGTTATAAACCTAACAAGATTGATGTACATTAACTACAGAAATTGGAGTTTAAGTCTTGGATTAGCTAAAGCATAACTTAATTATCAAATCTAACTACTTCTTTTATCTTTTAGGGTTTAGATGAAGCTTGAAAACTATTGTTGAAAAGGCTTGGTTAAACTCTAGACTTGGCTACAAAACTGGCTGAGGACAGGACTAAACAATATCACTTAAGGTTATTGCACTAATGAAAACTAAGTGAACCAAAGCTCTAAAACAGAATATTTTTCTGGAATCTGGTAGAAAAAACTTTGGTTATCATTTCTACACTATTCTTCCAAAATTTCTTACTTGGATGAGTTATTTCACACATGGTTGAAAAAGCTTGATTGTTTCAATTTTTCAACAAAACATAAAAACTAGCCTCATTCCCTTAACTTGCTTTGTATACCAACCTTAGCAAAACATCATTCTTTTTCCAGAATCTACTAGAATATACTTTGTGAAATGCTTCTATACCATTTTTACATTTCTTCTCATCCATATAATCCATTTTATCATATGTTGAAAAGGGCTATATGAACATAAAAACTAACTTATAACCTTTCCATCTTTTGCTTTCACTTATTACTAAACTATTTAACATCTTTTATCCATTTTCATCCTGACATCAGGGAAAGATCCTAAAAGCATTTTAAAAGTGAATTTGAGTTATTTTGAACTTGTTCATAACAAATTACATCTATTTTGGTTATAACTAGTATTGTTTTTCTTAATTGAACAACTATCATAAATACTTTTCTTTAAGTATTTTCACAAGAGCAACTCCCCATGATTATAGCTAACCAGGATGAACTTTTAAACATTCAAACTTTAGTCTTTTCTTTCATTTACTCGTTTTCCTTTTTCATGTTTAATATTCATTTTTGAGTAAATATGATATATATATATATATATATATAAAGTATTAAGGAAACATTTGGTTTATTTGGAATACTCATAGCTCAGGGATTCTACAAAAACTTACTTTTCCTTAATTGGATCATCCCAAAAATATTTTATTCTTCACACCTTAATTACACTTAGGCTCCTATTTCATTTTTCCTAAAATCACACTTTACTCATCTTCAGAAATTTTTGCATATTCTGAAACTACAGCCTTTTATACGAATTTAGAAATTTGTTTCACTAAATTTGGCCAGATGATTCAAAAGTTATGAGCATTTGAATTTCGATCGGTTTCTGAAAATCATTCAAAAATCGAAAATACGCTTTCAATCGGAGAAAACGGCTTTCTGCGCGCGCGCTAAAACTGAGTTCAAATGCTCGACCTGGCTGACGTGGGACCCGCCATCGGCGACTCGAGATCAGGCACCATGGTTCTTTGCTCGCCGCGCGAACTAGCTCGCCGCGCCGAATGGGCACCGGTTCTAGCTTCATCGTGCCAAGACGAGTCTAGGGTGGTGCTACTTCACCGGAGGTGGCGGGAAGATGGTCGCCACCGCGAGGTGCGGCGGCGCCATGACCACGACGGCAAAGCTCGGCTAGGGGCAAAATTTCCGCGACCTAGGGTTCGTGACAACACTGATGGATCAAGGAGATGCGAGTTCACCGATGGTCGGGTCGGAGAAAGTGCCGCACGGCTCGCCACCGCGCGGCCGGAGGAAGAAGAACGGCGGCTCAACGGCGCTGCAGCCAAAATGAATCCAAAATGGCGAGTGATCAGCAATCCTGGGATGATGAGGGAGCTCGGGAAGCAATCAATTTGGAGGATTGAGTGAGGACTCACCCGATTCAACGTTTCCCCCCCCCTTCTCGAGTTCCTCCGGCTCAACGGGGAAGACGACGCCCCTTGAGGCTCTCGGCTCGGCAAAATGGAAAGGTGAGGTGCGTGAGGACACTGCGACGCGAGCTCAAGGCTTAAAGCCGTATGGAATCGATCGAGTTCGCGGTTTTGGCTCGAGTTGGAACGAACGACTTGATCGGTTCTTACGTGCAGCGCAACCCATGCGCAAACTCGTCTCGAGACGGCTCGGAGGGATCAAGTGGGCACAGCGAGGGGAGAAGCTCTACTCGCGACGTGGAAGCCATCGAGCTCACGGACGAGGCGGTGAAGCCGGACGCGAAGGACGAGCGGGGACGGCGACATCGCCTCGGCCAGGGGAGAAGAAAGGGAAGAGCAAAACGCATGTGAGACTGACGTGTGGGACCGGGGCCCACTGGCAGCGAGACAGCCTCGCCTCAGCTGACCGGCTCGTCAACGGGTCAACAGGGCTGGGCCCACCTGTCAGTGAAATAGTCGATTTTAATGTGATTTGACAGAACGAGAATTCTCTAGGTTTCTCATTTGTTTAAGCTTTAAACTAATCCCAAATTTTCTCAAACTTTTTGACTAAGTCCCACTGAGAGTCATACGTCTGCTACAAAATTTTGAGACAAAAACTCCTTCTAGGTGATTTGTTAAAATTCTGACACTGTACCCAGGTTCTGAATTTCGATTTCGGTTTTTGATTTAATTATAGGTTCATTTCTTACAATTTATTTTTGAGACTTTTTGGACAGGTTCCAATCCTTATAATTGGATTACTTTAAAATTTTCAATTCAAAAAGATGAGCCGTTATTTTATAAAAATTCTGACAATCATTTTCCTTACATTCTGGACCCACTGTTTTTGAATTTTTAAGAGGCTTATTTCAATTCATTTAATTACAAAAATTTTACCAGTGATGAATCATATCTCCAGGGATTTACATAAATTTTCTTGGCTTTTCTTGATATTGATTATTTTTCTTTCTACTTTTGATTCACTGTTTTTAACCAAAAGTAGATCCATAATTCATTTAGCTTGACCCCAGGTTTATAAAAATTTTACTTACTGATCAAACATTTAGATCAGCTCAAATGGAATTCATGATAAAATTTTCTAAATTTTATTTTCATCTTTTTACCTTTTCCTTGTTTTTCCCCTTTTCATTTAATCTTTTCGTATAGCACAAAAGTCTAAGAAATCCTAATTGGATCGAATAACACTTAGAACTTCAAAATCACTTAAATTAAAACTTAAACTGTTTATTTTTCACTGTTCCAATTTCCAGGTCGTTACACACTAGCAGTACAAACATCAAACATAACGATAACGCACCTACGTACAATCTCGTTTTAAGCCTTCTCACAAACTGGACAGCTCACCCCTTTGCTATCCCGCTGGTCGGAAGACCATAATTCCTAACCCAAGAGCCCAAACATGTGAAACCATATTTAAAACTACAAAAGATTACCCATAATTTTCTAGTTATCCATATTTTTTTATTAAATCAGCTAACCACTCAAAAATAGGAAGGTCGATCTGTTGCCTCACTTGATAGCAGATTTCACAAATTCATAACTATTTTTATACAACTCCAAAAATAGCAAACTATGACATTTCTGAAATCTACAGAAAATTATCTAGATTTCTATAGTTGTGGAGATTACTTAATTCGGCCACTAAGTAGCCCTAATCTGTACATTACCATGATTGTTTTCAGTAGCGATAAAATTTTGGATAGTAAGCTTCAACAAGTCATAACTTTTAAACCGCTTAACAAAAATTTACGTTCTTGTACTCTAATGAAACTTTAGAAAAATATATATATTTTTCACAACCTCTGGACTCTCTGGAACCAACCATAAGTATTATGAATCTTGACCCGAATCTCGAACCTGCAATCTACCCAAAACCTGAACCTTCCCCAAAATCAATCCGGTGATCACCCTAACCCACACCCACCAGGGAAACCACCACTAATCTACCCTATCACAGAACCAACATCACCAAGGGACAGCTTAAGGGTTTTACCTTCACTCGAAGACTCGTTAGAGCGGTGATGTTGGCGTTGCCCCATGGATAGCGAGATCCACACTCCTCTGTACGTCCTGAATTATCCTCCAACTCCACTCCACGTCTAGGACAGCAGCAATGGCAGCACAAGAGGGCACAGGGTGGCGCTGGGCTGCTCAGGGGCGGCTACAAGGGGTGGTGCTGAGTTGCTACTAGAGGGATAGCAGGGGCGGCTAGGGGAGATCTGGGGGTGGAGACTGGGGGAGATTAGGGGGAGGAGGCTAGGAGGAAAGGGGGCATGGGGGAGGCGCAAGTGGGGAGGTGAGGGGGTGGCTAGGGTTAGCCCTCCTCCCCTCAAGCCCATAAATTGGCCCAGCCCACTAGAATTTCTACCTTTTCCTTTTCTTTTCTCTCCGCGATATTACATTCTACTCGCTTAATAGAATTCGACCCCGAATTCTAAGCATGCCAACTACACGAGAACATAAATAGCTTAGAATTTACACTACATCACATACCCGACGATAATAACTCTGGATACTTCTTGTGCATGCGAGACTCCAGTTCCCAAGTCGCTTCCCGTTCCGACAAATGCGACCACAACACCATGACAAACTTCAGGGTTCTAATTTTCAGCACCCACTCTGACTCTCCCAGAATCCGCATTAGCCGGGACTCGAATGTGAGATCTTTCTCAATCATGAGTGGCTCAAGCGGTACCAAAAGCTCAGGGTCATGCAAGAACTTCCTCAACATGAGCACATGAAACACATTGTGCACTCCTTGCATCAACTCCAAGAAGCTCCAATTGATACGCCAACTTTTTGATTTGAGCAACAATAGGGAAAGGTCCAACATATCTCAGCCTAAGCTTTCCCCAAGTGCCAAACCGAACAACACCCTTACTGGGAGACACCCTCAAAAGCACACGTACGGTCACCCACCTCAAACTCCAACTCTTGCTTCCTCACATTAGCGTAGCTTTTTAGCTTACTCTGGTGAAGGACTGAGATGGTGATCAGAGAGGGGAGGTGGATGATCCCAAATAAATTTTCCCCCACACAAAACAATCCACTCAAGCCCTCAAAGGAAATACTCAAAAGGGAGTAAATGAGAAGTAGCAAATACTCTGTATGGGCGGTGCTACCGTAGGAAGACCGGTAGCACCGGAGGCCGGTAGTACCGCACAATGGGTGGTACCACTGGGCTCAAGAACATAGTCTAAAAACACCACGACTCAAAAGCAAATTTTGAGGAATCTTTTGATCGACTGGACAAAAACTCATGAAACTTGGAAGATGTACTCCTAAGGATGTTAGGAACTCATTCCAACCTTCAACCACAAGGATTGACATCAAAGTTCTGACCTTTTTACCCATGAGGGAAGAACACACCAAGTTTGAGCAAAACTCAAGAAATTGATCTAAGACTTGCTCGTGGGGTTTTGATGATCAAGATGACCTTGGAGGACGTCCCACATGTCACAGAAAGTAAGAACAGAAGTCCAAAATTCCGCAAACACTATATTGAAGAATGATTCACTCAAGAACACAAAACCGGTTTCTTGCAAGAAAAGATGCATGGTTGCTTAGATGATTGGGATATGATCTGAAGAAGATTCATCCATCAATCAACATCCTCGGCATAAGAAGCAAAAGCATTATAGAAGGAGAGGAGGCAAATCCAAAAG
The DNA here is from genome assembly GCA_036346275.1 of Otatea glauca. Lineage (NCBI taxonomy): Eukaryota > Viridiplantae > Streptophyta > Magnoliopsida > Poales > Poaceae > Otatea > Otatea glauca. The sequence goes on along the minus strand of CM070723.1, from coordinate 36,648,123 downwards.
CATGTAGAAGGAGGGGAGGCAAATCCAAATTGCATGAATATAAATTGCAAGAATTTAACTGCGGAATTTAAATGTTGAATTTAAGTGTGTAAGTAAACTCAAGCATAAGAGAAAATGATTTGCATTTCTGGAAGTAGGTTTACAAAGCCTCACAACAAAGTGGGCAAAGCTCAAAGAAGCATAAAACCTCTAAAACCTTCAAGAGGAGGAAGTCCACGCCTCCCCCTCTATTTATACTACTCTTGGGCCACCTACCACCCTTGGATGAGTCCCTCAACCCTAGAGCACTACATCAAGGGCTAGAATTGACCCACTCACACAGCCATGGAAGGGCTAACCCTAAACCCAGCAAACAAACTGGGTTTTCTTCCATGGTTTTCAAAGCACACTAACTAGACCCGCTATCCTATCAACTAGACCGCGATCTGATAGCCCTCCTTGATCCACGTAGCGTCTAGCTAGCATCTTTTCCTTTCCTTGTCTTCTTGGTTTGCACCGACTCCGTCTCCGATCATCTTCCGACGATCCTCGACCGTTTGGACCTCCAACGCTCCTCGCCTAATCCCAGCCATCCTCCACCTCACCATGATCAAGCACCAACATCCTGCAACTATCAAGAACAAGGAATGCCCATCACATAGAAATGTCCAAAAAATATGCAATTAAACTTCCAAAATCACAATTTTTGGATCATTTATGCTCATCAGGGCCGGTGCCACCGCCCCCTGGCCGGTAGCGCCGCCCTACAGCCACACCAGAGAAAAAATACTCTCTGGAATTTTTACACTAGGATTTGTTTTGGTGCTACCGCTCGGCCAGTAGCACCGGGCTGCCATGGCCGGTAGCACCGGCTTGCCTGATCCCCTAAAAATACCCTCTCGGGTTTTTCAACACCGCTCTGGAGTCCGGTGCTACCGCTCGGTCGGTAGCACCACGCTACTATGGCTGGTAGCACCGGAAAAAAATAGATAGAGCTCAAATTACTTCAAATTGAAAATCCAATTCAAATCAAACTCAAACCAAAGCATACCAAGCTCAAATTTAGTCAAATACTCATCACAAATGTGGGTAGACCTCCACATGGTCTTTCAATCCACCCTTGATGAGTATATTGTCAAAAAGCACAAAAGGCATAATTTTGAGTTTGAAGAAGGAAGAAAGCAATTTGGATGCAAAACCAAACTTGGTCCAAGAAGAGAAGAATTGAGATCATGACCAAGTTGGCAAGAGAGATTTTAGAGCAATTTCTGAGAAAGAGCAAGTTTTCCACAAAAGCTCTAAAATTCAATAAAGATTCATAAATGTTTATGATTTTTAAGATTAGCAATTTTTCACCAAAATGATAAGAACCAACATGCATTCACATTTTTATCTTTTTAATGATGCATTTTTCTACAATTTCTGCCCCTTTTGGCAGTATAGGCATCAAGATGGCATTTTCTCCCCCTTTAACTATGTATGCGTGAAATGCATCCTAAAAGAGCTTTGAAGATTATCCAAGTGACCACAATGACAATATATGACACCAAGCTAGTCGATTTTAGATTAGACTAAACTCGTATATGTCCAAGTGCAAATAACAAGTTTTGCTAGCAAGCTTAGTTTTGAATATATCAGTTTTAGCAAGATTTAACAAGTGCAACACTTAGCATAAGTTTCAAAACTAGATGCAAAGCCACTCAAAAGATTTGAAAGATCAAGATGGAGAATAGACGGGGGTGAATGATCACAACTTAAAATTTTCCCTAAAAAATAATCCAAACAAGCCTGCGAGGAAAACACACAAGAGCCTTTTGTGCTGCCTGGCCGGTGCTACTGCACGGGGTCTGGTAGCACCGAAGATCAGGAGCACCGCAGGAAGGGCGGTAGCACTAGGCTAAAGAACAGCTCAAGAATAGTCTTAAAAACCAGCACGACCTAAAAATAAATTCCGAGGAATCTTTTGATCAGCCGGACAAAAACTCTGAAACTTGGTAGATATGATCCTGTGTATGTCAGGAACTTATTCCAATCATCAATTGCGAGGATTGACGTCAAAGTTCTAACCTTTTTGCCCGGGAAGGAAGAACACACCAAGTTTATGCAAGAACGCAAGAAATCGACTCAAGGCTTGCTCGGGGGATTTTAATGATCAAAATGATCTTGGATAGCTTCCCGCAAGTCACAGCAAGCAAAAACACAATTCTCAACTTCCACAAACGCGATTTACAAGATCATTCATTCAAGAACGCAAAAACCGGTTTCTTGCAAGAAGAACGCATATATTGCCTAGATGATTGGAATATGATCTAAAGAGAGATTCATCCATCAATCAACATCCTTGGCATAAGAATCATAAGCATTTTAGAAGGAGAGGAGGCAAATCCAAAAGCATGTAGAAGGAGGGGAGACAAATCCAAATTACATGAATGTAAATTGCAAGAATGTAAGTGCTGAATTTAAATGCATAAAGTAAATTCAAGCATAAGAGAAAATGATTTGCATTTCTGGAAGAGAGGTTTACAAAGCTTCACAACAAAGTGGGCAAAGCTCAAAGGAGCACAAAACCTCTAAAACCTTCAAGGGTAGTGTTGAATATCTAAATATGGTATATATGTGCAAACATGACAGAGCAGGGTATGTCCTAATAACATACGGAAGTTTCGGATATATCAGGCCCAGAATCACAGGATAAGATACGCGCAGGAAGGGATAACCCCATATCAGGAAGGACTCGATTGGCTTTCCCTGCAAGGAGACCAACACGAGTACGCCCAACACCAACGGCAGTTTGGATACGCTACGCAGATCACGCGGCGAAGGGCTCTTCAACGACTATGTCTCAACCGGAGGCAAGACCATAGCGACTATATAAGGCCTGGGGGAGGGACCCTTAGCAGGAGAAAAAAAGAAGAAATCCAGTAGGCAACATAAGGAATCCCTCCAACGAAGATTAGCCATCCAGAGTCACCAAGCCAAAGCCTTGGTGCGTAGAGAGCTTACGAGCCGACGAGTTGCATCTCGTCAACCTCTAGACACATCCATCCTAGCATAGATACCCCTTGCATTATAATCGGGGCTATCCCCCATGCTTTGTACATCATCTGGCATATGCAGCAATCTCCCACACAGGACGTAGGGTATTACTCCCTCAGGAGGACCGAACCTGTCTACATCGTGTGCCTCTGTTTGTGTGCTTGACTCTGCTATCTCGAAGGTACCCGAAGTATAAGTTTATTGTCGATCGCTAACCTTCGACAGTTGTTGTGCCAGGTAGGGGCCTTTAGCTGTTTTCTTGCAGATCAAGCATGTCTTCAGAGCGCGCACGCAACGGATTCTCTAGTGACCCCTCGGTCACCACCCTGGATCAAACGCCTCCAAGCGGAGCTGAGATCGCTTTTGGAGCGATGCTCTATCGATGGGGAACAAACGGAGACCTCCTGCACATCGGCTTTATCGAGTCCCCCTCATGGGATCCACACTGAGAAGTAGGCTTCCTTGACTTCGACCCAACAGAGCCCAACGTCTTAATATGCATTGACACAGAAAGCGAACACGAAAGCAACACCTGTAGTAGTCAGGGCAACAGCCGGATAGAATGATGCGTGTTCGTAACTAGGGGGGACAATGGTGCTACTGCCAAGATTTCCCAGAACAAGAGCCCAGGCGCAGACACCTCAGGAGGCCAGGGACCCCTAATCCCTCTGCACATGCCTCAAAACCTTGCGACAATGATAGAAGCAGCCCGAGTGGCCGCAACCACTATAACGCCCAATACTACAGTACATCGGCGTGACTTAGCAGCTGTGGCCACAACAGGGATCGTGGCTAATCTATCAAGGCAGCTTGCCCTCGGTGACCCCACGATGCCTCATTCGCAGGCGCCAGAGCTTCAGAGGCAACAAGTCCCTAGACCACACGGCCATAATGGAAAGCACAACATTGATCAGCCGAAGCGTCCCATCAGAGCCACAATGGCAGCATTTTCAGTACCCCTGAAGCAAACATCCAATGTGCTCATGTTGTACTGAAATCCCTTCCACCACTGGATCCGGGCAACCCGGTGACTCCAGTATTCGACCAGATGAAAACGCTGCTTGACACAACGCAGACATAGACTGCTCGAGCCGCGAACTCGAGGATAACGCGCCCCAGCCAATAGGGGCTGAGGATCCAGCGGTCAGGGCAACCTAATCGCCATCGAGTAACAGGGTCGATAGCAGCTAGCTCTAACCAGGGAACCTCCAAGGCAACACACTCCAACCTCTGTCGAGGGCGTCTTGAGGATCTTCGGAATCTAATTCCGCATGATCGACGAGACCTGCATGATGTCATCCGAGATCGGAGGGAGGAACATAAACGGGAGGACCGCGAGTGGCAGAAACACGCGTCCCCACCCACAAGGGACCAATCACCTGCATACATGGCACGGCGATGTGAGTCTCTGCCCTCAAGGGGCCGTTCTCCCGCACGTCGAAGGTTTCTCCCCCGACGAGGTCCACGGTCAGTGACCCCCAAGGACGACGGTGAAGGCTGTAAAGCCTTCACCCCCGAGCTACATACCATTAGGTGGCCAGATAAATTCATGCTAGGCCCCATCAAGAAGTACTCGGGCAAGATAAACCTGATCAAGTGGCTTCAGGTCTACACTACGATCATGAGGGCAGCTGGTGGCAACGAAAAGGTGATGGCCAACTACCTACTCACCACCCTCGACGGTGCGGCCAAGTCTTGATTACTCAACCTTCTGCCTCACTCGATATCCTCATGGGAGGAGTTGCGAGCCCAGTTTGTTGCCAATTTCCAAGGCACTTATGAATTCCCCGGAACTCGCAGCGACTTGCATCGTGTGGTGCAGAAGCCGGGTGAGTCGTTGCGCAGTTTCATTTGATACTTCAGTGACAAGCAAAACTCGATTCTTGACATCTCAAACGAGGCTATCATCATGACCTTTGAGAACGACGTCAGGGATAAGGAGTTGAAGGGAAAGTTAGCCACTCGGAAGATCCAAACTCCTATGGAACTCTTCGAGCTGGCGGACAAGTACACCAGACGTGCTGAAGGCCGTGACCACGTGGACAGCCCTGGAGCAAGCGATGACAAACCCGGGTCATCCAAGCAAGGAGTGAAATGAAATAAGAACTGCGGGGAGAAGCGCAAAGATGACCCCACCGTGGCTGCGGTCAAAATGGGCAAGCTGCGCAACATAGGCAACATCAAAGGCCGAAGTCGTGGTGGAGGTAAGTACTGCCCGATCCACCGATCTGACAAGCATGATTTCGATGAGTGCCAGGTGCTCGGTAGGAAGGTTCAGGAAAAGCTTAAAGCTGCACTCGCCGAGCTACCACCCTTGGATGAGTCCCTCAACCCTAGGGCACTCCATCAAGGGCTAGGATTGACCCACTCACACAGCCATGCAAGGGCTAATCCAAAACCCTCCACACAAACTGGGTTTTCTTGCACGGTTTTCAAAGCACACTAACTAGACCTGCTATCCTATCAACTAGACCGCGATCCAACGGACCTCATTGATCCAAGCAGCTTCTAGCTAGCATCTCATCCGTTCCTTGTCTTCTTGGCTTGCACCGACTCTGTCTCCGATCATCTTCTGGCGATTCTAGACCGTCTGGACCTCCGACGCTCCTCGCCTAGTCCGGTTCATCCTCCGCCTCACCATGACCTAGCACCATCATCCTACAACCATCTAAAACAAGGAAACACATCACATAGCAATGTCCCAAAAGATATGCAATGAAATCCATCAAAATCCCAAGATAAAAATTCATTTTCGCTCATACTGGCCGGTGCTACCGCCCTTAGGCTGGTAGCACCGCCCATAGTTTACCGGTGCTACTGCCCCCAGTTTGGTAGCACCACTCTACGCCAACACCAGAAAACACCTTCTCTAGAATTTTTACACCGCTCTAAAGGGCCGGTGCTACCGCTTGCTCGGTAGCACCGGGCTACCATGGCCGGTAGCATCGCCCAGCCAGAACCCCTAAAAACACCCTCTCTGAAATTTTCACACCGGCCATTTGGGCCGGTGTTGCTGCTCACCCGGTAGCGCACCGGGAAAACGGAGAAAGACTCAAATTGCTTCCAGTTTCAAATCCAATTCAAATCAAACTCAAACCAGAGCATACCAAGCTCAAGCTTAGTCAAAAACTCATCACAAACCTGGGTAGACCTCCACATGGTCTTTCAAGATCAAATGGAAAACCTAGAGTTTAACCCACTCAACACTTTGGGGAATCTAAAGTGCATACAAGGTCCTTCGAGCTCATTTTTCATTCAATTGAAATTTTTATTTAAGATCTTAAAAGACATAGCGGGGTGCAAATGTTTGACATTATTTGCATTCCTTACCCAAATATGTGTTTTTTATTTGTATTGTTTTTAAAGCAATTGACTCAAGCCATATTCTACCATCTCAAGAAAGACTCTTAAGAGAATGGTCTTGGTCATACACGACACATCCCAAGTTCATCCCAAGTGCAATAGGAAGCTGTCTTATGAATGCGAGGTGTTGAGTCTAATGCTCACAAATAGAGTCAACTTTGCTTAATTTTTATTTTAGCACATTGATTTATGAGCAAATGAAGGACTCAAGTATGGATCAAAATAGTTTCACCTAAGTTGCTATAGGGACTCTAGAGAACTCCAAAATTTCACAATTCATAGCAAATACACCTAGAGAAGAAACTTAGTAAGTAAAAGCAACATGTTTCATCAAGTTTTTCTTTTAAAACTTATTTGCAATTTTTAGCAAGCTTAGCAAGATAAATGAATTTCGACATATCTAAGCTAATGATTTCCATCATATGAAGTCGCATGGTGCATAACATGAATTAGAAGCTCATTTGCATAATGGACAAAATTCATTAAAATAGAAAATGCATTCTGTATGCAATGCATGAACAGATTCCCAAACTCCCCCTCAACAAGTAAATCAATTTTAAGCACGAATATGGTTCAAGTTGAGTTATTAGCAGAATTAAACTCAAGGTAGATCCAAATGAACTCAATTGAAATAAGAAACACAAATGAGGAGAATAAGTCGAGAAAACTGCAAACCTGATGGCTATAAAGCATAGAAAAGATAGTAGACAATACTATGGCTTAGACTCGCTCTCATCTTCCCCAATAACTGACACTGGGAAGCTAACTCTAGATCTCAAGCTAATGAGTGCACACAGACCGTGTCTACCCAGGGGGCCCAACACCTGCTGGACTTATAAGACCGTGAGGGAACTCAACCTAGAGAGAAGAGCGAACAGCTAATTGTGCATGATAGCAACCTATAGCATAAGATGAGAGGTCCATGCAAAGCATGCTAGAAGTCTAAGTGAAGTGAGCTCACAACTCTAGAAATAATCCCAATAACACCAAGAAAAAGCAAACGAAAGGAAATGCTGGAAAAAAAATATAATACATAATATACAGACCAGCTCACCCTCACAATAAGCCATAGGGGCACACGACTCCAAGCTCACTCCTCAGGGCAACAAACCTGGAGCTATCCAAAGGCCTGGTAAAGATATCGGCTGACTGGTGGTCACTTTCTGCAAACTGAAGTACTATATCACCCTTCTCCACATAGTCTCTAAGGAAGTGATATCTAATATCTATATGCTTGGGCCTCAAGTGCTGCACTGGGTTCTTAGCAATGCAAATAGCAGAAGTGTTGTTATAAAAAAGTGAAACACTCTCTATCTCTAATCCAAAGTCCCGCAAGGTCGATATCATCCAGAGCACCTGACTACAACAACTAGCTGCAACGACATACTGGGCCTCAGTGGTGAACTGTGCAACTCTTGACTGCTTCCTAGATGACCAAAAACCAAGAGAAGTGCCAATGAATTGGCAAGTGCCAGAAGTGCTCTTCCTATCTATCCTACAAGTAGCAAAGTCTGCATCAGAAAAGACTATAAGATACAGACAAGAAGAAGAAGAGTACCAAATACCATAATCAATGGTAGCTCGAAGGTACCTGAAAATGCGCTTCATCGTCTAGCGGTGAGAGGCATGAGGAAAAGCCTGAAATCGAGCGTAGAGACACAGAACAAAATGTATGTCCGGCCTCGAAGAAGTGAGGTACAAGAGGGAGCCAATCATGCTTTGAAACTCCTTTTGACAAGCAGGCTCACCATCCTCGTCAGGCTCGAGGATAGCAGTAGTGGCCATAGGAGTCATCACTGGCTTTCCATCAGACATGTCGAAATACCTCGTGAGGTCTCGAGTGTACTTGCCTTGATGCAAGAAAGTGCCCTCCCGAGTCTGCTTGATTTGGAAGCCAAGTAGCTCAACTCGCCCATCATACTCATCTCAAACTCTGTGCTCATCATCTCTGAAAACTAAGACACAAGAGAGTGGGAAGAGCCACCAAAGATAATATCATCCACATAAATCTGGATGAGGAGAAAATGAGAATCCTGGAGTCTGATGAACAGAGTCTTGTCTACTATACCTATTTTGAAACCCTGACAAAGAAGGTAGGACTTAAGACTCTCATACCAAGCTCTAGAGGCCTACTTAAGTCCATAAAAAGCTTTAGAAAGCTTGAAGACTTGGTTTGGGTATTTGGGGTTCTCAAATCCTGGAGGCTGCCTGACATACATACACCTAGGTCTAGATCTAGCATGAAATTTTCCTAGCTTGCAGAAAGCTTTATTGAGCTGGTCATAGGAGGGTACCTCGTCCGAGTCATTGATGTCGTTGGCGTCCGTCATGAAGCACATCCCGGTGAAGTCGTCACCGCCTTTGGTCTTCTCTTGTGGATCATCCTCGCCCTCGCTGCTCCAGGTCTCCGTGTCAGAGAGGTTGATATCATCGAGTACGGCGAGGACGTGGTGTAAGAGCTTCTTGTTCTTCGAGAAGTTGCGGTACTTCTTCTCACACACCATGTAACGAGCCGAAGGCTTCTTGTTGTAGTTCTTGTAGATGTCGTTCTTTGCTAAACCACCAGAGTTGATCTTGCCTTTCTCCAGCTTGCGACAGTTTGCCCGAATGTGGTTGGGGCCACCACACTCGAAGCAGGTGATCATGCCACCTCTCTTCCTCTCCCTCACCTTCTTGTATGCATGAGAGAATTTTCGAGGTAAAAGAGCAAGCTCATTTTCTAGAAATTTATCCAGTTGGTCATCGCTTAGCTCGCAAAGGTTGGAGAGGGAAAAACCAGCAAAAGAATCCGAAGTGGATCCAGTGGGATCGGTGACCAAAGCCATCGACTAAGATTTCGTCTTGCGAGAGATGACATCAATCTCATGAGCCTTGAGTTGGGAATAAAGCCTGTCAAGAGTCAGAGTCGATAAGTCGGTAGTATCCTTGATGGTGGCTACCTTCATCTCCCAGACTCAAAGATCGAGTGCAGTCAAGAAATATCGAGCAATATCCGACTCAGGGTATAAACAACCGACTACTCGGAAGTCGCTCAAAATCTTCATAAAATGACCAAAGCACTCGTCCAGACTCTCACCAGCGTGTTGTTCAAACTTGTTGTAATCACGCTTGAATTGGTCCTGTCTCACCGTCTTGATTTGGGTAGTGTACTCATGATAAGCATCGATAGTCACCCAAATCTGGTGAGCAGAACGGAGGTGAGAAATCCTATCTACTCACTACGGCTAAGACCCTGTATGAGGATGTTCCTTGCCTTAGCATTTGCCTCAACGTTAGCCATATTACCGGCCGTGACGTTTTCATCAATAGGAACCTCATACGGGAGTTTCACCTTCTGTCATATCAAGAAGCCCTGAGTAGTGATGTATGACTCCATCCGCGACTTCAAAAATAGAAAATCAACTCTAGAGAAAATGGAGGGCTTGGTGGAATACTTGTCCATCGCCATGGCTCTTGAGACCGGTCAAGATCAATGGAAGAGCAAAACCGGCTCTGATACCAATTGAAGGACCGAAATGGCGATTTGAGGGGGTGAATGATCCCAAACAAAATTTTCTCCACTCAAAATGACCAATCAAGCCCACAGACAAATCAATCAAACGGAGCAAATGGGAAGGAGTAACTGCTCTGTATGGGCGGTGCTACTGTTGGGACCCGAATCTGCAAATCCGGACCTTCTGTGTATTCCGTGCTAGTCCAGGATCACGCTAGCACACACAGTCTTTACAGGGTTGCACATCGCAGACATTCACAGCGATATAAAAATAAATAGTGCAACACTTATATAAACTGAGTTGTACGACCTTATGGTCTCCTTACATAAAAACAGCCACGCAGGGCTTACATTATTCAGAGTAAACGAAATAGCAGCGGAACAAAATAAATATCGTGGAAGCGTTCATCTTGCCACAGGCAACCGACTGGGCTTGCCCCCTAATTGCTCGGATCCTCAATGTACTCCTCCCAGGCTGGTGTAGACTCCTCCACTGATGTTGGTGTTGATAAGCAAGGAGGGTGAGTACACAAGGCACTCAACAAGTAATGCACTAATGCAACGCTATTACTATATGCAAAGCTTATTCCAAAGGATTGGCTTAATTGGTTCTTTTGCATCAAACAACATTTGTAAACCAAAGATTTTATTTAGATTAAAGCGTTAAAATAGTTATGATAGTACTAATTTCTTCAAAGAGTTTTTCTTCAAGATTCTCGGCACAAATTTTAATTCATTTTTAACATTGGCACACACCACCCTTTCCACATTTTTATTTATGAAGATCTACCCTTGATCAGACTCCCGAGCAATGCTCATTACATGAGCACGGCTATTCAATAGTTTTGACACTCTGCAGAGGTTGTACACTTTACCCACAAGATACAAACCGCCACCACACATGTGATTGTCCGCAACAAAGCTTTTCAGAACCTCCGCTTAACCAAAGAACCTCTCCAGATTGCCTTCAATATCACTTCCTCACACAGAGCCGAAGTATAGGACAGGCCAAACACTGTTGGATGGGCACCAAGCCGTAGCACAGGTACGCTCCCCCGTGCAGTCACCCCAAGGTATCAGAGGAAAGTTATCAGAACCCTAATCAACTAGGTCTGTCCCATACCAGACATGTGGTTGTACGGGTGACTCAGATCAAAGGCTTGCAAGGTGAAGTCCTTAACTGACCAACGCAAGACTTCCAACACTTAACAGTGGCACACAGCCCATTGTGGCACACAGACTCACAACACTCATCAACCCAATGCCACACAGGCCCACCTGGCACACAGCCTCTTGCCATTTGCCCCAGTCTAAATCATTTCCCTCCCAGTTGACTATTGTGCAACACATGCCATCAATAACTCAACATCGGTATGGAACCACACAGGTCTCCATACTTCAATGTCATCAGGTGGCAACATCACACCACTTTCAAAATACATTCAATATTCCATTAGTCAAAATTGTAGCATTTTTCCGAAAGATTATTCATGATTCGTTGCCAGGCTAAGCATCTATTCACGGTCTAGCCTCCCGTGTTGGCATAGTATTAACATCCAACTAATATAATCAATCTTAGGGTGACAATGATTTAGGGCATACAATTAATAATTTCAAGGTGGCATAACAAAATGGGTTGATTAACTACATTATCCCTAATTAATTTAAATTCATTTTTAATAAATAAGCATGCATAATTTCAAAGCATAAATTACATTTTAAAATATGGGATCAAAATGATCAAAGCATTACTTGCCTTCAAAGAGTTGATGGTCGTGTTCCGAAGCTTGGTCATGGGCGACGAACTCTTCCTCGAAACCTTCCGGCAAATTTGCGTCTACGAGTACAAACAAAATATGCAATAAATAGCTAATACAGAAGACTAACTTTCCTCAAAAATTCAAATAAAATTCATCATTAAATAGGTCACAATTTTATGAATTTTTAGAAATTTTAATCACCCAAATCCGAGTTAAAATGCAAAAGTTATACCCATTTGAAGTTTGAATAAAATCTGAAAATACAGAAATTAGAAAATCCGATTTTTCCAAATTATTTTTATACTCAAAAAATCGTATTTATGATGTCAGCATCACATCATGATGACGTCAGCACAGAAAATAATTTCGGCCAAACTATATTTATATATAAAAATATTTATGACGTCAGCGATGACGTCAGCATGACACGTGGCAGCCTCTGGTGCCACCACATCGCCTCGGTCTATGGGCTCGGTTCATGGCTCGGCTCTGGTCTACCGTGGACTCGGTCCACCAGAACAGCGTCTCCACGCAGCAAGATCTGAGCCGTTCATTGAATCAACGGCCAGATCCACGCGTCAGCCGCACTGCCTCGAATCCATGCGACACGCGTCGCGCATTCGACGGTCGCTCGGATCCGACGGCTAGATCCCATGCACTGACTCGGCGACGCATCGCATTCTACGCCTCCACGCGTCGCGCATCCGACGAAAACCCTGGATCCGACGGCTGGATCTCGCGCACGTTCGGCAGCGTCTCGGTTCACGCGCGGCCACGTGGCAAGATCGCAGCGGCATGCTCGAAATCGATGGCTGGATCTGGTCTCTGCCCCGGTCAAAATGCCCACGTGTCGGCACGCGATTCGGCGAGGGTACGGCACCATCACCACCGCACGTTCAAATCTAAACGGCGCGGATCCTTAGGGCAAAACCAGATCCAATCTCTACCGTTTAGATCTAATCTAACGGCCCACGGTACCCGAGCGGTTTACTGTTCACCCTAGCGACGTGGCGCAATCTCACGCGTTCACTAACGATCCAACGGCTGAGATCTAAACAAGCACCGAAACTAAATCTAATCACCACCGTTCAATCTAGATCTAACGGTCAAGATTAACGCTGGGTACGAAAAGGGAGCAGCTACGTGGACGTACCAGAACCGTGCGATGCAGATCGAACGGTCGACGGAGCTCGGTGAAGGCGACAGCGATGAGGAAACGAAGGTTGCCGGAACTGGGGAAGACGACGCAGCCAACGGCGCTACGGGGCTTTTTCGACGAGAAGAAGTGGTCCACTCAATGCGGCTTGCTTCGGTGAACTCGGGACGGGGTCGGAGCACGGCGGAGCGGCTCGGAAGACGATGAGAGGAAGTAAAAACAACGGCGGCGAGGGAAAGCAACTACGGCGAGCTACAGTAGGCGCTAGAGGGGGTCTCGGCGTGCGTGCAAGGAGTCAAACTGAGCGGCGTTGAGTCCTCTGCAGAACGCGCTCATCAACGCGGCTTAAAGGGCCTCGACGTGTGCGCTACAGGCGACGAAATGAGCGGAAACGGTCGGCGGCATTAGCTCCAGTGATCTCGCGAAGACGACCGACGTGGCGCAATCCTGGACGTCCGCGCAGCGAATATCCGACGGCGCATGCGTTCTGCGACTTGGCGCAATGGCAGCCGCGGAATTCTGATCGGACGGCTCGAGCGCGCAGCGACTAGGTTTTCAGCAACTGAATGGCGGTAAGACGCGACAAGAACGGGCTCGACCATTATCATTCATTCGATTTTTAAAACATTTCTGATTAAAAATAAATCAGATAAATAAACAAAGCCAAAATAAATTCTAGAAAATACTTTGAGACATTTGGAACTCATATAAAATATTTTCAATAAAACTTTGTATAAACTTTTGCATGAATTTATTGAAATTCAAGAGAGGTCAGAAATAAGTAAATCCAATTTAAATTCTAATAAATTCTCAGAAATTCTCAAAAATAAAAAATACTTCAAAATTTAAATTAGAGCAAATTTTAGGGTGTTACAAACCTCTCCCCCTAAACAGAATCTTGTCGCCGAGATTTAGAGCTGTCTACAGAAATAGGTTAGGGAACTCCTTCTTCAGATCTTCTTCACGTTCCCACGTTGCTTCACTTTCTGAATGGTTGCTCCACTGAACTCGCAGGCGTGTTGACTTGTTCCTTGTCTCTCCGCCCATTATGTCCGAATCTTCATCTGATGCTCTTTGTAAGTTAGGTCTTCTTGCACTCGATTGCCTCTAACTGTTTGCTCTTCCGTACTCAAGACACTTCTTGATTGTGATATATGGAATACATCATGCACTCCGCCAAAGGCTGCGGTAACTCCAAGCGATATGCAACTTCACCTCTGCGGCTCAAGATCTTGAACGCCCAACATATCTGGTGCGAGCTTCCCTTTGCGTGGAATCTTCTAACTCCTTTGAGTGGCGTGACTCGAGATATACATAATCTTCGTGTTCAAAGCTCAATTCCTGCGACGGTTGTCGTGATAGCTTTTCCGCCTTGATGGGCAATCTTTAGTCTTTCTCGATCATGGCGATTTGTCTTCCGCTTTTGCAGACATCCGGCCAAAAACATGTCGCTCAATTGTCTCATTCCAATTCAATGGTGTTCGACAGATCGACCATCTGAGCTTCAAATGGAGACATCTGTAAACTCGCTTGATAATCATTATTATTGTAATCAACTCAAGATAAGGCAAGCACTTGTCCCATGAAGTAGAATATGCTAAAGCACATGCCCTCAAGATATCTTCCAAATTTGGTTGACTCTCTCGGCTTGACCATCTGTCATGGATGGTATGTCAGATCAAGTTCAAACGAGTCCCCATTGCTTCATGTAGCTTACCCCAAAATCTGGAGGTAAATTGGGTACCTCTGTCCGACACTATCTTCTTCAGTACTCCATGCAAACAGACAATTCTTGCTATATAAAGTTCTGCTAACCGGTCTCCAGAATAAGTGGTCTTTACCGGTATAAAGTGTGCAACTTTAGTTAAGCGATCCACTATGACCCATATGGAATCATATCTGTCTTGAGTTCTGGGCAACCCGGTTATGAAATCCATACCAATTTCTTCCCATTTCCATTCAGGTATCCTTAGGGGTTGTAATTGTCCTGCTGGTCTCTAGTGCATAGCTTTGACTCTTTGGCATATGTCACATAATGCAACATATTCGGCGACTTCCCGTTTCATGCTTGGCCACCAAAACCTTTCTTTTAAATCTTGATACATTTTTGCACTTCCTGGATGAATTGAGTACTTGGAGTCATGGACCTCCTCCAAAATTAACTGCTTCAAATCCTTTTTGTTCGGCACACAAATGCGCTCTTTAAACCACATAGTACCTTGCTCATCCAGTTTGAAATCCTTTGCCTTGCCTGCATCCATCTTTTCCTTAATTCTCTTGATTTTGTTGTCATTTTTTTTGCCCTTCCCTGATCTGATCTTCCAGGGTAGGTTTTACTCCCAAGGTAGCCAAAAATCCTTCCGGTACCACTTCCAATCCTAGCTTCTGGAAATCCTTACACAATTCTGCCTGACTTGTTTTCAACAGCATATTTACACTGTGGTTCTTTCGCTCAAGGCATCCGCCACCACGCTGGCTTTGCGGGATGGTAATGAATTCCAACATTATAATCTTTGATTAACTCAAGCCATCTTCTTTGCCTCATATTCAGGTCAGCTTGCGTGAAGATATACTTAAGACTTTTATGATCGGTATACACTTCACATCTGTTTCCAATGAGATAGTAATGCCATATTTTTAGGGCATGCACTACAGCAGCTAATTCTAAATCATGAGTCGGATAGTTCTCCTCATGTGGCCTCAATTGCCTCGATGCATATGCTATTACCTTTCGGTTTTGCATCAATACACATCCCAATCCTTGACGTGATGCATCACAATAGATGTCGAAGCCTTGATGAACGTTAGGTAAAACTAATACAGGTGCTGATGTTAATCGTTTCTTCAACTCCTGAAAACTCTTCTCACACTCAGGTGTCCATAAGAATTTCTTTTCTTTCTTTAACAATTGCGTAAGGGGTCTCGCAATCGTGGAGAATCCTTCGATGAAACGTCGGTAATATCCCGCCATTCCAAGGAAACTACAGATTTGGGTTACCGTCTTTGGTTGTTCCCAATGTAATACTGTCTCCACTTTCTTTGGATCTACCGCAACTCCTTCTGCAGTCATTATGTGTCCAAGAAATTCAACCTTATTCTTCCAGAAATCACATTTACTAAATTTTGCAAACAATCGTTGTTCCCTTAATTTCTCAAGGACTAGCCTTAAATGTTCGGCGTGCTCTTCCTTCGCCTTGGAATAAATAAGGATATCATCAATAAACACGACGATTTAACTTATCCAAGTATTCCATGAAAACCTTATTCATTAAGTTCATGAAATATCTTGGTGCATTTGTCAAACCAAAAGACATCATCAGTAAACTCGTAATGTCCATATCTTGACGAGAATGCGTCTTGTAATATCCTCCGATTGGATCTTCAATTGATGGTATCCTCGATCGAAGATCAATCTTGAGAAGACTCTGCTCCCTCAATCGATCAAAAGATCGCCGATCCCGGTAGCGGATATTTATTCTTTATCGTCACATCATTTAGTGCACGATAGTCTATACACATCCTAAAACTCCCGTCCTTCTTCTTGACAAACAAGACAGGTGCTCCCCATGGCGATGAACTAGGTTTTATAAATCCTTTTTCCAGCAGCTCCTCAATTTGCTTCTTCATTTCCACTAATTCCTCTGTGGACATCCTGTAGGGTCTCTTAGCTATTGGAGCTATCCCTGGAACAAGCTCTATCACGAACTCGATATCTCTATCTGGCGGCATTCCAGGTAAATCTTCCGGGAAAACATCCGGATATTCATTGACTATGGAAACTTCCTCCAAGCTGCCGATCTTCATGTTGTTGACCATTAATTGTCCATCCGTACTGTTTTTGCTTCAAATTCAACCCTTCTCCCTTCCGGGCTCTCTATTGATATAACTCTTTTTCCGCAGTCCAGCACTGCCTTGTGTTTGGTTAACCAATCCATTCCCAGGATAACATTCAGGGTTTGGGTATTCAATATAATTAGGTTCGCTAGGAACTCTATTCCATTAATTATTAGCCTTACCCCAGAACATCCTATATTGGATCGGAGTTCTGATCTAGGGGATTGGACTATAAGTACACACTTAAGTTCCACAATATCCAAATTATTGCGAATTGCAAAATCTTGAGAAACAAATGAATGTGATGCTCCGGAGTCAAATAAAACAGTAGCTGGTGCTGAGTTTACTAGGAAATTATCCAGTACAACGTCCGTGGCGTTCTGGACTTCATCCGTTGTAATGTGGTTGACATGGCCTCGTGCAGTTCCTTGAGATGGAGTTGCTGATGACGCTGCTCCGCGGTTCACGTTCGGCGCTGGAGTCCTTGTAGGTGTATTCCCAAGGTTAAATTGGATCGGGGTGACACCTCCCTTCTTTGGGCAGTTGTTGGCGAAGTGCCCCAACTCGTTGCAGTGATAACAACGCCTTCCTCCTGCCTGCGAGGTTCCTCCAGTCTGTACCACAGTTCTGGCTGGAGTTTGGGCATTCTGACCCACTGGACGATTTACCGACAGTGGTACCCTGTCACTGCCTCTAGGTTGGTACCGGATGAACTGTTGGGGTGCTGTCCTCTGCCTCTGCTGACCCTGACGACCTCCTTGTTGCGCCATTCTGCGCTTTCTATTGTCATCCAACTCTCGGCGCTTGTCCTCCAAAATAAGAGCCTTGTTAACTAGCTCTTGCAAGTCAGGGAATGTGTGGGTGATCAGTCCCACCTGCAATCCCGCGTTTAATCCCTTCATAAAGCGGGATTGTCTGGCCTTATCTGTAGCTACGTCTTCTGGTGCGTAGCGTGCCAACTGGGTAAACTTATTCAGGTAATCGGCCACTAATTGGCCACCCTGCTTGAGGCTCCGAAATTCCTCTTTCTTAAGATCCATGATACCCTCGGTTACATGGTATTGGCGGAAAGCTGAGGTGAATTCCTCCCATGTGATTTCTTGGGGATTCTCATGTGTAGCACAGAAATTCTCCCACCATTCTGCGGCGGTTCCCTCTAGCTGGTGAGAGGCATAGAGTACCCTCTCATGTCCCATACACTGGGTTATGTACAGCTTCCTTTCGATTGTCCTTAGCCAATCGTCCGCTTCCATCGGATTGGCGTTGCCAGAGAAGGTGGGTGGATGAGTTCGCATAAACTCTGACAACTTTGAGTAGGGGTGTGGTCCATGGTTACCCCTAGGTTGAACATTCACAGCAGCCTGATTGGATATTTGCTGCATGGTCTGTACCATCGTGTTCATAAGTTGAGTTTGGGCAGCCAGAAGGCTCCCAGATTCTGCATATCGACTTGCGGCGGTTGAGGGATTGGCTCCTCATTCTGGTTGTCAGCCTGATTCACTCCACTTCCGCTGGCTCCAATGTTTCCGCGAGTCCTCACCATCTGTTGCAAACTTCCAGGGTTAAGAAAAGAAGAAAGCATAGACAAGTAAAAGAACTTATGTGGGGGAAACAGGTGTAACTTAAATTATTTAGCAATTTTATTGATGTAATATAAGGTAGTATGGTTGCTCACAAGTGCCTAAGGGCAATGCAACACATACGAAACACTCTCAACCAAAAACAAGTAAGCAACGTAGGACTCCGCAACGACTCACACCTAATGGTGACTCTGAAGCAAAAGACGCGACTCAAACACTCGAGTCTCGACACTACACTCGACTAGACTCGATCACTCATCGAGCCAACCCGGCTGCGGCTCCCCGTGAGCATACACCGGTGGGTGCTCTAGCATCGGGGCGAACTGGTCCTGATGACCTACTGCAGCTGGTGCAAATCACCCCATCGACTTCATCGTCCAGGGTCGCTCGCTTCTGTCGGCCGGCGGCTCGTGACCGGTGCCTCTGCTCTGCTCCTCCGATCGGATCGTGCAGCTCCAAGACTGGCTCAAGCTCGGGTGCATATAGAGCCATCTCCAACTCCTGGATCTTCTGCATGGATTGAGCTAAGCCCTCCCACAGTTGAGTCCTTGCCTCCGTGACCTCGTCGTGGGTCCTCTGTAGCTCCTGGACCGTCTCGTCCAAGGCGTCCTCCTGGGCGATGACATACCTCGCCAGGTGAGTGATCGTGGCATCCTCCTCCAAGAGCTCCACCCTGTCAAAGCGATTATCTCGGTGCGGGTGGTGACGAAAGACGGTGTCCTCCAATTCTGCAGAGTAGGTGCGGGCAATCGCCAGACGCGGGACGTGTTGCCTCTCGGATCCCGCCTCAAAAGAAGACCTCCTGATCGTGATGTAGATAGGACGGCTCGCCCTTGTCCTCTCCCGGTCATATACTGTAATCTTGACGTCCCAGGCGATATCAAGTCCTGCCCGTATCACTGTGGTCCCCCGATAAAGCGGTCATCAAACCTCCGAGCAGCAGTGCATCATACACCATAACTCGTAGCAGAACCTACGGGCGCTCTCCATACGTGTGGATCATCCTCATACGCCAAAATAGACCTCGCTTAAATTAAATGTAAAATAATAATAAGAATTCAAAGATAGGTATGAAGCAAAGGAGAAAAGATAAGTCGAGATTTCATTGATATTCTTGCTCAAGTTGATTAAGTCTTAGAAAATAGTTTTATCCTCCTAGGTACTACTAATCTAGTTTAGGTCAAGACCTACAACACCGCTGCTCGATACCACCTCCGTCGGGACTGAATGAAATCCGACCCTCTGTGTATCCCGTGCTAGTCCAGGATCACGCTAGCACACACAGTCTTTACAGGGTTGCACATCACAGACATTCACAATGATATAAAAATAAATAGTGCAACACTTATATAAACTGAGTTGTACGACCTTATGGTCTCCTTACATAAAATCAGCCACGCAGGGCTAACATTATTCAGAGTAAACGAAATAGCAGCGGAACAAAATAAATGTCGTGGAAGCCTTCATCTTGCCACAGGCAACCGACTGGGCTTGCCCCTAATTGCTCGGATCCTCAATGTACTCCTCCCAGGCTGGTGTAGACTCCTCCACTGATGTTGGTGTTGATAAGCAAGGAGGGGTGAGTACACAAGGCACTCAACAAGTAATGCACGGAATGCAACGCTATTACTATATGCAAAGCTTATTCCAAAGGATTGGCTTAATTGGTTCTTTTGCATCAAACAACATTTGTAAACCAGTATTTTATTTAGATTAAAGCAGTAAAATAGTTATGATAGTACTAATTTCTTCAAAGAGTTTTTCTTCGAAGATTCTCGGCACACAGCCTTAACAGTTCATTTTTAACATTGGCACACAGCCACCCTTTTCACATTTTTATTTATGAAGATCTACCCTTGATTTGTAATCCCGAGCAATGCTCATTACCACGAGCACGGCTATTCAATAGTTTTGATACTCGCAGAGGTTGTACACTTTACCCACAAGATACACCGCCACCACACAGTGATTGTGCGCAACAAAGCTTTTCAGAACCTCTACCTTAACTAAAGAACCTCTCGGTGTTGCCTTCACTATCACTTCCTCACACAGAGCCAAGTATAGGACGGGCCAAACACCATTGGATGGGCACCAAGCCGTAGCACGTGTACGCCCCGCATGAGATACACCCGTGCACTGTCACCACAAGGTATCAGAGGAAAGATATCAGAACCCTAATCAACTAGGTCTGTCCCATACCAGACATGTGGTTGTATGGGTGACTCAGATCAAAGGCTTGCAAGGTGAAGTCCTTAACTGACCAAGGCAAGACTTCCAACACTCAACAGTGGCACATAGCCCATTGTGGCACACAGACTCACAACACTCATCAACCCAATGCCACACAGGCCCACCTGGCACACAGCCTCTTGCCACTTGCTCCGGTCTAAATCATTTCCCACCCAGTTGATTATTGTGCAACACATGCCATCAATAACTCAACATCGGTATGGAACCACACAGGTCTCCATACTTCAATGTCATCAGGTGGCAACATCACACCACTTTCAAAAATACATTCAATATTCCATTAGTCAATATTGTTGCATTTTTCCGAAAGATTATTCATGATTCGTTGCCAGGATAAGCATCAATTCACGGTCTAGCCTCTCGTGTTGGCATAGTATTAACATCCAACTAATATAATCAATCTTAGGGTGACAATGATTTAGGGCATACAATTAATAATTTCAAGGTGTCATAACAAAATGGGTTGATTAACTACATTATCCCAAATTAATTTAAATTCATTTTTAATAAATAAGCATAACAATTAATAATTTCAAGGTGGCATAACAATTAATAATTTCAAAGCATAAATTACATTTTAAAATCTAGGATCAAAATGATCAAAGCATTACTTGCCTTCAAAGAGTTGCTGGTCGTGTTCCGAAGCTTGGTCTTGCGCGACGAACTCTTCCTCGAAACCTTCCGGCAAATTTGCGTCTACGCGTACAAACAAAATATGCAATAAATAGCTAATACAGAATACTTAATTTCCTCAAAAATTCAAATAAAATTCATCATTAAATAGGTCACAATTTTATGAATTTTTAGAAATTTGAATCACCCAAATCCGAGTTAAAATGCAAAAGTTATAACCATTTGAAGTTTGAATAAAATCTGAAAATACAGAAATTAGAAAATCCGATTTTTCCAAATTATTTTTATACTAAAAAAATCGTATTTATGATGTCAGCATCGCATCATGATGACGTCAGCACAGAAAAGAATTTTGGCCAAAATATTTTTATATATAAAAATATTTATGACATCAGCGATGGCGTTAGCATGACACGTGGTAGCCTTTGGTGCCACCACGTCGCCTCGGTCTATGGGCTCGGTTCACGGCTCGGCTCTGGTCTACCGTGGACTCGGTCCACCAGAACAGCGTCTCCACGTGGCAAGATCTGAGCCGTTCATTGAATCAACAGCCAGATCCACGCGTCACCCGCACTGCCTCGAATCCATGCGACACGCGTCGCGCATTCGACGGTCGCTCGGATCCAACGGCTGGATCCCATGCACTGACTCGACGACGGATCGCATTCTGCGCCTCCACGCGTCGCGCATCCGACGGAAACCCCGGATCCGACGGCTGGATCTCGCGCACGTTCGGCAGCGTCTCGGTTCACGCGCGGCCACGTGGCAAGATCGCAGCGGCACGCTCGAAATCGATGGCTGGATCTGGTCTCTGCCCCAGTCAAAATGACCACGCGTCGGCATGCGATTCGGCGAGGGTACGACACCATCTCCACCGCACGTTCAAATCTGAACGGCGCGGATCCTTAGGGCAAAACCAGATCCAATCTCTACCGTTTAGATCTAATCTAACGGCCCACGGTACCCGAGCGGTTTACTGTTCACCCTAGCGACGTGGCGCAATCTCACGCGTTCACTAACGATCCAACGGCTGAGATCTAAACAAGCACCGAAACTAAATCTAATCACCACCGTTCATCTAACGGTCAAGATTAATGCTGGGTACGAAAAGGGAGCAGCGATGTGGACGTACCAGAACTGTGCGATGCAAATCGAACGGTCGACGGAGCTTGGTGAAGGAGACGGCGGCGAGGAAACGAAGGTTGCCGGAGCTGGGTAAGACGACGCAGCCAACGGCGCTACGGGGCTTTTCCGGCGAGAAGAAGTGGTCCACTCAATGCGGCTTGCTTCGGTGAACTCGGGACGGGGTCGGAGCACGGCGGAGCGGCTCGGAAGACGATGAGAGGAAGCAAAAACAACGGCGGCGAGGGAAAGCAACTACGGCGAGCTACAGCTGGCGCTAGAGGGGGTCTCGGCGTGCGTGCAAGGAGTCAAACTGAGCGGCGTTGAGTCCTCTGCAGAACGCGCTCATCAACGCGGCTTAAAGGGCCTCGACGTGCGCGCTACAGGCGGCGAAACGAGCGGAAACGGTCGGCGGCATTAGCTCCGGTGATCTAGCGAAGACGACCGACGTGGCGCAATCCTAGACGTCCGCGCAGCGAAGATCCGACGGCGCACGCGTTCGGCGACGTGGCGCAACGGCAGCCACGGAATTTTGATCGAACGGCTCGAGCGCGCGGCGACTAGGGTTTCTGCGCAGCTGGGCCGGCGGCACGCACAGTAACGGGCTCGGCCCATTACTGTTCATTCGATTTTTAAAACATTTCTGATTAAAAATAAATCAGATAAATAAATAAAGCCAAAATAAATAGCAAAAATACCCGAAAAAATCCAAATAAATTCTAGAAAATACTTTGAGACATTTGGAACTCATATAAAATATTTTCAATAAACCTTTGTATAAACTTTTGCAAGAATTTATTAAAATTCAAGAGAGGTCAGAAATAAGTAAATCCAATTTAAATTCTAATAAATTCTCAGAAATTCTCAAAAATCAAAAATACTTCAAAATATAAATTAGAGCAAATTTTAGGGTGTTACAGCTACTGTAGGGAGACCAGTAGCACCGGAGGCCGATAGTACCGCACAATGGGTGGTAGCACCGAAATCACGAACAACAGCAAGAACAAAGCCTGAAAACAGCATGATAGAAGAAAATTTTGAGGAATCTTTTGATCGGTTGAACAAAAACTCATAAAACTTGGTAGATGTGATATTAAGGATGTCAGGAACTTATTCCAACCTTCAATCGCAAAGATTGATGTCAAAGTTTTGACCTTTCTACCTAGGAAGGAAAAACACACGAAGTTCAGACAAAGCATAATAACTTGATCTTGGACTTGCTTATGGGGTTTTGATGATCAAGATGATCTTGGACAACTTTCCACTTGTCACAGAAAGCAATAACTCAAGTCAAAATCTCCGCAAACACGATCTACAAGAATGAATTACTCAAGAATACAAGATCGGTTTCTTGCAAGAAAGAACACAAGATTTGCCTAGATGATTGGGATATGGTCTGAAGAAGACTCATCCATCAATCATACATCCTCAGCACAAGATCCACGAGCATTTAGAAGGAGGGGAAGCAAATCCAAAATATGCAAGACTCAAATTGCAAGAATGTAAATTGCAAAATTTAATTGCTAAATTTAAATGCATAAAGTAAATTCAAGCATAAGAGAAAATAGTTTTTATTCCTGCAAGGGAGGTTTACAAAGCCTCACAACAAAGTGGGCAAAAAGCTCAACGGAGCCAAAACCTCTAAAACCTTCAAGAGAAGGAAGGCCACCCTCCCCCTCCATTTATACTACCTACAAGTCACCCTCCACCCTTGGATGAGATCCTTCTGCCCTAAGGACCATCATTAAGGGTTAGGATGACTCCCACACACAGCCTTACATGGGCTAATCTGAAACACAACAAGCACACCAGGTTTTCAAGGCTTGCTAACTAGACCCGCTACTCTATCACCTAGACTGCGATCTGACGACCCTCCTTGATTCGAGTAGCTCTTAGCTAGCATCTCATCCATTCCTTATCTTCTGATTTCGCAGCGACTCCGTCTCCGATCATCTTCCGATGATCCTCGACCGTTTGGACCTTCGACGCACCTCGCCTAGTCCCAATCATCCTTCGCCTCACTATGACCTAGCACCATCATCCTGCAACCATTAAAAACAATGAAACACATCACATAGCATTGCCCACTTTGCTTAAAATCGAGTCGATGAGTCGATATCGAGCATCGAGTAACTCTACTCGATACTTATCGATTCTCACTCTACTCGAGTCACTCGACCACAAGCTGACGGGGGGCATTACTCGATCAAACCAGAACTTGGCAGTAATCAAACTAACCCACCGCTCAACCTAGCAGCATCCCTACTCGATACTTCTCAATCCTAACTCTAGTCGAGTCACTCGACCAATGGTCTTCGACCAGCCAAAGTCCAGACCACTCGAGGTCCGACCACTAATCTTCGACCAGGACAGACTCAAATCAAACTCAACCTTGAGCACTAGAAGCTCGAATACAGTCAATTACTCATCACACACTTGGGTAGACCCCGACATGGTCTTTTAGATTGAAATCTCGTTTCGCTCTAAATATCGTCTATGGCTGGAGAACAAAATCCCGATGATATTTATAAATTTTGGACAAACTGCAAAAATGGATTTTCAAATCCGTTTTTATCGAGAAAACCGAAATTTCGGTCGGTTTTGCTGAGATCTCGGCTATATTTGCTCAAACGTTGTCAAAAAATTTTGAACTTTTTTTGGATGTTCCTCACACATTAGTGATGTTACCGTAAAAATTCTAGATGATTATCAAATCTGACGAATTTTTAAAAATTCAAACATTGCAGCTGTCCTGATAAAACGCTGACCGACAAGTTTGAACCGAATGAAAAATGAAAGAAACCATGTTAGAAAATTTTGATTTTTTTTGTGCACAGCTATGATGCATCAATAATGTGTCCATAAAATATTAAGATGATGATCAAGCTTCATGAATTGTTAAAAATTCGTACAGTGCTACTGTCAAGATAAAAGCCATACCGGCAAATTTCAACCAAATGAAAAATGGTACAAACCACGTTAGAAAATTTTGAAAATTTTTGTGGATGTTTCTAATGTATCCTTAATGTTTCTATAAAATTTTAATATGATGATCAACCTTCAACAAGTTCCAAAAATTCTTAGAGCTACGTCCTGATAAAAGCCTAATGGTCAATACATAGATTTGTTTTAATAATAAAAAAGGTGTAAAATTTTTGAAAATTTTGCAGAAGGGTTATAAGGAAATTATTAAGATCTCAAAAAAATTTTGAATCATGATCACATACCTGTGAATTTATTAAATTCTTACAAGTGCATTGTACCATTTATGTTCTTTCTGTTTTTGATTTTTGAAATATAACAAATGAAGTTCAATGAATACATAGATTTGATTGAGTAAACAAAAAAAGTTTAATTTTTTTAAAAAAATTTATAATGGTACTGAGGAAATTATTAAGCTCTCATAAAAATTTTCAACCATGATCACACTCGAAATTTTTTGTAAAATTCTGACAAGATTATTGTCCCAATTATGTTCATTCTGTTTTGGATTTTTTAAAGATAACAAATGAAGTTAAATCATTTTGAAAATTTTTATGTATGACCCTAATATTCTTAGTATGGTATCATAAATTTTTCACTTCATGATAAATCATGTACAATTTTATAAAAATCCAACAGTTATTTTGCAGTTTTTAAAAAAAGTTTAAAAATTCATTTTTTCAACAAATTTTCATAGGAGATGACTTTCTTAATGGTTATTGATCAATTTCCGGTCAAATCGGGTCAAAAAACATCAAAAACTAGTCAAAAACCCCGAGATCTCGATGAGATTTCCGAGATTACCGTAGCAATTTAAATTTTTTTACTCTTGCCGGTATTTCAAAACTCGTCCACCTCCGGTAAGTGAGATCTCGTGAAATTTCGACGAGATTTTAATCCTTGGTTCTAACTTGGTTGCCAATACAGTGGTGCCTTTTGTTTCTGTTAGGTCCTCAATTCTCTTGCACCAAAAAATGGAACCAGTACCATAAGAAGTTGCCAGTCTCTACTTCCAGTAGGTGATGCAGTTCTTTTTAATTTGGTGCTGACAAAGTTGGTGATGGGGAGCAGTGGCGGACTTAGAAATTTTTCGTTGGGGGTCCATACTTTACGCGTACAACTTTTAATCTTTTAGAATTATTTTGTAACATCGTAAATCCAACACATATATTTGAAATTTGCTAAAAGCATAATATTAATAGTTCTAAGGTCTTAAAAATCCCAAACCACTAAAATCGAAACCAATTTGATCAATAAATTTGATCCATCAGAGAAGTGATATTGTACCCGTATACCCCTAGTACCGCCCCCGAGGGAGACCATAATTGACATCGTTATTTATTATGTGTACTGATTATGTTGTGTACTGATTATGTTGCAAAATCCTAACAAAGACCCAGAAGATTAGGCAAGCTAATTAAGCACATTTTGAGAGCACAAATATTTCTTCCTCTTTTGCTCACATAATTTTTTTGAGTTAATGGTCACATAATTCTTCCCCAGAGTATCAACTGGAAAGCACGGTTACAGAATGATTGTCAACATTTTAGCCACTGTATTCTTGTAAAGTTGTAAACACTAGAAAAAAGGGGAAACTATCAGCAGGATTGTCACTAATCTTGCTTCAATGCCTAACATGTAAGCAAAAATACCAATTAAAGTCTTAAAAAGTTAAGAAATGATGGAAACGGGGAAATGATAATGCTCAGATAAACCATCTTGTCTGATACTAAAACTCACCGCTAGTAATCGCTGGGTAATAATGTTCTTGTGGAAATGTAATACCCTCAAAATTTGCATATTTTTTGGTTTAATTAATATTTAGAATTTTCTTCTAATTTCGCTGATTTTTATGGATTTTATAAAGCCGTTTTTGCCATTTTCAGTTTTACAAAAAGAATTTTTGTAGAAAATTTAAAATATTAAAAATTACGAAAATAATTTTATTGTGTTAGAAATATTCTAAAGTATTTTGGAGATGTTTTCTAGAATTTTTGGACACATTTTGCTATTTTATCCGAGCCTATTTTTTTCTCAGCATTAAATAACTCAAAAAAAGACCCTCCCCTGACAGTGGGACAGGCCTTTCTTCTAGCTGCAGCCAAAGTCCAGAACGTCCAGAGAGAGCTCATTCTCTCTTGCCTTCATTAAAGCTGACTTTTGAGCTTCCAAATCATCGTGATTTTCGCATCGAAACGCTCCAAATAATCATGCAATCAAATCCTCCACCGAGGAGACCCACATCCTCAGGCTGTGATGGTTGTTCCACGTGATACACGTAGTCCACGAGTTTCTCAAATTTTGAGTGTGCCAGGGTATACCTGGCACACCCCTGGTTCAGCCCATTATGGGGAGACGAAGAGTAGGCGTAGAAGTATATATATCAAGACATAGATGGAGTGAGAGCTCAACTTGTTAGGGTTTATGGGCATTAGATAGAGACATCAGAAGGGAGCATTCAATCCAACCAGATTAATGTTTTGAGGCAAGACGTCTGCTGCAGACCTGTAGTGATACCTCATCTGCCTAACAAAATGACCTTTTGTTTTACTTCTGGGCCAGCTTGGATCAAGTCTTCCAAGGGGGGAAATGTTGGTACTCATGGACTAGCGGTATGGGTTATGCCTACTTAATTTGTGATGAGCTAGCTGATTGGTCTAACATATGGGTTTATAATAGTACTTCCTTTATCTACAAAAGAATATCATTTTGGGATTAACACAGTTTAACAAATTCAAGTTTAACCGCTATTTTTTATTGTAATAGATTTATAAACCTAGTAAAATTACACTTTACGAAAGTTCTTTTCGAGACAAATCTATACATACCACTTTCATGTGTTCAATATAAATACTAGAAAAGATATTAATAACTAAAGTTTAAAGATTTTAACAGCACTTACCATAAAACACATTCTTTTGTGACTGAAGGAGTACTATGCTTGTGGGTCATATTTGCCAGTGTGTGCGGGAGAAGTATACACTACTACAGAATGGTACATCACTATCGCTTCATCTGTGTCAGTTCTAAAGTTTTTAGGAAAAAACGATTGTGATAGATGACTTAGGGGAGGCATTAATAATAATCACTATCGGTTCTCAAGTTAGAATTGATTGTGATGTAGCACTGGGAACATCACAATCGGTTCTTATGCGAGAAGTTATAGTGACGTGCATTATCATCCACTACTACAGAAAGGTTTATATTAGACTCCTCTTCACAGACGGTTTCAAAAAACCGTCTGTTATGACAAATATCACAGACGATTCTCTAGTGTAACCGTTAGTGATTTAATCACAGACGGTTCTATTTATGAACCGTCAGTCATATCACAGCCGGTTCTAGTTAAAAGTCGTATGTGATCATATCACGGACGGTTTTAACTAGGAACCGTCTGTGATAAGGTAATATCATAGACGGTTCTAACTAGGAACCTTCTGTGATATGACCTGAGACCCCTATATAGCCATACCAATAGAATTTGTAGCGCCAGATCCATGCGTTTCGTCTCCTGCAAACCCTAGCCCCCGGCAATCCTCCTTCTCGGCGACCTCCTCCCGACGACTTTCGCGAGCACCTACTTCTCCCGTCGGCGAGCACCTCCTTCTCCTCCTCCCGCCGGCTAGCTCCTCGTCCGCGAGCACCTCCTCCTCCCCATCGGCTACCTCCTCGTCATGCAAGCGCACCTCCTCATCGATCTCCGTCGGTGAGTTGTACGTATGAAACCGATATGCTTGACTAGGTTATTGTGTTTGTAAATGACATTTGTGAATGATGTTTGTGAAGATGTTTGTGAATAATCTTTGTGAATGATGTTTAGAAAGAATGAGGCTGTACGTACTAAAGAATTGTAGCTCAAATGCTTGACTAGGGAAACCGATATGCTTGACTAGGGAAACCATTTTGAGTTTGTGAATTGATGATGTTTGTGAATAATGTTTAGAAGGAATGAGCTAGGCTTTATATAGGCGATTCATGATGGTTGAACAAAACTCGATATATAGGATTCATGAGAGGTCAAATATAAAATTCTTAGCAAGCTGCATATATATAGCTTAGCAAGCTTTAATATAATGCCTCATTAGTTTGCTAGCTAGACCTGAGTTATATATATAAGAACATAAAGTTCATATAATCTAGAATTCAACATTAAACTTGTTATATCACACAACGATTGATGTTTTGGAGCTACTATGTATTCAATGTTCAATGCCTCTTTTGTGCCTATACTAGGTGATAATATGTTTGAAACTTATGTACGTGTACATCTCTATCTTGCATCCTTGTACTGAAGTAAACACCTAATTCATTATAATATATTTATGGTAATTAAAGACATGAAAAAGCTGTTAGAAACTAAACAAAAACTCGAAGTGGAGATCGAACAACTGAAGGGGAAATCTGAGATAACAGAAAAGATTTGTGAGATCAAACAAGAACTAAAAGACAAGGATGTTCGTTTGCAAGATATCAAATCCCTTAACACGACACTATCAGTAAGGAACGCAGAGCGAATACAGAGCTGGAAGAAGCTAAAGCTAAGCTTATAGAGGTAATATGAAGGTTTCTAGTACTGAATTCAATGTGGTTACTGTCCTTCTCACAACAACATAATCGCTTTTAATTTGTAGGGATTGAGAGATATGACTGAAGATCAATCGGTTATTGGTGTCAAGCAAATCGGCATTGTACTGGTGTTATGGAACTTCAAAGAGAACCGAGAAGCCTCTATTGCGGAAGCTATGGCACATATGATGGAAGACATGAAAAAACTATAAGGTTTTCTTGTTTGAATTACGAAATAATGTGGTTTCTAGCTGAACACTTATTGATATATTTGTGGTATATATCATATTTTGTTAATTAATGTATTGTTACCTGAACTATGAAATATTTTGTTATCATATTTGTGGTATCATATTTGTGGTAAGGTCTTCTGGCCTTAACTTATGAAATAATGTTTCCTTCTAACTCTCTTGGCAGAACTTCCATGATTAGTATCTAATGTTCGAAATTTTATTCACCTTAGATATTTATGCATTGATATTTTACAAGACACAACCAATAATAGATTTTGCAATTCAATATCAAAACATCCTAGATGCATTGAGGCAACAGCTTGTCTGATGAGAAAATCTCGTGGTACTCTAGAGGCAATTGCGTCACTCTAAATGCAATTGCGTGACGCAATTGCATCTAGAGTACCACGTAGATTTTTCTCATCGCATGTCGTTGCATCAATGCATCTAGGATGTTTTGATATTGAATTGCAAAATCTATTATTGGTTTTGTCTTGTAAAATGTCAATGCATAAATATCTAAGGTGAATAAAATTTCGAACATCAGATACTAATCATGAAAGTTCTGCCAAGAGAGTTAGAAGGAAAAACCATTTCATAGACGGTTCTATTTTAAAACCGTCTGTGATAATCATATCACAGACGGTTCTAATTAAAAACTGTCTGTGATTACTTATCATTAGAGACGGTTCTATCTTAGAACCTTCTAAGAGATAAGATTATCACAGACGGTTCGTAGATAGACCCGTCTCTGATATTATTTTTACTGACGGTTCGGAAACAGTCTGTGATATGTCTTCTCATCACTAACACATGTTTGCAGACGGTTCACAAAACCGTCAGTGATGAGGATTCTAAACCGTCTGTGATGAGCTTTTCTGTAGTAGTGATCACTATCGGTTTGCACATAAAAAGCGATAGTGATAAGAATGAACATCACTATCGCTTCTCACAAAAGAGGCGATAGTCATGAGCACATGCTCATGACTATCGCCTCTTTTGTGAGAAGCGATAGTGATGTGCATGCTCATCACCATTGCTTCTCACATAAGAACCGATAGTGATGTCAACGTGCTCATCACTATCGCTTCTTATGTGGGAACCGATTGTGATGACAACAATCATCACTATCGCTTCTCTTATAAGAACTAACTGTGATGTGCCTCATTAGGTTATTTATACCACTCGAGCTGAACTCTTCTCTGCTATTGTTCCAGAGGATATTTCCCCACCACCACACGAAAAAATAGCTCATATTCTGTGGTTGGAAGCAATACTTGAGTGAGAAAATTTGAAATCCTCAAAGGTGGGTGTTAAGAGGGTAAATTTGAAGCCCTAACTTGAGGAGATTTCCCCTTATTTTGCATAATTTTTGGTTTTCTTCAAAATGTGAGCATTCCTTCAAACCCCTTTAATTTTGCACTATGTAATTTTGATATGTCGCGAAGAAAGTTTAGATTGCACTGGTATTGTCTATGTCCTATCAGATTTCACACCCTTTATTTGACAAGCACACATGTATTTAATTATCTTAATTTGTAGTGCTTTGATGTTAATATGGAATTATTATTGCTATCACCTGATGAATGTTAGAGTTTAGGCTGCGAAACCTACGTCTCCCGTTCGAGGATGCTTGTTTATAAATATGTTGAACGAAATGGCATATTTATAAGCGAGCAGTTTTGAATTGTCTATGTTCTTCGGACAATTCGAGGATATGTCGTTCGGGCAAGGTCCTAAGCTGTGTTGTACAACTGCAGAGTAGATTTCGTTAGCCTCTCCCTGGAATTCTCCAGATACACACCCCTCTCTACTTTTTGTCGAGACGTGTATATGGAGAATAGCGGGGAGATGCTGCCGAACTTTTCTCTGGAGTTGTATAACGGCTTAGGAACTTGTCCGAACCACATATCCTCGAATGGGATTAGGACCAAACCTATTTAAAGATTAGAAGTCATCGTTGGTACCCTTGTTTAATTTCTTTCGTTGTAGTCAAAAGATTTGTAAGCTACTGCACTATATAATTAGATTGTTTGATATCATTGTTGATGTTAAAAATGTATGTCTCCTATCTAGGGAATTGGAAGGTCTAAACCACGGAAGAATCTAGGTATCAATCGGGAGAACAAATTTTATATATCTTGCAGGAACTTGTCCTCTATTTTGCAAAGGTAATATTAACTGAAATGATGTCTCAATATTTCAAATTGCTAGCTTGCTGTCGCTCCAGTTTTTCCTTAATTTATTGTATGAATTTTAATTGCAGATGAACCATAAGGAATGGATGTATGACAAAAGTCGTGTGAGTGCTGAATTTTAGAGGGGTGTTAAGGAGTTCAAAAAATTGCCGAACATGACTTGGTGAGGAGGGGTGTAAACTTCATATATTGTCCTTGCATTGATTGCACCAATCTGAGAAGATTTAACAACTCAGCTCAAATCGAGGATCACCTGATTCGACGTGGCTTCGTGAGGAATTACACGTGTTGGATCCATCACGGGGAGACAGTTAGTACCCTGTTGGTATGCAATGAAGACACGGTGGAACCGGATGATGAGTTGCAATCTGATATGTTTGAGGAGGAGAATTTAGAGCAAATGTTGCGGGATGTGGAGGGTAATTTCACGGAAAAAGAGTTTGAAATGTTTAAAAGCTTGATGGAAGACGATGCGAAACCACTGTTCGCAGGTTGCAAAGCAAAATACACTAAGTTGGGTTCGGTCCTTCCATTGTTTGAACTGAAGGCAAAACACCGTTGGACAGATACAAGTCTCAATGCACTTCTAGTTCTTCTATTGGATCTGCTTCCGGAGAGAAACGAGTTGCCAACAAGCATTTATGAAGTGAAGAAGCTACTATGTCCCATGGGAATGGAAATAGAAAGGATACATGCATGTCCGAACGTTTGCATCTTGTACTGTAATGTACATCAGGAGCTGCACGTTTGTCCAGTTTGCGGTGTGCCCCGGTACAAACAAAAGGAGAAGTGTAACGACAAGAAGCGTAAGAGCCGGGGCAACGACGGTGAAGAGGTCACTAAAGGTGTACCGGCCAAGGTATTGTGGTACTTGCCCATCATTCCCCGTCTGGAGCGGTTGTTTGCAAATCCCAGAGAGGCAAAATTGCTGCGTTGGCATTATGAGTCTCGAAAGGAAGATGGTAAGCTGAGACACCCTGCTGATTCGGCTCAATGGAGAAACATCGATTGGAAACATGAGGAGTTTGGTGCCAAAATGAGAAACATAAGATTTGGGTTGAGTACCGATGGCATGAATCCATTTGGTAACATGAGTAGTCGTCACAGCACGTGGCCAGTTCTGTTGTGTATTTACAACCTCCCTCCTTGGTTGTGCATGAAGCGGAAGTATATCATGATGTCGTTGCTAATCTCGGGACCCAAACAGCCGGGAAATGATATTGATGTCTACCTTGCACCACTAATCGAGGATTTGGTCAAATTGTGGAATGAGGGAGTCGTGGTGTGGGATGCGTACAAAAGAGAGCATTTCACCCTGCGGGCTATGGTATTTTGCACCATAAATGATTTCCCGGCCCTTGAAAATTTGGCGAGCTACAGTACAAAAGGAGCCAAAGCGTGTCCTATTTGTGAAGAGAAGACTGAGAGCTTATGGCTGCCGAATTCCAAGAAAACTGTGTATATGGGTCATCGTAGGTTTCTACCTCAAAGTCATCAATACCATAAGATGGATGACAAATTTGATGGGAAGAGGGAAGTCTGTTTGGCCCCACAGGCTGTGAGTGGAAGGCAAGTATTTTCACGTGTGGAGGATATCTAACTTCAGTATGGAAAGAGCCATAAACCTGTTCGTCCTAGGAGCATTTGGAAGAGGAGATCCATATTTTGGGAATTACCGTATTGGAAGGAGTTAGATGTCCAATATTGTATTGATGTCATGCACGTTGAGAAGAATGTCTGCGACAATTTGGTTGGTATCCTGCTGAACATACCTGGGAAGACCAAGGATGGTGTGAATGCTCGTCGCGACAAGGCTTACATGGGAATCAGGCCCAGGCTTGCAG
Source organism: Otatea glauca (assembly GCA_036346275.1). NCBI lineage: Eukaryota > Viridiplantae > Streptophyta > Magnoliopsida > Poales > Poaceae > Otatea > Otatea glauca. Next base: position 36,614,094 of record CM070723.1, on the reverse strand, counting down.
TGATCGAAGAGGATGAAAAAAGTCCGTACATCCCCGCTGCATGCTACACGCTATCCAAGAAGGAGAAAGAAGACCTCTTCAAGTGTCTTGAAGGTATTAAAGTTCCATCGGGCTACTCTGCAAACATTAAGAAACTTGTGTCCATGGATGATTTGAGGTTGGTGGGCATGAAGTCCCATGACTGCCATGTCTTGATGACCCAAATGCTCTCAGTTGCAATCAGAAATATTCTGCCAGAGGATGTCAGATTTGCAATCTCGAAGCTCTGTTATTTCTTCAATGCGATCTCCTGCAAAGTTATTGACCCTGATATGCTAGACAACTTACAGAGTGAGGTGGTGCAGACTCTATGTCAGCTTGAGATGCATTTCCCACCATCGTTCTTCGACATCATGGTCCACCTTGCTGTTCACGTCGTCAGAGAGATTAAGATATGTGGGCCGGCATTCCTACGTTACATGTATCCGTTGGAGAGGTACATGGGTATATTAAAATCCTACGTGAGGAATCGGTCGAAGCCTGAGGGTAGTATTGTCCAAGGTTATGGCACTGAAGAGGTTATTGAGTTCTGCGTGGACTATCTCGGGAAAAGACAAGCAATCGGTGTTCCTCTATCTCGCCATGAGGCGGACTAGCCGCAAAGGAACCGCGGTCGAAACTAATGAGGCCACGGTTTGATATGTATTGCAAAGCGCATCCGAGTCTTGCAAACCTGTGCGAAGTTGCGAGGTACATCGAGCAAAGACAAGTCGATATTACGCGAAGAGAATCCACATATGGATGAGCTTTCCATCATGCGAGAACACAACGATAGATTTCTCCAATGGTTCAAACAAAGGGCAGAGGTCTCTGTTAGTGAGACTATCAAATGGTTGGCTAATGGACGTAGATTTAATGTACAGACATGGCAGGGGTACGATATTAATGGGTACACCTTTACATCGAAAGTCGGGATCAAGAAGAATCTTGTTCAAAAGCGATGGTGTAAGCATAGATGCTTTGTCCGATAAACATCACTCGATAGGAGGATCCTCAATGGAATGAACTCTTACTACGGGGTGATCGAAGAAATTTGGGAGCTCGATTACGGAATATACCAAATTCTATTGTTCCGATGTAAGTGGGTGGGACTTCCACATGGAGTGAAGGTCGACAAGAGAGGTTTTACTCTTGTGGATCTCAACAGACTCGCCTATAAAGATGACCCATTCGTACATGCGAAGCAAGCAAATCAAGTCTTCTATGTGCGCGATCCGGCCAATCCGAGGTTGCACGTCATCCTTTATGGCAAGCGGCGGATCGTAGGTGTTGAAAATATCATAGATGAAGACGAATACGACCAATTCGATGAAATAACTCCGTTTGCGGATGGGGCCTGTCTTACTAGCGATGATGACACACATGGAAGAAATTACATGCGTGTAGATCATCAAGAAGGGTTGTATTGTAAATAAAAGGAGTACATCATTGTATCAGTTGCTACGTGTTTGAAATGTTTGTATTGTACATAACTGTAGTTTTGTGTTTGCACTGCACGTATCAAACTTTTAAAAATTTTGTCAATGGATTGTGGTATGTAGCTACTTAATGCAAGAAAAAGAAGGCACTGTACAACAAATCATTTCTCAAAATTTTCAAAATACTTGGACTTCATTTGAGAAAGATTTGACTTTTTCACTCTTTGAACAAAAATCATGCCTACAAAGTGAATTTTGTCTTATTTTTTCAATGCTAACTCTTTTTGCCAAAATCCTTTTTGGAAAAGATTTGTAGTATCACAAAGTATGTTTCTCCAAAATTTCAAAAAATTCCAACTATGTTTGCAAAAGTTATGGCCTTTTCACTCTTTGAACAGATATTTCTGCAAATGCAGAATTCATGCTTTGTATGATTTGTGTCGGTTTTTGGAGGGAAGCGATAGAGATATGTTCTACTATCTCATTTGTGTCAGTTTGTGCAAAAAACCAATTGAGATATGTCCTTATTTATGTCGTTTTTTTCAAAAAAACCGACACAAGATATGGATTCAGTTTTGGAAATAAAAACATAATAGTGCTTTTTGTAATTTGTGTCGGTTTTTTGAGTAAAACCGATAGAGATATATTGTACTATCTCATTTGTGTCAGTTTTAGAAAAAAACCGACTGAGATATGAATTCAAGTATGGAAATGAAAACATAATAGTGCTTTTTGTCATTAGTGTCGGTTTTTGGAGGGAAACCGATAGAGATATATTGTACTATCTCAATTGTGTCGGTTTTAGAAAAAACAGATTGAGATATGGATTCAACTTTCGAAATGAAAACATAATAGTTGTTTGTGTCATTTGTAACGGTTTTTGGAGGGAACCGATAGAGACATGTGCTACTATCTCATTTGTGTCAGTTCGTGCAGAAAACCGATTGAGATATGGATTCAGTTTTGGAAATAAAAACATAATAGTGCTTTGTGTCATTTGTGTCGGTTTTACAAAAAAACCGACTGAGATATGGATTCAGATTTGGAAATGAAAACATAGTAGTGCTTTTTGTCATTTGTATCGATTTTGGAGGGAAACCGATAGAGATATATTGTACTATCTCATTTGTGTCGGTTTTAGAAAAAAAACCGACTGAGAATTGATTCAGTTTTGGAAATGAAAACATAATAGTGTTTTGTGTCATTTGTGTCGGTTTTTGGAGGGAAACCGATAGAGATATATTGTACTATCTCATTTGTTTCGGTTTTGGAAAAAAACCGACTGAGATATGGATTCTGCTTTAGAAATAAAAACATAATAGTGCTTTTTGTCATTTGTGTCGGTTTTTGGAGGGAAACCGATAGAGACATAATGTACTATCTAATTTGTGTCGGTTTTAGAAAAAAATCGATTGAGATATGGATTCAGTTTTCAAAATGAAAACATGATACCGCTTTGTGTTGGTTTTTGGTGAAAACCGATAGTGTTGTTGATCAATATTTGTGTCGGTTTTCGTTAAAAACTGATGGTGAGGTTCTAAACGTTTGTATCGGTTTTTCTTCCAAACCGATAGTGCAGTGGTATATATTTGTGTCGGTTTTTGGTGGAAAATCGATAGTGATATCATAATTTGTGTCGTTTTCTTTTCAAAACCGATAGTGAAGTGATGTATATTTGTGTCGGTTTGGTTTATAATCCGATAGTGATTTCTTTCACATTTGTGTTGGTTTTGGATTAAAACCAACACAAATAATACCGCAGCCTATTTACTACCACTCGTCCGCAGCCACCAAGCAGACATAGTTATTACCCCGCAATCACCCACGCCATTAACTCGGTTCCCGCCGCCCTTGCCTAACCCTAGTTTCCCGCCGCCCAGGCATCGCCCGTCGCATCTCCGACAGCCCTCGAGCTCCACTCACCGCTCGCCCTCGAGCTCCCCTCACCGTTCGCCCTCGAGCTCCTGTAGCCCGTCACCGGCATCCCCTCGAGCTCCCCTCACCTCACCGGCGGATCCACGCACCGGTCGCCCTCCGCCTCCCCTCACCGGCGGCTCCACCCTCTGGTACCTCACCGCTCGCCCTCGAGCTCCCCTCACCGGTCTCCCTCAAGCTCCCCTCACCGGTCGCCCTCGAGCTCCTGTAGCCCCTCACCGGCATCCCCTCGAGCTCCCCTCACCTCACCGGCGGCTCCACGCACCGGTCGCCCTCCGCTTCCCCTCACCGGCGGCTCCACACTCTGGCACCCCACCGAGCTCCCTCGCATCGTGGACATAAAGGCAATATTGGTTTACTTATATGTTAATCTTAAGTTCTTTAAGAAAAAATATGGTGAGTTGCTATTTCTAGAGATCAATGTGTGGCATCATTCCTACATGAGTACTTAGCAATGCTATGGTGAGTTGCTATTTCTAGTGATCAATGTGTGGCATCATTCCTACATAAGTACTTGGCAAAAATATGGTGAGTTGCTATACTGATCTCATAATTTTAACCCAGAATGTGCAATGTATTTGGGGATAGGCATACCGAAGAATTTGCAATGTAGATGAATGGTTTCGGGTATATTAAAATAGGAGTTGGCACCATATGAAATGGTTTCGGGTGTGACATCATTCCTACATATGTAATTGGCAAAAAGCTGTAGACATCACTTCTAGCAGTCAAGTGACCTGCTCAAGTTATATACATGAGAAGAATTAGCACAGAAACAAATATTACAAACTGTTTGGTCAAATTTTTCTACAAAGTAATTTCCAATAATGAAACAAGTAGCAAATAATATATATGTATAATCTCAGCTCATGCCGTAGCTTTTGTGACTGGACAATATGACATCAGGAAGCTAATGTCCAAACAGTTTACTAATATCTTCTAAGAATATCAATTATCAACGCAAATTTACAAAATTAGGACAGTATGCAATATTTGTAGCACAATGAAATCAAACAGACCAAATTCTTGCTGCATTGGAAGTCACACCGGCAATACTTATTTGATAAACAACATGATTATGTATTCCAAAATTTGATTAGCTTAAGTGATTCTTATCAGTGTCAATGGCATTAGAGAAAAGGGAGGGGAGAAAATGCATAAACAAATATGGTGCCATAGAAACTATCAGTTATGATATCGTGCAAATTGGACACGTTGAATGTACATTGCACACGTGGAATGTACATGGCATATTTCAGTCCTAACACTTGTTCTAGCATGAAAATCATCCTGTTTCCATGTATGTTACAATGCCTTTTTCATTATTTTGTCATATGTGGTTCTTTACTCGTCATATTATTATGCAACATTTGACTATGTTAATTGAGATTGTTATTTCAATTATAATTGCATATTATTTTTCTTTTCCATCTCAGCATATGTTAGAGTTTAGGTTGCGTAACCTAAGTCTCCCTTTCGAGAGTGCTTATTTATAAATATTCCGGAATAGCATATTTATAAGCAAGCAGTCTCGAATTGTCCACGTATTTTGGATAGTTCGAGGATATGTGGTTCTTGCAAGTTCCTAAGCTGTTGTACAACTCACAGAGTAGATTTCGATACCGTCTCCCTGGTGTTCTCTGGATACACACCCCTCTTGACCAGTTGTCGAGACGTGTATCTGGAGAATAGCGGGGAGATGCTGCCAAAATTTTCTTTGGAGTTGTACAATGGCTTAGGAACTTGCCCGAACCACATATCCTCGAATGGGATTAGGACCAAACCAATTTAGAGATTAGGAGTTACTGTTCGTAAGTACGGAGTAAAGGTCAACATATAGACTTTTCTTGAAGATCATTCATTCATCTGTTACTCTACTGCAATATTCATCTGTTGCTTTACATGATATATTGTCAAGTTCACATAATAGCTACGAATTGCTCTCTCTCATGTCAAATAAATGACCATGTCAGATAAGAAAACTCAAAATGTCACAATTAGAGAGCATCGGCTCATCGCCAGACAAAGTGGACGATGCTCCTGTGGGGCCGAGCCAACTTCCATGTGTCAAGCCGAGCCAAGTTCCAACAGTCGAGGGGCCGAGTAAGGTGAGGAAGGCCCGAGGACTGAACAAAGGGGCCACAGGGAGAACACCGCAGGTTCTCCACTTCAGTGCCACGGGGGTTTGCACGGGTCCTCGCAAGTACAAGGGGCGATACCGCTCATTCCTCGGCCAATTGGCGAGGGAGAGACTACCCATAACGGTTAAGGATTGGAGAAAAGAGGTCAGCGCCGAGCAAAAGAACCGGCTGTGGGATGAGGTTAAGGGCAAATGGATTATAGAAGAGGAGGACGAAAACAATGCCAGGCGGTACGCCTTGAAGAGGATGGGTGTGGCTCTGAGGCACTTCAGGGTCTACATGCACAGTGAGTACGTGCTGAAAGGCTGTACACCGTTCGAGAGGTATCCGTTCGTGACTCCTGATGTTTGGGAGGAGTTCAGGAGGATCAAGAGGACGCCCGAGGAAGAGGAGCTGAGACAGAAGAGCGTTGCTACCCAGAGGCAGAACACGCACGTGGACCACCTCGGTTCAGGCAGCTACGAAGGGAAGAAAGCAAAATGGGCGTGACTAGCCGAGGAGTGCGCGAACTCTGGGATAGCGATGCCTTACTCGCACATATGTGAGGAGCGGGCACGTGACTGGTTATTAGCGAGGACAAAGAAAACCGCGGACGGGCAACTGGTAGTAGCAAACCCTGTTACCGCGCAAGTCGTCTCCACCATCTTAAGATATCAAACTTAGTACATTGCAGTCAACCATTCTTGTCGTATTTCAGATCTAATCCGTACTCGCTTCTTGCAGGAGGAGGTATCACGGAGGAAAGAGCAGGGGACCTTTCTTAGCCAAGGGTCGAATGATATACTGTCCTCTGTGATCGGGAAGCCCGACCATAAGGGCCGGGTACTTGCCACAGGGGCGGGGACACGAAGAAGTCACACTTCCAAGACGATGCTGGGAGTAGCAGATCAAGATCGTGGGAGGCACGCACGGAGCGCCTCAAGGACATGCTCAGGGAGCAGCTGAGGGAGGAGATCAAGGAGGAGATGAGGGGGGAGATGACGGCACGTGAGGAGGAGATGAGGGGGGAGATGACGGCACGTGAGGAGGAGATGAGGGTGGACATGTTGGAACGTGAGGAGCGCCTGAGGGCCGAGATGATGGCGATGATCTCCCAGAGTCAGAGTGATGTGGATATATCCTCCATTGTTGTATCGTCTTATGACTCTAAGTCTACAAATAATCATATTACTTGTTTTGCTGCTGCTAAAGTGCAAGTGAGTCACAAGACCGATGCAAGTTGTATTGATAATGTGCTATAGGCTGAGAATTGCAATGCAAACCTTGGAGAGAGGAAAGGTGACTTGGTCATGCATCCACAATTAGTAATATCCCTTTCTTTTGGAAATATGTCACCTGAGAAAGGAATTCTATTTGGATCCATATTTGTTAGAATTATTGATAGCGATCCATTGGAATGGAAGTCGAAGAAGAGTTACATGAGCAAGGCTGGTTCACTCAAATCTGTCCATCCATTTGATCATGATGCTGCTGCTAATCACGATAAGTAACGTATCCTTGGGCTATATGGATGGAAAGATATTGAAGTCTAGTTTCTAGCATTTCAAACTGTGCATCATTTGGACTTCCAAGGTGGGAGTTAAGACTGTTTTGGTGGGAGTTGCACATGCTGTCAAAAGCTGCGCGAGGCCATATCTTGCTGTCCAACATCCAACACATTAAACCTTTTATCTACCCAAGAAAACTCCTTTAGTTTCTTGTATAGTTTCACACCTAAGCTAGGAGGTATGTTCCTAGTATAAATACCTATGTATTCCATCTGGGACGGACTTTTGGATGATCAGAAATAGACAGCATAAGCCATGGTTGTTTGTGGTGCAAATACCATGTGTGATCTTGATAAGTTCTTCCCGTTCTTGGGTTTGTTAGTGTTGATGCAAGTCAAGAACAGTATGTTCTTGTGATTGTCCACTGAATCTATACGATTCCTCCACTCAATTTGCGTTTTTGTGTTGATCGCGGTTTGTGTGACCAGTTTCTCGCTTTTGAGTTTGCTCTTTTGCCGTTCGAGTGCGAGCAACACGAAGCTATCGTCGTTGTACCGTGAAAAATTAGGCCACCTTTGCTCAACAGCAGGTTGGGTCTTCATCACAGAGCCAGATGCCCCCGCCTACCGTAGAGAAACCTGTGCCCCCACGAAGTAGCCGTGGTTGCGAAAATGATAAGTCCGGTCCCCAGCTAAAGGTAATAATTAATTTTGCTTAACTTAAAGGTGCAAGGGTAACACCATATGTTTTCTCTCAAGTTGCGGACTTTTTGCAAGCGCCTACCAAGTGCCAGCTCACCCTAACAGAAGATGGATTTCCTATTGAGGTTGCACGCGGAATTGCATTACCATGCAAGGAGACCGACACGGTACATGGTCAGCCTTTGGGGAATGGCTACATGAGGGTCCAAGTGGACTACATCCACGAAGCCTTCTTATCACATGTGCTCGAGTTCCCCCCAACGAAGACATCACCACTCTCGGGCAAGCGCTGATGTCGTTCATCAAGTGGCCCATGACAGGCATTGTAATGGTCAAGGTAAAAAACCTCTCACCTTCTGTATCATTCCAGTAGTATTGCAACAAGTTACTTAATTATGCGCGTGCTTTGTAGGTTCCTACCGCACCTGCGCCTGCTCCCACGACCGTGAGGAGTCCTGCACAAAGTACAGAGCTGATGCATTGAAGGACTAGCACGACAACCACAGAACCACTGGAGGCCTCTGCTAAAAAGGCAAGGCTCACAAAGGCCACAACACCCCCTCAAGTACATGAAAAGCCCACTGCCCCGGCCTCGGAGACTCCTTCGGCCCAGAAAAGAGAGCCGGCACAGACCACAGAGAAGCCTTATGAATTTAAGTCCTACGTACATGGAAAGTTCCTTCTGCCTTCCAGCAAATTGAATGCTCTAGGCATATGGACTCGACAGCTCCATGCCTGGTACGTTGACAAAGTGAAAGAGAGCGAGCGTGTCGACTTCAATGTTAGATACAGAAAGGGACATTTCCACCATGAGGAGGATGGGACATTCCCAGTTAGTTTTGAGGATCTGTTCCGTCTGTACCAACTGATAGCCATCGATATTTCTACTGTACGATCCTGGACACTGTGAGTATCGCACCACATTGCACGACCTAATGACTTCCATAGGATTTTGCATTATGCTTTTTAACATTCAATGCGAGTTGCAGGGCGATGAGGCAGCTAGTCGTGACGAATCGACAACTAGTTGGGTTCGTCGACCCTGAGCTTGTGTCCGCGATGATGGCTAGGCTTCAACCGGAATGGGTTGCCTCCTACATCAAGAGGGCATTGCAAGCTGAGTCGAAGAAGGAATTCATTTTACTCCCGTACCACGAGGAGTAAGTGCTACTTCACCGTTCAGTTACTTCTATGCAATGAAACCGTATGTGAACTTATTTTCTTCGCTGCATACCATTTAATAAGCAATCATTGGGTTCTACTTGTGCTCCTTCCGAGTGACAACAAAGTGTACACTTTTAATTCGATTGATAAGAGACCGATGGCCTACGCGATCAAGCCTCCTTTGGAGCAGTAAGTGCACCACTCTTATCTAACATTTTCTGTATTTAACTACGTTTATTATTTTTTTACTCAACGGCATCTCCCCAATGTATATAGGGGTTTCAAGGAATACGTCGAAGCAAGAGGGACACACGACGACAAAAAGGGCTCCAAGCTGGAGTATGTCCGCTTCAAGGTACAAATGGCTATCATATATAAGATTTAGATTTTCTGACATATTTTCTTCGTCTCTTAAATTATTTTTTCTTTCTTCACAGTGTCATCAACAGGGCAGCGACGACCGCTGTGGTTTGTATGTCATGCAACACATTGTGATTTTGATTGCCAGCTCAGACCGTTTCCCTAAGGTAGTACATGCATTATTATACAATTAGTCTTTCACATAGAAATTTGAAAACTTAAATTAGAGCACTCATTTCTATTTTGCAGCATACCAATATCCCAGAAGAGTGTAGACAACACTATACTCAACAAGATACAAGACCACTTATGCTAGTAGTACTGGATAGAATGCTTGTCGGAGGACGAACGGTTTAGAGATCCCGAAAGCTCCTACTAGACCATATGTGAACAATATTACATTTCTGAATGCGATTGCATGTGTACTTATGGTTAAGCATGTTTATGTTCTATTTTGTTAACGAATGTGATATGTGTTTGTTGTAAAAAAGTGTTCATGTTCTTTGAATGTGATATGTTGTCTGTAATTTCTGTGTGAATGTGATATGTGCATATTGTGTGGAATATGTGTTGATTGAAGGGTGAATTAGAAAATAGCACACCACACCCCTTCATCTCTGTCGGTTCTCACAAGAAAATGATAGAGATGTGACAATCATCTCTATCGGTTCTTTGTAAGAAGCGATAGGGATAATGAACTCATCTCTATCGGTTCTTTATAAGAAGCGATAGAGATGAGGGTATCATCTCTATCGTTTCTTTCTAAGAAGCGATAGAGATGATAGACTAATCTCTATCGCTTCTTTCTAAGAAGCGATAGAGATGAGGAGATCATCTCTATTGGTTCTTTATAAGAAGCAATAGATGTGACGGTCATCTCTATCGCTTCTTTTTAAGAAGCGATAGGGATGATAGACTCAACTCTATCGCTTCTTTCTAAGAAGCGATAGAGATGAGGAGGTCATCTCTATCGGTTTTTTATAAGAAGCGATAGAGATGATGGCATTATTTCTACCGGTTCTTTGTAAGAAGCGATAGAGATATCGGTTCTTTATAAGAAGCGATAGAGATGAGGGTATTATCTCTATCGGTTCTTTGTAAGAAGCGATAGAGATGACCTCATCTCTATCGCTTCTTACAAAGAACCGATAGAGATAATACCCTCATCTCTATCGCTTCTTATAAAGAACCGATAGAGATGACCGCCTCATCTCTATCGGGCGAGAACCGACTGTAATAATGCCGCCTCATCTCCGTCTCATGACTTTATGTCGCCACCAGAACCGACTGTGATGATAAAAAAGAACCGATTGTGATGTATATTTGTGTAGTAGTGATAATAGGGAAACATGCTTGTGGGTCATTTCCCCACTGCTTCTTCTATGTTCTTCCCCTTTATTTTTGTTGCCAACCCCTAATTCCATTCCACCATGGCTTGAATTTCCCAATTGCTCTCACATCATGGTGATTTCCTTGCTGGTGGTCACGAGAAACTATCTAACTCCGCTCTAGGGCTCTCACATCGTCACGATTCGCTTGCCCACGGCCGGGATGTGAGAACCTGATACAACTATGTATATTTATCTGCACCACAATTTTGTAGCTTTATATAAGCAACAAGACTAAAACATTGTAGTTTTACGTCGAACAAAAGCATTTGATCGATATCCATGGCTTGTCAGTTCCACGCGCTTCCTATCGGGCTCGGTAGACTACTTTATTCAATCATTTGGGCTCAAGAGCTCCGCTAGCTTTTCTTTTGTATGCTACTGAACTAAAGTACTTAAGAACAGGAGTTCTGTTTATGCTAATAATGACACCCAATTGAGTGGTGGCCGAATAGCTTGTAGACAAGTTCCATGGCAAAGATTCCATCCACGTCCCTCTTGGCTTCTCTGTTCCATGGCATGCATGCACTCGGACACGGATTGCCAAGGCGAGAAACGGAAAAAGATGGAGGTTCACAACGGTTTGTGCTAATTTCTTTCTCGATGCCTCTCATTTCCACGAGTTCACACACTTGCATTTACTAAAACTTGAACCAACAAAAGCAGCTATATATTGGTAGCTACATCAGTAGATTTTTTGGGTGCTCACTTAGTGCTAGTTGATGAGGTCAAAATTGTTACATGTATATGGTTATAGGTGAGACATTAGATGCCAGACCATGCAATAATTTATATGTTAATGTCGATACTGTTTCCATGTACTTATGAAAGTATCTTGGCCTTTACTTAAAATTGAAAAACTGAATTCAAAATCTGTAAGAATGGAAATTAGATTCTATAATCCAATCAGATTGGAAAAAAGAATAAATTTTTTTTGGATATATTTTATTAATTTTACAGATATATTTAAAAGAAAATTTTGGTTGAAGTTATGTTTATGAGACAATATCGATGCACAAGAATTTGGAAGCTTTACACTACTACAGAACAGCCAATCCTTGCCGGCATATCACTGCCGGTTAGGACTGAGCCGGCAGTGATAACGTATCTCTGCCGGTTCGAAAGTTAAGTTGGGGGGAGAACTTATCACTGCCGGTTCATGCAACCAACCGGCAGTAAAAAGCAAGATATCACTGCCGGTTTGAGACAACAACCGGCAGAGATATATCACTGTCGGATCGTTCTTAAACCGGCAGGGATACTTGCATTTTCACTGCCGGGTTAAAGCGAGGACCGGCAGTGATATTATCTTCCCGCGCAATATGTTTTTCGCGCGCATTCAGAGCTTATCACTGCCGGTTCTGCGCAGAACCGGCATTGATAAGTCTTTTATATAACTGAGACCCCTGCCTCCCGACCGATCGAGCAAAGACAGAGAGGCGCTCTGTCTTTGCTCGATTTGTAGATTGCAACGATCTGCTGCCGAAAAATTTGTTAAAATTTGTATTGTGCTTCTTTTCGAGGTTAGTAATTTGATCTCTATTTTTGTAAATAATAAAAAATTGCCACGTGGATTTTTACATAATGAAAAAAGGTGTATTTTCAAATGTTGAAATAATAAAAACTTGTTAGATGGATATTTACCTAATAAAAAAATGTTGATATATTTTAATGTACTGAAAGTATATCTTAAGTACTTACAATTTTTTCCAAATTTGTAAATAATAAGGAATTGCAAGATGGATATTGACGCAATGAAAAAGATTGATATATTTTGATATAGTCTAAATATATCCTAACTATTACAATTATTTTCATTTTTACAATACTAAAAATTGCTATATGGATATTTACATAACGGAAAAAGGTTGATGTATTTTAATATAGTCAAAATTGCTACATATGTTTTTAAATCTAATTGTTTACAATTATTTGTTATTTGCAATTATATGCGTATGTAATGTTTGATTTAATTAATTGTAGATGGACCAGAAGGTGGATGTATGACACGGACCGTTGTGGGGCGAGTTTTTAATGGTGTGAGTTATTTTCTAAGCGTGGCTGCGGCGCTAAGTCGAAGAATCGGCGGATTACATGTGCTGTCCATCGTTATTGCAAAAATCGAAGTCGTTTTCTACCATAGAGTCGTCGTGCACACTTGCTTGAAGTGGTTTCAAGGTGGCTATACTGTTGGACCAAGCACGGCGAAGATGAGATTGTACATGAAGGGCAACACATTATTGAAGATGGCGGAGACAACGGTATGACGGCGATTGAAGATACGTTTGTCGGCGACCACGACGAAGATCCGGATCAAATGTTGCGTGATGGGGAGGAGACTTCACGAGTGAAAGAGAGTTTCAAAAGTTCCAACATATGGTACAGGACTCCACGACACCATTGTACCCGGTGCAAGGAGGAGCACAAAATTGCGGACCATGCTTACACTCTGCGCTTGAAGGCAAGCAATGGTTGGTCCGATAAGAGCTTCACCGAGCTCTTATGTCTCTTGGGGATTTGCTTCAGAGGGTAACGTGTTGCCTACAAGTGCGCTGGGCCAAGCAGGTTGTTTTCCGTTGGGATTGGAAGTACAAAGGATACGCATGTCCAAGCGATTGCATGTTGTATCGCAATGAGTTTGCGGACTTGGATGGTGTCTTGTTTGCAAAGCAAAGCGGTATAAGGGCAACAATGATGACATCGATAATGAAGATGTCGGGGTGAAGCGTAAGAAGATGAGATCTCCCCGTAAGGTGGTGTGGTATTTTCCTATAATTCCCCGTCTGAATCGATTGTTTGCGAACAAAGGCATGCCCAATTGATACGATGGCACGCCAAGAGCGTAAAACGATGGAATGCTCGGACACCTGTGACTACGTGCAATGGAGGAACATCGACGAGAAAATATAAGAAGCATTTTGCATATGATGTAAGGAATATAAGGTTCGGGTTGAGTACGGATGGAATGAATCCTTTCGGTAACATGAGCGATCGTCATAGCACTTGGCGGTAACTCTATGTATCTACAACCTTCCTCCTTGGCTTTGTATGAAGCGGAAGTACATTATGATGCCACTCTCGATCCAAGGGCCCGTGCAACCCGGCAGCGATATCGATGTGTACCTCAAACCATTGGTTGAAGATCTTCTAATCTTGTGGAGCGATGGAGTGCGGGTATGGGATGAGTATAAAAGAGAGAACTTTATCCTACGCGCATTGTTGTTCGTAACCATCAATGATTACCCTGCCCTTGGTAACCTGTCGGGACAGACGACAAAAGGCTTCAATGGATGCGTCTAATGCTTAGATAGTACAGCTAGTCGGTGGCTGAAGAACTGTCGAAAAATGTCTTACATGCGGCATCGTAGGTTCCTCCGCAAGGATCACCCATACCGCAATAATAAGAAAGCTTTTGATGGGACAAAGGAAACCGCTTTAGCTCCGAAGAATCACACTGGGAGAGAGATATTTGCAGCTGTAAGGGATCTTAAAATTATCCAAGGAAAGGGAGCAGGTAGTACATCTATCCCGAGTTCCCGTGATAAGGCTCCTTTGTGGAAAAAGAGATCAGTATTTTGGGTCCTACCTTACTGGCAGCACTTAGAAGTGCGACACGCAATCGACGTCATGCACATAGAGAAGAACGTGTGTGACAGCTTGCTTGGTATCTTACTGGATATACCTGGCAAAACAAAATATACTCTCTAAGCACGGATGGACCTTGAAGATATGAAACTCAGGAAGGAGCTGCATCACAGAGACATGGATACAGGGAAAAAGTACCTTCCCGCAGCCTGCTACACTCTGAGCAAGAAAGAAAAAATTAGCCTGTGCGAATGCTTGCACGGAGTGAAAGTTCCGTCGGATACTCGCCAACATAAAGAGACTAGTCTCAATGAAAGACTTAAAATTAATTGGTATGAAGTCTCACGATTGCCACGTGATGATGACGCAGATGCTTCCAATTGCGATTAGGGTGTTCGCGGAGAAAGTCCGAGACCCAATTGTGAAGTTGTGTTCATTCTTCAACGCGATTTCACGAAGGCCATCGATCCATTGAAACTAGATAAGCTACAGGAAGGCGTGGTCCACACTCTCTGCAGCTCGAGATGTGTTTCCCTCCATCTTTTTGATATTATGGTCCATCTCATTGTTCACATCGTGAAAGAGATCTGATTCTAGGTCCGTGTTTCTACATCGATGTATCCTTTTGAGAGGTTTATGGGGTCATAAAGAAATATGTTCGTAACCGACATCGGTAGGAAGGTTGCATTGCGATGGTTGGGGAACCGAGGAGGTCATTGAGTTCTGCGTTGATTACATGGATCTCAAACCGATTGGTGTGCCTACATCACGACATAAGGGTAGGCTACGAGGAAAAGGGACCTTTGGCGAAATCACTCCGTACAAACAATCTAGCTTCATTCACACAAGCACATTTCACGAGCCTGGGACAATCGGTTGTGGTGGCCCGTATGTCAACATGCACAAGAGCATGCTATCTAGAACAAACCCAACGAAGTCGAGAGGTTGGATCGCGAGAGAGCATAGACATAACCGGCGATTGGTTGCTTAGGCACATGATGCATACGGAGACAGAGTGCGCTCGATTGAAAGTGTTGGCTCAAGGACCGTCCACTACAATTCGGACATTCCAAGGATACGATATAAATGGTTTTACTTTTTATACAAGAGCACAAGATAAAAGAGCACCAACCAAAAGCAGCGGTATCCGTATGGATGCTCTCGACAAACAACGGAGATAGGAAAACCTACTACAGATTCATAGAAGAGATTTGGGAGCTTGATTACGGACCTTTGAAGGTCCCTCTCTTTCGGTGCCAATGGGTAAAACTTCCAAGGGCATGAACATCGACAAATGCGGTATCACTACCGTGGACCTAAAACTGGTCGGATCTGAGAGAAGAACCATTCGTACTTGCTAATTGTGTTACACAAATCTTTTTGTATCCGATCCAGCTAACAAGGGCGCCACGTGGTTATTCAAGGAAAAGAAGGATTGTCGGGGTTGAGAATGTTGTCGACGAGGAAGAGTACAACCAATTCGATGAGCTTCCTCCTTTCGGAGAGGGCGTTGACCTCGGTCTCATGGAAGAGAGTGAGGACGAGTTACATACATACGCCGCGATCATGACGAAGGTCGAATCGTAGCTTAGTTGTCCTAATTAAATACATTTTATTTTTCGATATGTAACAATTAATGTATTCTTTTGTCATATGTATCAATTTGTGTGAATTCAACTTCATCTGTGTTTTTTTGTATTTGTGTGAATTTTTGAAGCGATGGTTGGTCTCTGCATTTGTTTGAATTTAAATCAAATATTACATGTCTGAAGTATTCTTCCAAAAATTTCGAGAAAATTTGGATAAAAATTGATAGGATTTCAAAGCGATCGACAATTTGAATTTTTATTTTGAAATATTAAAACTATGAAAACAGTGAGCACTCTGGATTTTTATAATTTTACAACTTTGTCAAAACTTAGGGAAATATTTAAATCAAATATTACATATCTGAAGAATTCCTCCAAAATTTGGATAAAAATTGATAGGATTTAAAAACTCCCAAAGCAATCATCCTTTGAAAACTTTGACATAATTGATGGAGCTTATCACTGCGGTTGTATCATTAAGCGGCGGTGAAGTGCTATCACCTTCTTGGTTTATAGTATTAACCCGACGGTGATAATCAAGTATTCTTGCCGGTTTTGTTTTGAACCGCGGTGATAAATACTTTCACCGCGGGTGTAGAAACAACGGCGGTGATAATGTATTATCACTGCCGGGTTGATATTGAACCGGCGGTGATAAGTTTTTCACTACCGGGTTGAGATTGAACCGCGGTGATAAATACTTCCACTGCCGGGTTGAGCTTGAACCGCGGTGATAATTCAACTATCACCGCCGGTTCTCTTTATTATCCGCGGTGATATTTTATCACCGCCGGTTTTGTGTTGACCGGCGGTGATACTCTAACCCTATAAATTGACGCCGCGCCACTCGGCCCCTCATTTCCCCTTCAACGACGCGCGCCGCCGTCTCCTCGCATCGCCCGCCGTCGCCCGCATCTCCCGGCCGTCGCCTCGACCTCACCGCCGGACCTCACTGCCCGCCGTCGCCCGAACCTCACCGACCCGCCGTCGCCGCGACCGCATCGCCTCGGCCGTCGCCCCGCCGTTCTTTGCTTCGGTAATGACCCGCCGTCGCCCCGCCGTGCATATGTTTATTGCTATATGTTTGATTTGTGCCGAGAGACAATTGGAGTAAGCTTTCATGTCTCCTTTTCGACCTTCATTTGTGCAAATTCTTGTGATTTCTCAGTGTAATAATGGACAATGCAAATACTACTAGTACTATGGATGAATGAGATGCTTCTTGTTTATCTTTGCCCTGTCTTGCAGCAAAATTTTTGTTAATACTTTGTACTTTCACATTGTGTGATGTGGCTCACCCTTTTGGGGACCAAGGAAGATGTGGTGCTCAAGACTACTGTACTATGTCAGGTCAGGACGCGTATGTATGCTCTGGTCCTTCGTGAAGGTAGAGGCAATGCGGATCGGCTATCATTTGCAAGCTTCCTCATGCGGCTACAAGAATTTGATGTAATTTTGGCGGATCAACGAGCCAAGAAATAGATAGAAAAACCTCTAATAAGCGCAAAACTTTGTTATAGAAAATTAGCCGTAAGTGCTAGTAGTAGCAAATGTTTTCTTATCTAAACTTGAGTAGCGTATGATAATTGGTAATACTAGTGTCGTATGTTAGAAAACATGACATAAGAGAGGCGAGCGTTGGCCGTCCGAGCGGATTGGCGTTCGCGAGTATTCAAGATATGATGATTTATATATGTTGGATATTAATGAAGACATCTTAATCCTGTCGGTTTGTCCTTGGGAATGAGATGAAAAGCCCTAGAGGGAATGACACTTCACCAAACTCTGGTAGGTTAGGGCACTTCTCCATGTGACCTTCTCGTGGTAGGAGGTGAAGTACCTAAGGGCCACCCACTCATTAGTCCATCTTGAGCGAGGTTGGGTGCGCTTCTATCCCACTAAATGCTTATGGGGTGCCCTCACAGATCGGATTATTAAGCCTTATGCCCTATGCACACGGGAGCGTCCTAAGATTAAGAGAGGCCAATGGAGTATGACGAGATCTCCGCGACACCTCGCACTATGCAACTTCTTGAGGAATCCAAAATTACAACGTATTCAAATGGTGAATAAATACTAAATTTAGTGGGGCACTTATGTTTATTGCTATATGTTTGATATGTGTATGTGTCCTTCAAGGATGTTTGTGTATCTGAGATAAAAATATATGTGTGTACATATTCTTTAAAGATGTGTATTATTGAGTACTCCTTTCAATAAACATGCCATGTAGCTTTCTATTTAGTAGAATTGCTTGATTTAGTTTGGAATTTGGGGCAGCGATACAATTATAAAGAGTGCGTAATGACGTAATTATAAAGAAAAATGAAAGAGCAACACTTCAATGACCATTCTCAATTTCAAGTAGTTCTCTACAATATTAATGTAAAGATGTACATGTGTATGTATCTGGGATATGTAAACATCCTTTCACGGATTAACTTTAATGTCAATCCTCGTTTGTATGTGTATTTCAAAAGTGACCTTGTTAATTGGAAATTTTCAACAAACTTGCTAGGAATGGCCTCGACGAAGGACAAGTGCCGGAGGAGTTGGGCCCTCAAATATGGACGAAGGAGGAAGGGTAGCCGAATAATAGCCCAACGTCCTATCTCGAACTGCGAGGATCGACCATGGACCAACTTTGACGATACTCACGTAAGCGAGGTAAAGTTTTAGTACACTGTGGTTCCCAAAACATGGTAGGCCCAGACGACTAATAATTTAGAAGATCAATTTGTAGGCTCAAAGGCGTCGATCAGCGAAGGCGTAGCGCAAGTCGTGGTCGAACAAGATGCCTAAGGAATTTTTAACATAGTGGAGCTCTCGCGATCGGGGAACTGCTATACGAGTCATCATTGGGGCCGTCTGGGACAGCTGCGGGGTTATTGCTAGGGATGATGTGCCCATCGGCTATAGATCATGGATTGGCGCGGAGGTGACCAATGGGTGGTACCTAATGGTGAAGAACTCTTTATGGGACAAGTGAAACAAGTTTTCCAGTTCCCCAAGGGACCGAGTGGCTGCAAAGAAACGAGCACTCTGCATCATGTGCCTGCGTGGAAGAATTGGAAGACAGCTAAACAAAATTATGTGAAAAAAAGAATGAAACGCCAATTTTGACACGTACCCAAAGTTAAGGGAGTTACGGGATGAATTTGTGGCGTACAAGAGGTCGAAGAAGCTCACATAGTAAGTGAAAGGAACAAAGCAAACGCGGATAAGAATATTCACCCTCACGGACTAGGAGCAGGAGGGTGCGTGAAGAAAATACCGACATGGGATCGGTCAGAACAAGAAATGACCCGCAAGGGTATAATTCGCAACGGCCGCCTTAAGCGAAAGATCGAAGCCTTTGGTTGCTTGGGAGGTTGCTTCTATCTCCGATGATGGCGGCTTAAGCTTCGAACCGATAGAGAGCGAGGAAGTGTTGCGCGAGAATCACGGATGCTCACTCGCGATCTTCCCAAGGATCTTTCGCACCACGAAGGAGAATGACGAGCTAACCATAGCCCTTGGTAACAAGGAGCATCCAGTCGCACGGAGGAGTTGGTTTGGTCACGTGGAAAGAAGCCTTCCCGAGACGCATGGATGTACAAGCGTTCAAAGAGATTAAGAGAAGATCAAGCTGGAGCGTCGGATAAAGATCTTTATCACGAGGCGCTAGAGGAACAAAGATCGGAACTAGATAAGGGCGTGGAGCAAGCCGTGTAAAACTCTCAGCTCACGACCGCCACCGGTGAAAGCCACGAGCTCATCGGTCCGGTGCTCGTAAGAGCATTGCGCGCCCACGAGGATTCCCGAAGAGCATGGGCTGCGTTTTCTGTGGATGACATCAAAGAACCGACACCGTGCAAGCTACATTTGGCGCGCATGGCATTACCATAAAGGTGGGTGAGGCGAGGCTTAGCCATGCCAGAGTTCGGACTTTGCATCGTCGCCCGATACCGCGAGGAATCGCCAGGTCGAAGTGGGCGGTGTCGTCCGTCAATACCGAAAAATGGAGGTAGAGATCCTGGCGAGGATGGGAACAAAAGCTAGAGAAAGCGTGAATGGCTTCCTCGCGTGGCGCAAGAGCTTGATTAAGTTTGGCTCGGACGATGAGGCGGCGGCGATGATGGCACCGCACTCTCCACACAGAGACCTCCCGCCCTTCTCGCCGCCAACCAGGAAAAGTCCAACTCCTCCGCCGGCACCAACCAGAAAAAGCCGACTCCTCCGCCAAAAACTGTAAAGAATCGAACAACGGGAACATCTCGGCAGTTGGCACCGTCCTCGAAGAAATCTCAACCATCTGTGAACCCAGGACAACCACAAAAGAAACTATCAGCTGACATGACTGAGGAAGAGCAGAAAAATCATGTAAGCGCCTGCGTAGCATCTCACTTTAAAAAGGTGCCATCAAGTAAGAAGACTAAAGTTGATGCTGACGCGCAAAAGTTTTTCTTGAGTATGGCAAAAGTGCAAAAGACGGGGTAGGCTTCTGAACCTTGCAAAATATCGGACTACGGCGCATATCGAGCGGTACTTGCGGCGGCTAGTGCCCGACGCGTTAAGCGGGATGCTCAAGCGGATGATGTTCAAGTAGATGCTCTGGCGCAAGGTCTCGGTGGAAGTTTGTTATGGGAAAACCATTTGGTTGAACCGGCTCATTTCGACAACCTTACAACTCAAGCTGCGGTGCGTCCATCGATGGTACATGCGGCGATCCAACGATGGTATGGGCGTTCCCGATCAGATACACGAGCAAGATTTTCACAATGGGGATAACATCTGCTGGGTTCTTTTCATGGAGCTGTATATGTTGTACCAGCAAGATGCCCTGGACGTGAACATACTTAGACTATGGACTTTGTAAGTGCATCAATTATATCGTTGAGCATTTTGTCTTTGTTTAATTGCATCTCTAACTTCTTTCTTATGTAGAATGGAGGCACAGACATGTAGAAGAAATAACAATGACAATCTAGCATTCCTAGATCCGGGGCTCGTCAACGAGAAACTTGTGAACGACAATCCACAGTTCGTTGAAGACTATTTATTTAATACTTTTTGAAGTCGCAATACAAAACCTCGTACTTTTACCCTATAACTTCAAAGCACGTATCTCGACTTCTAATATCGTTTTACTATTTTTGCGTAACACGTGCGATGTGGGAGTAATTAACTACGTTGACATATATGTGCGAGTTTCACTAGGTCCTCCTCGTCATCCGATTAGATGCTAGCAGGATTTTTGTCTTGGACTCCAGGAGAAAACAAACTAATCTGTACCAAGACCTTTGGGACATGCTGAACAGGTAAACTCGATCGTTGCGTTATTACTCTAGCAAAATTCCATTCTATTGCATTCAAGTTTAATTACTACTCAAAATCATTCACAGGGCTTTACTTGCGATCTTGCAAGAAAAGTGTTGGTATCGTCCATACCGGAAAATTTTGAAATAATAAATGACTTCCCATGCATGAAGCAGAACCGGAAACAATTTATGTGCATTCTATGTATGTACAAATATGCATTCAATTGTCACGGAGAGTGTCGGCTATAACGAAGCCATGATGCGTAATTACACTTTGATGCCCTTTTTATTTAACAAATATCATCATTAAGTAACTTCCTTTTTGTTCAAAAACAGCGCTCCAAGCGAGAACCAATAAGTTATTCTTGTGAAATTATAGCAATTCAAGAACGGATCGCGGATTCATTCATGATGAGATCATCAATCCAAGCGGCGAGTTCCACGAGTAGCCTCATCGCCCTCATTCCTACGGCCTAGGCGCGTGACATGTCTACTTGACTCATTGTAAAATCAAAGCAAGCGGGATGACATGTACTCGAGCTACATTGTAAAACCAAATTATGTGATGCGTAATTTAATATATTTGAATTATGATTTTAACGATGCTTAGTCGATACATGCATATATTTGAATTATGATTTGAGCGATGCTTTATATACTAACATATGGACACTTTGTAAACAATTATATAAATATATATATATATTGCACGAAAAATATGCAAGATTGTCTTTGCGGTTCTTGGAAACCGGCGGTGATATGTATATATCATTGTCGGATTATGGTACAACTTTGGCGGTGCTAGTACAATATCCCCGCGGTTGTAGATATAGCGGCGGTGATAATCCTTATCACTTGCGGATTTTGGTTTGATCCGCGGTGATAGTCCTATCCTTTGCGGATTTTGGTTTGATCCGGCGGTGATAGTCAATATCACTGCGGTTGTAGGTAGAACCGGCAGTGATAATCCTTATCACTGCCGGTTCCTGAGCCGGCAGTGATAATCCTCGAGTATCACTGCCGACCAATCACTGCCAGCGCCAATGACCGGTAGTGATGGGGTTTTGGAACCGGCAGTGATGTGCTGTTCTGTAGTAGTGTTAAGCGGCAAGACTAAAACATAAAACTACTTTGACTTGAGCACCTTGGCTTAAGAGCTACACTGATTTTCTGTAATTTCGTGGCTGCTCAATTCAAGTACAGGAGTTCTATTTACACTAAGAAAGACAGAGAAATAGAATGCTAGGAGGATTCGACATCCAATGCATTCATTTGAATATGGAATGTATGGATAAGATCCGGTCATTGCATCGGCTAATCTCAATTTAGAGTAGAAGATCCTCTTGTATCGAAGGCCTCCAGAAGTCCAATGGTAAAGCAAGTACCAAAGCATGAATTACATGAAGAGGAGTATAGGACAGTGGCTCTGGGTTGACGTGCTAACTTCTTTCCCGATACCTCTCATTTCCATGAGGTTGATTCCCATATTTTCGTTCAACAAAACTCGATCCAACTAAATCAACTGTTACTTGTTACTTCCAGTGTCATGTTGTAGTTTTTTTGTGTGCTGAGTTAGTGTCTGAAGAGGAAGATGGTCGGTAGTATATATTGAGTCACAGAAGGAGCAATGAAACCTGCTGGAGTTTACAGGGGTGGCCTATATAATATTCTTCATAAATACTAAAAAATCGTAAAGGCTCATTCATTCACGATAGAAGATGAGAAGGTAGAACGACACCAACTTATAAGGTGGAATTGCTCACTTCACCATCGCTAACATGCATACAGTGTAAACACTACTACAGAACGGCATATCACTATCGCTTTATGTGTCGGTTCTTAAGTTTTTAGAAAAAAATGATTGTAATAAATAGCTTCGGAGGGGTGTTAGTAATAATTACTATCGGTTCTGAGATTATAAGTGATTGTGATGTAGCACAGGGCATATCACAATCGGTTCTCAACTAAAACGCGATAGTGATGTGCACGGTCATCACTATCGGTCCCAACAACAGAATTGATGATGATGATCACGTCCACATCACTATCGGTTCGTTTGATAGAAGCGATAGTGATGTGAATATACATCACTATCGGTTCTAAGAAAAGAAGCGATAGTGATGACCGTGTACATCACTATCGCTCACCGATTCTGATGTGAACGTGCTCATCACTATCGCTTCTATAAAAAGAACCGATAGTGATGACCATGCACATCACTATCGCTTCTCGAAAAGAACCGATTCTGATGTCCACGTGCTCATCACTATCGCTTCTATATAAAGAAGCGATAGTGATGACCTTTCACATCACTATCGCTTCTTTAAAAGAACCGATTCTGATGTGCCTCGCTAGGTCATATATACCACTCGCGCTGAACTCTTCTCTGTTGTTCCTCCAGAGGAGATTTCTCTGCCGCCACCCGAGAAAATAGCTCGTATTGTGTGGTTGGAAGCAATACTTGGGTGAGAAAATTTGAAGTCCTCATGGGTGGGTATTTAGAGGGCAAATTTGAAACCCTATATTGAGGAGATTCCCCTCCTTTTGCCCTCATTTGCGGTTTTCTTCAAAATGTGAGCAATTCTTTAAACCCCTTCAATTTTGCACAAGGTAATTTCAATATGTCGTGAATAAAGTTTAGCTTGCACTGGAATTGTGTACATGCTTTTAGATTTCACACTCTTTATTTGACAAGCACACATCTATTTAATTATTGTAGTGCTCTCGTGCTAATATTGAATTATTGTTGCTATCATGTGATAAATGTTAGAGTTTAGACTGCGGACCCTACGTCTCCCGTTCGAGGATGCTTGTTTATATATATGCCGAACGAAATGGCATATTTATAAGCGAGCAGTCTCGAATTGTCAACGGTTTTTGGACAGTTCGAGGATATGTGGTTCCGACAAGTTCCTGAGCTGTGTTGTACAACTTCATGGTAGATTTCGGAAGCGTCTACCTGGTGTTCTCCATATGCACACCCCTCTTGACCTGTTGTCGACACGTGTATATGGAGAACAGCGGAGAGATGCTGCCAAAATTCTCTTTGGAGTTGTACAATGACTTATGAACTAGCCCGAACCACATATCCTCGAATGGGATTAAGACCTAACCTATTTAGAGATTAGGAGTCATTGTTGGTGCCCTTGTTTTGTTTCGTTGTAGTAAAAAGATTTGCAAGCTACTACACTAGCTATATAATTAGATTATTTGATATTATTGTTGATTTTAAAATTTTATGTCTCCTATCTAGGGAATTAGAAGCTCTAAACCAGGGAAGAAGCTAGGTATCGATCGGGAGTACATTTATATATCTTGGAACCTGTCCTCTATTTTGCAAAGGTTATATTAATTGAAATGATGTCTCAATATTTAAAATAGCTAGCTAGTTGTCGCTCTAGTTTTTCCTTAATTTATTGTGCGAAATTTAATTACAGATGGACCGTGAGGAATGGATGTATCAGAAAAGCCGTGTGAATGCTGAATTTCAGAGGGGTGTTAAGGAGTTCAAAAAATTTGCAGAAGAGGACGTGGTGAGAAGGGGTGTAAACTTCATATATTGTCCTTGCATTGATTGCACCAATCTGAGGAGATTTAACAACTCAGCTCAAATTGAGGGCCACCTGATTCGACGTGGCTTCGTGAGGAATTACACATGTTGGATCCATCACGGGGAGGCAGGTAGTACCCTTCCGGTATGCAACGAAGATACGGTGGAACCGGATGACGATTTGCAACTTGATATGTTTGAGGGGGATAATTTGGAGCAAATGATGCGGGATGTGGAGGGTAATTACTGTTAGTGTTATGCCCTTGAGGCAATCATTTAGATGATTGTAACATGACTATGTTTATGAATAATAATATGATTATTGGTCCAATGAATGTATATCATTGTATTGATCAACAAGTATGTGACTTGATTATGAAGCTCTTTACTTAATGATGTAATTCGATAAATATCTCTGATCGGATATCATCGTATAGGACTACGATGAATAGATCAGCACATGTAGTGATCGATGATCATGCTTCATAGATCATGGGATATGGAGATATCATCTCTACATTGTGGACCATGTTGAAGAACATGGGTTAGATAGACCCGCTATGGGACAACTGCGAGAATGTTTCATTCTTATGTGTCATCGTGTATCTCATACCTAGAAGATGTATGATCCTTAGACACTGAGATTGTCATATTCCCTACATGTGTAATAGTTTTCCTTGGGGCTATCAAACACTACTTCCTAACCGGATAGTTATAAAGGTAGCTTTCATGTTTACTATGAAACGTGCGAGAGGAAGTGGCGATCAAGATGGAATTTGCCACTCCAATGAAGCGGAGATATATGACAAGGCCACTCGTGTGATATGATTAAGAAAGTGCATGGCCATGCCGTGATTGAGAGTCAATCACAACTTATTAATATATCACGGATACGAGAGATGGATTGAATCATCAAAGGATGACATGCTTCTCGCCTTGAGATCAATCTTCATATACTTGGCAAAGGGATTATTACATGAGTTCTTTTGATAGGTTACATTCGATTTGATCACAAGTATGTTTGGGAGTTGGCATACTTTGCAAGAAGCGCTACCAACTATTGGATTGAATAGGAGTTTTCGAATCCATGTCCAAGCGTATGTGAACCTGCGAGGTCACACACTTAATGGTGGGGCGCATTAATTTGGATTGGATCCGTAATTAATGAACCTCGTGGGCTTAGCATCTTTGGTGGGCCTGGTTTAGGGTTTCATCTCGTGGCTATATAAGGAGGGAGGAGGGAGGCGCGGTGTGCTTTCCACGGTTTAGGTTTGATTCACTTGAAACCCTAGCCTCCTCCTCTCGCTGCCCTGCCGAGCGACTAGGTGCTTGCACGGCGCCTGGCGTTCCATCTCGGGCGTGTGGACTCTGCGGTGGCTGCTGCGGCTGCGGCGTGGGAGGGCGATCCACGGCGGCGAGGGCGATCCACTACATCGGCGCTTGGCTGCGGCGAGGACGAACCACTACATCGACGCGAAGGATTCGCATGGCTGCGCGTCTAGTGGTAATCTTATCTATGATCCCCTTCTTGCGAGTAGCTTTACGGTTCTTGCGGTAGTTTTTTTGTGCTAGCGTAGCATACCGCGTTTCCCTTCGATGGTATCGAGCCATCTCGTATAGTTTTGTGATCTGGATGTTGCACATATGATGTGTGAGGTTAGTAGATTGGATCTATTACATGTTCACCGGTTCATGTGATGAATTGGTGACGGCGACCATCGATGAGATCGATCGATTTAGGGTTTGAGAAAGTGCAAACCGACTCAATCTTGATTTGGGTGAGTCCGTTCATGATGCGGCGTTACCCTTACGGTCGGGTTACCGCCATCGGGGTTTCAAAGCGTATCCATATGGGACCAAGCCAATCGGATCGAGTTGGATTGGGTCAATCTGGTTGATCCATGGTAGCGCAAACAGATTCAATATTGATTTGGGTGAGTCCGTTCATGATGCAGCGTTGCCCTTACCGGTCGGGTTACCGCCATCGGGGTTTCAAAGCGTATCCATATGGGACCAAGCCAATTATATTAGATCGGATTGGGTCAATCTGGTTGATCCGTGGAAATTTTGAGGGTGTTTTCCCATGGCGGAAGACATAATTCCCATGGCGGAAGACCGCCACCAGGGGCGCTGCCCCTCGGACCCCGGAGTCGTAGGGTTGCTTTTGTTTAACTCGTTTTTGCAGGGAATTATGTGAAATAGTATGGCCTATGTGTATGTGATGCATGTAATTTCCACATGGCCTGCGTGCCGTGTTAAGCCATAAGGCTATTTAAATTGTATAACGACCTGCGTGTCGACTTGTGATGCTTCAAACCCTCATGTAAAATTCATTATCAAAAGTTGTAAGGAGTTGCATCCATAATGATGAAGACGATGGCTAGGTGAACAAATCAAGCAAGGTGGCTAGGTGAACAACCAAGCATGATGATGGAGATCTTAATGCTAAGGGCCATGCTATTTCACGACTTATTTTGATTTTACGTGGATGTGTGTTTTATCCTTGCTATTTTCTTTATGCTCATTGCATGTGATGCTATGTTCATAGTAATCTTTGTTCATCCTTATAGTTAAAAATCTTAAATCAAATTGTCCATCCAATTGTTGCACCTATCAAGAATTTAGATCGTTATTGATATATTGCCAAAGTAGTATATCAATGGCTATCTCAATAGATGATAGGGATGTGTTGGACACATCACGCATAACAATGGCGATTTAAGCGAGCTATCAAAGCGGTTTTGGGCTTGAGGACATAAGTGGTTGGGATTTGATTTGATAATGAAGGAACCTATACAAGACAATTGGTGTCTAGGAAAACACACATGAGGCGGGTTTCTTAATTGGCACCCGAATACGGAAGTGCTCCCTCCTCATGTGAGCCCTTGGGGCGAGTTGACTGGCCATGAGTCAAGTTGATGGAGGCATTCATTACTTGTTTTCATACTCAACAAACAAGAGTTACATATGATGTAATTAGCAAAGGTGTTGCTTACCTATGTCATTAAATTTCTAGCAGTGATGCCAAAGCTCACTAGTGTTTAATGAATATGGATCTTGAATACTCACTATGTGTCTATAAAAGGACATAAAATAGGAGTGTCTTTAATTAAAAGTTTAATAAAAGTTTTACATAAACATAGTGCTTGGAATCTTTGCATATTTTTGTTGTAGTTCAATGGCACCTTCTCCTACTCTGCTACACTGGTTTTGCTTTGAGATCGGTTTTGGAAAGGAAAAACTGAATGGAACTAATTTTGTTGATTGGTATCGCAACTTGAGAATTGTTCTCAAGCATGAAAAGAAGGACTATGTTCTAGAGAATCCAATTCTGATGAACCGGTAGAAAATGCCGCCATAATTTGAGGTTGAATATGAAAAGCATGTTAATGCTTCTTGTAGAAGTCATTTGTCTCATGCTAGTCACAATGGACTCGAGCTCCAAAAGCAATATGAGGACCAGGATGCTTACAATATGATTGTGGGCTTGAAGGGCATGTTTGGGAATCAAGCAAGAGCTGAGAGGTATGGTATCTCAAAGCTTTTATTTGCTTGTAAGTGGTGAAGGCGATCCGGTCGATCCTCATGTGATCAAGATGATTGGTTACATTGGGAGATTGGAAAAACTTGAGTTTCCCTTAGCCTCGGTTTGGCCACAGATGTTATTCTCAGTCTACGCCTCGAGCTTTGAGCCATTCATTATGAATTTTCATATGAATAGCATGGAGAAGAGCCTAACAGAGCTACATGGGATGCTCAAGGCTGCGGAGAAAGCATTAAGAAAAACCCAATCATGTGATGATGGTTGAGAAAACAAGCGCTTTCAAAAAGAGAAAGGCTAAGGCTGGGAGCAGGAAAGAGCAAGGGCAAGGGCAAGGGCAAGGCTCAAGATGAGATCGCGAGCCTCAAAACTAAGCTTGAAGCTTAAAGTTGGCCCTCAACACGATACCCAATGCTTCTATTGCAAGAAATCGGGGCATTGGAAGCGGGCTGCGAAAAGTACAGCGGATAAGAAGAATGGAAATGTGGTTTCCACTTGGTATTAATGTTATAGAAATTAATCTTGCTACTTCTTCACTCAGCTCATGGGTATATGATACGGTTCGGTTGCTCACATTTACAATTCGTTGCGGTGATAAAGAGTAGAGACTTGGCAAAGGAGAAGTGGATCTTGGCGTGGGAATAAAGCAAGAGTTCTTTGGTCTTGCCGTTGGCACATACCCATTGCATTTGCCTTGAGTTAGTTTTAGAACTCAATAATTGTTATTTTGTTCCATCTTTGAGTAGAAACATTATTTCATCTTCTTGTTTGGAACATGAAGGTTATGATTTGAGAATAAAGAACTTTGTTTGTTCAATATTTTTGAATGATATGTATTATGGTCGTTGCCCCATGGTGGATGGGTTGTGCGTCCTTGAACTCGAAGAAAAAACTGTCTATAATATTAATGTAAAAGGCACCGGCCTAATGATTTGAACCCTACCTTTTTGTGGCATTGTCGCTTAGGTCATATAAATGAGAAGCGCATGAAGAAGCTCCATGGTGATGGACTTCTAACCTCATTTGATTTTGAATCATTTGAAACATGTGAATCTTGTTTACTTGGCAAGATGACAAAGCCCCTTTCACGAGGTTTTAGTGAGAGAGCAAGTGAATTATTGGCCCTAGTACATACGGATGTATGTGGACCAATGAGCTCATTGCTAGGGGTGGGTTTGATGCTTTGTAACTTTTACCGATGACTTGATAGATATGGATATATCTATTTAATGAGGAATAAATCTGAAACTTTTGAAAGGTTCAAAGAGTTTGAGCGAAGTACAAAATCAACTTGGCAAAACAATAAAACACTTACGATCCGATCGTGGTGGCGAATACTTGAGCCAAGAGTTTGGTGATCATTTAAAGCAATGTGGAATCGTTCGCAACTTACTCCGCCAGAGCGCCTCAATGGAATGGTGTGTCGAACAGCGTAACAGGACTTTATTAGATATGGTTGGTCAATGATCGATAAGCAGATCTGCCATTATCCTTTTGGGGTTTCGCTCTAGAGGCAATTGCGTTCACTTTGAATAGGGTCCCATCAAAATCCGTTGAGAAGGCGCCATATGAGATATGGGTGGGAGAAGACCCATGTTGTCATTTCTCAAGATATGGGGATGTGAGGCTTATGTAAAGCGTTTACAATCGGATAAACTCGCACCTAAATCAGAAAAATGCTTTTTTGTGGGGTATCCTAAAGAAACAAAAGGATATTACTTTTACAAAAGAAACGAGAACAAAGTTTTTGTTGCTCGAAATGGTGTCTTTTTGGAGAAAGAGTTTCTTTCAAAAGAAATCAGTAGGAGTGATGTGTATCTTGATGAAGTTCGAGAATCACATGAATATGTTCAAGCTACCTCTGAACCTTCACAAGATGTACAAAGTGTTGTACAACTTTGTGGAAGAGACTCCCCCACGTAGGTCGGGGAGGCCACGTCATGTACCTATTAGATATGGGAATGACATATTATTGTTGGACAATGATGAGCCCACGACTTATGAAGAAGCAATGATGGACCCAAACTCCGAAAAATGGCTTGAAGCCATGAGATCCGAAATTCAATCCATGCATGACAATCAAGTTTGGAACTTGGTCGATTCACCTGATGGTGTAAAACCATTGAGTGCAAATGGATTTTCAAGAAAAGATAGGCGTAGATGGAAATGTTCAGATCTATAAGGCACGGTTGGTGGCAAAGGGTTTCAAACAAGTTCAAGGAGTTGACTATGATGAAACTTTCTCACGGTAGCCATGCTCAAGTCTGTCGGATCATTTTAGCTATTCTTGCATATTTTGATTATGAAATATGGCGGATGGATGTCAAAACACCTTCCTTAATGGGAATTTTTCCGAGGATGTATACATGATACAACTTTGAAGGCTTTGTTGATCCTAAATATGCTAAAAGGGTATGCAAGCTTCAAAGATCCATTTATGGGTTAAAGCAAGCATCTAGGAGTTGGAACATTCGTTTTGATGAAGTAGTCAAAGGTTTTGACTTTATCAAAAATGAAGAAGAGCCTTGTGTTTACAAGAAGGCTAGTGGGAGCGCACTTGTATTTACGATTTTGTATGTGGATGACATATTATTAATCGGGAATGACATTCCTATGCTTGAAGATGTTAAGACTTCATTGAAAAGGAGTTTCTCAATGAAGGACTTGGGAGAAGCATGCTATATCTTGGGCATAAAAATCTATAGAGATAGATCAAAAGGTTAATTGGATTAAGTCAGAAGCGTACATTGACAAGATATTGAAAAGGTTCAATATGCATGAATCCAAGAGAGGTTTCATGCCAATGTCACATGGCATCGATCTCTGCAAGAATCGGTGTCCTTCGACATCGATGGCGAGACAGGATGAGCAAGATTCCATATGCTTGACTATTGGGTCTATTATGTATGCCATGATCTGTACACGCCGGATGTCTCATATGCTCTAAGTGTCACGGCGGATACCAAGCGGATCTGGTGATGGTCATTGGATAGCCGTAAAAATATCTGAAGTACTTGAGAAGAACTAAGGGTATGTTCCTTGTTTTGGAGGTGAGGAAGATCTGGTTGCAAAGGGTTACACGATGCAAGCTTCCAAACCGACAAAGATGATTTTCGATCATAATCCGGGTTTGTGTTTACACTTAATGGAGGAGCGATGGTGGAAGAGTTCCAAGCAAAACACGGTGGCCGACTCTCACGATGAGCGGAGTACATTGCGGCGGAGGCCGCAAAGGAGGCTGTGTGGATTAAGAAGTTTATCACGAGCTTGGTGTGGTCGCTAGTGTCTCTAGTCAATGGACATCTATTGTGATAATAGTGGTGCCATTGCACAAGCAAAGAGCCTAGATCACATCAAAGTCTAAACACATACTCCGTCGCTTTCACCTTATTCGCGAGATTGTGGATAGAGGTGGCGTCGAGAATATGCAAAGTACATACGGAAGCCAATGTGGCGATCCGTTGACAAAGCCAACGCCACAGACCCTAAGCATGAGGCGCACACAAGGTCTATTGGTATTAGATACTTAATTGATTGACTCAAGTGCAAGTGAGAGATTGTTAGTGTTATGCCCTTGAGGCAATCATTTAGATGATTGTAACATGACTATGTTTATGAATAATAATATGATTATTGGTCCAATGAATGTATATCATTGTATTGATCAACAAGTATGTGACTTGATTATGAAGCTCTTTACTTAATGATGTAATTCGATAAATATCTCGATCGGATATCATCGTATAGGACTACGATGAATAGATCAGCACATGTAGTGATCGATGATCATGCTTCATAGATCATGGGATATGGAGATATCATCTCTACATTGTGGACCATGTTGAAGAACATGGGTTAGATAGACCCGCTATGGGACAACTGCGAGAATGTTTCATTCTTATGTGTCATCGATGTATCTCATACCTAGAAGATGTATGATCCTTAGACACGAGATTGTCATATTCCCTACATGTGTAATAGTTTTCCTTGGGGCTATCAAACACTACTTCCTAACCGGATAGTTATAAAGGTAGCTTTCATGTTTACTATGAAGCGTGCGAGAGGAAGTGGCGATCAAGATGGAATTTGCCACTCCAATGAAACGGAGATATATGACAAGGCCACTCGTGTGATATGATTAAGAAAGTGCATGGCCATGCCGTGATTGAGAGTCAATCACAACTTATTAATATATCACGGATACGAGAGATGGATTGAATCATCAAAGGATGACATGCTTCTCGCCTTGAGATCAATCTTCATATACTTGGCAAAGGGATTATTACATGAGTTCTTTTGATAGGTTACATTGATTTGATCACAGTATGTTTGGGAGTTGGCATACTTTGCAAGAAGCCGCTACCAACTATTGGATTGAATAGGAGTTTTCGAATCCATGTCCAAGCGTATGTGAACTGCGCAGGTCACACACTTAATGGGTGGGGCGCATTAATTTGGATTGGATCCGTAATTAATGAACCTCGTGGGCTTAGCATCTTTGGTGGGCCTGGTTTGGGTTTCATCTCGTGGCTATATAAGGAGGGAGGAGGGAGGCGCGGTGTGCTTTCCACGGTTTAGGTTTGATTCACTTGAAACCCTAGCCTCCTCCTCTCGCTGCCCTGCCGAGCGACTAGGTGCTTGCACACGGCGCCGCGGCGTTCCATCTCTGGGCGTGTGGACTCTGCGGTGACGGCTGCTGCGGCTGCGGCGTGGGAGGGCGATCCACGGCGGCGAGGACGATCCACTACATCGACGCAACGATGCTTGCTGCGGCGAGGACGAACCACTACATCGACGCGAAGGATTCCATGGCTGCGCGTCTAATGGTAATCTTATCTATGATCCCCTTCTTGCGAGTAGCTTTCTGGTTGCGCGGTAGTTTTTTTTTTGTGCTAGCGTAGCATACCGCGTTTCCCTTCAATTACACGGAAAGAGAGTTTGAAAAGTTTAAAAGCTTGATGGAAGATGATGCGAAACCGCTGTTCACAGGTTGGAAAGCGAAATACACCAAGTTGGGTTAGGTCCTTGCATTGTTCGAACTGAAGACAAAACACCGTTGGACAGATACAAGTTTTAATGCACTTCTAGTTCTTCTATCAGATCTGCTTCCGGAGGGCAACGAGTTGCCAACAAGCATTTATGAAACGAAGAAGCTACTATGTCCCATGAGAATGGAAATAGAAAGGATACATGAATGTCCGAATGATTGCATCTTGTACCGTAACGCACATCGGGAGCTACACGTTTGTCCAGTTTGCGGTGTGCCCTGGTACAAACAAAAGGAGAAGCGTAACGACAAGAAGCGTAAGAGTTGGGGCAACGACGGTGAAGAGATCACTAAAAGTGCACCGGCCAAGGTATTGTGGTACTTGCCCACCATTCCCAGGCTGGAGCGGTTGTTTCCATATCCCAGAGAGGCAAAATTGTTGCGTTGGCATTATGAGTCTCGAAAGGAAGATGGCGAGCTGAGACACCCTGCTGATTCGGCTCAATGGAGAAACATCGATTGGAAACATGAGGAGTTTGGTGCCGAAATGAGGAACATAAGATTTGGGTTGAGTACCGATGGAATGAATCCGTTTGGTAACATGAGCAGTCGTCACAGCACCCGGCCAGTTCTGTTGTGTATCTACAACCTCCCTCCTTGGTTGTGCATGAAGCGGAAGTATATCATGATGTCATTCCTAATCTCGGGACCCAAACAACCGGGAAATGATATTGATGTGTACCTTGCACCACTGATCGAGGATTTGGTAAAATTGTGGAATGAGGGGGTCGTGGTGTGGGATGCGTAAAAGAGA
The DNA here is from genome assembly GCA_036346275.1 of Otatea glauca. NCBI lineage: Eukaryota > Viridiplantae > Streptophyta > Magnoliopsida > Poales > Poaceae > Otatea > Otatea glauca. The sequence goes on along the minus strand of CM070723.1, from coordinate 36,580,095 downwards.
GAGCATTTCACCCTACGGGCTATGGTATTTTGCACCATAAATGATTTCCCGGTCCTTAGTAATTTGGCGGGTTACAGTACAAAAGGAGCCAAAGCGTGTCCTATTTGTGAACAGGAGACTGAGAGTTTATGGCTACCGAATTCCAAGAAAACTGTGTATATGGGTCACCGAAGGTTTCTACCTCGAAGTCATCGATACCGTAAGATGGATGACAAATTTGATGGGAAGAGGGAAGTCCGTTCGGCACCGCTGCCTATGAGTGGAAGTCAAGTATATTCACGTGTAGAGGATATCGATATTCAGTACATAAATAGCTGTAAATCTTTTCATCCTAGGACCATTTGGAAGAAGAGGTCAATATTTTGGGACTTACCGTACTAGAAGGAGTTAGATGTCCGACTTTGTATTGATATCATGCATGTTGAGAAGAATGTCTACGATAATTTGGTTGGCATCGTGCTGAACATACTTGGGAAGACAAAGGATGGTGTGAATGCTCGTCGTGACATGGTCTACATGGGAATCAGGCCCAGCCTTTCAGTGATAGAGGAGGATGGAAAATGTCCGTACATCCCCGCTGCATCCTACACCCTGTCCAAGAAGGAGAAAGAAGATCTCTGTAAATGTCTCCAAGGTATTAAAGTTCCATCTGGCTACTCCACAAACATTAAGAAGCTTGTGTCCATAGAGGATTTGAAGTTGTTGGGCATGAAGTCCCACGACTACCATGTCTTGATGACCCAAATGCTCCCAGTTGCAATCCGAAATATTCTGCCAGAGGATGTCAGGTTGGCCATCATGAAGCTCTGTTATTTCTTCAATGCGATCTCCTACAAACTTTTTGACCCCGATGTGCTAGACAACTTACAGAGTGAGGTGGTGCAGACTCTGTGTCAGCTTGAGATGCATTTCCCACCGTCGTTCTTCGACATAATGGTCCACCTTGTTGTTCACCTTGTCAGAGAGATTAAGATATGTGGACACACTTTCCTACGTTACATGTATCCGTTTGAGAGGTACATGGGTATATTAAAGTCCAACGTGAGGAATCGGTCAAAGCCTGAGGGTAGTATTATTGAAGGTTATGGGACTGAAGAGGTTATTGAGTTCTGCGTGGACTACCTAGGTAAAAGACAAGCAATCGGTGTTCCTGTATCTCGTTCTGAGGCGGACTTCTTTGTAAAGGAACCGTTGGGTCCAAACTAATGAGTCCGAGGTTTGATATGTATTGCAAGGCGCATTTGACAGTCTTGCAGAACAACGCAGAAGTTCGTCCATACATCGAGCAGCATAATTTGATATTACAGGAAGAGAATCCACAAATGGATGAGCTTTCCATCGCACAAGAACACAACGATCGATTCCTCACATGGTTCAAAGAAAAAGCAGAGGTCTCCTTTAGTGAGAATATAAAATGGTTGGCTGACGAACCAAGATTTAATGTATAGACATGGCAAGGATATGATATTAATGGTTACACCTTTTACACTGAGAGTTAAGATGCCAAGAGTACTGTCCAAAACAGTGGTGTGAGCATAAATGCTTTCTCTGATTATCATCACTCGAAAAGATTCTCCCCAACCACAATGAACTCCTACTATGGGTTGATCGAAGAAATTTAGGAGCTCGATTATGGAATATACCAAGTTCCATTGTTCCGATGTAAGTGGGTAGGACTTCCACATGGAGTGAAGGTCGACAAAGAGAGGCTTTACTATTGTGGATCTCAGTAGACTCGCCTACAAAGATGACCCGTTTGTCCTTGCGAAGCAAACAACTCAAGTCTTCTACGTGCGTGATCCGGCCAATCCGAGGTTGCACGTTGTTCTTCATGGCAAGAGACAGACCGTAGGAGTTGAAGATGTTGTACATGAAGAAGAGTATAACCAATTCGATGAGATACCTTCATTTGCAGATGGGGCTTGTCTTAGCGGGGATGACGACACACATGGAGCCAATTACATGCGAGTAGATCATCATGAAGGGCAGTTTTGTAAATAAATGGACTATTATAATGTTTGTTGTTAATCTCATTGTTTTATTATGTATGTAAAATAGTTTGCAATGCTTTCAAAGTAAAAATCCAAGGTGAATTGCTATTGGAGGCTTTGATGGAAATGCAATTTCTCTTTATACCTGCACTTTGTGCCATATGTTGTGAACGAAAATTCCATTTGACGAAATTATTGTTGGGAAGGCTTGTAAATAGTCGAAAGTTCTTTATGGAAATTTTCGTACAATTCTGGATTAATTTGAAAAAGTTTTGACTTTTCTACGCTTTACGCACAAATCATGTCTACGAAATGAATTTTGGCATATTTCTTGAATGAGGACGCTTTTTTCCAAAAATTCTTTTATGAAAAGTTTTGCAGTATCCTGAAATATGTTTCTGCAAAATTTCTAATAATTTCAACAATGTATGAAAAAGTTATGGCATTTTCTCTCTTTGATGAAATGCTGAAAATTCAGAATTTGCAGATGGGTGATAAAGTTTATTATTAGTAAGTAATGCCACAATGAGGAAAGTATACTGGACCATATATGGAGCTTTTGTCAAGCAATTACATATAGTGTAATCTCGATGTGATGTACAATCTATATAATTCTGAGACACAGAAATGAGGCTAAGCTATATGAAATCATTTTTGGAAATTTTCAAAAAACTTGGACTTCATTTGAGAAAGTTTTGACTTTTCAACTATTTAAGGAAAATTCATGCCTAGAAAGTGAATTTTGACATATTTTTTCAGTGCTAACTCTTTTTTCCAGAATTCTTTTTGGAAAAGATTTGTAGTATCTCAAAGTATTATTAAGCAAAATTTCAAATAATTCCAACAATATTTGCAAAAGTTTTTCACTCTTTGATCTAATTCTGAAAATTTAGGCTTCATGATTTGTCTGGAAAGGCAATAGTGCAATGAACTACATTTGTGTCGGTTTTTTCTGAGAACCGATAGAGATAATTATGTATCAGTGTTGGTTTTATTTACAAAAGCGATACGGATATTGAAGCATCATTGGTGTCGGTTTTATTTATAAAGCGATACAGATATATTGAGACACATCAGTGTCGGTTTTCTAAAAAGTGATACAGATATTGAAACACATCAGTGTCGGGTTTTTTTTAAAAAAGCGATATGGATATTGATACACACCAGTGTCGGTTTTCTTTCAAAAAGCGATACGGATTAGACACACCAGTGTCGGTTTTCTTTCAAAAAGCGATACGGATTAGACACATCAGTGTCGGTTTTCTTTAAAAAAGCGATACAGATATATGAATTTATCAGTGTCGATTTTCTTTAAAAAAGTGATATGGATACTGAGACACATCAGTGTCGGTTTTATTAAAAAGCCGATAATATTGTTCTATATTTGTGTTGGTTTTTTCTTCAAACCCGATAGTAGTTTAGTAATATTTGTGTCGGTTTTTTTGGCATACCGATAGTAGTCTGTATGTTTGTGTCGGGTTTTTGGCGAAACCGACACAATTAATGGCTTGGCTATATTTTTGGTGAAGCTCTCACGCGCGTCGCAAATCTATTTTGCTCTAGCTCCCTCTCCCGTGCCGCGATTTCTCCGCGTCCACCGCCACCGTCACCTCCACCTCTGCCGCTCCCTCTCCCCCGTTGCTGCCGTCGTCCCCCGCACTCTCTTTCCTCGTCCCACCCCTGCCGCTCCATCTTCCACGCCGCTCCCTCCCTCCCCCGCAGCTCTCTTCCTCCCCCGCAGCTTGCTCCCTTCCCACGCCGCTCGCTCCCTGATGAGGACATCACTATGTCGGATACACCCATGACCTCACCTCCACCACCTCCTATGCAAGGTCCTATCACAAGGGCACGCGCACGACAGGTGAACTCGTTTCTCGGGTGGCATAATTATATTTTAGAAGATAGACCACTGCATAATAATGTGCTTGTGCTTAGGAATCATGGCTTAGAGCTGCAAGGACGTCATTCCTCATCACTACAAGCTAGAGTACAAGGTATTCCCGAGAAGGAAGCCAAAACGTTCACCCAGGAGCAGTCCACCTTCAACTGGCCATAACTTTTGCATACCGAGTCCGTTCGGGATGAGTGAGTACTTGATTAAAAGATAAATTTGTGATCTTTCCCACAGATCCGGCCTCATCATCAAATTCCACTCGAGCTGGCCACAGAAGTCAAAACGGTGTGACAGTCTAAGTCTTTTAGGGTGCTGTGGCACCATAATTTTGGGCTGAGTTCCCATGTAATTAAAGTGGCATGAGACCAACTCCTAGCAGCCATCCTTGGCTATATATATTGGACAAGCCCCCTATCTATCTCCTTAGGTTTTGATTTAAGAATAGTTACCCATGTGTGGAACTTTATCCTTGTTCTCCTGACTCGGCTAGAGCAGCAGTAAACAAGTTTCGAAACCTCAACTTGAGTGTGTGCTTCATCCTTGTTCTTGCTAGTTCTTCGATTGCTTGCAAGAATAGACCTTCGTGGTCAGGTCATCCGTGTTCTTGTTACGGTTGATAACGACGAGGAGTGTGGTTTAGCGATTGCAGGCGCTTATCCTTGTGTGGTTCGTAGCCGGATCGTGAAAGTCATCCTCTGCCAAATCGAAGTTATCCCCTCACCGAAAGATCGGGCCGTCTTGTGTGCATCACTCCCTCCATGGCAGCTCGCTCCTCCGCCGCCACTCGCTTCCTCCGCCGCAGGTCGCTCCCTTCCCCGCCGCTCACTGCCCCATTGCCGCAAACCCTAGCAAACCCTGGTGCCCCCTGTGGAGCTCATCGTTGCAGCCGGCGTCACCCTCGTGGAGGTCACCGTCCCAGCCGTCGTGCCCCTGTATAGAGGAAGACTGTATTTGTTATGTTCCATACGCCGTTTAGAAATTTAATCCACTATGTTGATCTTCAGCTTGTTGTTTTGGTTATCTGGGCGCTTTTCCCTTCATATGTTTTGAGTTGCTTACTTGTTTAGGGCTGCAAGTAGTAGAGTGCAACTACTGGTAGAAAATTATTTGCTCATTTACATAGCAAACTTTTTCTTATTGTCCTTGTAGTACTTTTGATCATTGACCCTTTAAGGTTTGGTTCTTATTAAAGTGTAATGTCAGGAATGAATTTGGCAAAGTGCAAAGTAGCATGCCTAATCAGCTAGACATTTTTCCAGTGAGTAAACGGTCTTTTGTCAGATAATGCATTTCTAGTACTACGAATGGATAATATGCTGAATCTGCTAAGTAGTTTGTCTGATCAACTTGAGCTTTTCACGGATATGTTAATTGTGTAGTTTGAGAGCTTATAATGCTTGCAGGAACATGGATCAATACGGATTACCATGAGATGCAACCCTCATTGTTTCGATCAGCCTTTGACAACAAATAACTGGCAGTTATTGATCACATGAGAACCTTAATTATGAAATTGTTTTCATTTACCATTTTAGGTTTATGATGGCATCAGCTTGCTCATTCTACTCTCCTTCATAAGCTGACACCCTTTATGAAAGGTGCTGCCAACATAAAGTCAGTTTTGTAATTTCTATGTTCTTTTCTAAGAAAGAATGTCAAAATTCTATTTTCTATTGCTTCAAACATTCAGAATTCCATTTAGTTGCCTGAATTAGCTGTGGATCCAACTAAAAGGTGTCAAGGAGAATACTAGTCGGAAGGTACATTTTTCTCATCCTTACCTAGCAAAATGCTCAGTTTTGTTCTTACTATATACAGTAAGTGTGATCCCATGTTTCTTGGATCAGATACAATCAAGTGGTGCGCTTCTGAGGACTTAAAAATGTCAGGCTGAGATTATAAGTGATGATTGGCTCTGTTTCCAGAAAGGATAAGGAAGAAAGGCCCATGGCATTGCAGACATGAGGTTTGTTTGTTTGCTTGTGAGCACTCAACCCCAATGTACATGTGTTTGTGAGTAAGCCCATTAGGATACCTAATATAAGAATAAAGTTGTGTATAAATGACTTGAAATGCTGTCCACCAAGTGTGGCTTCTAGTCTACATTTGAACCTTTCAAGCATATCAAATATTTCTAATAACTGAACTAGGTTGAAGACTTCTCTCAAATGTTGAGCTGTTGAACAAGGACAACATTTGTGCTTACGAGTTTTTACTGGAAAGGTGGTGCATTATACATGGCCAGGTTGTTGCACTAATTTGAGGATCTGAGCTTACACAAAGGTTAGGCCTAACTGATTGAATTATACTAACATTACAATGGATGCTCCTAGCTCCTAATTTAAAATTAGAATTGCACCCTGAAAAAAAACTGAAACACAGATGCATCTCTCCAGCTGTAACTATGAGATGCTTTGCACAAATGGCTGGTATAGTGGATAGTCTAGTTTGATTTCTACTTACTTTGTATGACAGTGTTCTTATATGAACTAAATGATACTGTTGTTCATATATAACGTGAACTATTCTGACTAGTGATTAATACAAAGCTTATTGTTGGTTTTCTGTTCATGCAAAGCTTTTCATATACAGTCATGGGATCATTTCCTATTGACATATATGAGTATGCCGTACTGACATATACGTTTTTTTGGTGCTTGTACATACTTCTGGCTAATACAATTTCTCTTGATCCTATGTTATAATTTATTTTCAGCATATTACATGTGTTCATTTTTGGCATATTACTTTTGTCTTTTATCTTAACATATGTTAGCATTTACGTTGCGTAACCTACGTTTCCCGTTCGAGAGTACTTGTTTATGAATATACCATTTCAGCGCATTCATAAGCAAGCAGTCTCGAATTGTCCATATTTTTTAGACAGTTCGAGGATATGTGGTTTGGGCAAGTTCCTGAGCTGTTGTATAACTCCATAGTAGATTTCGGTAGCATCTCCCTACGGTGTTCTCCGGGTATACACCCCTCTTGACATGTTGTCAAGACATGTACATGGAGAACATCGGGGAGATACTGCCGAAATTTTCTCTAGAGTTGTACAACAGCTTAGGAACTTGCTCGAACCACATATCCTCGAATGGGATTAGGACCAAACCTATTTAGAGATTAGGGGTTATCGTTGGTACGTATTTAGTTGGTAAACATATAGACTTTTTTTGAAGATCATTTGTTCATCTGTTACTCTACTAAAATATACTAGAACAATTACATCTTATTACTTATCTATTTAGCTATTGCTTTACATGATTTATTGTCAAGTTCACAAAATAGGTACGAATTGCTTTCTCTCATGTCAAATATATGACCTTATCAGATAAGAAAACTCAAAATGTCACAATTAGAGAGCATCGGCTCCTCGCCAGACAAAGTAGAAGGTGCTCTTGAGGGGCCGAGCCAAGTTCCAAATGTTGAGGGGCCGAGTAAGGTGAGGAAGGCCCGAGGACCGAACAAAGGGGCCATAGGGAGAACACCGCAGGTTGCTTTACATGATTTATTGTCAAGTTCACAAAATAGGTACGAATTGCTTTCTCTCATGTCAAATATATGACCTTATCAGATAAGAAAACTCAAAATGTCACAATTAGAGAGCATCGGCTCCTCGCCAGACAAAGTAGAAGGTGCTCTTGAGGGGCCGAGCCAAGTTCCAAATGTTGAGGGGCCGAGTAAGGTGAGGAAGGCCCGAGGACCGAACAAAGGGGCCATAGGGAGAACACCGCAGGTTCTCCACTTCAATGCCATGGGGGTCTGCACGGGTCCTCCCAAGTACATGGGGCGATACCGGTCATTCCTCGGTCAATTGGTGAGGGAGAGAGTGCCCATAACGATTAAGGATTAGAGGAAGGAAGTCAGCGTCGAGCAGAAGAATCGGCTGTGGGATGAGGTTAAGGGCAAATGGATTATAGAGAAGGAAGATGAACACAACGCGAAGCGGTACACCTTGAAGAGGATGGGTGTGGCCTTGAGGCACTTCAGGGTCCTTATGCATAGTGAGTACGTACTGAAAGGTCATACACCATCGAGAGGTATCCGTTCGTGACTCCAGATGTTTGGGAGGAGTTCACGATGATGAAGGATACGCCCGAGGCAGAGCAGCTGAGAGAGAGGAACACCGCTATCTAGAGGCACAACACACACACGCACCACCTCGGTACAAGCGTCTATGAGGGGAAGTGATGGGGCAGCGATCCCGATCTTTCGGTGGGATGATGATATGTTGATTTGGAGGTGTTGATGGCACCGAATTTAGGGCTTTCTACCAAACAGGTTGGGAGCTTCACAATCACAATGCCAAATCCACACAGATACAAGATCTAATGATCAGTAGTTCCTTCAAGAAATCGAGAACCCGCAAGAACAAAGTATGAAACAAACCGAAAAGGTAGTATTGAAATCAAACAAAGAAAACAAGTTGAGGTTCTGTTTCTCGGCTCGGGCGGTCTAGTCGACACGCGCAAACATGAGGAGGGACGCACACGGGGTCTACCAAAACACAACAAAACCTAAAAAAAGAAGAACAGGGGTGAGAACCCAATATAAAGGGGTATCCACACAAGGGGGGTGCCCAAGAGGGGTACGACAGCCAGGAGAGGGGCGCCGGCCAAAGGAGGGGTGGAACCATAAGAGTACATGGGCCTTGGGCCCAAAAGAAAGGTGGCGCAGTACCTGGAATTTCTATCTCGTGAGATTGTTCTATGATTTCCCTTAGCTCAAGAGGAATTTGGCCTCGGGATCAGATCCATTGGAAAGGTTATCTCGATACCTTTTAAATGAGTTGTCGAACGTCGAAAACAGAGTTCGGATGTGGCCGTGGCATCCGTTTGAAGTACTGCTGCTCCTGGATGGCCGAACCGGACTCGGCGACGAATTGGGCTTTATCTTGGGCCTTCCTTGGCGCGTGGGCTGTCCTCGGTGGATGTTCTTGACGTGCTGGTCTAGCAAATGTGGATGGAAAGGACTTGCTTCCGGATTAAGCCCTCCAGACATTGTAGACGAAGTAGCGGGCGAAACAGCGACGGTCGGGGACGAAGTAGCGGTCGTAGAGGAAGAAGGGGCAGCGGTTGTATCCTTGGTTGGGATGTCCTCATAGGAAGAAGGCAGAGTGGCGCGACTAGCCGAGGAGTGCGTGAACTCCGGGATGACGATGCCTTACTCCCACATATGTGAGGAACGGGCACGCAACTGGGTATTAGCGAGGACAAAGAAAACCCCCGACGTGCAGCTTGTAGTTGCAAACCCTACTACTGCGTACGTCGTCTCCACCATTGTAAGACATCTAACTTAGTACATTACAGTTGACCCAACTTGTTGTATTTCAGATCTAATTCGTACTCGCTTATTGCAGGAGGAGGTAAGCCAGCGGAAATAGCAGGGGACCTTCCAGAGCCAAGGGTCGAAGGACATCCTGTCATCTGCGATCGGGAAGGCCGACCATAAGGGCCAGGTGCTTGCCACAGGGTCGGGGCATACAAAGAAGTCCTACTTCCAAGAGGACGCTTCGAGTGGTAGATCAAGATCATGGGAGGCACGTGCGGAGCGCCTCAAGGACACGCTCAGAGAGCAGCGAGGGAGGAGATCAAGGAGGAGATGGGGGGGGGAGATGATGGCACGTGAAGATGAGATAAGGGGGGAGATGATGGCATATGAGGGCGCTGAGGGCGAGATGATGGCGATGATCTTCAGTCGAGCGGATGCCCTCGCCTCTTGTAGAAGCTGTGCCCGACCTAGCGGTGTGGTTCCAAAAATGATAAGACCGATCCCCAGTTGAAGGTAATAATTAATTTTTCCTAACTTAAAGCTACAAGTGTAATTCACACAATGTTTTTCCTCAAGTTGCGCACATCTTGCAGGCCCCTGCTAAGTGCCATCTCACCACCCTGACGGAGGACGGATTTCCTTTCGAGACTGCACTCGGGGTTGCATTTCCATGCAAGGAGATCGACACTGTGCATGGTCAGCCTTTGGGGAAGGGCTACATGAGGGTGCAGGTGGACTACATCCACGAACACTTCTTATCATATGTGCTTGAGTGTAACATCATAAATTTGGTCTATAGTTTCACTTATGTGCATTTTGGTGATTCTCTGAACTTATTGGATTTTTTAGAATTTAATTGAATTTATTTTAATTAAGTATATTGAACCTTTGGTGAAAACTAATTATATATAGATAAAACTAATATGAAGTTTTGCCAAAAATATTTTATTTGAACTCAAAATGTCACAAAGTATTTATGAGAATTTTCTTGGATTTTTCTTGATATTTTAATTGCCTTAAATGAATTAATCTAATTTTGGGATTTATTTTAAATCAAAAAGCTTTTGAAAAATCGGTGAAGCGATCTTGGGCGAAGCCAAACCTTTGTCTTGTGTGACCAAAGACACTATGCGGCCTGCCAACCCGTTTTGTCACCACCGCGCGTGCGGACCGTTGGATCGGATCGTGGGGTCCTCTTTCCTCGGCGAAACCCTAGCGCGTGAGCCGTTGGATCGAGATCAAGCAGTCGGGATCGCTTCGCGTTGTTTTGGAAAGATTCGATCGCATCCGTTGATTTTGGAAAGGACGGATCAGATCGTATCGCCCGGGAATCGATCGTGGCCATTCATCTTGGATCGGACGGTCGTCGGTCGTCGTCTCCGATTCGGTTTCCGAGTTCGCCGCAGCGCGCCGTCTCCGCCGCGAATTGCTTAGGGTTTCCTTCCCTGCGCGCATGCCGAGGCTATAAAAGCCGCAGCCCGCACTCCGATGTTCCTCGTCCCCTTGCGCAGCCAGTAGCACTAGCCTCTTCACTTGCTTCGCAGCCGTCGCTGCTCAGGAGCTCGCCGTAGTTCTTTGAAGCGCCGCCGCGAGTTTTTGCGCAGTCCCGTCGCCATCGAGCCTCCTTCCACCGAATCGGTTCCAGATCCGGGGTTGCCGTTCCAAGACGCGTCAAGGCTGCCACTTCTTCTCGCCGGAGTCGCGCCGAAATGCTGTTCGGGTGGTCGTCTTCCTCCGCTCGGTCTTGATCGCCGCCGTCTTGCCATCTTTGTCTCGAGCTCGGACGGCCGTTGGATCAGGTCTGTTCGGTTGAGATCGCGGCAGCGTGTGCGTTAAGCGAGCCGTCGGATCGTCGCCGGATCGCGCCGCGTGTCGAGCATCGGCGCGGGCGGCGTCGCGGCCGATTCGGCATCGCCAGCGTGTCGGCCTTGGAAGCGAGGCGCCGTGAGCCGCGTCCACTGTGGACCAGAGGCGGTTCTGTGGACCGGGTCTGTGCGTCAGGTGACGTGTCAGCACCTGGTTGGCTCGGGCCAGGGTTGACATCAGCGTTGCGCAATAAAAATCTTTTTCAATAGCAAAATATTTCGGGAAAATCGGAAATTCTATTTTCTGTATTTCACTATTTATTCAAAACTTCAAAAGGCTATATCTTTTGCATTTTAACTCGGATTTGAGTGATTCAAATTTCTATAAATTTGTAAAATCAAGATATATTTATTTGTGAATTTTATTTTATTTTCGGAGTTGGGTTGCTCTCTGTTTTTGTGTTTATTTGCTATTTTGGCATTGTTTCGCGTAGACGTTGAACTGCTCGGTGATCCGGAGGAAGATTTATCGCTTCAAGACCCAAGCTCAGAGCAAGACCAGCACCTACTCCAAGGAAAGTTGTGCTTTGATCATGTTGCACCCAATTTCACCAAATTGCTATTTTGTCTTTTAAATTATGCATGATATTTTATGTGTATAAATGATTTCAATTAATCTGGGAATTAGATGATATGCCTAATTGGATTAAATCACACCTTGTCAATTTTATGCCATGATCTAATTGTCACCCTAGGATGTGGAATTATAGTTTGTTAATATTAATAATCAACATGGGACTAGTTAGACTGTCGTAGATTGCTTAGCCATGCCACGTCATCACATGTGTCCAAATGTTGATACTTAATCTTGACTAAGGGAATATGGAACAATGTTTATGAATTGGTGTGTCATGTGTTGTCACACAGTGATATCAAGTTGTCGTGGCGAGGAGGTCACACAACTAGATTAAAATGTTGGTGGCATGTGGTGCTTGGTAATCAACTGGGGTGGTAATGATTTAAATTGGGGCAAGTGGCAAGGGGCAGTGTGCCAAGGTGGGCCAGGATTGGCAGGGGTATGTGGAAGTCTTGCTTTAATCACCTTAAGGACTTAACCTTGCAAGCCTTTGACCTGAGTCTTTCTTGCAACCACATGTCTGGAATGGGACAGCCTAGCTGAATAATTTGTGAAACCTAGATTTCGGTACTATCGTGGAGAATAGTGAGTCCCGATTTTACGGCTTAACTCACATGGCACAAGAGGGGGAGGGGGGCCCTGTTGTGGTGGTTTAACCCTTTAGTGTTGAAACCTTAGCGAACAGTACTGGGTCTAGGTGTAGCATTGTAAAGGCTTTGTTATGATCACTCGCCTTGGTGGTGTTTGGTTGTATCGTGTGGGTAAAGTGCATAACCTCTGCAGAGTGTACAATCTATTCGAATAGCCGTGCTCACGGTATTGGGCAATGCTCGGGAATTACAGTTAAGGGTTAGACTTTTGTTAAACAAAAACTTGTTGGGATGGCAGGGTGCCATGGGAGGTGGAAATTGATTTAGGATTGGAAACTTGGTTTACTTTAGAAATACTGAATCTATTAATTCTTTGTTATTTGTTTCTTGCTTTCCAATCTATTTACTGTATTCTTGTTAAATGCCGCTTTATTTCAAAATATCCTTATTAGCCATTCCCTTGGATTAAGCCAAGCATATAGAATATTAGACTTGCATTGCTATGCACAACTTGTTGAGTGCTTTATGTACTCACCCCAACAACAACAACTTCAGAAGAGGAAGAATCTACGCCTTTCGTGAAGGAGGATTATATGGATGCGAATGCTTAGGGTCCGAGCCTCGTCAGTTGCCTGCGGTGAACTAGGGAGCTGCTACGCTTATTTATTTTTCCGCTGCTCCTTATTTGCTATTTCTTTTATAAGCCCTGTGTGGCAATAATCATGTAAGACAACAGTTACTATTAATTATTAAAGTTATGCTATATTCATTTGTGTATGACTATGATAGCATCTATGTTGAGCTGTGTGCACTAGCGTGATCCTAGACTAGTGCGGTATACGGAGGGTCCGAATTTGCAAATTCGGGTCCCGACAAAGGTGATATCGAGCCATCTTGACTATAGGTCTTGGTCCTAGGTAGTTGGTATCTCTTAGGAGTGTCAAAATTATTTTCGAAGAAAAGAAAAATTGACTAATAAGAAACTCTTGGCTTATCTCATTCTTCTACCCTCATCCTTGCTAAAATTACCTTCTTGTCGTTCTTAGTTTGGTGGAAATCTTATTCAAAATTTTGTTTTGAATAGATGCGATCTTCGATCCTTGAGTCGAGCGAGGTGGCTATGCCTTGGAGGTGTGGAGAGTTCTTCAAGTAATTGGAGGCTTGATCGTCAGCTCTACCGAGGAAGAAGCTGGAACATCAGCGGTGTGCATCGGGGTTCTTACGCAAACCGACCATCTTCGCTCGAGAGTTCGGCGAGACCACGGACCGATCCACATCACCACCGGAGGTTCACGTCTGGCGGGAATTGGGAGGCTGCGGACTTGCTCTATGATGGATGCGCCACGACTCGCCTACGAGCCAGCGACACCGTGTTTCGGCTTCACCCGACGATGCGAGCATGCGGCGTCGGCGGATCGTGGAGGGAGTGTGCTCTGCGGTACACCTTCTTTGAGTTCGCCCTTGCCCGGGAGGAGCACTTGAGGACACTACTCGGGGCTGGAGGCGATGTACGAGGCGAGGTGTCGGCGAGCTTGAAGACCCGTGACGCAGCGGCCGGGGTCATCAACGTGGAGGAGGCCTTGCGGTAGCCGAGGAGTTGGCGGACGAGTCATCCAAGAGCGGATGGAGTCACCAAGAAGAAGAAGAGGAAGACCGGAGGGCGTGAATGGGAGCCCGGGAGCCAGCAGAGGGTCACCGAGGATGAGTTCGCACCCATGCCGACCACACTCGGTGTATGCACGGATCGGTCTCCAGGTGGTGGTGAGTGAAGTTGGTCTTAGAGTTGTGTCGAGACTCGAGTGTTGAGTCGCATCTTTAAGTTAGTCTTTACCTTTTAGTAGACGTTAAGGTTGCATGTTTAGTTTGGTTCTTAATTGTCTGCTGAGTATGCAGTATGCGTTGCAAAGCCCTTAGGCATTGTAAGCAACCATACCAAGTATTAATAAAGATTATTTAAGTTGGGTTTAACCTGTTTCCCCGCCTTAGAAATCCTTGCATCTTATCTATGCAACATCTATCTTTCCTAACCCAAGAAGCAATCAAGCAGATGGTGAACACTCGCAGCTTCATGGATGGTACATTGATAAGGTGAATGAGGAAGAGCGTCGAGTCGACTTCAATGTGATGTATAAAAGGGTACATTTCCACTGTGACGAGAATGGGATATTCCCCATCAGTTTTGAGGATGTGTTCCGTGTGTACCAATTGATAGCCGTCAATATTTATACTTTACGATCCTGGACGCTATGAGTATCGCACCATACAACATGAGCTGACGACTTTTATAGGATTTTGCATTATGTTTTCTAATATTCAACACGAGTTGCAGGGCAATGAGACAGCGAGCCGTGACGAATCAAAACCAAGTTGGGTTCGTCGACCTCAAGCTTGTTTCTGCGACCACGGCTAGGCTTCATCCGGTGTTCTTTGCTAGCTACGTCAAGGGGGTAATGCATACTGAGTCGAAGAAGGACTTCGTTGTAATACCGTACCACGAGGAGTAAGTACTACAAACCCTTCAATTACTTGTACGCACTTAAACCGTATGCGAACTAATTTCCTTGCACTACATTCCATTTAATAAGCAACCATTGGGTTCTACTCATCCTTGTTTTGAGTGAAAACACAGTCTACATTTTTAACTTGATCGAGAAGAGACCGATGGCCTACGCGATCAAGTATCCTTTGCAGAAGTAAGTACATTACCGTAACCTAACACTTTCTGAATTTAACTATATTTTTTTACTCAATGGCATCTCTCCAATATATGTAGGGGTTTCTCGGACAATGTCGGTGAAGGGGGGTCACACGATGACAAAAAGGGCAAGATGCTAGAGCATAAGCGATTCAAGGTACAAGTGCCTAACATATATACGATTAATTTTTTTTGACATCTAATCTTCTGGTGTTAATTTCTTTTTCTCTCTTCACAGTGTCATCAACAGGGCAGCAATGACCTGTGCAGCTTCTATGTCATGCAACACATGTTGGTTGTGGTCGGCGGCTCACACCTTTTTCCTAAGGTATATGTACATGCATACTTAGCCTTTCACATACAAATTTTGAAACTTAAATTCGTGCACTCATTTCTGTTTTGCAGAAGATCAGTATCCCCCAAAAGAGCTTAGACAGCAAAGCACTGAACAATTTACGAGACCACTAACGCCAGTGGTACTGGTTAGAAGTTATATCGGAGGACGGTAGGTTTAGAAATCCTAAAGCGTCCTACTAGTCCATATGGAAACAATATTAATTGTATATGTCAATGTGATATATATGCACGTGTACTGATTGTTAAGCATGTTTGTATTTGTATATTGTGAACGAATGGGCTATATGTATTGTAATTTAAGTGTTTGTATTCTGTGAATGTGATATGTGCATTCTGTGTTCTGTATTGTGAATGTGATATATGCATATTGTTAATATGTGCTATTTTGGATACTATGCAAAATTGGAACACCCCTATGAGGGTCATCAGAATTGGTTCTTATGTGAAACCGATTCTGATAACCACAAAATTGGAATCGGTTTTTATATATATGATTCTGATGACTTCTCATCAGAATCGGTTTTTTGAAGAAAACGATTGTGATGACCCTATCATTAGAATCGGTTCTTATGTGGAACTGATTCTGATGACTTCTCATCAGAATCGGTTCTTTTAAGCAAGCGATTGTGATGACCGCATCAGTAGAATCGGTTCTTCTAAGGAAGCGATTGTGATGACCAAATCAGTAGAATCGGTTCTTTGACGGTAGCGATTGTGATAACCATACCATTACAATCGGTTCTTAGAAGCAAGCGATTGTGATGAGTCATCATTAGAATCGGTTTTTTGAAGAAAGCGATTGTGATGACCCCCTTATTCTAGTACGGAACTGATTCTGATAACCACGTCATCAGAATCGGTTCCACACAAGAACCGATTCTAATGATGGGGTCATCACAATCGCTTTCTTCAAAGAACCGATTCTGATGACCCTTTATCCGAATCGGTTCTTTCGAAGAACCGATTCTGATAATGTGATCATCAGAATCGATTTCACCTAAGAACCGATTCTAGTGAGGCTTTATCACAATCGGGCCAAAACAGATTGTGATAGCTTTACCTCATCACTATCTAAAGACTTTGTATCGCCACTTGAATCGATGGTAATGACAAAAAAGAATCGATTCTGATGTACAATTCTGTAGTAGTGATGAATGTTCTGGAGATTTTGGATCCGGTTTTGTATGTGGGGCTGATGCTTCTATTTGCATCTCAAAAATCGCGCATGATGATGTGACATCTCTCGTCGTACATGAATTGGAAAAGGATAAGAACGGTTCAAATCGAACGTTTGGATCACGGATAAGAACAGTTCAAACCAAACGTTTGAATCGCGGTAATCCTACTGCCTTTTTTATGGCACGCATAAATAATGTTTAATGTGGTTTCGGAGTGTGATTAGAGAGGTTTCTTTATGTGCTGCTGGACTATATGATGGAGAGACGTCTCACATACAAACTCCTCCCCTGCTCGCTTTCTCCATCGTTCCATTGCACTGCGCTGCCTCAGTCTACTCCGTTCCTGTGGCAAACATGGACCAACCGTGGGAAGAGAACTTCTCTAAATCCAACATCTCTCGTGATCCTGGACAGGTTGAGGCGAATCAGGTTTTTGAAAAGTGCTTCACGCGACCTGCTTGTTGGTTCTTGTTACACTTTCTTCCACGACATCACTCGACTCTACTAGGACATTCTATGCAGAAATTCTATGTAAGTCGCAATTGAACTTTGATTAAACCCTAATCGGAATACTTTTGCGGTAGAAGGGTTGTTTCCATGTGCTAGTAGTATTCCTGTTCATGGTATCAGCTTGTTAGCGCATATATACACACACACGAGATAAGTGTATTTTAGTTTATGATTATGCTACTATTTGTAGTTCTTAATATATCTAGTATATATGTTGCACTTACTTTGATAGCTGTTTTAAGAATTAAAATAATAATACAAGTACGCGCATTTCTAACAAGACCAAGATATTACGACTATATACGGTTATATTAGGTGAGGCATTAGATGTTTGCATTCAATCTAGCGGAACTCATGATATATGGAATGGCCATTAGCCCAAGTTTTACAACGTCCTTTGTAGGAAAATAATTTGTGATGTGTAATGACCGTCGTTTTTTTGTACGGAATACAAAGAAAGATGATATATGTGCATGCAATACTAGTTCCATGATCAGTGGCTAGTACGATATTTACAACAATTGATAACACATCCATACTCAATATTACCTATGATAATGGTAATTTATACCATAAGGTTTTACAAGCAGAGTATATTGCAGCGGAAAAAAGAAAATGTTTTGTAATGTGGCCATCCAACCCTCAAGCAACTGACTAGCTATGAACACTACTACTAAAAACCCCTTATTTACCGGCCTATTGCTGCCGGTTCGGCTAGAATCGAGAGTGATAACAATATCACTGTTGGTTCATAAGCTAGACCGGCACAAATGCTCGATCGAAGAAGAACCGGCAGTGATAATAGTATCACTGTCGGTTCGGAATCAGGACCCGTAGTGATAATATTTTTCAAAAATCATAACTTTTTCATACGGAGTCCGATGGAGACACAATTTATATGAAAATTGCAGCTCTCGATGAGATCTACAACTTTGTAGTTGACAACTTTTTTATTTGAAATCATTTAGATGTCCAAATAATCGTTGAAACTTTCGGATACAAAAGGATAAAAGGAAAATATATCTTATAGTAGTTGAGAATTGCATGTTAGGTGAGATGGTAAGTGTCGACTTTTGTGGTCGGCAATGAATTTATGGGGCAGGCACTAGATCTAAAACTCGAAGGTCACACAAGACAAAGGTTTAGACAGGTTCAGGCCTTTGACGGAGGAGGTAATACCCTAGTCCTGTGTGCTGGGATTATTTGCACCTCTTGGATCTAAGATTGCTCGTGTCCCTGTTGTTGCCCGCCCTCTCCCTTATATATGGGGGTGGGGTGGTTTACAGAGTCCCGATCGGTTAAGGGATTCCGATCAGTTATTGGATTCTAATCGGTTACAGGATAGAGTTTACATCTTTATCTTATCCTGCTACAAACTCGAATTACAATCGTATCTCTTATATCTAAATATTTGTTCAATTGTCTCTAGGATATATCCACTTACGCACGACAGCAAGGCTTGGTGTGGAGCTTATCCTGTGGGCCTTCTACTCGACCCTGTCTCTCCCTCAGGCACTTCTGGGCTGGCTATGAAGACACCTGGGTTCTTATATTCCACAGTAGCCCCCGAGTGATTCATGATCCGATTGCTATATCTTTAACTGGGTCTCAACTTTGGATCAACGTTCTCAGCTTCCCGCATAAACCTCTGATTGGTTTCTTCTTTGATTTGAATGCTTCTCCTTGCAGCAAGGGGATTATGAAGGACTCGAATATAACCCTCGATTTTTTGTTCCAACTGATTATAATCTCCCGTCTGACAGGTTTATTATGGGTAGCTTCGTGGATCTGACCCATATCTCGTATGAAGATTAGATATTTCTTCCTGCTCGAGGCGAAACCCTAATATCCTTCCCCTTCAAGGATCAATACCGGATAGTCTTCGAAGTTGTTTTGACTTCATGTGCCAATTCATTTTACGAAAACCTCTTTGGCTTCTGAAACTATCTTAACTCCAAGTCTCCTCGGCTTCCGA
Organism: Otatea glauca; assembly: GCA_036346275.1. Classification (NCBI taxonomy): domain Eukaryota; kingdom Viridiplantae; phylum Streptophyta; class Magnoliopsida; order Poales; family Poaceae; genus Otatea; species Otatea glauca. The sequence continues at coordinate 36,561,189 of CM070723.1, read as the reverse complement.
TGTCATTACATCTTCGCATTTACTTCAACCTTACAGTATCAGCTATAAAAGGCGAACCAGTGCTTTTAGAATTTATTCTCTCACGCTTAGTCCTCCATTTTCCTGCACCAAGCTCCACCTTCTTCCTGAAAGATTTCATGGACAGCCGGGATCTAGAACTTGCCGAGGAGTGGGCGCTATTCGACTTCTCCATAGTTGAATGGGCTGAAGACAAGGCTGTTGCCCTCGACCGCGTCACCGTTGACGCCTTCCTCGAAATTGTTCCCGCCCTTTATAGGGCTAAGGAAGCTCTCGTGGAGGCACTTGGTCGCGTGCGCCGCAAAGAAGTATAATACTCCTGTAAATGTAGGAGAGTCTTTTCCCAAGCATAGTGCCTGAGGAATTTATATAATAAATAAATACTTCCCGAGTGATATCTATTACTGTCGTTAGACATAGCTTAGACCCAACTTGGGGTATATCAAAGCTTACATGGCTCTTTGGTCGGGTGATATCCATATCCGACTGTCGCAGGATATATCTTAGGTCCAACTTGGGACATATTAAGTTTTGTGCGGCTCTTGGCCGAGTGATACCTATATCCGACTGCTGTAGGATATAGCTCTAGTCCGACTTGGGACATATCATATTCACGTGGCTCTTGGTCGAGTCTTACCCATATCCGGCTGCTGTAGGATATAGCTTAGGCTCGACGTGGAGCGTATCATATTTACATGGCTCTTGGCCGAGTGATACCCATATCCGACGGCTGTAGGATATAGCTTAGGCTCGACTTAGAGCATATCAGGATTTTCTTGACTCATGACCGAGTGATACCTATATCCGACTGTTGTAGGATATAGCTCTGGTCCGTCTTGGGGCATATCACGGTTTATCCAAACGGTATCCGTACTCGTTTATTACGATGCACAACTTATCAACCCATCTTGGGCATACCATTGGAATCGTGCCTTATCAGGCTCAATCCATGATATATGATTCCGCCATGCGATAACCAACTAGCGACCCAACGTGGGGTATATCACAAGAAGATATTTTCAATCCAAACTGGAGGATACCCACGTCCCGCTTAGTTCGATAAGTGGTTAAACATCCCATCGTGGGGAGCAACGTGTCCCAAATATGACTTGGTCAAACCATGACTGCCTCCATATGTCATGACGTCGAGCTAGCGAATCATTATGAAGCATAGAGCAGGGTTAGGTGTTCTGCAATCTTTTTCCCGCCGACTCGGTGAAAACCTGTTTTTCCCTCCTTTTAAGACTAATCCGTGCATTGATCGATAGTTCATTTTTTCCACCACACACTCCTGCCCCTTCTGCTTCCCTGTCTCTCCGACTTCTCCGCCGCTAGGGTTAACTGTTGCTGCGCTATCGTTGATCTTTCCTCCGAAAATGTCTTCTCATTCATCCAAAGACACCTCCTTGCTGCCTTTGCCCGAAGATTGGACCACCTCGATAACGACAGAAGAGCGGTTGAAGTCCATGGCGGATGACGGGGTTCTTCCAGCCCTGACTTTAATTTCCGCAGGACCGACCGCAGGTGAATCCATCCCTACCCCTCGTTCTGAAGAAATTGTGGTTTTCGAATCTTTCTTCCAACGCGGGCTGGGCCTTCCTGCCTGGGATTTTCTTCGCGGTCTTCTCTTTTTCTATGGTATTAAATTAGTGAACTTGAATCCCAATTCTATCCTGCAAATCTCCATCTTCGTTCACCTCTGCGAGGCATTCTTGGGCATCCGCCCTCATTTCAATCTCTTTCGCCACTTTTACCTTTTAAAGCCTTATCCCTTAAAAAGCGAACCCAAGGTAATTGGGGGAGCCGGATTTCAATTGCGAGAAAGATTAAAGAAAACCTACTTTGCAATTCCCTTCAAATCTTCAAATAAAGGCTGGCACCAGGAATGGTTCTATTGTGCCAATCCTGATCCTGCTCTACCTTCTTTTCTCGGGCGCTGGCCTAAGGTGTCCCTTTCTTAGTCATCTGTTCCCAATGCTGGCGATATGGATCAGGTGCAGGATCTCTTGGTGCTGATTGATAAATTAAAAGAAGACGGTCTCACGGGAGTTGGTCTGGCCCTCCATTTTGTCGCTCGCCGGATACAACCTCTAAAGGAGCGAATCCATCTGGGATATGAACTTGAAGGAAAAGACGATCCGACCCGGGAACTGGCCGAAACAACGTCGAAGGAGGAGGTATATGCTTGGGTAGGCGACTTTTTCATCCCAAGGGTAGAGATGTCCATCGCCAGATGCCCAAAGTCCTTTACTGCATCAAATCCTCCTCCTGAGGTAAGAAAGTTTAGCTGATAGACTTCCACATTCGTCTCTAAATGACTTTTAACAGTTTTAATACTCATTTCCAGGATCGATTGGCTTTCTTTAGTGACGCGCCTCTCCCAGAAATTCTTGTACATAAGAGCGCCCACTGGAAGCGACCTGCAAGCTCTCAAGCCAGAGACCTGGCTGCCAAGAAGGGGAAGAAAACGATCATCAAGGACCCTCTGAAGCCTCGGCACCCGACTGATGGTCCCAAAATCCAAGAACCGCCAGCACAAGCCTCGGCGCCTTCAGTTTCCCTTCCACATAAGCCTGTGGTACAGCTGAGTCCAACTCCATGTGACTCGAGCATTCGGGAGGAACCCAGGGTTCCAGATCATAGCGTCCCGACTGGTCCCTCTGGAAGTGGTTCTACCACTCGAAAGAAACCCCCGATGAGGATAAAGAAGTCCGACAGGTTGGATGTCCCATTGACTTTTATTCGATGCATTTTGCCGGCTTATTCACCGATCGTTCTTCTTATAGGAATCCTTCTTATGATATTCCCATCAAGACACCATCTGGGGCCCCTGATGGAACTGAGTCCTAGGACGTAACTGACCTGGTTAAGGAGGCCCCACAATCTGCCTCGCCTGGAGACACAAGGGCGCCCTCCGAACTACAACCGCCTTCATCGACATCCTGTGCTTCGGTATCGGGTCCCGCTGCTCGAGAGCCCGCCTCCCATCCACCCCCGAGGTAGAAGAGATCTTCTGAGATTCGTCGACTCTTGCTCGCCCCCACTCATAATGCAAACCGCGTGGGTTGATGAGGAAGACGGCTTGAAGTTCCTCGACGACCCGGCGGAGGAGAAAGAAAGGAATGACTTTTATAGTCACGCCGCCGCTTGTGCTCGCCTGGCCCGAGTAATATTTTCACTACTCTTGTCACCTTCTTGCTTATGCCAGTTAGCATGTTGTTACCTTTCCCTGTGATGGTTATAGAAATTGGGAGAACGCTCTGCGAAAAAGTCCGAATACCTCCAAAAGATGCTCCCAGAGGTCAGGACACGCCAGGAATATCTGGCTAACTTAGAGCAGATCAAAGCTAGACATGCAGCCGAGCTGCAAGATCTTCGGTCGGAAGTCCAGGCAAGAAAATCCTGTGGCAGGAGAAGCTAGATGTTGTTGGCCCCTTCAAGGTAGATATTTTCTGGACCATCCCGTGCTCTCATTTAATCGTCTGGTCTTTTGATTTCCTTATCTCTGTGTCAGTTCGGGATTCTACTATTGCAAAGCTCCAAGAGCAACTTAAGGCCTCGGAGGCCTCCAACTTGAAATCGGAGGAGTTAGAAGGTACGCTCAGCAGCTTGGCCCTCCCTTGCCTTTGTTGTCTTCTGGGTATTTCTTAATAATCTGTTTTGCTTGCAGACTACAAGTTTAAGACGTGGGCGCAATACGTTGCTTATAACGAGAAAGTCGAGGCCCTTGAAACGTCTTGTGCTAGGCTTCGCGAGGCCTCTGAGCCATTGTTGAGGTTGCTTCATCCCAGAGGCAAGAGGCCGCTCAGTAGGGACCACGTTATCTCCCAACTAGAGGAAGCCCGCAAGGAGCTTAAGAGACTCTTGAAGGAAACGGCGACCAACAGTGCTAGCTAGGCTCTGGCGATCACCAAGTCGCTTTATCCCCGAGTGGATCTTGAAGCCATTAAAGATGGCTATGCTGCAATGTGGATGAAGACCAGGCCGCCGAACTCTGGGAGGAAGTTAAGGATGCTTCTTCGGCTGTCGCAGAAACTTTGGACCTGTGAACAAATATTTGAAAGTGTTTCTTTGACCTTGCATTTTTCTTTAAATATGCTACTATGCTCGATGAGGCCATCTGAGTAGTTTTGACATCTTAAATATCATGTTCGACTAGTTCAGCCTCCAGGCTCTGGGGCATGGTTCATGACGCATGTCTCAGAGTCTTAAAATTCGTAGGAGCGAAGCACTCAGACGCATAATTTTCAAGAAGATTATAGGAGAACAACTTTAAGAGTGAACATTCATTCATAAAGAAGCAATTGAATTACAGAGTTCAAGTGAAAAAACGACGTAGTTGTTCTATGTTCCAGGTGTTGTTGATAATTGTGTGCCGTCTTCACGCTTGAGCTTATAAGCCCCAGGACGTATCACCTCATCAATGATGTAAGGGCCCTCCCAGCTTGGGGAGAGCTTATGCTCGCATTTCTAATTCTTTCTAAGGACCAGATCTCCTTTGGAGAATGCGCGGCTCCTTACATTGCAACCGTGATAGCGATGTAAGCCCTGAAGGTACTTTGCCGACTGAATTGTTGCAACGTCCCTGGCTTCTTCCAGTCGGTCGAGGTCTTCTAGCCGGCTTTCTTTCGAAGCGACCTCCTCATAGCTTCGAACCCGTGGGGATCCAAATTCTAACTCGGTGGGGAAGACCGCCTCTGAGCCATACACTAGGAAGAAAGGTGACTGTCAGGTTGCTCTACTGGGGGTGGTTCGTAGCCTCCAGAGTACCGAAGGCAATTCCTTAACCCACCGAGTGGCGTATGGTTTGAGACAATAAAAAATCCTTGCCTTTAGGCCTTGTAGCACCATGCCGTTGGCTCGTTCGACCTGCCCATTACTTCGGGGGTGTGCTACTGATGCGAAGCAAATTTTTATGCCGAGTTCATCGCACCAGTCTTGAAATATGCCACCTCTAAATTGGGTGCCGTTATCCGTGATGATTCGGTTTGGTACGCCGAATCTAACCACGATTTTATAGAATAATTCTTTGGCCTTTGCGGCTGTGATTGTGGCGACTAGCTTGGCCTCAATCCATTTGGTGAATTTATCGATGGCCACGAAGAGATGAGTATAACCACCTTGAGCCTTCTTCAAAGGTCCCACCATGTCAAGCCCCCAGACCGCAAATGGCCAGGTGATTGGGATGGTCTGTAGTTCCTGTGCCGGTTTGTTCACCTGTCGCGCAAAGAATTGACATCCTTCGCATGTCGGACGATGTCCTCTGCATCGATGATGCAATGATCGGCGGAAAAATCCTAACGATAAGCCTTGCCGACTAGGGTTGTTGACGTGCGTGATTCCCACAAATTCCCGAGTGGATTTCTTTGAGAAGATCTCTTCCTTCTTGTTCTGATATGCACCGTCGTAGTACACTAGAGGAGCTCTTGCGGTAGAGTTCTTCCCTGATTACCACATAGCTCTTGCTTCGGCGCATTATTCGTTCGGCCTGCACGCGGTCTTTGGGTAGCTTGTCGCCGTCACATAGTCGGATCTGGATTTGTCAATCGAGGGTAATGATCGGACTTACGCCTCTATGCTCTTCTCCTTTGGGATGTCAGACTTTGGCGAGTGCTTATTGTGGGCTTATGAATTTCTTCGTGAATACTCCCACGCAACGCGTGGTCATTGGATCCCATTTTTGCTAGCTCATCGGCCGTTTCATTGTCCTAACGGAGCACATGAACAAGTTCCAAGCCGTCAAAGTTACCTTCTAGCTTGCGTACCTCCTGGCAATAGGCAGCCATGTTGTCTTCGATGCAAGACCATTCTTTTTGCACCTGATTGACCACGAGCATTGAATCTCCGCGAACCATCAAACGTCGGATACCGAGTGATATGCCATTACGGAGCCCATGGATGAGTGCCTCGTACTCGGCGGTGTTGTTCGACGCGGGAAAAAGTATTTGAAGAACGTACCTCAATCGTTCCCCACTTGGTAATATGAGCATTATACTAACCCCCACGCCACTGAGCAAGAGGGAACCATCAAAGTACATCGTCCAATACTCGAGTTCCTTGACGACTGCCGGGTTTTGAAGTTCTGTCCACTCGGTAGTAAAGTCGGCGAGCGCTTGAGACTTGATGGCTGTGCGAGGCTTGAATAGGATATCAAAAGCTCCAAGCTCTACTGCCCACTTTGCAATTCTCCCAGTGGCCTCCTGGTTGTGAAGTATATCTCCTATTGGGAAGGAAGTGACCACCGAAACAGTATGCTCTTGGAAGTAGTGCTTGAGTTTGCGAGATGTAAGAAGTACGGCGTATGATAATTTTTGCACTTGTGGATACCGCACCTTAGATTCACTCAGGACCTCGCTGATGAAATAGATTGGGTGTTAGATCTTCTGCACGTGACCCGGCTCCTCCTTTTCTATGATGATTGCAGCGCAGACTACGCGAGTCGTTGCCGCGATGTAAAGTAACAGAGGTTCCCCTGGCATCGATGAAACCAAGACCGGGGGTGTCGTTAAGAAGGTTTTCAAATCTTCAAACGCTTGTTATGCCTCAGGTGTCCATTGGAACTTGTCCTGCTTCTTGAAGAGTTTAAAGAATGGCATACCTCGCATACCCAGTCGGGAAATAAACCTGCTGAGTGCGACCATGCACCCCGTAAGCTTCTGGACGTTTTTTTGGCAAGTCGGCAGTTCCATATTTGATATGGCCTTGATCTTTTCTGGGTTGGCCTCAATGCCTCGTTGGGATACAATAAACCCGAGCAGTTTTCCCGAAGATACTCCGAAAACTCACTTCTCAGGATTAAGCTTCATGTTGAGAGTCCTTAGACTTTCAAACTTCTCGGTTAGGTCGGCGATAAGGTCCCTCCTCTCCTGAGTCTTTACCACGACATCGTCCACATATGCCTCCACATTGCGTCTGAGTTGGGCGTGAAAACACCGCTGTATTGCGCGTTGATAAGTTGCACCAGCATTTTTCAACCCGAACGCCATCGTGGTATAGCAAAAGGCCCCAAAGGGCATGATGAATGAAGTCTTGATATGATCTTCCGCCTTTAGGCGAATCTATTGTTACCTTGGTAGGCATCGAGGAAACTCAGGATCTCACACCCGGCTGTTGAATCAACCACCTAATCAATTCGAGGTAGCCCGAATGGATCCTTCGGCATGCCTTGTTGAGATAAGTATAGTCAACGCATATGCGCCAAGTTTTATTCTTCTTTTGAACTAGTACAGGGTTCGCCAACCAGTCGGGATGATACACTTCTTTGATAAAACCTACAGCTAATAGCTTGGTGATCTCCTGCTGGATGGCGTTCCGATGATCTGGAGCGAACTGCCGGAGTCTTTCCTTGATTGTCTTTGCCTTTTCATCGACATGTAAAGAATGCTCGATCACCTCCTTAGGAACACCTGGCATGTCGGATGGTTTCCAGGCAAAGATGTCCTTGTTAGCCTGGAGGAAGGTGATGAGCATGCCTTCCTATTTATCCTCGAGCCCTATCCCGATCAGAGTCGTTTTGGATGGATCGGATGGGTCAAGAATAATTCTCTTGGTTCCTTCGCCAAGCTTTATCCCTGACGTGGCCTGCTTCTTGGATGGGATGTTTCCTTCTTCCTGCAATGTGGTAGCCTCCGCCTGGATATTCTTCCCCTCGGCGGTTGCCTCCTGCAGCTCAGCAAGTTCATAGTTCTCTCGGTCGCATTCCAAAGATCGCTTGATGTCACTGCGAACCGTGATGACGCTTTTGGGTCCCGGCATCTTCATCACCAAATAGATGTAGTGCGGGACGGCTATGAACCGAGCCAAGCCGGGCCTTCCCAAGATAGCGTGGTACGCTGTCTCAAAATCCGCTACCTAAAAATTTATATACTCGGTCCGATAGTTGTTTTTGGTACCGAAGGTGATGGGCAAAGCAATCTGCCTGAGTGGAAACGAAGATGCCTCAGGGATCACCTCGTGGAACGGCTGTGAGCTCGGCCTTAGCTCGGAGCGGGGGACGTTCATGTCGTCGAAGGTTTTGGCGAAGAAGACATTGAGTCCACTCCCTCCATCAATCAAGACTTTCTTGAGCTTTACATTGCGAATAACAGGGTTGAGCACTAGAGGATACTTACTCGGATGTAGAACTCGGTTGGGGTGATCTGAGCGGTCGAAGGTGATCGGGACTTCAGACCACTTTAGATACTAGGGGGTTGCCGGTTCCACCGCATTGATCTCTCGAGCGGTAAGCTTTTGATTCCGCTTGGACTCGTATCCGGTGGAGCCCTCGTATATGTAGTTCAGCTCATGCTCGGGTTCTTGGTAATCGTCCTCGCCGGGAGGGTCTTTCTTCTTGGCAGCCTCATCCTTATTGGGCCGGTTGCTTGTTGCTTTCACGCGCAAAACGCTTCAGGGTAAAGCAGTCTTTGGCGGCGTGCTTTCCCTTAGGGTGGAAAGGATAGATCTCATCCATGATAGTATTGTAATCTGGCGCCTCTCTCCGTGTGGCTCGGGGCCGGTTGCGTTCTGCTACCGCAACAAGCTCCTCACCTTTCTGTTTTTTGTCTTTGTACTAGGAGGACTCGGCCGTGTCGCCTTTGTTTTTCTGTTGCGGGCGATCTTCTTGGCGCTCGGCCAAGGCGTCTGAGGCTGTGGGCCAAAGCAAACATCTCCTTTATGGAGGCTGGTGGTTTCCTGGACATTTTCTTGATTTGATCAGGATCGTTGACCCCTTTCTGAAAGGCTGCTACCACCACTGCATCAGATACATCCGTGATGGTGTTTTTCTTCTGCATGAAACGCCGGATGAAATCTCTCAGCGTTTTGTCTATCTTCTGGTGAAGCTGATATAGGTCCCATGGGGTGCCAGGCCTCTCATAGGTTCCCTGAAAGTTCGCGATAAATTGATTGCAAAGATCACTCCTAGAGTCCACCGAGTTCGCAGGAAGTCTTGTGAGCCATGATTGAGTTGAAGGGGTGAGATTGACTGGCAGATAATTTGCCATCACGTTTTGATTGCCCCCAGCCGCTTTAACCGCCAGGGCATAGACCTGCAGCCAAGCTTTCGAATCTCGATCCCCGTCAAACTTAACGATACCCTTGGGGTTGAAACCTTTGGGCCATACTACTCGGCATAACCGAGAAGTAAACGCTCGGATTTCGTCAATGGATCTGTCGTCATGATGAGGGGGAGTCCGACGTGGCAAGCCTCTGGCTCAGCGATTGTCATCAACGCATCGGTGTGGAGTTCGACGCGGCGAGCCCATGACTCGGCGATCGTCGTTGTCATTTCGACCCCGGCGATGATTGTCTCTATGGTCGTTGCAGTCGTCGTACCATTGATCACTTCATCGATCGTGGCCGGTACCGAAACGTTCATGGTCGTCATAGCGCCAGCGTCGTTCTTCTTTGTCCCGCTCTTGCCGTATGGTGGTGATGTCTTGGCGGAGGTCGCGGTTGAGATTCTGGCGGGCGTCTCCGACTGGTTGTTTGCGGCGCCGATTGCCAGTACTCCGACTGGTAGCAGTCCGACAGCTAGCGATGTGAGTAGCCGTGTGGGAGTGTGAGTGCGCTTCTCCTATCGGCTTTTCCTGATTCTGCTGAATTGCTGCTGCCGTCACCATGGCCTTGATCTGGGCCACGATCGGGGCCGCCGGGCTATCAAATGCAATCATCGGGTCCAGCGTGTCGAGAAGCGTCTTGAAGGCGACGATGTTCTACAGTGGTCTATGGAAGACAACTTGGTCTCCCAATTTTGATTGTAGGATGTCCTCATGGACATTGCGGTCGCGAGATCGAAGCGATCGCGCCTGTGCCTCATTAGCCTTACGAAGAAGGCGATCTTCCTCCGCGACTTCTTAAATCTCTTGTTGGTGTTGGAGATCGGTCTTTTGCTCTTCTATTGCGAAGATGCAAGATTGTAGCAATTCCTCACGACGCCGACTCGTTTGCTGGCCGAGTCGGAGTGGCACACCTGGGATGGGTCGGTCGGATCTTTACCAGATTGGATCTGGTTTAGGTCTAGGCAAACAAGTTCTCCGTGTGCATCTGCGACGAAGTCCAGGTTTCCAAAGCGAAAAGCCTTGCCGGAGATGAAGGTGATGATGATTCCGCTGATTGCTGCCATCGAGTTTGTAGGAAAAGATTATAGCGCTTCCCCTAACTGGCGCGCCAACTATCGACTTTTGTGGTTGGCAATGAATTTATGGGGAGGCGCTAGATCTAAAACTCGAAGGTCACACAAGACAAAGGTTTAGACAGGTTTAGGCCCTCGCCGGAGAAGGTAATACCCTAGTCCTGTGCGCTGGGATTATTTGGACCTCTTGGATCTAAGATTTCTCGTGTCCCTGTTGTTGCCCGCCCTCTCCCATATATAATAGGGGTGGGGCGGTTTACAGAGTCTCGATCGGTTAAGGGATTCCGATCGGTTATTGGATTCTAATCGATTACAGGATAGAGTTTACATCTTTATCTTATCCTGCTACAAACTCGAATTACAATTGTATCTCTTATATCTAAATATTTGTTCAAATGTCTCTAGGATATATCCCCTTACGCATGGCAGCAAGGCTTGGCGCGGAGCTTATCCTCTGGGCCATCCACTCGGCCCTGTCTCTCCCGCAGGCACTTCTGGGTCGGCTATGAAGACACCTGGATTCTTATATTCAACAGTAAGAAAGCAACACTCGAGGTGAGAGGTCCTAGGTTCGAGTACCACGAACCACATGCGCGCGTATTTCGCTCAAAAATCGCATGACTTGCGCCTTGCGATGCGCGATCGTGCATAGTAAATACAAGGTGGTCTGTTTAGGTGCAATTTTTTTATTTATTTTATCGAGTGATTTATGAACCGGATTATCACTACCGGTTCGCATACAAATTGGCAGTGATATCGGTATCACTGCCAGTTCTAGAACCGATAGTGATAGTCGGACTATCAGTGCCAACCAATCACTGCCAGTTCCAATATCCGGCAGTGATGCCAGTTTGGAACCGGCAATGATCTGGTGTTTTGTAGTAGTGAAACCCTAGAAAACCGCATCATCAAAATTCCCGTATTCTGCGGCGAAGTATAATCTTCGGAGGTCTCTTCTTTAACTAAACCAGTAAATAAGCAAGGGTGAGTACTTTCGTACTCATTAAAACTTAAGGTGTATCACAAAAGTACAGTAAATGCAGGTCATGTCAAAGGAGGCTTCTATGGTTATTTTGCACAAAGCGAAGTTGAACATGTAAATTAAGTAGTAATTTACAAAACGGAATTATGTAAGAGCATGTTTGTCAGGTATATAAATAAATAAGAGTAGCATAGCATAGAATAACTCCCAGTCTTCCATGAACGTGAGAATCACATCATCTCATTGTCATTCCCTGGCATAAAATCTTAAACAAACATTTTCCAACAAATGTCTCCAATTCATTCCTTTTTGAAAATAATTAAACATCGAATAACTATGTGATGACCTTACCAAGTGCCCTTGACCACGGGTGCGTCTTTTCGAAAAGATTTAAACTCTGCAGAGGTGTATAGGTTTACCCACAAGAAATGATCAACTCTTTGTGCAATGTTATTAGCGTACTTCCTTTAGTGTGCCGCAGAGACATCATAACATAACCGTTAGAGTACCTAGACCTAATTTTGCACTAGCCCGGTGAGGACAAACCCTTACTATGGCGGTAGAAGATATTCATACATACTGTACTTCTCACACGGTTCACTCGTGTGGAGCCCTACTTCTCCCCATAGTAAGACGTACACTATTATATCCGTAGACGTTTGTTCCATAATCACCTCGGTGTGGACGTCCCTTCGAGCAACCTCCATCCAGAAGCCCATACTACTACAATCTTCTAATGTGCAAAGCCAATTCTAAGTAATTTAATTGATTAATGCTGTCCCATACCAGCATTTGTGGTTGTACGGTTATTTTGGCCTAAAAATAAAACAATAGTTCGGTCCTTAATCCGACCCAGGCGATAATCTCCCCCTACACTATGTGCATGTCCCATGCATATTCAGCTATTGCCAATAATTGCCTACGTCAAAACCATAGTTTTATTACCTTTAATGTCATATCCAACCTTTTTAAATTCTCAAGAAATAGTTCAATTTGATTATTTCAATTTTCCATACTAAAGCATAGGTAAGCTGATTAATATGTAATCGCATATACCCATGTTGACATTATGTATTGTCTAATCTTATTTTAAGGTTATCAAGGTTCACAATTCAATATTTATTAAGAAAGTTCCATGGGATAGGGTTATAGCTACCAGTACCACAATATAGCATATTTACAGAAAATACACGCATGCATAAATAGATTTGACAAAACAAAATAAAAATTTAAACAGTGGGACCAATGTGATCAAAGGGGGTGCTTGCCTTGCTCTGTTGGTTCAGGATTTGACTCGGAGTCGGGGTAGACGGTTGTAGCTTCGGATACGTCGGTGTCTACACATGTGTATCATATAACTGCAATAAGAAGCAATAACAATGAGAGGCAAAAAGAAATCAAATGAAACCAAATTCAAAATGAATTAGAATTGAAGGTTTTGGTGTTAAAAATATTTTAAATAGTAATTTCTTATTGTTTAAGTTCATTGGTTTGTGTTATGGATTTTAGGGGTCGTATTACATAGGGTTAGGCCTTTAATAGGATTCAGATTGAAAGCTTGTTTAATTAGAATTATTTCTACAGAATAGGATGGTCTTTCCTTAGGGAGCATTTTTAATCTGGTCGTATTGGTATTAGAGTTTATTTGTGATATTGTATTCATTTCCTAATCTTATGCATTTATGTTATAAAAGGTTAGATTTCTTTTTAGGTTTGCGAATGCAAATCACATACATATGCAACCATTTTTGTAGCATTAGCAGGTCTTGACCCTAGAAGTGTCTTGAAACTGGTTTTGCATATTTTAACTTTAATTTGTGAAATTTATTACTGTTTTAGTTTTTATGTACATAGAAGATGAAGTCTATATGAACTTACTTTAAACTGAATCATCATTTAATCTTTTTTTGTAGATTGAGATGGTCTTGACCTTAGAAATATTTTGAAACTAGTTCTACCTATTTTAACATTTATTTCTGATATTTTACTTATATTTGTTTCTTTCCCTAAGTGTATATATGTACACTACATGAAGGCATGTGTCAACTAGGGGGTTATGTGCAGCTACAATTAAACATAATGATTTCTATAGTATTGGATGTTCTGACCCTAGAAAACTTATACTAACTGGTTTCACACTTATCATTATTTATTTGTGAAAGATATGCATATGTCGGTCTTTTGTACATAGGAGGCAAAACTATACAGGTACTAAGGTGAACATTATTTATCTTCGCAAGGTTAGCTAATCTAGACCTATAGCATGTTTAAAGTATAAGGGTATGCTTGAGATAAGGATTTTATACGACATTATACATTCGCGAGAGTAATCCGAATAACAGTACAGAGAACTTTACAACCAAAAGTCCAAAACACCATATACAATATTTTTTATTAATATATAGGGGGTTCTAGAGTTCTTAATTAACTGCTAGTGCATCCCGATTCCGTCTAACAATGCTAGCCTTTACATAATTTAAGGATACATGGGGACACAAGCTAACAAGTTAGTGCTCATAGCAAGGAAAAACTTCTACTCACTACTACAGAACAGGCAATCCTTGCCGGCATATCACTGCCGGTTAGGACCGAGCCGACAGTGATAACATATCTCTGCCGGTTCGAAACTTAAGTTTGGGGGAGACCTTATCACTATCGGTTTGAGACAACAACCGGCAGAGATATATCACTGCCGGGTCGTTCTTTAACCGGCAGTGGTACTTGACTTTTCACTGCCCGTTTGAGACTAGAACCGGCAGTGATATTATTTTCCCGCGCAATACGATTTTCCCGCGCAGTCCGAGCTTATCACTACCGGTTCTGCGCAGAACCGGCAATGATAAGTCATTTATATAACTGAGACCCCTGCCTCCCGACCGATCGAGCAAAGACAGAGAGGCGCTCTGTCTTTGCTCGATTTGTAGATTGCGATGGTTTGCTGCTGAAAAATCTATTAAAATTCATATTGTACTTCTTTTCGAGGTTAGTAATTTGATCTCTATTTTTGTAAATAATAAAAAATTGCCACATGGATATTTACATAATGAAAAAAGGTTCATGTATTTTCAAATTTTGAAATAATAAAAACTTTTTAGATGGATATTTACATAATGAATAAATGTTGATGTATTTTAATGTACTCAAAGTATATCCTAAGTATTTACAATTTTTTTCCAAATTTTTAAATAATAAGAAATTGCAAGATGGATATTGACACAATGAAAAAAGATTGATATATTTTAATATAGTCCAAATATATCCTAACTATTTACAATTATTTTCATATTTTACAATACTAAAAAATTGCTACATGGATATTTACATAACGGAAAAAGGTTGATGTATTTTACTATAGTCAAAATTGGTACATAGGTTTTTAAATCTAATCGTTTACAATTATTTGTTATTTGCAATTATATGCTTATGTAATGTTTGATTTAATTAATTGTAGATGGACCAGAAGGTGGATGTATGACACGGACCGTTGCGGCGAGTTTTTAATGGTGTGAGTTATTTTCTAAGCGTGGCTCATGAGCACAAGTCGAAGAATCGGCGGACTACATGTCTTTGTCCATGCGTTGATTGCAAAAATCGAAGCTATTTTCTACCATAGAGTCGTCGTGCACACTTGCTTGAAGAGGTTTCAAGGTGGCTATACTGTTGGACCAAGCATGGCGAAGATGAGATTGTACATGAAGGGCAACACATTACTAAAGATAGCGGAGACAACAATATGGCGGCGATTGAAGATCGTTTGTCGGCACCACGGCGGCGATCTGGATCAAATGTTGCGTGATGGGAGGAGACTTCACGAGTGAATGAGAGTTTCAAAAGTTCCAACATATGGTGCAGGACTCCACAACACCATCGTACCCGGGGTGCAGGAGGAGCACAAAAATTGCGGACCGTGCTTACACTCTGCGATTGAAGGCAAGCAATGGTTGGTCAGATAAGAGCTTCACCGGTGTTATGTCTCTTGGGGATTTGCTTCGGAGGGTAGCGTGTGGCCTACAAGTGCGTACCAGGCTAAGCATGTTGTCTACCGTTGGGATTGGAAGTATAAAGGATACACGCATGTCAAGCGATTGCATGATGTATCGCAATGAGTTTGCGGACTTGGATGGTTGTCTTTGTTTGCAAAGCAAAGCGGTATAAGAACAGCGATGATGACATCAATAATGGCGATGTCGGGGTGAAGCGTAAGAAGATGAGATCCCCGTAAGGTGGTGTGGTATTTTCCTATAATTCCCGTCGAATCGATTGTTTGCGAACAAAGGCATGCCCAATTGCTACGATGGCACGCGAAGAGTGTAAGAAGGATGGAATGCTCAAACACTCACGACTACGTGCAATGGAGGAACATCGGCGAGAAAATATAAGAAGCACCGCATATGATGTGAGAATATAAGGTTGGGTTGAGTACGGATGGGATGAATCCTTTCGGCAACATAAGTAGTCGTCATAGCATGGCGGTAACTCTATGTATCTACAACCTTCCTCCTTGGCTTTGTATGAAGCGGAAGTACATTATGATGCCACTCTTGATCCAAGGGCCCGAGCAACACAGCAGCGATATCGATGTGTACCTCAAACCATTGGTTGAAGATCTTCTAATCTTGTGGAACGATGGAGTACGGGTATGGGATGAGTATAAAAGAGAGAACTTTATCCTACGTGCATTGTTGTTCGTAACCATCAATGATTACCCTATCCTTGGTAACCTGTCAGGCCAGACGACAAAAGGCTTCAATGGATGCGTCCAGTGCTTAGATGGTACAGCTAGTCGGTGGCTGAAGAACTATCGAAAAATGTCTTACATGCGGCATCGTAGGTTCCTCCGCAAGGATCACCCATACCGCAACAATAAGAGAGCTTTTGACGGAACAAAGGAGACTGCTTTAGCTTCGAAGAATCACACTGGGAGAGAGATATTTCCGGGTGTAAAGGATCTTAAAATTATTCACGGAAAGGGAGCAGGCAGTACATCTATCCCGAGTTCCCGTGATAAGGCTCCTTTGTGGAAAAAATGGATCAGTATTTTGGGTTCTACCTTACTGGCAGCACTTGGAAGTTCGACACACAATCGACGTCATGCACATAGAGAAGAACGTGTGTGAAAGCTTGCTTGGTATCTTACTGGATATACCTGGCAAAACAAAAGATACTCTCCAAGCACGGATGGACCTTGAAGATATGAAATTCAGGAAGGAGCTGCATCACAAAGACATGGATACAGGGAAAAAGTACCTTCTCGCAGCCTGCTACACTCTGAGCAAGAAAGAAAAAATTACCTTGTGCGAATGCTTGCACAGAGTGAAAGTTCCGTCCAGATACTCTGCCAACATAAAGAGACTAGTCTCAATGAAAGACTTAAAATTAATTGGCATGAAGTCTCACGATTGCCACGTGATGATGACGCAGATGCTTCCAATTGCAATTATGGGTGTTACGCGGAGAAAGTCGAGACCCAATTATAAAGTTGTGTTCATTCTTCAGCGATTTCACGAAGGCCATCGATCCATTGAAACTAGATAAGCTGCGGGAAGATGTGGTCCACACTCTCTGCGGGCTCGAGATGTGTTTCCCTCCATTTTTTGATATTATGATCCATCTCATTGTTCACATTGTGAAAGAATCTGATTCTCGGTCCGTGTTTCTACATCGGATGTATCCTTTTGAGAGGTTCATGGGGTTATAAAGAAATATGTTAAATAACCGACATTGGCTGGAAGGTTGCATTGCAGATGGTTGGCGAACCGAGGAGGTCATTGAGTTCTGCGTCGATTACATGGATCTCAAACCGATTGGTGTGCCTACATCACGACATGAGGGCAGGCTACAGGGAAAAGGGACACTGGGCGAGAAGTAACTCTGTACAAACAATCTAGTTTCATTCACACAAGCACATTTCAGCAGTTTGGTACAATCGGTTGTGGTGGCCCGTATGTCAACATGCACAAGAGCATGCTATCGAGAACAAACCAGTAAGTCGAGGTTGGATCGCGAGAGAGCATAGACATAACCGGCGATTGGTTGCATAGGCACATGATGCATACGAGAGCGAGTGCGCTCGATTGAAAGTGTTGGCTCAGGGACCGTCAACTACAATTTGGACATTTCAAGGATACGATATAAATGGTTTTACATTTTATACAAGAGCACAAGATAAAAAGAGCACCAACCAAAACAGCGGTATCCGTATAGATGCTTACGACAGCAACGGAAATAGGAAAACCAACTACGGATTCATAGAAGAGATTTGGGAGCTTGATTACGGATCTTTGATGGTCCCTCTCTTTCGGTGTCAATGGGTAAGACTTCCAAGGGGCATGAATATCGACAAATGCGGTATCACTACCGTGGACCTCAAAGCCCAGTCGGATCTGAGAGAAGAACCATTCGTACTTGCTAATTACATTACACAAATCTTTTTGTGGCGATCCGATAACAAGGGCGCCACGTGGTTATTTAAGGAAAAAGAAGGATTGTTGGAGTTGAGAATGTTGTCGATGAGGAAGAGTACAACCAATTCGATGAGCTTCCTCCTTTCGGAGAGGACATTGACCTAGGTCTCATGGAAGAGAGTGAGGACGAAGCTACATACATACGCCGTGATCATAACGAAGGTCGAATTGTAGCTTAGTTGTCCTAATTAAATACATGTTTATTTTCTCATATGTAAAAATTAATGTATTATTCTTTTCTCATATTTAACAATTTGTGTGAATTAAACTTCATCTGTGTGATTTTTTGTATTTGTGAATTTTTGAAGCAATGGTTGGTCTACTGCATTTGTTTGAATTTGTGTGAATTTTTTTATTTTGAAATATTAAAACTATTAAAACAGTGAGCAATCTGGATTTTTATAATGTTACAACTTTGTCAAAACTAAGGGGAAATATTTAAATCAAATATTACATGTCCTGAAGTATTCCTCCAAAAAGTTTTAGAAATTTTGGATAAAATTTCATAGGATTTCAAAAATCCCAAAGCAATCACCCTTTGGAAAGAAATTAATTGAAAGTTTGACATAAGTGACCGGAGCTTATCACTGCTAGTTGTCCCATTAAGCCGGCACTGATGTGGTTTATTACTGCTAGTTTCTAGTATTAACCCGGCAGTGATAATCAAGTATTACTATCGGTTTTTGTTTTGAACCGGCAGTGATAAATATTTTCACTGCCGGGTGTAGATATACCCGGCAGTGATAATGTAGTATTACTGCGGTTTTAGATGGACGTAGTGAAAATAGGTATTCTTGCTAGGTTGCGCGTGGCCGGCGGTGATAATTCGCTATCACTTTGCGGTTACATTTGTGATCCGGCGGTGATAGTGTATCCTTTGCGGTTTTGTGGAGACGGGCATTGATACTCTAACCCTATAAATTGAGCGCGCGCCACTCGGCCCCTCATTTCCACTTCAACCTCATGCCGCCCGCCGTCGCCTCGACCTCCGGTGTCACCTCGAACTCCTTTGCCTCGCCGTCACCTCGCACCCGTCGCACCGCCCGGTCGTCGCCTCGCTCTGCGCCTCACGCCCGGCCGTCGCCGCTCTTGCCTTGACCATCCTCGTCGAATTCTAGAGGTAAGTTAATGTTTTCAAAAATCCAAATGGGGAAGAACTGCTACTGTTTATGTACTTGCTGCTTTTTTTGTATGTATGTTGGGCTTATTCTGGAATATCACTAGAATCTTGTCTAGACTATTAGCTTGTACCTCGCATTATTTTGAATGCAATTCTTGCTCTACAACAGTGTTGTACCATCACATTTTGTGCTACCAAACACAACCCGATGCTTGTTTCCTTAATTTTGACCTAGGTACTTAGATTTTTAGTGTTTACACACTCTAATGTTGCATGTTACTTGTTAAGCATGATCATTGTGCTTATTTGCTGTAGGTTGAGCTACATTTTACTAGGTGTCCTCCAACTAGTGACACATTGCTTGTCAAATAAAAGGATAGACGACAGCCTGATGGATCCTAGGAAAAAAATGATGCTCGCTCTGCACTCAAAATCTTGTACATGTATCCTCAAGCTCAGTATCCACAGTTCTCGGTTCAGTACCCTATATCGGTATTTTAAGCTTTGTCCTAATTATTCAATCCAGACCGGGGAGGAGTTTGCTTTTGAATTCATGAGAGATCGACCTATATCCAAGAAGCATCTGGTTCCTAGTAAAAAAAATGCTTATAAGGCTAGGCATAGACGCAAAAATAAAATAAGTTTCTCCGAACATCTGTCCCTAAAATCCAAACAGCGATTACACATATAATGTTCGGAAGAGGCATATGATCAACCCCTGCATCGAAATGAAATCTTAGCAAATGTGAAACTTCTGGAAAATGCTACTCCTCATAAATAGATAAAATTTAAGTAATTTATACATTTTCTGTACCGTTACCTCCCCTCTGTATTTGTCATTCAAAGCACTTGGTTGATTGAAGCTGGGCTCCCAAGAAATATCATTTTGACTATCATGCCATTTCTCCATGATTTGCCTTTGTCGTAGTTGTGCACATGCCTTTTGGGAAAAACTTAGTGAACAAGCATGTTACAGTATCGAATATGTAAACATCTTGTCACGGGATTAACTTTAATGTCAATCTTCATTTGTATGTGTCTTTAAAAAATGACCTTGTTAATTTGAAATTTCAGGTAAACTTGCTAGGAATGGCCTCCGACGAAGGACAAGTGCCGGAGGGAGTTGGGCCCTCAAATATGGACGAAGGAGGAAGGGGTAGCCCGAACAATAGCCCAACGTCCTATCTGAACTTGCAGGATCCTGCCATGGACCAACCTGACGTTACTAACGTAGGCGAGGTAAAGTTTTAGTACACTGTGGTTCCCAAAACATTGTAGGCCCAGACGACTAATAATTTAGAAGATCAAATTGTAGGCTCAGACGTCTGATCAACGAAGGCAATGCGCAAGTCGTGGTCCGAACAAGATGCCTAAGGGAATTTTCAACATAGTGGAGCTCTCGGCAGTCGAGGAACCTGCTATACCAGAGTCATCATTGGGGCCGTATAGGACAGCCTACGGGGTTCTTGCTAGGGATGATGTGCCCATCAGCTATAGATCATGAATTGGCCGCGGAGGTGACCCATGGGTGGTACCCAATGACCTGAAGAACTCATTATTGGACAAGCTGAAACAAGTTTTCCAGTTCCCCCAAGGGACCGAGCTAGTTGCAAAGAAACGAGCAGTCTACATCATGTGCACTACGTGGAAGAATTGGAAGACAGCACTAAACAAGAATTATGTGAAAAAGAATGAAACGCCGAATTTTGACATGTACCCAAAGTTAAGGGAGTTTTGGGATGAATTTGTGGCGTACAAGAGGTCTGAAGAAGCTCACATAGTAAGTCAAAGGAACAAAGCAAACGCGGATAAGAATATTCATCCTCACAAACTAAGAACAGGAGGGTACGTGAAGAAAATACCAGCATGGGATCGGTCCAAAGAAAAACTAACCCGCAAGGGTATAATTCCTGCGATGGACGCCTTAAGCGAACGATCGAAGCACTGGTTGCTTGGGAGGGGTGCTTCTATCTTCGATGATGGCAGCTTAAGCTTGAAGCGATAGAGAGCGAGGAAGTCTTTGCGAGAATCACAGATGCTCACATGCAGTCTTCCCAAGGATCTTTCGCGCCACGAAGGGAGAATGACGAGCTAACCATAGCCCTGGGTAACAAAGAGCATCTAGGTCGCAACAGAGGAGTTGGTTTGGTCACGTGGAAAGAAGCCTTCCCCGCAGACGAATGGTTGTACAAGTGTTCAAAGAGATTAAGAGAAGATAAAGCTGGGCGTCGGATAAAGATCTTTGCAGCGAGAGCGCTAGAGGAACAGAGAGCGGAACTAGATAAGGCTGTGGAGCAAGTCATATGGAAAGCTCTCAGCTCACAACCGCCACCCGGTGACAGCCCTGAGCTCATCAGTCCCGGTGCTCGTAAGAGCAACTGCACGTCCACAGGGATTCCCGAAGAGCTTGGGCTGCATTTTCTTGTGGATGACATCAAAGAACCGACATTGTGCAAGCTAAATTTGGCTGCACATGGCATTACGATAAAGGTGGCTGAGGGCAGGGCTTGGCCATGCCAGGAGTCGCAGGTTTTTCACTGTCGCCCGATACCACAGGGATTCGCCAGGGTCGAAGTGAACAGTGTCATCCGCCAATACCGAAAAATGGAGGTAGAGATCCCTGGCGAGGATGAAAACAAAAAACTAGGAGAAAACGTGCATGGCTTCCTCGCGTGGCGCAAGAGCTTGATTAAATTTGGCTCGCACGATGAGGGCGACGACGATGATGATCAGCCGCACTCTCCACATATAGACCTCCCGCCCTTCTCGTCGCCAACCAGAAAAAGTCCAACTCCTCCGCCGGCACCAACCAGAAAAAGCCCGACTCCTCCGCCAAAATCTGAAAAGAATCGAACACCAAGAACATCTCGGCAGTCGGCACCGTCCTCGAAGAAATCTCAACCATCTGTGAACCCAGGACAATCACAGAAGAAAGTATCAGCTGACATGACTGAAGAAGAATGGAAAAAGCATGTAAGCGCCCGCGTAACATCTCACTTTAAAAAGGTGCCATCATGTAAGAAGACTAAAGTTGATGCTGACGCACAAAAGTTTTTCTTGAGTTTGGCAAAAGTGCAAAAGACGGGGCAGGCTTCTGAACCTTGCAAAATGTCGGACTACGGCGCATATCGAAAGCAATATTTGCGGCGGCTAGTGCCGACACGTTAAGCGGGATGCTCAAGTAGATCTGCTCAACTAGATGCTCGCGCAAGGTCTAAGGTGGAAGTTCGTTATGGGAAAAGCCGCTGGTTGAACCAGCTCATTTCGACAACCTCACAACACAAGCTGCGCGCGTCCATCGATGGTACATGCGGCGATCCAACGATGGTATGGGCGTTCGCGATTAGATACCAGAGCAAGATTTCCAAAATGGGGATAACATCTGCTGGGTTCTTTTCATAGAGTTGTATATGTTGTACCCGACAAGATGCCACGGGCGTGAATATACTTAGACTATGGACTTTGTAAGTGCGTAAGTATATCGTTGAGCATTTTTGTCTTGTTTAATTGCATGTCTAACTTCTTTCTTATGTAGAATGGAATCTGAGACATGTAGAAGAAATAACAATGACAATCTAGCATTCCTAAATCGGGGCTCAAATCAGCGAAGCTTGTGAAGGACAATCCACAGTTCGTTGAAGACTATTTATTTAATACTTTTTTGAAGCTGCAATACAAAACCTCCGTACTTTTACCCTATAACTTCAAGTACGTATCTCCTTATTTCTAATATCATTTTACTATTTTTGCGTAACACGTACGATGTGGGAGTAATTGACTACGTTGACATATATGTGCAAGTTTCATTGGGTCCTCCTCATCATCCAGTTAGATGCTAGCAGGATTTTTGTCTTGGACTCCAGGAGAAAACAAACTAATTTGTACCAAGGCCTTTGGGACATGCTGAACAGGTAAACTCGATCGTTGCGTTATTACTCTAGCAAAATTCTATTCTATTGCATTTAAGTTTAATTACTATTCAAAATCATTCACAGGGCTTTACTTGCGATCTTGCAAGAAAAGTGTTGGTATCATCCATACAGGAAATTTTTTGAAATAATAAATGACTTTCCATGCATGAGGCAGGACCCCGGAAACAATTTATGTGCATACTATGTATGTACAAATATGCATTCAATTGTCACGGAGAGTGTCGGCTATAACGAAGCCATGGTACGTAATTACACATTGATGCCTTTTTTTATTTAACAAATATCATCATTAATTAACTTCCTTTTTTGTTCAAAACTAGCGCTCCAAACTGAGAACCAATAAGTTATTACTGACAGAAATTATAGCAATTCAAAAACAGATCGCCGGATTCATTCATGATGAGATCATCAATCCAAACGGCGAGTTCCACGAGTAGCCTCATCGCCCTCATTCCTACGGCCTAGACGCGTGACATGTCTACTTCGACTCTTTGTAAAATCAAAGCGAATGGGATGAGATGTAGTCGAGCTACATTTGTAAACAAATCATTGTAAAAACAATTTATGTGATGCTTAATTTAATATATTTTAATTATGATTTTAACGATGCTTCATATATACATGGATATATTTGAATTATGATTTGAACGATGCTTTATATACTACATATGGACACTGTATAAACAATTGTATAAAAATATATATATTGCACAAAAAATATGCAAGCTTGTCACTGCTGGTTCTTGGAAAAAACTGGCAGTGATATGTACATATCACTGCCGGATTTCGGTTTGATCCGGCAGTGATAGTTCAATATCACTGCCGGTTGTAGGTAGAACCGGCAGTGGTAATCCTTATCACTGTTTGCGCCCTGTTTCCTGGATAGCATCAGACTTGGTAAAACCATGATGCTTTACATAGTGGTGTAGGACTCGGCCTCCTAGTTGGTTGGTGACATGACCTCTGATTTTATAGCTAATTGCGTAGCTGACAGGGTCTGCTAGGTGTTGTAGACGGGTGCACAACTTCTATGTCCAAGGCTCCTAGTCAATTCCTTCAGATATCAGTCCAATTCGTATGGTTGACCATCTACAATCATTTTTAAAGAGAAAAGGTTAGAGCTTAAATGAGAATTTAAGCAATAAATGAATCCTAAGGACGAGAAAAAAATAGCAATGACAATATATTATTATTTTTCTTCTTTTTTTGTAATCACAGTTTCTTTTGAAAATTTGAGTTTTATTTTTCCCATGCTAATGCTAACGACCATTTAGAATTTTCTCTAATTAGGATTTCTTATTAGATTAAGGGTTGCCACAATGTGAAACTTTAACTCAGAGGTTAAGCCTTCATGAGTGTATCCCCGAAAGCAGTAGAAAAGAAATAAAATCCAACAAGCAAATCAATTGTAACATCTTCAAAATTAAAAAAAATAAGAAATTAAATCATAAAATTTGATTATGTTTAATTCTGCATTTTGTCTTTTCCTGGATTTTCTTGATTTTTCTTGGTTTTTGATCCAAAAGAAAACCCCTTTTAATATTGTTTTTATTGGTAGATTAATGAGTAAAATAAAGAATTATGTCGAAGGGTTAGGAATTGACAACAAATCTTATGTTTCGGGTACCTTCGAGGTAGCGGAGTCAAGCACAGAATCATGGACACCAGATGTAGAAAGGTTCAGGCATCCAGGCAAAGTAATACCTGACGTCCTGTATGGGGGATGGCTGTATGTATCAGATAGAATACAACGAGGGGGTGTAACCCTAAGTACAAAGTAGATGTGTCTAAGCTATGGACAACTATAGCAAAACACAGTTCGCTCCTTCCTAAGCTCTCTCCTCCCGAAGGCTCGAGGTTGAAGGGCTGAGGTGGCTAATGTGCGCTCCAATGGCTTCTGTGCGTTGTTGCTTGCTCTGGATTGCTTTTTCTCCTCTTTCCTAGGGGTCCCTGCCTCAGGCCTTATATAGTGGAACCGATCCTGCCTGTGGCCGAGTCGTAGCCGATGAGGAGTCCCTTTCCACGTGATCTTCATGGTATATCTAAGCTGTTGTTAGTGCTGAGCGTATTCGGGTCGATCTCCTTACGGGTGAAAATGATCGAGTCCTTCCTGAAGCGGAGCTATCCCTTCCTTGATGAATATCTTATCCCGTAATCTCAGGGCCCGAGATATCCGGAACTTCCTTCATATGGTGGAGACATACCCTGTTTTGTCACGTTCGCATACCTATGCCTTATTTAGATATTCGACAGTAGCTTTCGAATTCTACTTAGTGGAGGGTCCACTTAAGCGCTTAGTCGATTACTGCCAAGTCTGGACCTGGTCGAGTAACGCTTAGCCTGCTTGTGGTCAAACACTTCGAGTATCTCCGAACTCGCGAAGAATTGAGTAAGGGGGCTGTTGGGTTGAGCGCCCTGCCGCCAGCTAAACTCGAGTCCCTGGGGTGTTCGTGACTATTCGAAGCCGCCTTAGAGACTCGACTCTGAGCAGAGTTGGTGAAATCCTGCAATTCTAAACGTTGGGCAGTGGAGCATTTAATGCTTTCGCCTACAATGTCGGAAATGGACGCAAAGTTATCATTTCAATTTTCTCGTCGTTCGAGGTGCCAGACGAACGGGGATGAACCGTTGCTTGGGATGAGATTTGTGATGTATAAATTCTCAAGTCCGGAATGCCCACATTGTCTGCCATCTTGCTCTCGAAACCTCTACTACGCACCTTAAACCCTAGCGCCGTCGAAGATCTCGCCTTTTTTTGTAGTGGCGTCCGGCTTGAAGGCCATTTCGCAGAAGAAGCCCGCCGTGGCCCAATCCTCCCAGCAAGGTGGTGATGTGCCGATCGACCTTGGCGTCTTCAACAAGGTATGGCAGAAGTCCATCATGTCGAGGAAGCATTTGGCAGAATTGGAGAAGGACGGCTTTGTTCCTCATGAGGGCTCTTCATTGGATGTCGTCTCAAGGTGAGATGTTCCCACTCCCGAGAATGAAGATGAGATAGTGGTTTTGAGGCATTCTTCTATTGTGGCCTCAACTTTCCTCCTTCTTGCTTTCTTTGACAAGTTCTTGAACTTTATGGGCTTGACTCTTTCATGTGAGCTCAATTCTATCACCATCTTTGTCAGTTTTCATTCATCTTTGTGAGTCTTTCTTGAGGATTAACAGAGCCTCAATTTGTTTCACCACATATATAGCTTGAAGCGTGCGACCAAAACGAAGCTATTGGTGGTGCCGGATTCCACCTTCGCAGTAGTGTTTCCAATTTGTACATTCTTGATCCTGTCACCTCTTCTTGCAAGTGTTGGAAGAAGAAGTGGTTTTACATCACTTCCCGAGACACCGTGAAACTCCCTATCAACTATCGGCCGATTTTTTTGGTTCACAATAAACTCTGGTCAAAGCCTCCCCATGAAGCTGCCCGAGCTGCCTTCTTTGTTCAGAAGATCAAAGACCTGAGAGGCGAGGCGGATCGGGTGGCACATCGCCAGAGATTTT
Source organism: Otatea glauca (assembly GCA_036346275.1). Classification (NCBI taxonomy): domain Eukaryota; kingdom Viridiplantae; phylum Streptophyta; class Magnoliopsida; order Poales; family Poaceae; genus Otatea; species Otatea glauca. The sequence continues at coordinate 36,535,070 of CM070723.1, read as the reverse complement.
ATCACCCATCGATCGAGCCAATTGTGTTGTAGAGATCACCTGGCGTGGGACTACTCGGGTGCTGATGACGCCACAAGGGATAATGTTGAAGGTGAGCGACTGAGTTGCTTCTTCATGCTTCTTTGTTTCATCAAAAATAATAAATTGATTCGCTCTTGCATCAGACCTGCCGAGCGCAGAGATCTCCTCTTACCTGAGTCGGATGTTTCATGGCTCAGAACCGAGTCCTTGTGGGATCGAAGCTTACTCCCTCGACAACCCACGACCAGAGGTAAGTTTCACAAAGCCTGCGATACTTCGTGTGGAGTATTAGCTGCCTTCCTCTTGACTTGCCTATTTTTTAGGAGCCATCCTTTGAGAGTGAGAGTGGACCCGCCGGTGGGTCAATCGACCTCGAGGTCGATGAGGGTACTCGGGGTTACGAGCACGCGCTGGGTGTCATTGCTACCGAAGCGAGCTCCCCTCGAGTCGAGCTACCCCGCGAGGATGACACCCCAGAGCATTCGATGGTCGAGCCTTCTCTAGACAGGGGGTCCATGTCACCGGATCCTCCTCGGCCCTTCAAACGAGCGCGAACCATGGCTTCTAGACTACCCAGCCAGTTGATCTTCAACCGCTCTCTTGGTTGCTATGATGTTCCTCCTGCAATAATACGATAATTGATGGGCCGAATAGCGTCTTTGCTTGGGAAGCGGATATGAAAAGGACATCAACTTCCCCGGTGGTATCTCCTCGAAGGGACTCCCCGCAGCGGCCAGATAGGTAATGCCACTATCGAACAACATATCTTCGTAAGCATGCTTTTCCTCATCGCGATATTGATTATTCGCAACATCCTTCGTCGGCCACTGATTTGCCAGAGCCATGCCCTCCCCATTTGTGTCACCGGGAAAATTGTCGCTGGAGTTAAGCAGGCCGCGTCGAAGAAAATCTCCGCAAAGATTCGCCTTGCAGGGTGAGTTTTCCCTTTTCGGGCTCGCCTCTTTTCCTTAAACTAGCGAAATGACTTGGCACAGAAGCTCTCTTATTTTTGTAGGAAGGGCGCACCCAGTGTTGCTGCTAACTCAGTAGCCTCGTTGTCTTGCTGTGCGGCCAACACCTCTGTCACCCCCAGTCAAGGGGGTCTTGGTGACTGTCCCGAACAAGTGGCCCTGGTGGCAGCCCAAGATCCTTCTGCTCTGCTGGAATCTCTTGTATTCTGGTCTAGCTTGTATCCCAGACTCGAGGTATGCAACCATCATGCTCTCCCCTTTCATTCTTCTTCCTTTTGCTCAACTCCTTGACCTTACCGCCTCTCTTTTCGTAGGGCGCAGCCCGCGCCGTGGTTGATGCCATGTCCTTCTGTAGACAATCCCATCAACGGGTCGAGTGGCTCACCGCCTCTCAGGACCAAATATTGAAGATGAAGGACACTGCACTGGAGGCTCTCCGGGCCAAGCTGAAGGCTGCAGAGACTGGGGCCAAGGAGTGGGAGAGGAAGTTGATTGCAGAGAAGGCTGCTACGGAGTCCGCTCTGGTCGAGGCTAAAGCTGATCAACAGGGCTCGAGGTTGAGAAGGCTGCATCGGATGCAGCGCTGGCTGCCTTGCAGTAGAAGACCCTTGAGGACATGACCAGTGCAGCTCGCTTCGCGACCTCTTACATGCTGGGCACGATGAAGAGCCACCACTCGAACCTGGACTTCTCTGTTCTGAGCGAATGGTTTGTGTGCGATGAGGACACTGCCTTGGGTTACATCGAGTCCTTCGCCGGTTTAGCTGAGACGTTTGTGGACGAGCTGCAGGTCTCTCTGGACCCTAGCGATGTTGATCAGAGCCCCTCCATCTAGCCACAGCTATGTATTGTTGACCCTGTAACTGTATTGATAGTTCTTTTAATGGGAGAAACACTTGGCTGTCCTACCTGTCTATTGCACCCTGTCTTCGATCCCTTTGGGGATGAAGTGGCACAAGTAGATGCAAATCCAACCCAATGTTCTTAACCCTTTAATATGTAGCCTGTGAATGCCTACATATAAGACTCAAGAAAATTTTGTTAAACGTCTTAGCCCCCGGGCGTATGCTTGAGGAGGCTTGTTTAAACTACTAGCATACTACATGTTCTTTACAAGCCTTTATCGAATCTGTGACTTAGACTTTATGGCTAAGAAGAACTTGTTGCACAGCCTCTGAAGAATTGGCTAGAGATCTCGTCTCCCGCTGGCCACTGAGCTTTTAGATGTTTGACAATCTGTTGCTCGTATGCCAAATTTGACGTGACCACGCTTTAGCTTTGTTTGTTGATATGCTAAGTGTTTGACCAAGTAAATGCAAGTAAAAATTACGAAAAGGCTAGCAATCATCAATTAAAGAAAAAAAAGAGGTAAGAGGTTACCTGTAGCCCCCGATTCCTTACTTGATGACATGTCACCGAGTATGGAATGAAGCATCATAAGCCGAGCGTTGTAATGTAGCTCCTATCCTTTTGAGTGAAAGACAAAGCATCAGCCTTACAACTTTCTGTTCTGACTCCAGACCTCTGTCCCACTGGTCGCATCAACCCGAGGATGGAATCGGTGTAGCCCCCGTCCGTCTCCTCGATGACTGCATTGAGTAGACAGTAGAGCCTCTGTTCCAACTCCGGTCCCTTAACTCGATAAACGTATTGACCTGGGGATGAAGTCGTGTGAGTAGGATTCGAACGGTGTAGCCCCCGACCATCTACTCGATGAGTGCATCGGGTAGATGGTAGAGCATATGCGTTGATAAGCTCATGACATAGCCCCTGATTTCCCCATCAACAGTTTTGTCGAGTAGGACGTAGAGCGAAGTGTCATTTTTTATCTTCAGGGTCGTGGGCCCTCAGGCGCATTGACCCAGTTATTCACAAGGGATAAAATACCATCGCCTTCCTGCGATGACTGAACTTCTATTTGCGGTTTTCATGACTTTCCAGCTTCCACACGGTGGGTTTTATTGGCGTCTCTTGGGCTTCCGCACCCATATGAAAATGCAACAGCCGCCTCGTAGATTGGAACCGGTGCAACCTTTTACTGGGTATGGGTTTCTATGCGACTTGCTCCCTGGTCTATATAAATGGACGGGACATGTAGCTGCCTGGCCCATCTCGTCTTCTTTTGCAAGCGTCATAGCCCTCGCTCGCCTGAGCTCCTGCGCCTTTTTTCCTTCATGGATACTCCTCCACGGTCTCCTCCCTCCATGATCATCCTCGGTGACTCCCCTCCCCCTACACCATTGGCAGTGGTCTCCACGGGCCGCATTATCATCTCCTCCGACGAGGAGGATGAGATTGATTGTGAGGCCATCGAGAACGAAGTGTGGCCAGAAGGGGAAGAGGAGGATGTCACCAGCAAGCTGAGGAAGGTCATTGAAGAGCGAGGTGCTCGCTCGGCCCCCCGCGCCAAGGTTGACACCTCCGCCCTTGCCAGCGCGCAAGGGGAGAAGGCGGGGCGGCCGGTGTTGGTGATGGGGAAGAGGCTTTTCTGCCTATGCTGTTTCCATCAACTGGTCGATCTGGTGGGAGTCCACCCCTTGCTCGCCCTGCAAACCATCGCGGCACCTTGGGGCCTTCGTCAAGTGAGAAGCCGCCTTCTCCATCGACAACCGCCAAGGCCCTTGTCGCTTCGTCCGAGCCATCCTGCGGGTGTAAGACCATCCGCTGGCGGGACGGGTCCAAGGTCTCGAAGGAGTAGCATCCCTAGCTTACAATGTAAACATGTAAATTATTATTAGTATAATTAAATGAAATTTTACTTACCTGAATTATGAAAGTATTTGCTATGCCTCTTATTCATGCGTAAAATTTTCTGAGGTGATTGATGTTCCACGAGTTTTCGAGTACAATGCCTTCCGGTTTCGATAGCCGTACCGATGCTAGTTGAGTTACTTCGACCACCACGTAGGGACCTTCCCACTTAGGTATTAGCTTATTGCGATTGTCTTGCTTCTGCACCTTTCGTAGTACTAAGTCCCCTGCGGTTAACGCTCGTTCTTGGATCTTTTGGCTGTGATATCTGCGTAAGGCCTGTTGGTACTTAGCCACTCGAATGGACGCTTGATCCCGATGCTCTTTGAGCAGGTTTATGTTGTCCGCTCGTGCTTGCTCTTGCTCTTTTTGCGAATAGCTTTCCACTCGAGGTGATTTGAATGTTAACTCAGTTGGAAGCACTGCTTCTGCTCTGTAGACTAAGAAAAACGGTGTTTCACTAGTGGCCCGGCTAGTCGATGTTCGAATGGCCCATAGCACGGAGGGGAGTTCTTTTGTCCATTGAGTCGAATAAGCCTTGAGCCTAGCGAATACATGGGTCTTGATCCCCTGCAGTATTAAGCCATTGGCATGTTCGACCTCACTGTTGTTTTGGGGTTGAACCACAGAGGCGAAGCATAGTTTAATTCCCAGCTCCTCACAGAAGACTGTAAAGGCACTGCTTGTGAACTGGCTACCGTTATTTTGATCACTCAATTAGGGATGCCAAATCGAGTAACAATGTTCCTCATGAACTTCTTAGCTGCTTCCGAGGTGATGTTTCTGACGGGTTCGGCCTCGATCCACTTAGTGAATGTGTCGATAGCTACGAACAGAAACTTATAACCTCCTAAGGCTCTCGAGAAGGATCCCAAGATGTCTATGCCTCAGATGGAAAATGGCCAAGTTAGAGGAATAGTTTGCAATGATTGGGCTGGTCAAGTGGTTGCTTGCTGTAGAATTGGCAGCTTTCGCACTTTTTCACCAGCTCACAAGCGTCCTAGAGGGCAATCGGCCAATAGAACCCTTGTCGAAAGACCTTTCCAACCAAGGTGCGATAAGACGTGTGGTTGCCGCAGATGCGTCCATGGACATCGAGCAATATATTATTGCCATCTTCCTGAGTGATGCACTTCATCAGGATTCTGTTACTCCCCTTTCGGTAGAGTTTGCCATCTACCAAAGCGTATAGCTTGGATTTATGTGCAATCTTCTAGGCTGTGGCATCATCGTCAGGGGGCTCTCAACCTTCAAGATAGGCTTGGAATGGAGTCATCCAAGTTAGATCGCATTCGAGTAGTGCAGCTTCCGTGTCTACAGTTTTTACTTCACTAACTTGGCCAGACTGCAGATCGAGCTAGGTAGCATCTGCCTTCTGCCCGGGGGCAGCACATGGTTTATGGAATTTCTCAACAAAGACTCCAGTGGGTGGGGCGAACAGGACGAAGTGAGCCGGGCATGTTCATCGGCAATGGTGTTATCACATCACCTGATGTGTCTCACCTCGAATCCTTCGAACCTATGTTCTAGCTTGCAAACCTCGTTCAAATATGCCGCTATGTTGTTGTCCGAGCACTGGTACTTCTTTTGCACCTAGTTTACGACTAGCTGAGAGTCCCCTTTCACGAGTAGTCATCTGATGCCAAGTGACATGGCCATGCGGAGTTCATTGACCAGCCCTTCGTACTTTGCAACATTGTTCCAAGCTTGAAAGTCGAGTTGAATGGTGAACCTAAGCTCTTCGCCTGTTGGGGATTTGAGCACGACACCAGCCCCCGAGCCCTGAAGTGTGAGCGAACCATCAAAGAACATGGTCTAGTAGTCATTAGCCACCCCACGCTCCCTTTCTTTGACGTGAGTCCATTCTGTGATGAAGTCTACCAAGACACCTGACTTGGCACTGGTTCGCGGCATGAAGTCAATTTTAAACTCATTGAGTTCAACCGCCCATTGCGCAATTCGGCCCGTTGCGTCTCAGTTATGCAGCACCTCCTTTAGCGGGTATGTTGTCATGACCATGATTTTATGCACTTGTAAGTAATGTCGTAGCTTTTGAGATTTCATCAGGACAGCGTATAGCATCTTCTGTATTTGCGGATATCGTAGCTTCGCGTCGTGCAAAACTTCGCTCACATAGTAGATGGGCTTCTGAATCTTAGTCCTTTGATTGAGGCAATCTCGTTCTGCCACCAAGACCGTGCTCACGACCTGGGGGATAGCTGCAATGTACAAAAAGAGCTCCTCTTGGGCATTAGGTGAGGTTAGTACCGATGGAGATGCTAGGTACCTTTTTAGATCTTGAAAAGCGTCCTCTGCCTCCTTGGTCCACTCGAACCTGTCCTTCTTGAGCAATTTGTAGAAAGGAAGTCCTTGTTCACCCATCCGGGAAATAAATCGGCTAAGAGCGGCGATGTAGCCTGTGAACTTTTGCACCTCCCTCAACATCTGCGGAGAGCTCATCTGATCGATGGCATCTATTTTACGCAGATTGGCTTCAATGCCTCGACTAGACACCGAGAATCAGAAGCTTGCGAGCGGGACGTAAACATGCACTTCTCAGGGTTAAGCATCATCCGATACTTACTTAGGTTGTCGAATGTCTCTTCGAGGTCGCTGATCAAAGCGTTCCCTGTTTTGGACTTGACTACGATATCGTCAACGTAAGCTTCCACATTGCACCCGATTTGGGACTTCAAACAATTTTGGATGCAACGCTGATAAGTAGCACCGGCACATTTCAAGCCAAAAGTCATTTTTACATAGAAGAATACACCAATGGGAGTAGTGAAGGCTATTTTTTCGTCATCCTCTGCTGACATGATAATCTGGTGATACCCCGAATAGGCATCTAGAAAGCTTAACAATTCACACCCCGCCATAGAATCTACTATTTGATCAATGCGAGGGAGAGGAAAAGGGTCTTTAGGACAAGCCTTGTTCAGATCGGTGTAGTCGACACACATCCTCCACTTGCCATTGGGCTTCTTGACGAAGACCGGATTGGCTAGCCACGTCGGGTGGCGAACTTCTCGAATGAAGCCAGCCTTAAGGAGTTTGCCAACCTCCTCTTGTATGGCTTACTTCCTATCTTCTGCAAATCTTCGCTATTTCTGCACCACAGGTTTGGCACCAGGCTCCATGGCGAGTCAATGCTCGATCACCTCTCTGGGGACTCCGGGCATATCGGATGGTTGCCACGCAAACACATCACGGTTTGCCCGAAGAAAAGTGATAATGTGAGTTCCTATTTGGGGTCGAGGCTGGTCCCTACTTTTACCGTCTTGGAGGGCTCTATCGGATCGATGGGTACCATTTTGACTCCTTCAGTAATGAAGGACCGAGATGGCGAACAGAGGGGGGGTGAATGGTCGCAAATAAAATTCCCCCCAAAATACTCCAACAAAAACCTCGACAAGATCGCTCAAAGGAAATCGTGGAAAACCTGAAAAACTAGACAACTATGTGTACCCCAAGCTTGCATTGATAAGTACCATAAAATATGTGGGGATTTTTGAGTCACAATACTGGTTGTCTAGTGTCCAAGATAAAGAGGAATCAATTCAAACTCTTGCTTTTAGAAAGGACATCAATTCAAATCACAACAGCCACTTTCAGAAAAGCAAAAGCAGAATTTCCAGAACTTGTCCTCAATTTGCATAGGAGGTTGGTGGGTTTCTGCAGCTCACAAAATTTTGACACTTTTTCTCCCTATGAGCACCAGAGTCGTGAAGAACTCAACCAAATTTCTCCTAAAAAATCCTTACAAAAAAAACAGGAAAAATCTAAGAACACAGTCTGCTCAAGAACTTCGAGCAGAAATTTTGGGGCTCGGTTTTCACCTCATGGCGCCCAAACGGTGCAAGAAATGAACTCCAAAACTTTTCTGCAAGTGTATATCAGAGTCCCGCACCTCCTCCAACAAGAATCACTTGAAAAAGATTTTTCTAGATGTTTATAGAAACCAAACACTGAATGCTGCGCGAAGAACAAGTTCTGAACAAAGTTGGAACTTGAAAGAAAAGTTGTTCTCTACTCAATCTAAGAGTGCAAAAGAGATGTAAAACCATATGAACACACTCAAAACATCCAAGATCAGCAGCATTTAGAAGGAGGGGAGGCAAATCCAAATTACATGAAAGTAAATTGTGAGAAAGTAATTGCGGGAAAGTAAATGCTGAATTTAAATTGCGTAAAGTAAAGACATAATGTAAATCATAAAATAAATTCAGAGGTGGATGGATAAAACTTTCATTTCTGGAAGGAGAGGTTACAAAGCCTCACTTTCATGTGGGCAAAGCTCAAAGGAGCATTCACAAACCTCAAAACCTTTAAGGGAAGGAGGCTACCCTTCCACCCCTATTTATACTACTCTTGGGCCACCTACCACCCTTGGATGAGTCCTCAACCTAGAGCACTCATCTAAGGGCTAGGATTAACCCACACACACAGCCATGGAAGGGCTAACGAAAACCCACACACATACAGGGTTTTCTTGCACGGTTTCAAAGCATACTACCTAGACCCGCTAACCTATCAACTAGACCTCAATCCGACGGCCCTCATTGATCCACGCGGCATCTAGCTAGCATCATCTCATTTCCTTGTCTTATTGACTTCCCCGGACTCCGTCTCCGATCATCTTTCGGTGATCTCCCAACCGTCTGGACCTCCGACGCTCCTCGCCTAGTCCCGGTCATCCTCCGCCTCACCATGATCTAGCACCGTCGCCCTGCAACCATCAAAGACAAGGAAACTCATCACATTGCAATGCCCACAATGATATGCAATAAACCATCCAACTCATCACTACCGCGCCCATATGGCCGGTACTGCCACTCCTGGCAGAGACAACTCAAAGTGCTTCATTTTAAAAATCAATCCAAATCAAACTCAAACGTGAGCACACCTTGCTCAAATAAAGTCAAATACTCATCACAAACATGGATGCACACATTGCTCCAGGACTAAAACTCGAAGAACCTGTCTAGAAGCAGTGTGTGTCTTTGGAGCACTCAAAGTCTAGGGATGATCCTGAATACCCCTAAGAGCAGCAACACGCTCACGCCGAGTGATCTTGGTGTGCCTGAAGCAGAAATCTACTAGGTGACCATCCTTCTTATAGAAGGTGCATGTGTACTTCGCCTTGCTAGAGGCAGAAGCAATAGGAGTAACACCCTTCTGGTCAGAAGTCCTACGGACAACCCCAGCGGACCTAAACACGGTGGTACTCACTTTGGGAGCTACCACAATCTCACCACTCTTGGAGCCGCGCACAATGGTGGGAGGATGCGCCCGAGCGTGCTCCAAGGTATCAAATCCTAGACCTTGATTGAATCTACTAATCTTGGATTGGTCTATAATAAGATTGAGCTTCTTCTTGCCTCCAACAAACTTCTCGAGAGTACTCATAAGATACTGGCAATCTCGGAAGAATGAAGCACAAGAAGAACAGGGAGAAGGAGAGGAAGAAGAAGAACTAGAAAGAGAAGATCTCTCAGGACGTGCTTTTTGATCCCTTAGCACGGCTGCCTCAATCTTGAGGGCCTCACAAGAAACGCAAGGAGCATCTCTAATCCTAAGGGTTTGGTCTTTTAACTTCTTCTTAAGCTCGACATGGATTTGATCCACATCATCCTTAACCCCAACACATAGCAAGCAACCAGTTTTTGACTTAACTAGTAAGTCCTTAGCAAGTTGATCACACTTGACATTCAAAGCATCATTGTCAAGTTTTAGTTGCCTACAACCCTCACATGAGCTGACTGGGTCCCTAGAAGCATGCAATTCAAGTTCATCATTTCAAGCAGAAACCTTCTAAGGTGTTCGCTCATGGCATCAATTTCGGCAAGCAATTTAGTGTAATTAGCACATGATGGAGTGGAGTGAGCATGAAGAAAACTAGCCTCAACAGGAATAGCATCAATAGAACTAGTGCTAGCATTCTTCAACTTAAGACCATCAAGTTCAGCAAGCACACTATCATGTATGGTCCTTAGGTTCTCCAACTCCACAAGAATAGCATCACACAAAGAGCAATCATCAGTGACTCGAGAAGGAGAAGATCTAAGTGAAGCTAACTCCCGAGTCAAGGTACCTACTTCCTTTTCAAGCTCCGTACACCTAGCTCTAGCTCTAGCATGAAATTTTCCTAATTTGCAGAAAGCTTCATTGAGCTGGTCATAGGAGGGTACCTCATCCGAGTCGCTGTAGAGCTCGGAGTCGCTGATGTCGTTGGTGTCGGCCATGAAGCACATGACGAAGAAGTCGTCGCCGCCCTTCTTCTCTTGCGGATCATCCTCGCCCTCGTCGCTCCATGTCTCCGTGTCGGAGAGGTTGATGTCGTCAAGCGCGGCGAGGACGTGGTGGAAGAGCTTCTTGTTCTTAGAGAAGTTGCGGTACTTCTTCTCGTGTGCCGGTTCACGAACTAGAGGCTTCTTGTTGCGGTTCTTGTCGGTGTAGTCGTTCTTGCACGAACCGCCAACGCGTCGTTCTTGCCCTTCTCGGCTTGGGACAGTTCGCAGAATGTGGATGGGGCCACCACACTCAAGCGGTGATCATGCCACCTCTCTTCCTCTCTCTCACCCTCTTGTATGCATGAGAAAACTTGCGGCGAGAAGAGCAAGCTCATTTTCCGAAATTTTTCCAGTTGGTCATCGCTAACTCGCAAAGGCGGAAAGAGAGAAACCAATAGAAGGATCGGAAGAAGAAGATCAATGGGATCGGTGACCAAAACCATCGTGAGATTTCATCTTCCGAGAGACGACATCGATCTCATGAGTCTTGAGGCGGAATAAAGCCCGTCAAGAGTCGAGTCGATAAGTCGGTGGTGTCCTTGATGGTGGTCACCTTCATCTCCCAAACCCGAAGGTCGAGTGCGGTCAAGAAATGCCGAGCATTGTCCGAGTCGGGGTATATGCAACCAAGCTGCTCGGAGGTCGCTCAAAATCTTTGTAAGCCGACCAAAACACTCGTCGAGACTCTCACCGGTAGCGTTGATCAAATTTGTTGTACTCGCGCTTGGCTGGTCTGCCTCACAGTCTTGATTTGAGTAGAGCCCTCATGGTAAGCATCGAGGTTACCCAAATCTCGTGAGCGGAGCGAAGGTGAAAATCTATCATACTCACATGGCTAAGACCACAGATGAGAATGTTCCTTGCCTTAGCATTCGCCTCAACGTCAACCATATTGATGGCCGTGACAATTTCATCAGCAGGAACCTCATACGGGAGTTTGACCTTCTGCCATATCAGGTAACCCTAGGCAGTGATGTATGACTCCATCCGGGACATCCAAAAAGGAAAATCAACTCCATTAAAGATGGGAGACTTGGTGGAATATTTGTCCGTCGCCATGGCTCTTGAGACCGGTCAAGATCTATGGAAGAGCAAAACCAGCTCTGATACCAATTGAAGGACCGAGATGGCGAACAGAGGGGGGGTGAATGGTCGCAAATAAAATTTCCACCAAAATACTCCAACAAAAACCTCGACAAGATCGCTAAAAGGAAATCGTGAAAAACCTGAAAAACTAGACAACTATGTGTACCCCAAGCTTGCATTGATAAGTACCATAAAATATGTGGGGATTTTTGAGTCACAATACTGGTTGTCTAGTGTCCAAGATAAAGAGGAATCAATTCAAACTCTTGCTTTTAGAAAGTACATCAATTCAAATCACAAAAGTCACTTTCAGAAAAGCAAAAGCAGAATTTCCAGAACTTGTCCTCAATTTGCACAGGAGGTTGGTGGGTTTCTGCAGCTCAAAAATTTTTCAGACTTTTTCTCCCTATGAGCACCAGAGTCGTGAAGAACTCGACCAAATTTTCCTCAAAAAGCCATACAGAAAAAACAGGAAAAATCTAACAACACAGTCTGGTCAAGAACTTCGAGCAGAAATTTTGGGGCTCAGTTGTCACCTCATGGCGCCGAAACGGAGCAACAAATGAACTCCAAAAATTTTATGCAACTGTATATCAGAGTCCCGAACCTCCTAAAACAAGAATCACTTGAAAAAGATTTTTCTAGATTTTTATAGAAATCAAACACTGACTGCTGCGCGAAGAATAAGTTCTAAACAAAGTTGAAACTTGAAAGAAAAGTTGTTCTCTACTCAATCCAAGAGTGCAAAAGAGATGTAAAACCATATGAACACACTCAAAACATCCAAGATCAGCAGCATTTAGAAGGAGGGGAGGCAAATCCAAATTACATGAAAGTAAATTGAGAGAAAGTAATTGCGGGAAAGTAAATGCTGAATTTAAATTGCGTAAAGTAAAGACATAATGTAAATGCGCAAAATAAATTCAGAGGTGGATGGATAAAACTTTGTTTTCTGGAAGGAGAGGTTACAAAGCCTCACTTTCATGTGGGCAAAGCTCAAAGGAGCATTCACAAACCTCAAAACCTTTAAGGGAAGGAGGCTACCCCTCCACCCCTATTTATACTACTCTTGGGCCACCTACCACCCTTGGATGAGTCCCTAAACCCTAGAGAACTCATCTAAGGGCTAGGATTAACCCACACACACAGCCATGGAAGGGCTAACCCAAAACCCACACACATACCGGGTTTTCTTGCACGGTTTTCAAAGCATAATACCTAGACCCGCTAACCTATCAACTAGACCTCAATCCGACGGTCCTCATTGATCCACACGGCATCTAGCTAGCATCATCTCCTTTCCTTGTCTTCTTGACTTGCCCGGACTCCGTCTCCGATCATCTTCCGGCGATCTCCCAACCGTCTGGACCTCCGACGCTGTTAGTCTTATGCCCTTGAGGCAATCATTTAGATGATTGTAACATGACTATGTTTATGAATAATATTATGATTATTGGTCCAATGAATGTATATCATTGTATTGATCAACAAGTATGTGACTTGCTTATGAAGCTCTTTACTTAATGATGTAATTCGATAAATATCTCTGATCGGATTTCATCGTATAGGACAACGATGAATAGATCAGCACATGTAGTGATCGATGATCATGCTTCATAGATCATGGGATATGGAGATATCATCTATACATTGTGGACGCATGTTGAAGAACATGGGTTAGATAGACCCGCAATGGGACACTGCGAGAATGTTTCATTCTTATGTGTCATCAGTGTATCTCATACCTAGTAGATTTATGATCCTTAGACTTGAGATTGTCATATTCCCTACATGTGTAATAGTTTTCCTTGGGGCTATCAAACACTACTTCCTAACCGGATAGTTATAAAGGTAGGACATGATCGATTGTGGATTTTGCTATCCATCATTTTCCATAGTAATGAAAATGCTCTTGGCTTGACATAGTCTGTTCTATTCGTCCCGAACCAAATTTGCGCTGGGTTGTTTGTAATCCTTGACAATTTGAAACAAACCTTCCAAGTACTTCAAGGGCTTAAGTACTCTTTAATAGATGAAAATCAAAGGATTTCGAATTTCGATAGTAACATCATGTTGGATCCATTTACTATGAAACGTGCAGAGGGAAGTGAGCAGTCAAGATGGAATTTGCCACTCCAATGAAACGGAGATATATGACAAGGCCACTCGTGTGATATGATTAAGGAAGTGCATTGCCATGCCGTGATTGAGGAGTCAATCACAACTTATTAATATATCACGGATACGAGAGATGGATTGAATCATCAAAGGATGACATGCTTCTCGCCTTGAGATCAATCTTCATATACTTGGCAAAGGGATTATTGCATGAGTACTTTTGATAGGTTCTGTCCGATTTGATCATAGTATGTTTGGGAGTTGGCATACTTTGCAAGAAGCCGCTACCAACTATTGGATTGAAAAGGAGTTTTCGAATCCATGTCCAAACGCACTTGAACTGCAGGTCACACACTTAATGGTGGGACGCATTAATTTGGATTGGATCCGTAATTAATGAACCTCGTGGGCTTAGCACACTGATGGGCCCTAGTTTAGGGTTTCATCTTGTGGCTATATAAGGAGGGGAGGAGGGAGGACGCAGGGTGTGTTTTCCCATGCTTTAGGAGTGATTCACTCGAAACCCTAGCCTACTCCTCTCGCTGCCCCTGCCGAGCGACCAGGTGCTTGCACACCGACGCACGACGTTCCATCTCTGGACGTGTGGACTACTGCGGTGACGCTGCTGTGACTGCGGCGTGGGAGGACGATCCACGGCGAGGTGAGGACGATCCACTACATCGACGTAACGACTGCGGCGAGGACGATCCACTACATCGATGCGCGAAGGATTCCGCAACTGCGCGTCTAGTGGTATTCTTATCTATGATCCCCTTCTTGCGAGTAGCTTTCTGGTTACGCGGTAGATTTTTTTTTGTGCTAGCGTAGCATACCGCGTTCCTCTTCAGACGCTCCTCGCCTAGTCTCGGTCATCCTCCGCCAAACCATTACCTAGCACCGTCGCCCTGCAACCATCAAAGACAAGGAAACACATCACATAGCAATGCCCACAATGATATGCAATAAACCATCCAACTCATCACTACCGCGCCCATATGGCCGGTACTGCCACTCCTGGCAGATCAACTCAAATTGCTTCATTTTAAAAATCAATCCAAATCAAACTCAAACTTGAGCACACCTTGCTCAAATAAAGTCAAATACTCATCAAAAACATGGATGGACCTCCACATGGTCCTTCAGGTAATCTTCTCATCCTTCTTGCCGTCTCTAGCCGAGTTCTTCGTAACTCTGTTGGACGCAGATGCCTCATCGACGTCCTTCAACCTCTGACGCTTTCCCACCCCGGTACTAGCGCTGACAGCCGATCCGTAGAGGTAATCAGCCATTTCCAGGCTCTTCTTGTGGCACTTGACCGTAGCACGCTGATCCACCTTAACGATGAGAACTCCTTTTGGTGCGGGATCTTGTGATCGGTATGCGTAGTACAACATGACCATGAATTTGGCTAGCATAGGGCGGTCCAAGATCATGTTGTAGGCAGTCTCGAAGTTCGCCACATCAAAAAGGATTTTTTCGGTGCGGAAATTTTTCGGTGTGCCGAACGTGACTGGCAGTTTGATTTGACCAAGAGGCACAGATGAAGATCGCGGTGTTATGCCATGAAACGGCTCTGCCCTATCTTTGATCTCCGCACGAGGTACTCCCATGTTGTCCAGGGTCTTGGCGAAGATAAGGTTTAGTGAGCTACCTTCGTCAATCAAGGTTCGAGCGACCTTAATGTTGAGGATGGTAGGCTCGACCACCACTGGATATCGACCAGGATGTGGGATTATGACTGGGTGATCTGACTGATCGAAGGTGATAGGCACCTCTAACCATTTGAGGAATCTGGGGAGTACTGGCATGGTCATGTTAACCTCCCTTTCGACTGACTTGTATGCCTCTTGGACTCATACATAGCGGACCCTCTAAAAATGTGTGCCAGTTTGTGGTCAGCCCCATGGTATTCGAGTTCATCCTCTTGTGATTTTTCCTTGGTTTTCTCAACCCCACGCTCGGCGAGTGCAGCCTTGAGATTTTCCTGAACTTTCTTGCTGATCACCTGACACTCGTCGAAGTCGTGCTTGTCCGTACGATGGACCGGGTAGTATTTGGTTCCTCTGCAATTCCGTCCTTTGTTATCGCCCGTGTTGCGCACCTTACTGCGTTCGACCGCAGCCACAGTGGAGTCGCCCTTATGCTTCACCCCACGGCTCTTGTTCCTTTTTGCCCCTTGCTTGGACGACTCGGGCTTGTCGTCGCCAGAGCTAGGATTATCGACGTAGTCACGTGTTCGGCACACCTGGCGTACTTGTCTACCAACACGAAAAGTTCCATTGGAGTACGGATTTTTCGAGTGGAAAGCTTTCCCTTCAACTCTTTGTCCCTAACACCATTCTCAAAGGCTACAATGACGGCCTCGTCTGAGACATCGGGAATCGAGTTGCGTTTGTCACTAAAGCATTGGATGAACTCTCGTAATGACTCTCCAGCTTTTGAACCACCTGATGCAAATCGCTGCGAGTCCTGGGGCGTTCGTATGTACCTGGAAATTGGCAATTTGTGCCCGTAACTCCGACCATGAGAATATAGAGTGGGGCAGAAGGTTGAGTAGCCAAGACCTGGCCGCACCATCAAGAGTGGTGAGCAGGTAATTTGCCATTGCCTTCTCGCTACCACCTGCTGCCCTCATGACCATAGTATAAATCTGCAGCCATTCAACCGGATTAATCTTACCCGAGTATTTCTCGACCGGCCTTAGTTTGAACTTGTTTGTCCACCTGATGGCTCATAATTCAGATGAGAAGGCTTTTCATCCTTCAGGATCATCCTCGGGGGTCGTATATCACTGACCTCGTTGAGGAGAGGGCCTTTGTTGGGTGAGTGACCGGGTTCTCAGTAATGGGGAGTCGCCCCGTTGGGCATAGCACACGGGGGATCGGCGCCTAATAGGCAGGGACTTGTTTTCCCATCGTTCGCGATCTTCCCATTCACGTTCTTCCCTTCGGTCTTGGAGGACATCTCGCAGGTCTCATCGATCATGAGGGATCCGATCTCGAAGGTCCCCAGAATGCCCCCGATGAAGGTTGGAGCGCGTTGTTCTAGAAACTTTCTGGTTTGAACTGGCCACTGCTAACCTCGTCACCCGGTGATGGTGGGACGGTCCTAACCGCTTGCTCCTAGGTCCCTACTGGTTGGTACGCACTGGCCTCGAGTTAGCTGCTCGAGCGGTCTGTGCTTATGCCGCATCGAGTAGCTCTTCATCTGGTCGAAAACTAGAGTCATTGGGTTATCTGGATTCAGTGGTGGAAGAGACTTCAATAGCATGTGAGCGTATTGGATGTTGGCTTTAGGAGTGCTAAAAACATCACTATTGTTGCTTTGATGGGACATCACTGATGTCACAAAGTCATGTGTCCCATTGCGACCATGCTATCTTTGAGCTCGCTGTTCCTGCGGTGCGGGCACCCTCGGATGAGGCGTCGTCGGATTTTCGAGGTTCAGCTGCCTTGATACATTGGCCAAGATGTCCGCTGTAGCCACGGCTACTAAGTCACGCCTATGGTTCATGGTATTGGGTGGCACAATGTTTAATGATGCTCGCCCCGCAACTACCGCGGTTGTGGGGTTGCACAGTGTGTGTGAAGGGATCTAAGGTTCCTGGCCTCTTGTGGTGTCTGCATCTGAGTTCTTTCCAGGGGAACGTTCAACAGTAACACCGTTGTTGGCACCGGTCATGAACACACACCGATCTGTTCGACTGTTGTTGGTGTTGCTTTCGGTATCACTGTCTGTGTCGACGCAGATCAGCACATTGGGCTCCTTTGGATCAAAGTTGATGAAGCCCACCTCTCGGCCATGGTCCCTAGAATGAGACTCGATGAGGCTGACAACCAGTAGGTTTTCCACCTAGCTCCATCGATATAGCATTGTCCTGAAAGCGATCTCAGATGCGATCGGGGCCACCTGGTTGATGGCAACGATAGAGCGGTTCCCTGAAAATCCGTTGCAAGTGTGCTACGAAAACATGCTTGATCTGCAAAAATAGCTGAAGGCCCCTACCTGACGTGCCAACTATCGAAGGGTTAGGAATCGAAAACAAATCTTATGTTTTAGGAACCATAGAGGTAGCGGAGTCAAGCATAGAATCGTGGACACTAGATGTAGACAGGTTCAGGCCTCCAGGCAGATAATACCTTACGTCCTGTATGGGGGATGGTTGTATGTATCAGATGGAATACAATGAGGGGGTGTAACCCTGAGTACAAAGTAGATGTGTCTAAGATATGGACAACTATAGCGAAACGCAATTCGCTCCTTCGTAAGCTCTCTCCTCCCGAAGGCTCGAGGTCGAAGGGCTGATGTGGCTAATGTGTGCTCCAATGGCTTCTGTGCATTGTTGCTTGCTCTGGATTGCCTTTTCTCCTCTCTCTCCTGGGGTCCCTGCCTGGGCCTTATCTGATGGAACCGATCCTACTGTGGCGAGTCGTAGCGATGAGGAGTCCCTTTCGCGTGATCTTCATGCTATATCTAAGCTGCTGTTAGCGCTAATCTTATTCTGGTCAATCTGCTTACGGGGGAAAATGATCGAGTCCTTCCTGAAGCGGAGCTATCCCTTCCTTGACGAATATCTTATCCCGTAATCTTCGGGCCCAAGATATCCGGAACTTCCTTTATATGGTGGAAACATACCCTGTTTCGTTACGTTCGCATACCTATGCCTTATCTAGATATTGGACAAATTATAGTGATAAATTTTTTAAACTTTTATTTAATCATAATAAATGTCTAGAACCTCATTTCTTCATTTAAAAGTCATATCAACATAATTATTTATGCAAAAAAAGGTGAATTAATGAAATAATTTGATTAGAAAATAGTATGACCGTCAGATTTCAATAACAAATATCCCGACATTATCTTAAGCTAAAAATTTTACCTTACCTTTCTAAGGGATATACAAATCACCATTAAAAATATATAAAAAATAAATAATCAACTTTGATGAATTTAAACATTTAAGGATAGAAATCTTGAAAATTCAAAAATCCCAATGTAAGAATTATTATAAATTAAATAAAGAATATATGATGTTGAAATTTTTAAAGAATAATACCATAACCATAGTTAATCTACAAAAAATTAAAAATTTATTGACAAAATTTCAGCCCTGAGATAAATTAAAATCTGAAAAGGAGATTTTGAGCACAATAGCTTGTCAGAATTAATATAAAATCCACATAAATCATTTTGACCTGAAAATTTCACAGGATGACAAAGATTATCTAAGATTTATCGTGAACAATTATAAAAAATTATTGGACAAGTTTACTAGCTCATTTAATGAATCAAAACCGGCTTAGCTGATAGTCAAAACTCAAAGTTCATTCCTTCTCTCTGTGACCAGTGGAGCTTTGCTCCTGCTTGGGCCCACGGGGAAGACACAACTCATCTCCTTCTTCTTCTTCCAAGCACGTCGGAGCCTCGTAGCTGTTCGCTCTCTTTGTTCCTCCTCGCCAGCGATGCAATGGCACGACGCTCAAGGCTGCGCTGATGTCTCCACAGCCACGCTCCTGCTCTCACCGAAATCGGCGCTACTCTGGCCATACCTTCTTCTGTAAAAGTGCCGCAAAAACCCGGTGAGTTCATACCAAGAAGCTAGCTTCCCTACAGCGTTTCTCCAGCTATAAAGCTGCCGAGAGCTCACCTTGAGACCGCACCTCACTACTTTGTACTCTCCTCTAGATATCCTCAGCTAAGAAACCCCATATCCACTACGCAGCCACCATTATCGTCAAGCTTGGAGCTCAGATTGAAGGGAAATTAGAACAATATACCAATCCATTTCAAAATTGCTTTGCAAACTAGCATCTAGAACCCTTAACATCCAAAACCCCTCAATTAATTCTAGGGTTATTCGCCTAGAACCTCGCCGCCCCTATGGCCTTCTTCCTCATAGCCAGCTACCGGTGGCAACTTCCTCCAATCACTTCCGACTAAGGTAAAACCCAAAAATGGAACACTCACAACCCCCTGATGCTCATACACCCATCCCTCAAGCTTAATCATGCGGCAGTTTTACTCGCAACCAACCGACCATGGCGCCGCCGCCTGAACCACAGTGGCATGGTACATCCGGCCATCGCTGGCCGCGTTTGAGCCCACCAACACTTGCGCCATGTCGTGCTGATGCTCTCCGAGCCATTGGCCGCCGGTGAGGCCTCCCCTGTCTTGGGTGCATGATATAAGGGCACCGTTCATTAGCCTCTCACCTCACACAAACCCTGAGAGCGGGCCCGGGCTGTCGGTCCCCGTGGCACCGTGGTCACTGGCGTGTGGGACCGTGTTTGTCGTCAGTGACACACCTCACGCACCACACGTGGACACTGACCCGAAGGTCCCACAAGTCAGTGAATGCAGTCCAAATTCAAAAATCCCGCGGAAAAACAAATGTACGTTTTCAAAGCAAGATGGCGTATTTTCGATTTTCTCAGGATTTTCCATACCCGAGCCAATTCAAACTTGCATAACTTTTACATTTTACCTCCAAATTTAGTGAAATAAATTTATAAATTTATGTTAAATCATGAAGTTTCATAATATGTAAAAATATTTAATTTTGGATTTAGGAATGAATTATTTGAATTTAAACTTACATAAAGTCTACTATAGACACTATTTAAAATATGAAAACAATAATTCCCAAGACAATGAAACAAAATTTATTAGATTCCTCAGGACATAAGCTCTCCAAATATATGAAAATATTTAGATTTGGACTTAGTTTGTATCAAATGCATAAATAGGTTAATTTCAATACATTCAAAATTTAAATGTTTATAATTTGTGCAAATAAATTCTAAATTTGGTAAAATCAGTTCCTATGTACTGTAAAAATGATAAACTTTCTGTTTATGTAGATAGATTCAATTTTGAATCATAGTTCTAATTAATTTCATGTAAATTTGAATAAAGCTCGAGTATGGATGCAAAGAGAAATATGTAAACCCTAAATCATAAAATAATGAAATAAATTATATATTCTTCTGAGATCACCAGAAACCTATATAAGCAAAAATATTTATGTTTGAACTTAATTTGAATTTTTTTTGTGAATAGATTATTTTCTAATGCAATAAAAAAATAAAAATAAAAATAACAAAAGTGGTGCATGAAATATTAAATGAAGGTGGAACCAGATTATAAACCTTAATAAAATTTTAACTTCCTTAGATGAGTAAAAATATCTCATATTTGGATAAAAAAGGCATAAATTCCATGCGTATAAAAGTATATATATATAAATATATGTACATACATATAAAATTTATATATATTATGAAAATAGAGCCATACTCATGAAAAGCCAGTTGCTGAAAATTTTTAAAACTAAACCACCCTAAAATGTAGAAATAACCCTAGTATAATATGCTTTGCATCTGAGTCCTATTTAAAACACAACACCCTATGTCGACTTCGTATCATAAATCTTATCAAACCAAATAATTTTAGCCTCGTGAATTCGTACAAATAGAAATCATAAATCATGAGAATCATTTGTATTTGTAGCAAGTAACCATAATCCTAACCACACCCTAAAACCTCCTCTATTCTTTAGTAAAACTTCAATTTGATTTTCTATTTGTATTATTTTTGCCTGTATCGAAGTTTACTATTTGTTGCATATTTCTTGTTGGATGACAAGTAGATTCCAATATTTTATAATTTGCTGACGACGACCTCACCAACGATCCCGACTACGTGCCACACAGCGATCAGCAAGGCAAGCACCCCCTTGACCATTTTGATCCTACTATTTCAATTACTTTATATTGCTTCTGTCAAACTATTATACATGTGCGTATTTTCCCATAAAAATGCTATATTGGGATACTGGTAGTTATACCTATCCACTCATTAAAATTCCTTACTAAATTTTGAACTGCGAGCCTTGATAACCCCATAATAAGGATAGGCAATACATAATGTCAACATGGTTATACACGATTACTTAATAATCATGCTTAGCCACGCTTAGTAAAGAACCCAGTTGCTCTTTATAATTTAAAAAGGTTGGATGTGACATTAAAGGTTGTTGATATTCTAGTAAAAATAAAACTAAGATTTTGACGCGGGAGAGTATTAGCAATAGCCAGATGTGCGAGGGTTGGACTTGCTCGTAGTGTAAGGGGAGATTCCTCGCTCGGGTCAGATTAAGGACCGAACTACTGTGTTGTTTTCAGGCCAAGAACACGTACAACCACAATTACTGGTATGGGACAGTCTTAAGCTATTAAGCTACATAGATTTAACTTTGCACATTAGAAGACTGAAGTAGTATGGGCTCTGTGGGTAGGTTTTCTCATAGTGGCTTGCACATAGGAGTGTAGTAAATGCATACCGATACAATGATGTACACCTTGCTATGGGGAGAAATAGTTGTGGCAGGGATATACTACCTGAGTTATCGTGCGAATGACAGGGATAGACTGTCATGCCTTGAGTGTGTGTTTTTGAAAGATCATGTGGAGGTCTATCCTTGTTGGTGATGAGTTATTGACTGTTGTTGAGCATGAGGTGCTCATGTTTGAATTTTTGTTAAACTCTATTTTGAATTTAAAGCAATTTGAGTGCTGTCTGGCCTAGAGCGGCACTACCGGCCTAGTAGGAGCGGTATTGCTGGCCAGGCGGCACTACCGACCTAGTGTGGGTGGTAGTGCCAACACGGCGGTAGTACCAGCCCTTTGAGGCGGTAGTTATTTTCTAGAGAGTGGTGTTTCCTCTTAGAGAGCGAGCGGCACTACTGGCTACTAGGGAGTGGTAGTGCTAACCTTGCGGTACTACGTGCCCTAGTAGGCGGTAGTGCCGGCTTCATGAGCGAAGTTGAAATTAAATTGTGATTTTGTGATGATTATTGCATATCAATTTGAAGATTGCTATGTGATGGGTTTTACTTTTTTTATGGTTCTAGGACGACGGTGCTAGATCATGTTGGGGCGGAGGATGACCAAGACTAGACAAGGTGTGCCAGAGGTCCAAACTGTCAAGGATCGCCAAAAGATGATTGGAGACGGAGTCGTTGTGAACCTAGAAGATAAAGGAATGGTTGAGATAGTAGCTAGGAGCCGATCGGATCAAGGAGGGCCATTGGACCGTGGTCTAGAAGATAGAGTAGCGAGCCTACTTAGTATGCTTTGATAAGCGTGCAAAACCCGTTATATTTGTGAGTGAGTATGTCAATCCTTGCCCTTGATGGTGTTCCTTTGGGTTGAAGGAACTCATCCAAGGGTGGAGGGACTCAAGAGTAATATAAATAGAGGGGTAGGGGTAGCTCTCCCCTCTTTGAAGGTTCTTTTATGGGTTTCTAGCTTGCTATGACATGTGGGAAACTATCTTGGATCATCTTGATCATCAAGAACCCATGAGCAAGCTTAGGTCTAAGTTTTTGGTTTTGAACCCGCTCTTTTGCACTCTTCCTTCAATTAGAAAAAGGTCAGAACTTTGACATCAATCCTTGCAATTGAAGTTTGGAATAGGTTCCTGAAATCTATAGGAAGGTGTCTACAAAGTTTCACAGGGTTTGGATGAGTCGATCAAAAGATTCATCGATTTTCATTTTGAAGTCGTGCTGATTTTACTATTCACTATGATGTTTCTACCATAGTGCGGCACTACCGCTACAATATCCGGTAGTGCGGCACTACCGCTACATTATCCGGTAGTGCCAGGGTACTATTCATCCAGGAATACCGGGCCTGAACAGCGGTAGTGCCGCCCTTGCTAATGATTTTTGGAATTTTGTTTTCTCCACTTTGCTTTGATGAAATGAGGTTCTTGGTTAGTTCTTTGAGGGGAAAATTTTAATTCAGATCATTCACCCTCCTTTGATCGCCATCTTGTTCCTTTAGTTTCTACTACCACAGCAAGGGTTTGACGTCACCGAGCTGGTGCAAAGTCATATCTAGGTAATGTAGAGGTTATGTTGTAATCTCCTTGCCGACACACCAAAGGAAGTGTGTTATTGGCTTGGCAAAAGGGGAGGATCATTTCTTGTGGGTAAAGTTATACACCTCTGCAAAGTGTAAAATTTTTTGAAATACCGCGTCCGTGGTCAGTGGCACTTGGTAAGGTCAACACATAGTTAGAAGTTGTGAAATTTTCAAAAAATGGGTTGGACTTTTTTAAAAAATTGCATCTATTAAACATTTGCATACACTACAAGTCTTGCTGAGTATACAATGTACTCAATCTTGCTATTGTTTTGTTTATTAGGTGATGAAACAGAATACCCTGATGAATTGCATAATAACGCAGGTTACGAGGATTTCAACGAAGAAATTTCTAGGGTTTACCTTGTCTGTTGCCTAAGGCAAACTACAAGATAAATAATGTTTCCACTACGTCTATATTTTGGTTTGTAAGAATAAACTGTATATATCTATGACACTCTCGTTTGTAATATATATATTTCGTGTATGGATGTGATTTCAATTTGTTCTCCATGTTCTAAAGTAGTAATTGGTTCTAATGGTACGTATTATTCTGAAGATGTAGCTAGCTAGCTAGGTAAAGAGAGAATTGAAGATCCATTTTGTACTTTTTTATGTAAGAAGCTAGCTAGCTATCTTGATAAAGAGAGAGAATTCGAAGATATATGTTTTAGATGTAGCTTGTAGCTAGATCCATTTGTTGTTTGTGATCTAAGAGGAAGCTAGTTTGGTAAAGAGAAAATTAAAGATATATACTTGGTTTAGATTATAGCTAGCTTAGTACAGAGCAAGATTATTTAGATCTAACATGGTGTTGGCGTCAAAAACTTGAGGTAGGGTTTCGACACAGAAGACACCGCATTTAACACAGTTCAAGATCGTGCCAGTCGATTTGACCTATAACCGACAAGGTAAAATATAAAATTTACTCAAAAGCCGATCGTAACGATCAATCGGCTTAGACCCAATCAGCTTGAAGCCGATTAAGATCAAAGTAACAAGGTAAGTCTAATTAGCCGATCAAGGCTAATCAGAGGATAAAGGTAGATTGATTCTAAGAAGGCGATGCGCAACAAAATCAGAATAAATCAAACCTGGGGTGTAATTGAAGAAGATCAACAATCGGCGATGCGCAACTTTATTGATCAAGATCGATTACAGAGACTAAATTACAAAAACTACTCCTAGTCGACAGGAAGAAAGTAAAAGCTGGTTGATTGTATTGTGTTGATGATTCTTTTCGCAGCTTGCTTTGGTCCTTCTTTTATACCTTTGGCCGATAGTGTCCTGTTACAACACGATTTAGGCCCGTATCCGTATCGGCCTTATCTTGAACAGTTATTTCCTAAAAATCTTGCCGTTAGCATAAATATCTCCAAACTTTCTTAACTTGCATTAACGTCCATATCTTTGATTTCATTGCCGATTACGGTTAGATTTGCCAAATTTTGGTGCAAACATATGCCCCCCATTTTTGAGAGATGACATGTCATCTTTCAAAAATATCAATAATCGGTTTTTCAATCGGCTAACGTTTGAACTTCACCCATTAACTGTCGCTTTTACTCGCGCCGCTATTTTTTGACATGCGTGTAGTGCATTTTAACTGCTCGCGCCTTTTGAGATTCACTTCCCGCCTCTTCAAATTTTCACCGTGCTATAAAATGCGGCCCCCACCTCGGTCATTCTTCATGCGCACAAGCTCTCTACTCTGAACAATCGGCTTCTGTCTAATCCGTTGCTCAGTTTCCATCAATCGGCTTGCATCTTCCTTCATCAATCGGCTAGCTAAGATCGGCTGAAATGGACGCGAGTCAGGTACTCATTCCAATCCCTAAACCAAAAGGGAAGGTTATCGGCTACAGAAAGCCGTACCCCGATTACATAGATCGCATGCCTTACCCTCATAATTTCAGAGTCCCGGACTTTGCCAAATTCTCTCGGGATGATTCTATTACCACCCCGAGCATGTTGGGCGCTTTATCGTGCGGCGGTGAAGCGGCCCAGTCCGACGGGCTAAAAATTAGACTATTCCCTTTGTCTTTATCAGGGGCAGCATTTACGTGGTTCACCTGTTTACCTCCGAATTCGGTCCATTTATGAAACGATTTGGAAAGCCGATTCCATGAATATTTCTTTTCAGGCAGTTTGGAGCTTAGAATTTCAGATTTGAGTTCCGTATGCCAAAAATTTGGGGAATCGGTAACGGATTATATCAAGAGGTTCAGAGAAATTAGGAATCGGTGTTTTAGCGTCACGTTGCCTGACAACCAACTCGCCGATTTAGCATTTCAGGGTTTGATCCCGCCGCTTAGGGAGAAATTTGGAGGGCAAGAATTCACCGACCTTGGCCACTTATTACATCGCATATCGGCTCAAGAAAGCCGATTCACTGATAATAAGGTATTCAAGGACAGATTCAAAAACAGCAATAACAAAGAAAAGGACAAGGCTAAGGTCAATATGGTTGAATATTGCCCTAGTGATTCGTCGGAAGACGAAGAAGCATAAATAAATATAGCCGAATGGGTAAAAGGATCCAAGAAATCCTTAGTCTGTTCCTGGCTCAAACCGACTAGGAATAAGTCGGAAGTTAAGTACTCTTTTGATGTTTCCAAGTGTGATCGTATTTTTGATTTACTTTTGCAAGAGAAGATAATACGATTGCCAGAGGGACATGTGATACCGTCGCCCGATGAGATCAAAAAACGCAGGTATTGCAAGTGGCATCATTCTTATTCGCATAACACTAATGACTGCAATATCTTTCGTCAACAGATTCAATCTGCTATTGAGGATGGTCAGTTGAAGTTTGCCGATGAGCCGACCATGCAAGTTGATGTTGATCCGTTCCCCATCAACATGGTGCAGTGTTCGGCTAAAGGAAAAGAGCCGATGCAAGACGTGCAGAAAAAGGGTCGACAAGTCGACATACAATCAAGCTCGGACGGCGGTCAAACACTGAAGATTACCATCGGTTCCTTACAAATAGAAGCCGATCAAGAAGGAAAAAATTCAAGAACCATTAAACCCAAGGGGAATCCCCAGGTGGGTAAATGGTACAAAGCAGAGAAATCTCCATCAAGGCATCCAGCGACAAGGTCAGGTCCAACGTTCTCACAATTAATGGAGAAATACGAAAGGATGAATAGCCGACCACGTAGTAATACCCGTCGGTCGGATAATTTGTACCGTACTGAGAATGTGGAGAAGGCACATAGAAGGTGTCCCTTTTGGCAGTTTTGCTGGAAAAGAAGAGTAGCGTTACCATCACCGTACACCTGCCCGATGGAACATTATCCCCAAGACGATTGGCCAAGGCAATCGGCCAGAGATAGGCTATCTGGGCCGATCAAAGAGCAGGGCAGAAGTCACAGAAGGCCGGTCCACGAGAGAATATCTAAACCGAATCAAGAACCGAGCCGAGACAAGATGCACGAGCCCAGTTCTAATCAAGAAGATTTGGCTGGTCAAATCACGAGCCGGTGGAACCCAAACCTGGTGGTGTCCATCGCCCGAGCCGATCGCAACGACGGCGGCCGAGGCTAAGGACGTAAGAGATTCGTGAGGCCGACGCAGAGAGAGAGAGGCGAAGTGTTTAACGAACCGTCGATTAAATGCGCCAAAATAGAGTGGAGAAGAAAAGAACAAGCCAAGAAGATTTGAATCGGTGATGACTTGGATTCTCCTATGATTCGGGATGACACGCCCAATGGATATTAACATGGTGTTCACATTGCGGTGAGTTTAGAGTCGAATCGAATCGGCCAAAGAGGCACCGCTCACCGTGTGCTCGGCGTCGTAATGCCATCTTCGAAACCCAAAGATGATCATCGGCATCGAAACCATTGTATCCGAAAGGGTATATAAATGGCAAGTCGATATCAAGGATGCTAGTAGGCGGGCGCCACGGTGAATCGATGCCGCATACCGACATGCAAAAAGCGGGTAAGTCGACGAAGACTTAATCAAAACTAACATGGTTCGAATGACTTCACGGTGACCCTACGAAGCAAAGGGTGTCATGGTCACTGTCGATCGTCAGACAAGACCTTGCCAACAGCATTCTTTGTAAATGATGCCAAAGGAAACTACAGCATGTCTTGCTCGGGCGGATTGGATTCATGCAAACTCGTCAGATCCCATCGACCATGCATCAAGCGCTTGTTCAATGGAACGGAGAAGAAGTTGAGGTCGTTACAGCCGATACATCGGCTCACATTGCCATGCCTAACTCCGATGCGAATTGGCAACACGAAGAAGCTGGCTGCATATCGGGCAAGGCGCTGGACGACTGCGATTTCATTTGTGTGAGCAAGTTAGGTCTCATGCCGATCAGTGTCAAGCCGGGCACTTTTGATCGGGCAAATGAAGTATTACGCCGATGGGGACAAGAAAAACATTGAAAGCGCTGCAGGATAAAATGCAAAGCTATCGACAAACAACAGATAGCTACGAAGCCATCGAAGATATTGAAGAAATTGAGAAGTTAGTTCAAGGCTTCACATCCACCGATTTACTTGAAGAAGTCGATATAGGTAGCGGTGATAGAAAAAGACCAACTTTTGTTAGTGCGAATTTAGATGTAAAGTACAAGGATAAACTAATAAAAATACTTAGAGATTATAAGGATTGTTTCGCTTGGGAGTATCATGGGATGCCCGGATTAAGCCGTCAACTGGTGGAACATCGGCTACCTATAAAATCGGGCTATCGACCGTTAAACAAGATATCGAGCGTTTTAATCCAGCTTTGTACCAAGTCATAAAGGAAGAAATAGAACGGTTGTTGGAAGCAAAATTTATCGGGCCTTGCCGACACGCAGAGTGGGTTTCAACATTGTTCTGTTATGAAGAAAATGGAAAGCTTGGTATGCGTCGACTTTAGAGATTTGAACAAGGTGACGCCGAAGATGAATACCGATGCCGAGAGCCGATATGCTTATCGATCTTTGCATCGAGGAACAAGATCATAAGTTTTTAGATGGTAATGCCGGGTATAACCAGATACTCATGGCGAAAGCCGATATACCAAAGACGGCTTTGGATATCCCGTGCAATAGGATTGTTCGAGTGGACAGTAATGACTTTCGGCTTGAAAAACGCTGGAGCAACGTATGAGCGGGCAATGAATCTGATCTTTCATGATTTAATCGGCCACATTGTCGAAATATATATTGACGATGTAGTGGTAAAATCTGCAGATGATTTCCAACATCTGGCCGATTTAGAGAGGGTGTTTAAAAACATAAGGTCGCACGGTTTGAAGATGAATCCTTACAAGTGTGCGTTCGGCGTGTCGGCTGGACAGTTTTTAGGCTTTATGGTACATGAAAGAGGAATCGAAGTCAGCCAAACGAGGGTCAAGGCCATAGCCAATACTAAACCACCGACATGCAAAAACGAATTACAAAAGTTGATCGGCAAAATTAACTATCTCCGTCGGTTCATCTCGAACCTCTCTGGTAGAATTCGTGCCTTTACTCCATTACTGAAGTTGAAGGACAATGAAGAATTTATATGGGGAGCCGATCAGCAGAAAGCTTTCAACGAAGTCAAAAGGTATTTGTCCAACCCTCTAGTTTTGGCTGCACCTCAAAAAGGGATTCCTTTCAGATTATATGTCTCGGCCGAAGAAGATACTATTGGAGCTGTTTTGGCACAAGAAGTGCATGGTAAAGAGAGGGTTATCTTTTATTTAAGCCGACGGTTGCTGGACGCAGAAGTCAGGTACCCTTTTATCGAAAAACTATGTTTATCCTTGTACTTCTCGTGCACAAAGCTAAGGCACTACATATTAGCATCGGCTTGTAAGGTCATCTGCAAAACCGATGTTATAAAATATATATTGTTAGCTCCAATTCTGTGAGGTCGACTTGGCAAATGGGCTTACGCCTTGGTCGAGTTCGACTTATCATACGAATCGGCCAAAGCAGTCAAAGGACAAGTCCTAGCCGATTTTATAACAGGACATGACACAGCAGCAAACCTAGTCTTGGTAGCACCATGGCAACTGTTCTTTGACGGATCAGTATGTGGGGAAGGTGATGGTATCGGTATTGTACTCACTTCACCTAAAGGGCATAGCTTTGAATTTGCATTCCGGCTAAATAGCCGATGCTCCAACAACCAGGCCGAGTACGAAGCGTTACTCAAAGGCTTACTGTTGTTAGAAAATATTGGAGTAAGAGCTGTTGAGGCATATGGTGATTCACTATTGGTAGTACAGCAAATAAAGGGATAATACCAATGTCGGGATGAAATACTACTGAGATATTTAGAACAATGTTTAGAGATTATCAGCTCTTTTACTTCATTTTCTATCGGTCATATTCCTCGTGAATTGAACGATAGAGCTAATGCTTTAGCTCAGCAAGCATCAGGATATAAGGATTTTGACCAAAGTCAGGAGACTGAACTGGTGAGCAAAGCAGTCATGTGCGCAGATATTGCTGATTGGAGAACGCAAATAAAAGATTATCTAGTCGATCCATCCAAGCCGACAGAACGAAAGATAAGACAACAAGCGTTGAAATACGTTGTTTTGGACGATATACTATATTATCGGACTATGGAAGGTTTGTTGTTGAGATGTCTTGAAACTGAAGAATCGCGGGTGGCAATGGGTGAAGTACACGAAGGGATTTGTTGTTCTCATCAATCGGCACATAAGATGAAATGGATGCTCAGATGGACAGGTTATTTTTGGCCGACGATGCTAGAGGATTGTTTCAAGTACTATAAAGGATGTCAGACATGTCAAAAGTTCGGCAACATACAACTAGCACCAGCATCGGCTTTACATCCAATTATTAAACCTTGGCCGTTTAGGGGTTGGGGAATAGATATAATCGGCCAAATATTTCCTGCTTCGAGTAAAGACCACAAATTTATTTTGGCCGCAACCGATTACTTTTCAAAGTGGGTTGAGCCTATCCCACTTAAGAAGGTGACTAGTGTTGAGGCGATTAGTTTTGTAAATGAACATATCGTCCATCGGTTTGGAATACCACAAACAATTACGACCGATCAAGGTACGGTATTCATGTCTAACGAGTTTCAAGGTTACGCCATAAGTCTAGGGATCAAATTGTTAAACTCTTCGCCATATTACGCTCAAGCTAACGGACAGGCCGAGTCGTCTAATAAAACACTAATCAAGTTGATCAAAAGAAAAATTGATGAGAAGCCAAGGAATTGGCATTCGACTCTATCGGAGTCACTTTAGGCCTATCGGCTATCTTATCACGGAGCGACAAAACTTTCACCTTACCAATTGGTGTATGGACAAGAAGCTGTTTTACCTGTAGAAATCAACATTGAGTCGATACGAATAGCCAGACAGAATGGTTTGTCGGCTCAAGATTACAATGACTTAATGGTCGACAGCTTGGATGAGTTAGCAGAGTTACGTTTGTCCACGCTTGATCGGCTTAAAAAGAATAAGATCAGAGTTGGAAGGGCATACAATAAAAGGGTCATGCCTAAATCTTTCGATCAAGCCGATTTAGTATGGAAAACAATTTTGCCTGTTGGTTCTAGGGATAACCGATTTGGAAAATGGTCACCTACGTGGGAAGGGCCATACAAAATTAATCGGCTAGTTGGTGGAAACTCGTACTTATTGGAAACACTAGAAGGGTATGTCTTGCCTAAAGCAATTAATGGGAAATATCTAAA
The DNA here is from genome assembly GCA_036346275.1 of Otatea glauca. Classification (NCBI taxonomy): domain Eukaryota; kingdom Viridiplantae; phylum Streptophyta; class Magnoliopsida; order Poales; family Poaceae; genus Otatea; species Otatea glauca. Next base: position 36,504,219 of record CM070723.1, on the reverse strand, counting down.
GAAATACTATCCTAGCGTTTGGGTCGGAGCCTAGCCGACTAAAATCTTGTTCAGAGCCAAGATTAACACGATGCTGTTAATCGGCTGAAAGGATTGCAAACTCAGGATATAGGCAAAATATAAATCGGTTAAACAGCCGATTATAAACATTGCAAAATTACAAGTATTCAAAGTATTTGAGTAAGTGTTTTGGAACTGTTAAAAAGGTTACATCCCAGAGCCTGGGAGTCGTGCACCCAAAGCCGATAATGCTCCAAAGAACTTTAGCTATAGTTTCTCGCACCTCATCCAGATTCGTCATCTTCGTCGACCGCCGGGATGGGTACAAGTTTAGCCGATTGCTCTTTATAGGTTGCTACAGCCGGTGCTATTTCTGCCTTCTGTTGCTTAGCGGCCGAAGTTGTTTTTTCAAAGGAATCTTGGCCTTCGGCAATGAGCTTTATCATTTTCGACAATTCATCCTCAAGAAATTTCTTAGTGGTTTCCAATTTCTGAAGGGAAGTTTTGTTAGCTTTCAGAGATTCTATGGTTGCATCAAACTTTTTCTTCTTTGCCTTTGTCTCCGCAACCATTTTGTCAAGAATCCTCTGGTCGGCTTCTTGGGCTTCTCTCTTCTTCTTCCTTTCTTGGGCTGCCTCCACCAAAGCTTTTTTCTCATCCAGATGGCATACTTCAAGCGGGCGACCATGGTTTGGTGGCGATTGGCCTCAACTGCAGCCATAGCATCCCGGATTGGCTGATTATGATTCAGGAGCTCTGACTGCGGCCTGGACACTAGATCAAAAAGCTTATTGAGGCGATCTTGCATTCTAGGAGCCGATGAGACCGTAGCCGACGCATCTTTTGAGACCGCAATGATGTTCTGAATTGCAGAGATGTAATCATCGGCTGCAAAGACCTCTGGGTCATCCAAGTCCGATAAATTAAAGCCGAGAATGTTGGATGTATCGAAAATCTCGGAACAAAGAGCGGTTGTTGGCGATGGTATCACCGAGGAAGCAATGACTCTTTGGTGATATATCGTAAGCTTGATAGAATGTTGGCCACTTGTGCCGACGCGGTAGGTTGAAAGAGAGAATATAATGAAAACCGATGGTTTAAATCAATATTCGTAAAATTTTTGAGATGGAAAAAATACCTGAGCAGTGGCCGATCCGTGCGGTGAAGTTTCGCCACTTTGTTCCTGTGGCTTGGAGTATTTTTCTTGGCAGAGCTTTGGTGGACTTTGGCTTCTCCAAAATTCATCTATTTGGAAAGTTAGTTAAATGAAAACGGAAAGAATAAAAGGAACGAGAGATGGTCGGGTATAATTTACTTGGTTCTTTGTTGTCTTTCTAAATCGATAAAGATGGACTTTGAATACCCAAAGAACCGGATGTATAGCGGTAAGTGCAGCTTGTCTTGTGCGGTCGCTTTCCTTTGCTTACTACAGAACATCGATCGGCTTCTTGCCATCGACTTTAGTCCGCAAAGAGGAGTATAAAGCCGATGAGATAAGTTCGTATGGGCTACGATGGAGAAAAGTTAAATAGATTAAATACCTCGCTAGTAATATTTACGAGACTTGTATTATCATATCCGAGCTCGATTCGCCGCTTGAATCGTTATCTCAAGAGACCATCGGCTCAGATAGGTCTGGGAAAAGGGCAGCAATAATAGCCGATGGAGAACGATCAAGGAGAAGCGCTTCCGCAATTGAAGACCACCACGCAGAGTATCGGCTAGACCGACGATCGCTCAAAACAAAGTGCGGCAAGGATCGATTTGCAAATCATCGGCTATTTTCAAGACCATGTTGGCTGCGACTAAAGATCGTACTCGTCCCGGGTCAGTACTAAATCAAGGAGTGAAAGGTTGGGGATCATCGATCAAACCTAATTGTCTAGCAAAGACTAAGGATGGTAGAATTCATATGAAATTTGGAAGGTACGGTTTCTTGTATTAAAGCCGACATGAAAGACACCAGGAGAAATAAAATTTTAAAGAAATCCAGAGTCGATTCAGGCATCTCAGAGCTGTCAGAATCTAGATGAAGAAAAGATGGCCATTCAAAATCGGTTGCGTTGGTATAAATGAAGAAGTCTTGTTGGCTAAAATCATTACTATCCAAGTTCAGGAAGAAAGATAAGTATTTTTTCAGGCTAACTGGAGAGATCTTCTTGCTGCCAGAACACATATTGTATCTTTCGCCATAAGATCGGCTGGCTCTGAATTCTAGTGCTGCATTTTCTGGTGTGTCTTCGCGAGGAAACGCGGAATCTTCTGAAGGATCCAATTTGAAAGATCGGCTAAATAAGCAGTACAACCATACTTGGATGAACCACAGAGGACCGCCTACATTGCCGACGCAAAATCTGGCAAATTCGGTAAATAGCCGACTCCTAATCACATGCATCATTTGTGATCGCTTCCTAAGAACATTTTTCCTAATGCTAGCCGACGACCCTCTACCAAATTGTTCCGCTATTAGTCGATATACTTGTGTTGGTCCAAGAGACGCTCCACAGAACAAGAAACGGTCTAGCCAAAGATTCAGGAATGCAACGTGCTCTTCGTCCGATACTAGGCCATTAACCTTGTTGTTATTTCCAATATATTTTGCCCAACCTTCACCTTTAGATCGGATAAGCTTATATTTTGGTTTTCCACTAAAAGCCGATACTTGATCTCCATCTGGCCGAAGACAACACAATTGAGCAACATCTAATAAAGTTGGGCCGATGGGGCCGAGATGAAATAGGAAGGCGTTGAAGGTCTCCACTGAAATAACAGCCGTGGCCACTAAGGGCTCATTGGCTTCGGATCGGCTAAAAGAGAGGGATGCATTCAGCTATACCCATCCTTTCCCATTCTTTTCTTTTCTGGGCAGCCACACGAATATACCAAGATCTCCATCCTTTAAGCGCTGTTGGCCATGCCCTAAAGATTTTTTCCCAGCTCTCTATATTAAACGCAGTAGCCGATAGAGGGAGGCGAGGAATGTCCTGGCTAATAACCGTGCTGGCGTCTAGATTCTCTATCGGACCAAGGAAATACTGATCTTTACTGTTAGGGATTGGAATGAGTACCTGACTCGCGTCCATTTCAGCCGATCTTAGCAAGCCGATTGATGAAGGAAGATGCAAGCCGATTGATGGGCGAGCAACTGATTAGACGAGGCCGATTGTTGAGTCGAGAGCTTGTGCGCGTGAAGAATGACCGATGTGGGGGCCGCATTTTATAGCACGGTGAAAATTTGAAGAGGCGGGAAGTGAATCTCAAAAGGCGCGAACAGTTAAAACGCACTACCCGCATGTCAAAAAATAGCGGCGCAAGTAAAAGCGACAGTTAATGGGTGAAGTTCAAACGTTAGCCGATTGAAAAGCCGATTATTGATATTTTTGAAAGATAACATGTCATCTCTCAAAAATAGGGGGCATATGTTTGCACCAAAATTTGGCAAATCTAACCGTAATCGGCAATGAAATCAAAGATATGGACGTTAATAGACAAGTTAAGAAAGTTTGGAGATATTTATGCTAACGGCAAGATTTTTAGGAAATAACTGTTCAAGATAAGGCCGATACGGATACGGGCTTAAATCGTGTTGTAACAGGACACTATCGGCCAAAGGTATAAAAGAAGGACCAAAGCAAGCTACGAAGATCATCATCAACACAATACAATCAGCCAGCTTTTACTTTCTTCCTGTCGACTAGGAGTAGTTTTTGTAATTTAGTCTCTGTAATCGATCTTGATCAATAAAGTTGCGCATCGCCGATTGTTGATCTTCTTCATTTACACCCTGTGTTTGATTTATTACGATTTTGTTGCGCATCGCCTTCTTCAGAATCAATCTACCTTTATCCTCTGATTAGCCTTGATCGGCTAATTAGACTTACGTTGTTACTTTGATCTTAATCGGCTTCAAGCTGATTGGGTCTAAGCCGATTGATCGTTACGATCGGCTTTTGAGTAAATTTTATATTTTACCTTGTCGGTTATAGGTCAAATCGACTCGCACGCTCTTGAACCGTGTTAAATGCGGTGTGTCTTTGTCGAAACCCTACCTCAAGTTTTTGACGCCAACAGTACCCAACGACGGGGTCCTTCGAGGTGGGTTACAAGGAGTAAAAGCGAGAGAAAAGAGAGGGAGTGAGAAGGATCCCTAAGAATCCCTCGTAGAGATGAGAGAATATGGAAAGAAGAAGAATGGAATTCGGAACCAGATTAACAAGCTCGATCTCGCATTGGGCAAGAACGGCTACCAAGAAGTCGCTCTCTGGGGTCCGCAGCTCGAAGAGTGAGTACTGCTCTGTGCAAACGACCTCGTCCTCCCGGGGACGCGACTCGACCTCCCCGACTGCCGAAGCCGCCAGGTCACCGGGTCCAAGAGTCCCAGCCTCGAGCTCCTTCATCCTCTCTGTAGTCATGGTACTTTTCCCAAACTTGGCGGGTCGGGGGAAGGAAAAGGCAACAAGCAGGAAGGCTAAGGCACGGCGCACGGGTGGAGAACTTCTGAGGTATGCGACTTCGAGCTTTTAAAAGGCTCGATCTCTCACAGCTAGCATCAGTTACTCCTACAAAGGCGCGCTGGGACTTTCGGGCAGGGGATGTGAAGCGCCACGATTGCGTCTCCTCGAATCTCCCCCCTGGAGACCCAAGGCATCACGTCCTGTGTCTGTCGCCCTCCCTATCAGATTACAAAGCGTTACAGATCGCCTCCTCGAATCCCCCGTTGGGGATCGAGGCAGTGAAGCCCAAGAGATCCCCAGGCATGATTTCCAATTCAACACCATGAAAGCCCGAGCATGTACGAGCGACCACGACAAGGGCCTTTGGAGGGTTCTGACGTGTGAGGTCGGCCTCGAGGGCTACCGAGCTCGACCAAAGAGCCGATCCCTTCTTAGAGAAATAGTCAGACTCAAGAGCGTCCCAAGCTTTAAGGCTATCCCTTGAGCCTCGGGGCTTGCTGTCAGGGATCAGTACCCACGCCATGTGTAAGCATACCACGGGGCCTCATGGAGGCTTTCCATGGGCCTAGGGGCTCATCTCCGACCTGGGAGGTGCTCTCCCGATGCTCGGGCTCGGGACCAACGAGCTCGGGCACAGGCGTAAGGGCAGGCACCATCCCCCTCGACCTTGACACCTCGACCTCGGCACCTCTACGCGCCTCAGAGAAAAAGACATCTGTAACATTTTATTTATCTCATGTAAAAACTCTCCCTTGTGTGGGAATCAGTGCTCTACCTGCCCCTGCGTGGGAATTAGACTGGGTAGAGCTGTTACCCGACCTCGGGGGCTCGAACTAGTATAAACCTCATGTCCGGTACTTCTTCCCCGACGATCTTCCTGCGACGCTAGGCACCTCTGAACGAGCACGACTTCGGATCCCGCTCCCGAACGATCTCCTTGCATCCCCCCTTTCTGCGGTCGATGGTCCCGATCATCGACAACGAGCTTGAGCTCCTATTTCGAGTCGAGCTGGGCAGCGAGGTGGAGCGCTTGTCCGGGTCGCCTTCTTCGAGATGGATGGCCTTGGTCAGCCTGCTGGGTTGGATCACTGCCTTCCGGCAGGCGTCCTTCAGCGTTACCTCGGGACCCCATTGGGGGAGCATGCCCACGATCGCCAGGGCTTTCTCCTCGCAGCAGTGCGCCACTTTGAGGTGCCACGGACGGTTATGACACCCCGGGGCCTGAGGAGCTTCATGCAACGGTGGCCGTAATGGTTCGCCGCCATGAATTTGATCAAAGCCGGCCGCCCGAGGATGGCGTGGTAGGGGAGATCTCCGTCCACCAATTCGAAGGTGATTAGCTCGGTGCGGAAGTTCACCGAGTCGCCAAAGGTGACGGGTAGGACCACCTGCCCGAGCGGAGTGGTAGAGCTTCCCGACACGATGCCGAAGAAGGGGACCGCTATGCTCCTAATCTTCGACCGGGGGATCTAGATCTGGTCCATCGTGCTAGCCAAGAGCAGGTTGAGGGAACTCCCTCCGTCAACCATAACCCTCCCGACCACGGTGTTGCTCATGGTCGGGGCAACGACCAGGGTGGTCTTAAGGTCCTTGGACATACCTGGGGGAGCATCGTCCCGGGAGAAAGTGATCGGAACACCAGCCCATTTTCAAGGCTGGTCGTCGGGCTTCCCGGCCGAAGCTTGATATACGATGCGCGTGGCATTTTTAAGCTCACGTCGGGATTGGTATGCGGACGAACTACCGAAGATCATGTCAACACGGCGATCGCACTGCTGGAATTCCAGGTCGAGTCCCTCTGGGCCCTCGCGGGCACCATCCCCGTCGGGCAGCTCATCCCCTTTCGGGAGCGTGGGCATCTCTCCATGCCCGTCGTAGAAGGCGTCCATCTTGAACTGCCACATTCTACAGCTCCGCAGGTCGTGGCCGTGGGCTCTGTTGAACGGGCAGAACTTGTCCGGGTCGTATCTGGGCCTGGCCTCGTTGGAGTGAGGTCGGGCGACGCCCCGTTGGAGGTCGGCCCGAGGCTGTCCATGCTGTGGCGTGGCGCAACGCTGCCCTTGTTGGGGTTGGCGTTGCACTTGCGGACGTCTCGGCTGACCGCGCTGAGGCCGAGGCTCGTTGCGGTCGGGTTGCCGTACCTCCATCACCTCACGCCCGGCATCCGCTGTGGCGATCACGCGCAGCTAGCCGCCGCCATAGCGGCGACCTGGCCCTTATTTCTTGCTACACTGGTCCGGGCCAGCGTCCTTGGCGCCAGACGGCTCGGCCTCGCCAGGCATGCAGCCGAGCTTGCCCTGGTCGTAGTCACGTTTCCAACGGATGGCATCATCCGTGTCCGCATAACGCTTCGCCATCCAGAAAAAACTGTGGACATTGAGGTTGGCAGTGATCTCTAGGTCCTCGGTGAGGCACCTGTCCTGGACGCCGAACTAGAAGGCTTTGACGACGGCCTCGCCGGAGACGTTCGGGATTGAATTTCTTGCACAGGTGAACCGGCGAACGAAGTCGTAGAGAGGTTCGCCCTTGCCCTGGATGATGCGATCCAGGTCCCTTTGTCATCCAGGGCGCTCGTAGCATCTCTGAAAATTTGACCGGAGGGCGCTTCGCACCTAGCGCCTTGACCGGAAGGTGCCGGGGGCCTGGATGAAGAGCCAGGTGCGAGCAGCGCCGTCCAGGACGGTATGGAGGTAGTTGGCCTTTACAACCTCGTCCCCATCGGCCGCTAGGATCGCGGTGGAGTAGATCGAGAGAAACTCATCGGGATTCTTGGTCCCGTCGAACCGCTCCATTGGGGCGGGCTTGAACCGAGCCAGCCAGCATACCCGACGAAGGCCGACGGAGTACGCTGGGCTGTCGTAGGTCGGGGCAGCGCTGTCGCCGCTGCTGTGGTGATCAAACTCGAGTCGATGGTGCACCACGCTATGGTTCTGGTGGTTAAGGAGGGCATCGTTAGGACGGCGTCGATCACGAACCTTCTGACGCCTGGGCGGAAAATCCATAGATAGGCCTCCGGAAGCGTCGCTACTTAAGTGAGTGCTGCCGCTACTCTGCTGACTATGGGGACGCCTGCGCGCTGGTCTCAGGTCACGATGAGGTGGGGATAGCTACGGCAGGCTCCGGACCTGTAGATACGGAGTCAATCAACGAGAGTGGAGGTGGCCGCGCGACGAACTGCTGTCGCTTTTTAGGGAGCGAGGCTCGAGGGGCCAGTGCCGTTCCTGCTGCGAGGGCATGACCTCATCGGTTGCCCTGCTAAGCTCCTCAACAAGGGACCGACGAAAGAAGGCCGACCCCACCCGGGTAGGATCAGCCATGACCCAGGCGATGGCCCACAAACGTTCCTGGTTGGGATCGCCCAGGCGAGTAGGGCTGTGGTGCCCGGACGAGGTGCGGAGCCCTTCGCGCCCCTCCCGTCGGAGGGCAGTGATGGCCTGGTTGATGGCAACCTGGACCAATCGATGCGCCTCCTTCGGGGCTTCAGGGCCACCATCACTCGTCCCCGCCTCGCCTCGCGGCTGCCGACCATGAAGGCCAGGCGTTCGCGCAGTGGCGGCGAAGGCGAGAACATGGAGGTGGAGCCTTCACACTCGAGACCGTTGACCGAGTCCAGCCTTGCTGATCGTGACATGTCGTCGTCGAAGCCTAAGGTGACGGCGACGCTGGAGTAGAGAAATCTGAACGAGCGAAACTCGGGCCCCACGGTTGGCACCAGCTATCGACGATCGGGACCGTCGACTGCAGAAAGGGGGGATGCAAGGAGATCGTTCGGGAGCGGGCTCGAAGTTGTGCTCGTTCGGAGGCGCCTAGTGTCGCTGGAAGATTGTCGGGGAAGAAGCACCGAACATGGGGTTTATACTGGTTCGAGCCCCCGAGGTCGAGTAATAGCTCTACTCCAGTCTTGCCCTGAGGCGAAAGGTGCATATGCGGTTCTGTGAGAGAGTACAAATAAGGCCCGATCCAGGGGCTGATCTGCGGTGTTGTTTTTCTTGGTGCGAGCTGCGTGTTCTGTTTTCACCTTTTCTTCCTCCTTTTTTGGTCGGGGCGATCCGTTGCTTGTGTAGCCCTCCGGGAGCCTTGCTGCTTGGTCCCGAGGCTGACGTCAGGAGCCCGTGGCGAGTTGACGGGGCTGACGAGAGGCGTCAATAGTCTTTGAGAGCTTGACGGGAGTTGTTGGACCCTAGTTCCCACACAGGGGCAAGTAGAGCACTAATTCCCACGCAGGTCAGAGTTTTTACACGAGATAAATAAAATGTTACAGATGTCTTTTTCTCTGAGGGGCGTAGAGGTGCCGAGGTCAAGGTATCGAGGTCGAGGGGGATGGTGCCTGCCCTTACGCCTATGCCCGAGCTCGTTGGTCCCGAGCCCGAGCATCGGGAGAGCACCTCGTAGGTCGGAGAATAGCCCCTCGGCCCGCGAAAAGCTGCCATGAGGCCCTGGGGGGATGCTTACTCGTGGCGAGGGTATCGATCCCTGACAGCGGTTTGACATGACTAAAAACCCCAACGAGTTCCTTTCAATCTACTCGACCGCGATTTTGGCGGCTGGAGGGGTGAGGCCATGATGGCCAATTATCTCCCAACTGTTCTAGACGATGCGGCGCATACCTGGCTTTTCAACCAGGCACCTGACTCTTTTCGCTCATGGCGCCAGGTGCAAAACGCTCTTCGGTCGAACTTCCAGATCTGCTATGAACACCCTGGAAGGGAGAAGGACCTATCGTATCATCCAGGGCAAGAATGAGGCCCTCCGGGACTTGGTGAGGACTTAGAAGACCCTGACTTGGAGTTTCAGCAGTGTGACCATCGTATCATGTAATCTTCGGCGGGTCATCGGCGTATCAGTCTCTGTGCGAGCTCAAAGACGCCGCGCGAACTGTATATCAAGCCTCCGATGGAAAGCCCGCTGATCAGCCCTGTAAATGGGCTGGTACTCCTATTACCTTCTCCTGGGACGATGCTCCCCCAAGTATGTCCAAGGATCTCAAGACCGCTCTGGTCGTGGCCCTGACCATAAGCAACACTGTGGTCGGGCGAGTGATGGTCGACGGGGGTAGCTCCCTTAACTTGCTCTTGGCAAGCACATTAGACCGGATGCAGATTCCTCGATCAAAAATTAGGAGTATAGTCATTCCCTTCTTCGGCATTGTGCCAGGAGCTCAACCACACCACTCGGGCAAGTGGTTCTACCCGTTAGCTTCGGCGGCTCCTCAAACTTCCGCACCGAGTTGATTACCTTCGAGGTGGTTGACGGAGATCTCCCCTACAACGTACTAGAGATATAAACCTTTCCTCACACAAAGAACAGGGAGGACAGAGACAATAGAGGCAACACAGAAAACACCTCAGACACTCTCAAGCACAACAGAGCTTGAGCGCCCATTGTATTCACCTACAGAACACCAAGTGTTGCATACATCTATCGCGTCAGCGCAAGACTAGAGTAGAGCTATTACCCTCGTCAGGGGCTCAAACCAGTATAATTCTTGGTGTCCACCCTCTCCTTTCTCTCCAAGCTCTGTCAAACTCAATCCCTTCCTCTGAACGAGCATGTCTTAGGCTCCATCCTCATCATCCCCTCATCCTTCTTGCGGTCAGGTGATCTCGATTGTCGACAGCCGTGTAATCTATATGGCATATCCAAACTTCCATCTATACCAGGCGTACTTGAGTTGGTTTCCTCGCAAGGGGAAGTGATTGAGTCCTTCCTGATATGGAGTTATCTTTCCCGCGTATATCATATCCCTCAGAATCGGGCCTGTGATATCCGGAATCTTCGCATGTCGTTAGGACATATCCTTCATGTATCCTTTGTGGTCACATACCCCATGTTTAGATATTTGATAGTAGCCCGCAAACTCTGTTCAGCGGAGGGTTTGCTTAAGCGCTTGGTCGATTACTGCCAAAGTCTTGCTTGGTTGAGTAATACCTCGCCTGCTTGTAGTCTAACAATTCGAGTAGAGTGGGAATCGCTGAGTATCGAGTAGGGATGTGCTGGGTCGAGCGCCCTACCATCAGCCCGTATTGAGTCCTCAGGGTAACCGCGAGTTACTTGATGTCGCTTCATCGACTAGTCTCTGAGCAGAGTTGGAAATTCAAAAAATCTAAATGTTGGACAGTTGAACATTTATTCCTCTCGTCTATAGCGCCAAGATGGGTGCAGCGTCATCATTCCGCCTTTCGCGCCAATCGAAACGACGTGCCATGGGGAATGAACTGTTAGTCTGGAGAGAGGATTTTGGCCTATAAATTCCCAAATTTGGAACTGTAGCCATTCCCCTCCTTTTTGCCTCCATCCTTACTCTCGAAGCCTCCGTCGCACTCCTGAAGTCCTAGCGCTGCCATCTTCATAGAAATTGTTCCACATTCCCCTCAATGGCACTCAAACCCTCAGTAAGTGACTTCACATGCTTTGTTGTATCTGCACACAATGCTAGAAAAAACTTTCGTTAAATGAATTAGCCCCCGAGCGTACACTCGGAGAGGCCATACATAAAATAAATGCTATATACGTTGAGTAGAATACTACATGACTTTTGCAAGCCTTCGTCGACCATGTGACTTAGACTCTGTATCTGACAAGAACTTGCCGAGTAGTGCATGTAGAATCAACTAGATGTCTCATCTCCCATCGGCCGCTGAGCTTTAGATGTTTGACAATCTGATGCTCGTCTGCGCGCAGGATAGAATTACTTATTTTCGAATTCAGGCATGGCCACACTTTAGTTTTGTTTACTAACATTCTAAGTGCACAATCAAGCAAATGCGTGCAAAAAATCGCATGTCCCAAAGAGGAAAAAGAGAACTTGTGCCTACTATGCCCTGCTCGATAACTGTACCGACCGAAAAACAAAGAGCAATAAGTTACAAGGTTACCTATAGCCCCCGACTGCTTACTCGATGATGTGCCATTGGGTAGGGAGTAGAGTGAGGCAAGCACAATATCTTGATCTAGCCCCCAACTCTTTACACGATTGATAGATCGAGCCAAAAGGATGAGGCGTTAGCATCATCGATACCTGTTGCGACTCCGAACCTCTTATTCGATAGATATATTGACCCAAGAGTGGAGCCAAATAAATATAAGATCGAGCGATGTAGCCCTCGACCATCTACTCGATGAATGAATCAAGTAGACGGTAGAGCATATGCGTTGATAAAATGCACGATGTGGCCCCCGCCCCTCCACTCGATGGCTATATTGAGTAGAAGGTAGAGCATAAGCATCAATTGCAACCCTTACACACAGAAGCATGAGCCCCCGAGCATATTGGTTGAAGTAGAATCCAAACGAACAAAGTACATGAACAAAATAACTTCGTTGCAGCGATTGAACTCTGTGACTATTTTTTGTGTCTTTCAGCTTCCACGCGGCACAACATAAAGTGTCGTCTCTTCGATTTGCGCATTTGTGTGGAAGCGCAACCGACGTCTCGTGGATTGGGACCGACACAAATCTAGACGGATTGCGATTATAGTGCGACTTGTTCCGTGAGCTATAAATAGAGAGGACTTGTAGTCGCCTGTCACATCTCATCTTTTCTCTTGTCCTTTGCTCATGTCGCCTTAGTTCTTCCAGCGCATTCATGGCTTCTCCTCCACCGTCACCTCCCTCTGTGATCATCTTTGGAAAATCCCCTCCCCCTACTCCACTGGCAATAGTTTTTCTAGGGAGGATCATCATCTCTTTCGATGAGGAGGATGAGATCGATTGGGAGACTATTGAGAAGAAGGTTTGGCTGAAGGAGAAGGATGAAGTCACCAGCAAGCTTAGGGTCATCACTGAAGAAGACGATGCCACCTCTGCTCCCTTCACAAGAGCAGATGCCACCGCCGACACACGAGGACAAGAAAGTGAGGCTGCCGGCGTCGGAGGAAGAGGTGAAGCTCAAGACAGCTTCATCGGCCCGGTGCTTGCTCGCCCTCCAAGCCATCTTGGCGCTGGGAGGCCTCCGATGGTAGAGGGCTCTCCTTTCCCATAAACTCGTCTGCACGGTGAGCATCAATTATTCATGTCCTCTTCACCCCCGTACAGAGGGTGCAAGCCCATCCCAGGGACCATCCTTTTCCGGTCCCCATGGATGGTGGGGTGGCGGCGTGACGCCTCCGAGGACAAGTAGTAGTGGTGTACCTATCTTAAGATGTAATAGGATAGACCTTTGTTAGTAAAATTTTAATGAAATCATACTTACCTGGATCTTAGTTGCAATGTAATGTCTTCTTTATTCATGTATGAAACTTTCTCAACTGGTCGATATTCCATGAGTTTCCAAGTATCACCCCTTCCGATGTTGATAGCCATATAGATCCTGGTCGAGCCACTTCGACCACCACATAGGGACCTTCCCACTTAGGCGATACCTTATTGAGATTATCTTGCTTCTGCACTTTTCGTAGTACTAAGTCTCCGACGGTGAGCACTCTATCCTGGATTTTTTGGCCATAATATGTGCGTAAGGCTTGCTGATACTTAGTCGCTCGAATGGATGCTCGATCTCTGAGCTCTTCGAGTAGATTTACATCATCTGCTCGTGCTTGCTCTTGTTCCTCTTCCAAGTAGTTATCCACTCGAGGTGACTTGAACGTTAACTCAGTCGAAAGCATGACTTCACCTCCGCAGACTAAGAAAAACGGCGTTTCACCAGTGGCTCAACTAGTCGAAGTACGAACAGTCCATAACATCGAGGGGAGTTCCTTCACTTACCGTGTCAAGTAAGCCTTGAGCCTATCGAACAAGCTGGTCTTCATCCCCTGCAAGATTAAGCCATTGACTCGTTGAACCTGATTGTTACTTTGAGGATGAGCCACAGAGGCAAAGCAGAGTTTGATACCCAATTCTTCGCAAAAGACTATGAAAGCATTGGTTTTGAACTGGCTACCATTGTCCGTTATTACTCGATTAGGGATGCCTAATCGAGTAACAATGCTCCCCATGAATTTCTTAGCTGCTTCTGAGGTAATGTTCCTGATGGGTTCGGTCTGGATCCACTTAGTGAACGTGTTGATAGACACGAATAGAAACTTGTAACCTCCTAGAGCTCTTGGGAATGGTCCCAAGATATCCAAGCCCCAGACAGAGAAGATCCAAGACAAAGGAATAGTTTATAGTGCTTGGGCTAGTTGGGTGGTTTGCTTGTCGTAGAATTGGCATCTATCGCACTTTTTCACCAGCTCGAAAGCATCCTGGAGGGCAGTCGGCCAATAGAAACCTTGTCGAAAAACTTTCCCGACTAGGGTGCGATAGGATGCATGGTTGCCTCAGATGCCTTCATGGACATCGAGCAATATATTATTGCCCTCCGCCTGGGTGATGCATTTCATCAAGATTCGGTTACTCCCCTTTTGGTAGAGCTTGCCATCTACCATTGCGCATAGCTTGGACTTACGTGCAATTTTCTCTTCTATTGCATCATCGTTAGGGATCCCTCGACCATCGAGATAGGCTTGGAATGGAGTCATCCAAGTCGGCTCGCGTTCAAGTAGTGCAGCTTCTGTGTCTGTAGGTTCTGCCTCGCTAACTCGAGCAGGCTGTTGGTCCAGTTGGGTAGCATCTGCCTCACATCTGGGGGAGATGGATAGTTTGAGGAGTTTCTCGATGAAGACTCCTGTGGATGTGGGAAAATAGGATGAAGCGAGCCTAGCGAGTTCGTCGACAGCAGAATTATCACATTGCCTGATATGCCTTACCAAGAGCCCTTCAAACTTGTGCTCTAGCGTGCAAAATTCGCTCAGATATGCCGCCATGTTGTCGTTCGAGCACTAGTACTCCTTTTGCACTTGGTTCACGACTAGCTGTTAGTCCCCTTTCACGAGTAATCGTCTGATGCCATGTGATGCAGCCATGCAGAGACAGTTGACTAGTCCCTCATATTCTGTAACATTATTTGAAGCTTCAAAATCAAGTTGGATAACATATTTTGGCTCCTCACCTGTCGGAGATCTGAGAATTCCTCTACCTCCTCCTGAGGGTCCGTACCTTAGGCTTTATATAGTCGTGATGATCCTGCCTCTGGTCGAGTCATAGTTGGTTTGGGGTACCATATTGTAGCCAATGAGGAATCTATCGTCGCGTAATCTGCATGGCATATCCAAACTGCCATCTATACTAGGCGTACTCGAGTTGGTTTCCTCGCAAGGGAAAAGCGTTCGAGTCCTTCTTGATATGGAATTATCTTTCCCATGTATATTATATCCCTTAGAATCGGGCCCGTGATATCCGGAATCTTTGCATGTCATTAGGACATATCCTTCATGCATCCTATGTGAACACATACCCCATGTTTAAATATTCGACAAATTACCCATTTGAAGCATTTATTTGCCAACCCAAGGGATGCAAAACTGCTTCGTTGGCACTTGGAGGAGTGTAAGAATGATGGAATGCTAAGACACCCTACTGATTCTTCCTAGTGGAGAATCATCGATAGGAGGTTTACAAAAATCGGTGCGGAACCGAGGAATATAAGGTTTGGATTGAGTACAGATTGAATGAATCCTTTCGGTAACAGCTAATATAGCACTTGGCCTGTGAATCTCTGTATTTACAACATTCCTCCTTGGTTGTGTATGAAGCGTATGTACATTTTGCTGTCCATACTTATCCAAGGGCCGAGGCAACCTAGGAACAACATTGATGTGTACCTAGCACTGTTGGTGGAACATCTAAAAACACTATGGGTTCTTGGGGTATAGGTATGGGATGCGTGCAAATGAGAGAACTTCACTTTGCACTGTCTGTTGTTTTGCACCATAAATGATTATCCTGCCCTTACTAACTTGTCAGGCTAGAGTACAAAAGGAGCAAAATCATGTACTCACTGGTTAGATGATATCGAGAGTGTGTAGCTGAATCACTCGCATAAAACCATGTACATGCGTCACCGTAGGTTCCTTCGAAGGAATCACCCATACCGTAAGATAAAGAAACAATTCGACAGAAGGAATGAGGACGATTCACCTCCAAGGCCTTTAAGCGGGGAAGCTGCTTATGATATGGTTAAGGATTTAGATGTTGTGCTTGGAATGGGATGTAAATGGAGGACCCGTGAGAGGAGCATATGGAAGAAGAGATCAATATTTTGGGACCTACCTTTTCGGGAGCACCTAGAAGTTCGCCACTGCATCGATATCATGCATGTAGAGAAGAATGTATGTGATAGCTTGATTGGTCTCTTACTGAACATTAAGGGCTAAACAAAGGATGGCATCAACGCACGACTTGACTTGGTTGATATGGGAATCAGACCTGAGTTAGCACAGAAAGAGACCAATAAAGGCCAAATGTCCGAGAGAACTGAACTATGTTAGTGCTTGCATGGTGTGAAAGTTCCATTCCGTTACTCCTCCAACATGAAGAGACTTGTTTCAATGCAAGATTTAAAATTAACTGGCATGAAGTCTCATGATTGCCATGTGCTGTTGACATAGATGCTCCCTATTACGATTAGAAATATTTTGCCGATCAAGGTCTAGGAGACAATCATGAGGCTATGTTATTTGTTTAACACAATTGCTCAGAAGGTCATCGATCTGGAAGGACTAGATGCTCTACAGGGCGAGGTGGTCACAACTCTGTGTAATCTTGAGATGTATTTCTCTCTGTCAATTTTTGATATCATGGTCCATCTCATTGTTCACCTTGTGAGGGAGATAAAGGTGTACAGGCCCATGTTCCTACGTAGCATGTACCTGTTCGAGAGGTACATGGGAATTCTCAAATCGTACGTACAGAATCGATCTCGACTGGAGGGCAACATTATTGAAGGTTATGTAGCCAAAGAGGTTATCGAGTTCTGCGTCGATTACATGGTTCAGGTCAAACCTATAGGCGTGCCTCGATCTCACCATGAGGGGAGGCTCGAGGGTATCAGGACCATCGGAAGGAAGGTAATCACGCCTGATCCGATTGCCTACTCTCAAGCCCATTTCATGGTTTTGCAACACATGGTTGTAGTGTCCCCGTATATCGAAGAGCACAAGCATTGACTACGGCATGAGAATCCAGCGTGGAAGGAGTCTTGGATCATGAGACAACACAACCTTTAGTTCAAAAAATGGTTGAAGGAGCGACCCATCACTGGGAGCTCGTCAGGTGATCATGATACGCTGAGATAGTTGGCAAAAGGGCAAATATTTACAGTTGTCACATGGAAAAGATACGACTTAAATGGATATACATTTTACACTAGAGATTAAGATATAAAGAACACAAATCAGAGTAGCGGTGTCCTCATTGATGCATTCAATACCACTAGATCGACGAGGAGCTCCTATTATGGGTTCATAGAGGAGATTTGGGAACTTGACTACATACTATTCAAAATCCCCTTATTTTGGTGCCATTGGGTCCACCTCCAGCAGGTGAGGGTCGACAGGTACGGCGTCACGACTATGAACCTTGAACGTGTCTGATATCAAGATGAACCGTTCGTATTTGCTACCCAAGTTGTTCAAGTCTTCTATGTAACCGACCCATCCAACAAGAAGCGCCACGTAATTTTTCAGGGACAAAGGAGGATTGTCAGAGTTCAGAATGTAGTAGATGAGGAAGAGTACAATCAATTTGATGTGTTGCCTCCTATCGGAAACACCATCATTGTCCAAGAAGAAGAACGTGAGGAAACTAGCAACAAACGTGTCGATCATCATGAAGGGCTAATTTTCATAGAAAAGAATAAGCAAGTGTAGTTATGAGGAGGTGTTGTCATATGTAAAATGATGAACTTGTATGCAAGTGGATGATTGTGATGAAATTTGGAAAACCTACAATGCATATGTATATATATTAATTGATTGTGATCAATTGCTAACATACTAAATAGCTTTATGATTTTGGCCCATAATTAAAGTAAAGTACTTAAAATTCTATATTTAGGTTTAAGAGCAAATTGTCATGTATTTGGAGTTTTGCATTATGCAATTCCTTCACTAATGTTGGATGTTGGTTCTTCCACAATTCCTTCATCCACCTAACATCACAGACGGTTCTATTTTAATACCGTCTGTGATAACAAACACCACAGACAATTCTAGTTTAGAACCTTCTGTGAGAAAACACTATCACAGATGGTTCTATTTTAGAACTGACTGTGATAAGAAACATCACAGATGGTTCTATTGTAGAACCGTCTGTGAAAAACACTATCACAGATGGTTCTATTTAGAACCGTCTGTGATGTTTCTTATCACAGATAGTTCTAAACTAAATCTGTCTATGATAGAGGCTCTATAAAAAGGTCCCTCGTGCAGATCGATTAGTTACCACTTAACATCGCTCAAAACCCTAGCCTAGTCCCGATGCTTTGTCTTCCACAGTTGCGCATCCCCCCAACCTCGCTGACGCCCCAGGCCTCGGCGCCTCCCAGGCCGGTGTCTCCCCCTGCGACGCATACTCCTGCTGGTCCCCATCGCCGCCTTCTCACTGCGGCCCTACTCCTCCCACTTGCCCGCTCCGACGTCAACTCCCACATTGCCTACGACGAGGTACTTTTTTGTGGCTTCGTGGTGTACACAGGGTGAACTCCTGTGCTTATTATATAGGATTGTTCCATGAGTTTTTGAGTTTCTAGGGTTTCATGGTGGTGGATAGGGGTGGGCATAATTTAACCTAAACCGAAAAACCGAACAGAACCGAATTAAAGAAATTTTTGGTTTTTTCGGTGTTCGGTTTTCGGTTCAATTTTTTTCGGTACTATTCGGTGTACGGTATTCATTTCGATTTTGTAGTTCTGGTAATCAATTTAACCGATAAACCGAATTGTTTTGCGCAAGGGCAATGCCAACCCTGTCCGGCTGTCCCTAGGTCACTCAGTCACAGACTCACCCACCCAATCCCCAATTCCCCATTCGGCGGTGCGGCGGCTTTGGACCTACCCGGCTACCCCTCGTCCGTCGGTCCGGGCGAGTCATCCCCTCTGCCTCCAGGCCTCCACCAACCACCGCTCCTCTGCTCTCCAAACCTAGGTCACGGACTCGCGGCGTCCGTGTCTCTTCGTCCAACCTCGCGGCCTCGTGGTCCTCGGCTCCACGCTCCCCTAGTGCTGGCCTCCAGTCTTCCTCCGCGTCGATCTCTGTCGACTACCGCTAACATCGCCACCAATCCTCCCAGCCGCCATCTCTACCGACTACTGCCAACGCTGGCACGCCACCAACTCTACCTCCGCGCTTCCTCCAAAGTCCGGAGTCCGATAGACTGGTGAGGTAAAACCAAGTCCAACTCCTCATAAAATTATTTTAGATCTGAGCATTTACTTGTTTTAAAACAAAAAATCGATTTGCTTTGAGATGATTGCTTTGAGATCATCCAAATTCCTGGGCATTAGATTTGCTTTGAGGTCGATTACTTTTGTAATCTAGCAGTCCTACTATGTTGTAGCGTGTTTACAACTTTACATCAGTTGGTTTTACTTAGCATTGTGTATGTATTGTTTGCAGTGATATGTCAGTCTGGTGTTTATGAAGTTGCACATCTGTTGAAATTTGGATAGCGCCCACCGTTTCAGTTACTTGAAGTACTGAATTTAAGCAGTGAACAAAACGGAAGTTAATCACAAAGATACTAATGCTCTATATTTTGTCATGATGCTTCAAACAGATCAAGACAGACAGTAGTCTATTACTTTGGTTAATACATGTTAACAGTTCAAAGCTTCTGTAGATAGCCCTTGTGACATAGTTTGTTGTGTTGGGCGTGAAGCAAGACAACAAGCGTAAAGAAAAGCCTATTCACCTTTCAAGATAATAAAGCAATTGTAGTTGCCTTGATATTGACATCCCGAAAAGTATTCAATTGCGAATAGATTTGGCTCCAGTGACTGATGTCCTTAGCTATTTCAAAAATTGTGTTTCATAGTTTTACACTTAGCAATGGTAAAATATATATCCCAGCAATACTAATGTTATGTACGCTATGAATTTCTTAGTGAGTCAGGCAATCTCATCTTAGTGTGGAATAGGAATAATGGCAGCCTTAACAGAACTATCCTGCAACGTATTATTCGCTTCATTGCTTGTTTGCTTGGTCAATTCCCTTATATTTTCAATCACTAACTATCATGTTGCACTCTTGCTCAATTTGTAGATGGTAGAGCCGGACGAAAACACTAGAAACTGTGATGGCCAAATGGATGAGACGGAGACTGTACAAACGGAGAATGAGCAGCCACAGCAGCAGGAGGTGACCTTTGGTGTGCTAGTTTTGAGTTTGTAATGTTTCACAAATAAATGAAGTATTAGAGATGTGTAAGTGTAACGTCAAGAGTAGTTACAGCTTTGCAGACAATGTTCCAGAGTGTGTATCATCTCAGTATAAAACAGGAAACCAAAGGACACTAGAAGTGAAAGCACATAAATCCAAAAGGAATAGAAAACAAAGGCTGACACTATAGTTGTTCATTCACAACATGGAATCAATGCACAAGTGCACTACCTTCACTTTTTTTTCTTGTTATAGTCTAACTTGGAAAATCGGAAAGTAGCATAAGCCTGCAATAATAGTCATTGGATGAATTTTCATGTCTGGGAGTGTACTTGTAGTTGATGTGACTACTATAGGATTTATTGCATACAAAAGTAGGTGTGCCAATGCAGTTGCCTATGTACTTGATATGGCTTAAAATATGTCTGTTTTAGTCATTCATGTTTTTTAGCGGTATATGTATTCTTTATCAAACTATCAACTACACCTCTAGAGAAAGTTTACATGTTGTGCTGTTGTTTCTGTAAGAATTAATTTTAATTGTAGTCGTAGGTGTTCAATACTTCAATTATAATTCATTTCCTGGCATTAATTATTTACACACTTTTGTGCTTATACTGTCCAAAAATTCAAGTACTTTTTTTAGAATGTATGTCAAGTATAATTGGTTTTTAGTCTATAATAGACGATGTTGTAAGGTAGGTATTATAAAAGAAAATGTGTACATCTTAGTATTTTTTATGTTTGAGAAAACAAACAACGTTCGCTAGGAGCTCATATTATTTACATAAATTCATGTCCCTAAATTATGTAGTTTGCTTTTGGAGGTACAAGTTGATAAAATTCAAACCATTATTACAAAAGAAGGAAATATTCATGCTTTTAGAGTTGCAGGATGGTGAGGTGTTAGGCTAAGCTATTGCTTTTAAGTACACTTCTCTGAACTAGATAGTTATTTCCTTTTAGTTTAACCATTATATCTGATGAACAACTTAAATTTTAAAAATGTTATTCCCTTTTTGTCGATTGGGTTATATCTGATGAAGATGAAGTCCCCTCAATCCTCATCGTCGAATGGATCTGATGAGCTAAAGATAGGAAAACCAACACACGGTCCAAGAGGCGTAAATAAAAGGCCCCAGAGCCGATTTACCATCATAGTGGTCAATCTGCAGGATGGGCCCCCCACCAAACCTCCAAAGGTAGTAAACGCATTCCGGAGCTTGTGCGAGATTGTTGGATGGGAACTGGTGCCCATCACTCGTCTATCCTGGAAGTCGCTGACCAACGAGGAGTGCAACAACATAGTCATAGAAAATTTTGCATCGTTCTAGATCCTAGAAGACGCCGTGCACCTAGTGCGACGATACGCATTGCTCGTGGCGAGAAAAGCATTGAAGAACTTCGAAAGCATGCTTGCCACAAATTACGTCAATAAGGAAAGGACTCCATTCTCTAAGTATGGTTTCATTAACGAAGACGTATGGCAACAATTTTTTTAGATGAAGACATCAAAAGAATTCGTGCGTCAGAATGAAGCGCTCAAGGCCCTCCAAGCCCAGAACACCCACCCCCACAGACTCGACACCTCTGGGTATGCGAGTAAGAGCAAGCAATGGAGGAGGGAGGACGAGGAGGCAGGGCGTCCTCACAATTTGCCTCGATCCAAGACCCACTTACCCAAAACTAGCTAAGAGCGAGGTTAAATTCCACGTCTTTAGGCACCGTCACCGTGTTCTTCATGAACCCCGCAGATGAGGAAGTGTCCCAATGCCTAGAAAAATCCTTTTGAAGTGATTCTTACTTGAGAAGATGCACAACTCATATATCCATCTCTGGAAAAATTTGTGAGTCCACTGGTTGCACCGTTTCAGCGCTATGAAGTGAAAACCGAGCCTCAAACATTCTGGTCGAAGTTCCTGACTATCTGTAATTCTTGATTTTTTCCTTGTTTATTCTACAAAGCTTTTTGAGGTGATTTTTGGTGGACTGTTTCATGAATCAACTGCTCACAGGAAGAAAAATTTCCAAAAATTTTAGAGCAACAGAAACTCACCAACCACCTACTCTAATTGAGGACAATTCCTGGAAAATCTACTTTTACTTTTCTGGAAAGAGACTTTGGTGTTTTAGCTTTATCTCTTTTAGAAAAGTAGTATTTGAATTCATTCCTATTTGTTTGGACACTGGACAACCAGGATTGTGATTAAAAAACCTCCATGATTCATGGTTCTCACCATGCAAGCTAGGGGTACACATAGTTGTCTAATTGTTTGGGTTTTGGAGGGTGTGCGAATCTGAGAAACACTAGTTTGAAGGAAAATCTTTGGGTGTTTCAGATTTTTATTGCGAAATTGTTTGGAGTACTTTGAGTGGGGGAAATTTTATTTGGGATCATTCACCTCACTCTGATCGCCATTTTGATGCTTCAATTGGTATCAGAGCCGGTTTTGCTCTTTCATAGATCTTGACCGGTCTCAAGAGCCATGGCAATGGACAAGTATTCCACCAAGCCTCCTATTTTTTCTGGAGTTGATTTTCCATTCTGGAAATCGCGGATGGAGTCATACATCACTGCCCAGGGATTCCTGATATGGCAGAAGCTGAAACTCCCGTATGAGGTTCTTGCTGATGAAAACGTCATGGCCGGAAATATGGCTGACGTTGAGGCGAACGCTAAGGCAAGGAACATTCTCATACAGGGTCTTAGCCACAGTGAGTATGATAGGATTTCTCACCTCCGTTCCACTCACGAGATTTTGGTGATCCTCGATGCTTACCATGAGGGCACTACTCAAATCAATACCGTGAGGCAGGACCAGTTCAAACGTGAGTTCAACAAGTTTGAACAACACGCTGGTAAGGGTCTTGACGAGTGCTTTGATTGGTTTGCGATGATTTTGAGCGACCTCTGAGCAGTCGGTTGCATATACCCTGACTCGGATAATGCTCAACATTTCTTGATCGCACTCGATCTTCGAGTTTGGGAAATGAAAGTGACCACCACCAAGGACACTACTAACTTGTCGACCTTGACTCTTGATGGGCTTTACTCCCGTCTGAAGACTCATGAGATCGACGTCGTCTCTCGCAAGACGAAATCACAGTCGATGGCCTTGGTCACTGATCCCACTGGATCTTCCCTTGATCTTTTTGCTGGTTTCTCTCTTTCTGCCCTTTGCGAGCTAAGCGATGACCAACTGGAAAAATTTCCAGAAAATGAGCTTGCGCTTCTTGCTCGCAAATTTTCACATGCATACAAGAGGGTGAGAGACAGGAAGAGAGGTGGCATGATCACATGCTTCGAGTGTGGTGGCCCCAACCACATTCGGGCTAATTGTCCCAAACTGGAGAAGGCAAAGAATAACACCGGCGGTTCGGCAAAGAACATCTACATCGACAAGAACCACAACAAGAAGCCTCTAGTTCGCGAGCCAGCGTGTGAGAAGAAGTACCACAACTTCTCCAAGAACAAGAAGCTCTTCCACCGCGTCCTCGCCGCGCTTGACGACATCAATCTCTCCGACATGGAGACATGGAGCGACGAGGGTGAGGATGACCTGCAAGAGAAGAAGGGCGGCGACAACTTCTCCGACATGTGCTTCATGGCTGACGCCAACGGCATCAGCGACTCTGAGTTCTACAGCGACTCGGACGAGGTACCCTCCTATGACCAGCTCAATGAAGCTTTCTGCAAATTAGGAAAATTTCATTCTAGAGCTAGAGCTAGGTGTGTGGAGCTAGAGAAGGAAGTAGGTACTTTGACTCGAGAGTTAACTTCTCTTAGACCTTCTCCCTCTCGAGTCACTGATGACTGTTCTTTGTCTGATACACTTCTTGTGGAGTTGGAGAACCTAAGGACTATGCATGATAGTGTGTTATCCGAACTAGATAGTCTTAGGTTGAAGAATGATAGCGATGATTCTATTGATGCTATTCCACTAGATGCTAGTTTTCTTCATGCTCACTCTATTCCGTCATGCTCTAATTGCCCTAAATTGCTTGTTGAAATTGATGCCATGAGCGATCACCTTAGGAAGCTTTCTTCTAGAAACGATGAACTTGAAATACATGCTTCTAAGGACCAAGTCAGCTCATGTGAGGGTTGTAGGCAACTAAAACTTGATAATGAATCTCTAAATGTCAAGTGTGATAATATTGCTAAGGACTTACTAGCTAAGTCACAAGAAAGTTGCTTGCGATGTAATATGATTGAGGGGGACTTGGATAAAATCCAAGTCGAACTTAGGAAGAAGTTAGAAGACCAAGCCCATAGGATTAGAGATGAGTCTTTCATTTCTTGTGAGGCCCTCAAGATTGAGGCAGTCGTGCTGAGGGAGAAAAATGCACGTACTGACAGAGCTCTTTCTGGTTCTTCTTTTTCCTCTCTTCCCTATTCTTCATGTGCCTCTTTCTTTCGAGATTATGAGTATCTCATGAGCACTCTCGAGAAGTTTGTAGGAGGCAAGAAAAAACTCAATCTTATTCTAAACCAATCCAAGATTAGCATATTTAATCAAGGTCTAGGATTTGATCCCTTGGAGCACGCTCGGGCGCATCCTCCCACCATTGTGCGCGGCTCCAAGAGTGGTGAGATTGTGATAGCTCCTAGGATGAGTACCACTGTGTTTAGGTCTACTGGGGTTGTCCATAGGACTTCTGACCAGAAGGGTGTTACTCCTGTAGCTTCTGCCTCTAGCAAGGCGAAGTACACATGCACCTTCTGTAAGAAGGATGGTCACCTAGTAGATTTCTGTTTCAAGCGCGCCAAGAACACTCAACCTAAGCGTGTTGCTGCTCTTAGGGGTATTCAGGGTCATCCCCAGACTGTGAGTGCTCCTTAGGCACACACTGCTTCTAGACAGGTTAGAGAGTTGCCTGCTTTTGAGTAGCATTCAGGACTTGGTTTTCATGCTGTTTCTTCGAGTTTTAGTCCTGAAGCTGCTCATGGTCAGTCTTTCCACCGTCCTATTGATATTCCTCATTTTTCTCATCGAGGTAGATATCAGCGGCGTGAGGTGTTTTCTAGTAGGAGTTTTAGGCAGCTTCACTGGGGTAGTCCAGCCTTTGCATCACGGCGGGCCAACCCAGTTTCAGCTCCTAGATCATCTACTAGAGCTGCTACTGATCTTGTTAGGGTTAAACATCAGAGAGACATTAGAGTCCAGTCTTCTTCTGTGGCTGGTACTCTGAGGCATCATATGGTTCAGTATTGGGTTCCCAAGTCTTCACTATATCCCAGTACTGAGTCATCTTTCTCTCTTGTGTCTTGATCAAGTTCGTTGGATGAGGAAGGGAGATGTCTGGATTGTCGACTCCAGTTGTTCTCGTCATATGACCAGAGATTCTCGATGGTTCCCTTCCCTAGTCCGAGCCCCCGGTGATGAGTTGATGACTTTCGGGGATGCTTCTTCAGGTAGAGTCATTGCTAAAGGTACCATCTGCATTAATGAAAATTTCATTCTTAAAGATGTTGCCTTAGTGAGTAAGCTGTAATACAATTTGCTTTCTGTTTCTCAGCTTATTGATAACTCTTTCGAAGTGAGTTTCAAGAGTAGTGCCTGTAGAATCCTCGATTGTTCAGGAAGGTTAGTTTGCGGGATTTCTAGATATGGGAGTGTCTTTTGTGCTGATTTTTCTTCTTCTTCTAGAGACTCTCTTCATTGTTTGATTGCTTCAGACTCCCGTGATCTCTCCTTCTGGCATAGGAGACTTGGTCACATTGGTTATGATCATTTGACCCGAGTCAGCAGCCATGATCTCATTCCTGGTTTGCCCAAACTCAAATTGGTCAAAAACTTAGTTTGCGCTCCTTGCCAACATGGCAAGATGGTTGCTGCTTCTCATCTCCCAGTCACTGTTGTGATGACTGATGCACCAGGACAGCTTTTACAAATGGACACTGTTGGTCCAGCTCGAGTGCAGTCAGTGGGTGGGAAGTGGTATGTTCTTGTCATTGTTGATGATTTTTCGAGGTACTATTGGGTGTTTTTCATGCCCTCGAAGGATGAGACTTTTACCCATTTTTGGGGTTTGGTTCATAGGTTTTCTTTTGAGCTCTCTGGTGCCCTACAAGCTATACGCAGTGACAATGGCACGGAGTTCAAGAACTCCTATTTTGAGAGTTTTTGTGTGGAGTCTGGTTTAGAGCATCAGTTCTCCTCTCCCTACGTCCCTCAGCAAAATGGCGTAGTGGAAAGGAAGAACAGGACCCTGGTAGAGATGGCCCGGGTGATGCTAGACGAGTACGGTACTCCTAGGAAGTTTTGGGCTGAGGCTATAGCTACTGCTTGCCATGTTTCTAATCGTGTATTCTTGAGAGCACATTAGCACCGCACTTCTTACGAGTTGAGGTATGGGCGAAAGCCCAATGTTTCTCATTTTCGTGTGTTTGGTTGCAATTGTTTTATTTTGAAGTTTGGTAACCTGGATAAGTTTGAGTCTCGTTCTTCGAATGGTATCTTTCTGGTTTATTTGACTTCTTCTCGTAGCTATAGGGTCTGGAGTTGCGATGCGCATAGGATCATAGAGACCTGTGAAGTGACCTTTGATGAGGTTAGCCCAGGAGCTAGACTTGACATTGCAGGCTCTTCTTCCTTCGAGACCATCTTTGTAGAGGATGAGGATGATGGAGATGATGGTGTTCCACCTGATCCAGTCCCCTCTACACCTGAGGTCCTCCTGTTTCCATTTATGCATGTTAGGAAGGCCAACCCTAGCCTTCTGACTCTCATGGAGCTAGTGGCTCTGCTCCTACCTCTTCTGTGCATGAGGAGAGGCCACTTCACCTTCTGGACCACCTCGTCATATTCAGCGTTCTCATCCACCTGATCAGATCGTCGGTGATCTGTTTGAGCGAGTCACTTGCTCAAAATCAGATTTGTCCAGTTTCTGCCTTCACTCTACCTTTGTTGCCTCACTTGAGCCGAAGGATGTGACTCATGCATTATCTAACGAGTCTTGGACTAATGTTATGCATGAGGAGGAACTTGAAAACATCGAGAGGAACAAAGTCTGGCAGCTTGTAGAATGTCCATCTGGTCATAATGTCATTGGGACCAAGTGGGTGTTCAAAAACAAGCAGAGTGAGGATGGGGTTATCATTCGCAACAAGGCTAGGCTAGTTGCACAGGGCTTTTCTCAGGTTGAGGGTCTTGACTTTGAGGAGACCTTTGCCCCTATAGCTAGACTAGAGGCTATTAGGATCCTGCTTGCATTTTCTGCATCTCGGGGCTTCAAGCTCTATCGAATGGATGTCAAGAGTGCATTCCTCAATGGCTATATTGAGGAAGAGGTTTATGTCAAACAACCTCCAGGATTCAAAAACCCCAAGTTTCTGAGTCATGTATACAAGCTTTCTAAAGCTTTGTATGGACTCAAGCAGGCCCCTAGAGCATGGTATGAGTGGCTCAAGTCTTATTTTCTCAGCCATGATTTCAAGATGGGCTTAGTAGACAAGACTCTATTCATCAGACACCATGAGTCACATTTTCTTCTCGTGTAGATTTATGTCGACGATATCATTTTTGGTGGATCATCTCATTCGCTTGTGTCTCAGTTTTCTGAGGTGATGAGCACAAAGTTTGAGACGAGTATGATGGGTGAGTTCAGCTAATTTATTGGCTTCCAAATCAAGCAGACTCGGGAGGGTACTTTCCTGCACGAAGGTAAGTACACTCGGGACCTCCTGAGGCGGTTTGATATGTCTGATGGTAAGCCAGTGATGACTCCTATCGCCACCACTGTTGTCCTCGAGCCTAACGAGGATGGTGAGCCTGCTGATCAAAAGGAGTTCCGGAGTATGATTGGCTCCCTCCTGTAACTCACCGCTTCGAGGCCGGACATACATTTTGCTGTGTATCTGTGCACTCGATTTCAGGCCTCCCTCGCGCCTCTCACCGCCAAGCGGGGAAGCGCATCTTCAAGTACATTCGTGCTACCACTGATTATGGTGTTTGGTACTCTACTTCTTCTTGTCTGTCTCTTCGAGCCTTTTCCAATGCTAATTTTGCTAGCTATAGGATAGATAGGAAGAGCGATTCTAGCACTTGCCAATTCGTTGGCGCTTCTCTTGTTTCTTGGTCATCTAGGAAGCAGTCTAGGGTTGCACAATCCACCGCTGAGGCCGAGTATGTTGCTGCAGCCAGTTGTTGTAGTCAGGCACTCTGGATGAGATTGACCTCGCGGGACTTTCGGTTAGAGATAGAGAGTGTGCCACTTTTCTGTGACAACACTTCTGCTATCTGCATTGTTAAGAACCCAGTGTAGCATTCCCGGACAAAGCATATTGATGTTAGATATCACTTCCTTAGAGACCATGTGGAGAAGGGGGATATCGTGCTTTAGGTTGTAGAGAGTGACCACCAGTTAGTCGATATCTTTACCAAGCCTTTGGATAGCTCCAGGTTTGTTACCTTGAGGAGTGAGCTTGGAGTCGTGAGCCCTTATAGCTTATCATGAGGGGGAGCTGGTTTGTATTTTATGTACTATATATTTTGTTCCAGCATTTCCTTTCTTTTTCTGGGTGATTATGAGCTTGTTTCCCTGAGTTGGTTTCACTTCACTTAGACTTCTGGCATGCTTTGCTTGGACCTCTCATCTTGTGCTTTAGGTTGCTATCACACGTGATTAACTGTTCTCTCTTCTCTCTAGGTTGAGTTCCCTCATAGTCTTATAAGTCTAGCAGGTGTTGGGCCCCTTGGGAAGACAGGGTCTGTGTCCACTCCTTAGGTGGGATCTAGAGTCAGCTTCCCTATGTCAGTCATTAGGGAAGATGAGAGCGAGTCTGAGCCGTAGTGAGTCTCGTCTATCTTTTCTATGCTCAATAGTCATCCAGTTTGTAGTTTCTCGCTTCCTCTCCTCATTCTGTCTTTCTGGTTTTGATTGAGTCCATTTGGACCTTTCTCGAGCTTAATTCTGCTAATAATTCAACTTGAACCAGATTTGTTCTTAAAATTGAGTCATATGTTGAGGGGGAGTTTGGGAATCTGTTCATGCATTGCATATAGATTGTATTTTCTGTTTAATGAGCTTTGTCTATTATGCAATTGACTTCTTCTTCATGCTATACACCATGCTACATCATATAGAGAAAATCACTAGCTTAGATATGTCCAAATCTTAAAAATAAAAATAAAGCTTTAAATGAAAAACTTGATGAAACATGTTGCTTTTACTTGCTAGGTTTCTTCTCTAGAGGTTTGTGCCATAATTTGAGAAATTTTCTCTAGAGTCCATATAGTAACTTAGGTGAAACTAGTTTGTTTCATACTTGAGTCCTTCATTTGCTCATGAATCATTAGGCTAAAAATGAAAATTAAGCAAAATTGACTCTTCTTGACTCCACACCTTGCATTCCCAAGACAGCTTTCCATTGCACTTGGGATGAACTTGGAATGCATCATGTATGACCTAGATCATCCTCTTAACAGTTCATCTTGAGATGATCGTATATGGCTGGAGTCAATTGCTTGTCAAAAGAAAATGCAAATAAAAAAACCATAAATGGGTAAAGAATGCAAATAATGTCAAACATTTGCACCCCGCTATGTCTTGTAAGATGATAAAGCACAATTTCCATTAAGTGATAAATGAGCCCGAAGGACCTTGTATGCACTTCTAGATTCCCCAAAGTGTTGAGTAGGTTGAACTCTAGGTTTTGCTTTTGATCCTTAAGTGGCTATTCTTCTATTTTTGAAACTAGAGCTGAGTGTTGCACTTGTCAAATCTTGCTAAAAATGAAATATTCAAAACTAAGCTTGTATTTGCACTTGGACATGTCTTAGACTAGTCGAATCTAAAAATTGACTAGCTTGGTGTCATATCTTGTTATTATCAATTGGATAATCTTCAAAGCTCCCTTAGCTTGCATTTCATGCATACATAAAAAAGGGGGAGACAATGTCATGTTGATGCCTATATTGCCAAAAGGGGGAGAAATTGAAGAAAAGGCTTCATTAAAAAGATAAAAATGAAAAATATATCTTGGATTTTATGATTTTGTTGAAAATTTGCAAATATTAAAAATCATAAACTTGTTCTTTATATTACCTTGCTCTAAAAATCTTTCTTGCCAACTTGGTCATGTTCTCAATCTCTTCTCTCTGGACCATGTGTGGTTTTGCAATCAAATTGCTTTCTTCTTCTCTTATTCAAACTCAAATTTATGCCTTTTGTGTGGTTTGTCAATATACTCATCAAGGGGGAGATTGAAGGACCATGTGGAGGTCTATCCATGTTTGTGATGATTATTTGACTTTATTTGAGCAAGGTGTGCTCCGGTTTGAGTTTGATTTGAATTGGAATTCAAAAGGAAGCAATTTGAGTTGTGTTAGCTTCTTGTGGTACTACCGGCTTGTGGCTAGTGGTAGAACCGATTGATGATTGAGACATAATTAATTGTGAGCATTAGAGATGATTGAACTTTGCTATGTGAGGTATTTCCTTGTTTTTGATGGTTGCAGGACGACGGTGCTAGGTCATGGTGAGGCGAAGGATGGCCAGGACTAGGCGAGGAGCGTCGGAGGTCCAGACGGTTGGGGATCGCTGGAAGATGCTCAGAGACGGAGTCCGTGCAAGTCGTGAAGACAAGGAACGGATGAGATGCTAGCTAGATGTTGCGTGGATCAATGAGGACCATTGGATCTTAGTCTAGTTGATAGGTTAATGGGCCTAGTTAGTGTGCTTTGAGAACCGTACAAGAAAACCCATTATGTGTTTTAGGTTTTGGGTGAACCCTTGCATGGCTGGTTGAGTGGGTTAATCCTAACCCTTGATGGATGCTCTAGGGTTTAGAGGCTCATTCAAGGGTGGTAGGTGGCCCAAGAGTTGTATAAATAGGGGTGGAGGGGTAGCCTTCACCCCTTAAAAGTTTTGAGGTTTTTATGCTCCTTTGAGCTTTGCCCACATGAATCTGAGGCTTTGTAACCTCTCATTCCAGAAAATAAAAAAAATTTCTTTACCTTATTGTGAAATTAAATTGCGCATTTATATTATGTCTTTACTTTACGCAATTTAAATTCAGCATTTACTTTACCGTATTTACATTCTCGCAATTTACTTTCTCGCAATTTGGATTTGCCTCCCCTCTTTCTAAATGCTATTCTTCTAGGATGTCTTGAGGGTGTTCATATGGTTTTACATCTTTCTTGCACCCTAGGATAGACTAGAGATCAAGTTTTTATCGAATTGCAAATCTGTCCAGAACTTGTTCTTCGCGCAGTAGTCAGTCTTTGCTTTTTATAAAACTCTATAAAAATCATTTTTAAGTGCTTCTTGTTGGAGAAGGTGCGAGACTCATATATCCATCTCTGGAAAAATTTATGAGTCCACTGGTTGCACCATTTGAGCGGTATGAAGTGAAAA
Source organism: Otatea glauca (assembly GCA_036346275.1). Lineage (NCBI taxonomy): Eukaryota > Viridiplantae > Streptophyta > Magnoliopsida > Poales > Poaceae > Otatea > Otatea glauca. The sequence continues at coordinate 36,473,206 of CM070723.1, read as the reverse complement.
CCGAGCCTCAAATATTCTGGTCGAAGTTCCTGACTATCTGTAATGCTTGATTTTTGAATGTTTATTCTAGAAAGGTTTTTGAGGTTATTTTTGGTGTACTGTTTCACGACTCAACTTCTCACAGGGATAAAAATTCCCAAAAATTTTAGAGCAACAGAAACTCACCAACCACCTGCTCCAATTGAGGATAATTCCTGGAAAATCTACTTTTACTTTTCTGGAAAGAGACTTTGGTGTTTTAGCTTTATCTCTTTTAGAAAAGTAGTCTTTGAATTGATTCCTCTTTGTTTAGACACTTGACAACCAGGATTGTGATTAAAAAATCCCTCACATGATTCATGGTCCTCATCCATGCAAGCTAGGGGTACACATAGTTGTCTAATTGTTCGGGTTTTGGAGGGTGTGTGAATATGAGAAAGACTAGTTTGAAGGAAAATCTTTGGGTGTTTCAGATTTTTATTGTGAGATTGTTTGGAGTACTTTGAGTGGGGGAAAATTTTATTGGGATCATTCACCCCCCCTCTGATCGCCATTTCGATCCTTCAGATTCGAAATCAACGATCAAGATCCGGCGAATGGAGGCTGCGGCGGCAGACACGCTGTGAGCTAACACCATCACTAGGCAGCTGACTCTACGTGATCTGATCCGGATCAAATGGACGAGGCTAAACTTGAGTGACGATGGAGAAGCAAACGCGTGGCGCAATGTGGACCGTTGATCCAAGATCCGATGGCCAAAAACCTTTGCGGTAGATGATGGCGCGCTATGGAGAGGGCTTACTAGCGCTGAGGACGATGCCCGCTAGAGGGAGATTCCGGCGACAAGGGATGACAGAACTGGCGTGCCTCGGCACGGCAAAGTAGACGGTGGCCTCGACGACGGCGGGGACTCAACGGATGGTGAACAAGCGGTGAAAAACGACGACGGAGGCTTCGGCAAACTTCGGTGAGCTCGCACGGGTGGACAAGGGTGCCTCGGCGTGCATAACAGGGCCAGAAGATGCAGCGTGGGGTGAAGATCTCAATGGAGGCGACGGCGCTTTAAATAGCGGCCTCGACTTCCGCAAATCTCACGCGAAATGAGGTTGCTCAGATACTACGGCGAAATCTGGTGGGGATACAGATGAGCGACGTGGCGGCATTGCAGGCGTCCACGCGGCGACAATCGACGGCTTGAAACACGCAGGCGATGCGGAGAAGGCGCAGCCGTTGGATCTTGATCTGACAGTAGCAGCGTGATGCGGCTAGGGTTTGCCGCATCGGAGGGGTTTCGGCCCAACACTATTCGCCCGATTTTAAAACGATTTCAAATTAAAATAATTCAGATAAATAGATAAAGCCAAAATACATAGCAAAAATACCAGGCAAAACCCCAAAAAATTCCTAAAAATACTTTGGGACATTTCGAATTGAAATAAAATATTTCCCACAAAAGATTGTGGAATATAAGAACTCAGGTGTCTTCATAACCGGCGCAAAAGTGCCTAAGGGAGATACAGAGCCGAGAGGAAGGCCCAGAGGATGAGCTTCGCGCCAAGTCTTACTGCCATGAGGAAGGGGATACATCCTAGAGATAGTTGAACTTATATTTAGATATAAGAGATACGGTTGTAATCCGAGTTGTTAGCAGGGTAGATAAAGATGTAAACTCTATCCTGTAACAGATTAGTATCCAATAACCGATCGGAATCCCTTAACCGATCGGGACTCTGTAAACCGCCCCACCCCCGCTATATAAGGGAGAGGGTGGGCAACAACAGAGGCACATCGCATCATCGACCACACGAGCAATCTTAGATCCAAGAGATCCACATAATCCCAACACACAGGACTAGGGTATTACCTCCTCCGTCGAGGGCCTAAACCTGTCTAAACCTTTGTCTTGTATGACCTTCGAGTTTGAGATCTAGCGCCTGCCCCATAAATTCATTGCCGACTACAAAAGTCGACAGTTGGCGCGCCAGGTAGGGGAAGCGCTATAATCTTTTCCTACAAACTCGATGGCAGCAATCAACGGAGTCATCACCACCTTCATCTCCGCCAAAGCTTTCCGCTTTGGAAACCTGGACTTCGTCGCAAATGCACACGGAGAACTAGTCTGCATAGACCTACACCAGATCCAATCTGGTAAAGATCAGGTTGACCCATCTCAGGTATGCCACTCTAACTCATATAGCGAACCAGTCAACGTCGTGAGGAGTTGCTACAATCTTCGTGGCATCTTCGCAATAGAAGAGCAGAAGACCGATCTCCAAAGCCAGCAGGAGATTCAAGAAGCGGTGGAGGAAGATCGCCTTCTTCGTAAGGGTAAGGAGGCACAGATGCGATCACTCCGATCTCGCGGCCGCCACGTTCGCGAGGACATCCTACAATCCAGATTGGGAGACCAAGCTGTCTTCCACGCACCGCTCCAGAACGTCGTCGCCTCCAAGACGCTTCTCGACACGCTGGACCCGATGATTGCATCTGATAGCCCGGTAGCCCCAATCGTGGCCCAGATCAAGGCCATGGTGACGGCGGTGGTGATTCAGCAGAATCAGGAAAAGCCGGTAGGAGAAGCGCATTCGCGCTCCCATGCGGCTACTCGCGTCGCTAGCAGTCGGACTGCTACCAGTCGGAATACCGGTAGTCGGTGTCCCACACAACCAGTTGGAGACGCCCGCCGGAATCTCAATTGTGACGTCCACCAAGACATCACCGCCAGACGGCAAGAGCGGGATGAGGAAGATTGACGCTGGTGCCACGACGACTACGAGCGCTTCAGTACCGGCCACGGTCCGTGAAGCGATCAAAGATACGGCTACTGCGACGACTATAGACACTACAAGAATCAGGGAAAAATTCGTGGGCCAAAAACCCACGAATTTAAGCTAAAACCCACGAATTTAATTTAAATTCGTGAGCAAACCGTCGAATTTAGTTCACGAATTTAACTCGACGAAATTAATTAATTAAATTCGTGGGTACCCACGAATTTAAGTTAAATTCGTGGGTTTCTGCCAAGCCCACAAATTTAATTGGGAATCTGAGTTAAATTCGTGGGTTTAATAAACCCACGAATTTAACAGATTAAATTCGTGGGTTTAATAAACCCACGAAATTAAGAGATTAAATTCGTGGGCTAAATAACCCACGAATTTATCTGATTAAACCCACGAATTTAATCAGATAAATTCGTGGGTTTAATAAACCCACGAATTTAACAGATTAAATTCGTGGGTTTATTAAACCCACGAATTTAATCAGATTAAATTCGTGGGTTTATTAAACCCACGAATTTATCAGTCATTTTTTCAAAAAAAAATGTATATATATATATCCATATATCCAAATTTATGTATTTTTATATACATGTATCGCACTCAATACATATAACAACTAAAGAAGAAAAGAAAAGGCAAAAAGAAAATTGAAACTAAAAATTGCTAAGCGAAGAATAAATAAGAAGGATCATCTATTTCGTTCAAATCTGATTAGAAACACTAACACAAAAGACAAACTCCACAATGAAGTTCAAGCGAACGAAGAATTAACAAACGAGACACCAAACCTATTACCGATTACTAAAATCTGAAACCAACATTTTAACTCTTCAAACCGGCTTAAAACTAAGTCTAAAATGTACAAAATTTCGCATGACCTCTCTTGTAAATAGGACATCCACTCGTGAGACAAAAAACATTTGCGTTATAATATATATATATCAATCTCTCAAACCGTAAGGAGACATTCTAGCAGATCCTTAGATAATCCAATCACACATCCAATGTAAATTTGTAAACTACGCAATGACGCATACAACACATTACAACCGCAATAGATACAATCCACATTCCATTAAAATAAGTCCATCACAATAAGTCGATCACAACGTATCCATCACAACAAGTTATAAAGTACAACGCTTATACACCAATCGAGCTCACAATGGAATTCATGTCTCGGGTTGTTGGAGTTGTGGCGCTACCACCACCGTCGTATTGTTGAAGATGCCTTCTATGATGTAAATCGTTAGTATGCGGCTTTGGAGGGCGTGACCTAGAAACCCGCAAGTTCAAGATTAACTTAGGTTGTGCTACAAGTAACATTATCTTCGATTCACATGAATATCAATATGAGAATATCAATAGTACTATTCAACCAAGACACAATATGAAAATATCAATATGACAGGTCAAGCTAAACAAGAAAAGATCATATATGTAAGAACTAGACGTACGAGCTAGTCAAGATATGCTGCAATAATCATATGAACATCAATCTCATATTCAATGAAGCATCAAAGTAATACTCTATAGTATTAACATAAGGCTAAGATTACAACTAAAATTATTTCATTCAACTTCCAAAGACCCCAATTGCATCACTGAGTATTCAAAGGATAACAAACAGTGAAAATAGTTCAAAGAAGCAATTAAGAGTATTGGTAGTCATTTTAAGAGTTCAATATACAAAGTACAAATATAAGGACCTTGACATGCTTTCCATCATCAGCAAAGGAAAGAGAAAGCTCTCTTACAAGCTCCATGAGGGTTCCTATGCGATAAACATCCTGAAGATAAAAACGATTCGGTTGACAGTTGACACCAGCACAAAATTTACATAAGCATATGTACTCTTACCATTTCTGGATTAAGCTCAGGAATGTTGATATCTATCTGCATGACTAGGAATACACAAGAACCTGGTTTAGCAAATCTGAGTATGTCGGAACAACAGCTTCAGAATTGTGTTTGTAAGTCTCAAGACGTAATTTAACCTGCAGAAGAAAGAAAAATCTTAGGGTTTAGAATGTAAAAGCATGGAAAAATATGCCAGCATTACACAATTACATCATAAAAGAAGGGGATTTAAACTATAGATGTACGGTAAGTAAAATGGGATGGTTTGAGTCCTTACACAAAAATGTCCATGCTATACAAATTACTATCTTGTATAGTTCCAAGATGTGGGTCCATGCTATGCACCGACCAAACTATTCTACATAATTATTCCAGATTTGGGTCCAAGCTGGTGATTAACAAAACATAGAGGACTGTGTACAGATCAATTTCTCAAATGCAGCCCCAAGATCTCAAGCTAGCATCTTACATTGAATAAGATAAATACTTCTTCAGATCTTGTGGAATATGACAAAACAAGCACAAAATTACTTAAGTGGACAACAACATAACCTTCTCAAATGTATCGTCAGAGCGTGTAATGAGCCTGGCAGTAATTTCCTCATTCTCTGGGAGGGAGTTTTTTACATGGTAAATTTTGCCAGTAACAGGATCTAGCCTTCTTCCAACACATCTGTCGATTAGAACGTCATCAGGAACCTGAATTTAATAACAAAATTGAAATGAACGAGGTCAAAGGCATCTGTGGTACACAATGTTAGGTAAGAGCAGGAGAACCAAAAATGTACGGTATTATTTGCTTCCAAGATCCAAACACTGTAGTTACACAAAAAAAGAAGAATTGTGAGCATGAGGCAACCTTATATACATATTCAACACTCAGCACTGACTCACAGAATGTATAACTGAAGTTTTAGATTGCTGGCATTTTAAATGTCATAGAGGCATGCACACTTGTATAACAGAAGCAAAAAAGTATAGAAAGACACGGAAATGCACAAAAACATGAGATGAGGTCCTGCAAGATAACTTAGTAAAGCATGAATCTTATTTGCAAATTGTGACCAGGGCCCAAATAATCAATTTGCTGGCATAAATGTTGCAAAATTGTAAATAAGGTCTTATTATTAATTCCATTTTCAATCACTGACTTCATTACTGCCACAGCCAATGTAATCTGACATAACGAAGCTCATAATGGTAAAGAATGTCAAAAGGAAATATTCAGAGTTGAAACATCCTTTCTGACTGGACCTTTTGATCTATTAGAACAGAAGAATAATAGATATGCCTATTGAAAATTTGATATAAGCATGACCAGCAAGGTGGGAATGCAATCCAAAACATCAAGATGTTATAGAAAAAAAATTAAAAAAATTGAAACATGTGTCAACAGATAATCAATGCCACCAAATGGTTAACAGTGACTTACTTCCAGTACAATGAATATATCTGGTCTTATTTTCATACTTTCAAGACTTTGTGCTTGAGCATAACTCCTTGGGTAACCATCAAGAAGCCACCCTCTTTCCTGTACATCCGGTTGTGATAGTCGTGATACCACCATCTATTTGAAATAGCAACCAATTAGATAGTTCATAGATTCTACCAACTACAAGGATCATACCTCACAATCAAGCCACATACATCTGTCACAACTTGATCCGGGACAAGTATGCCATTGTCCATATATTCTTTTGCTTTCTTGCCTATTTCTGTGCCAGAAGATACTTCAGCTCGTAGAAGATCCCCAGTAGATATGTAAACTAAACCATACTAAAACAAAAGCAAAAAAGATTTGTGTTGAATCAATACCATGTCAATAGTTTCAGGAGGCTTCATTTGGTAAACCAAGACTCCTTGTTCATCTCTATCGCGTAAAAAATTTTATTGGCATTAACACCAACTCAGTTTACAACTGCTTCATGTGAAATCGAGATCGCAGAAAAAATCCGAGCGTGGCGGGCCGGCGGGCGGCGGCAGCGGGCGAGAGGGCGGCCGGCCGGGCGCGGGCGAGGCGAGCAGAAGCGGCGGCGGTCGAGGCGCAGTGGCCGACCGGGCGGGGCGGCGCGGCGGGCGGAGGCGGGCGGGGCAGGCGGGCGGCGCCGGCCGGGCGGAGTCTCGGCGGCGGAGCGGGCAGGGGCGCCGGCTGAGGGCGGCTGGGCGGTGGCTCGCGGCCGAGTGGGACGGCGCGCAGGGGCGGGCGGGCGCAGAAGCGGGCGGGCGGGCGGGCCGACGGCGGGGGGGGCGGCGGGCGCGGGCGGCGCGGCGGCGGCGAGCGGCGGCGCTGGCGCGGGCGGCGCGCGTGGCGTGGGAAGGCAGGCGTCGCGCGCTCTGCGGGCTCGAGGGTTTTTTTGCCCGGTTAATTTCGTGGGGATGACTGGGCCCACGAATTTAAAAGTTTAAATTCGTAGGTAGTTTCTAGCCCACGAATTTAAATGTTTAAATTCGTGGGTAACTTCTAGCCCACGAATTTAAACATTAAATTTGTGGGTGTTATTTTAGCCCATGAATTTAAATAAATAAATTCGTGGGTTTCATTTTGTCTCACGAATTTAAATAAAAACGTGGGTTTTATACAAACCGACGAATTTAAATAAATAAATTCGTGGGTTTTTTTGGGCCCACGAATTTAAAAAACCTACGAATTTTTCTCTGTTTCTTGTAGTGAGAGACCATCATTGCCAGGATCGGAACGACAACGACGATCGTCGAGTCATGGACTCGCCGCGTCGAATGCTACCCCGACGCATTGATGACAATCGCTGAGCTAGAGGCTCGCCACGCCGGACTCCCCCTCATCATGACGACAGATCCATCGACGGAATCCGAGCGTTCACTCCTCGGTTACACCGAGTAGTATAGCCCAAAGGTTTCAACCCCAAGGGCATCATAAATTTTGACAAGGAGCAAGATCCGGAAGCTTGGCTGCAGGTCTATGCCTTGGCGGTTAAAGCGGTTGGAGGCAATCAAAATGTGATGGCAAATTATCTGCCAGTCAACCTCACCCCTTCGACTCAAGCATGGCTCATAGGACTTCCAGCGAACTCGGTGGACTCCTGGAGCGATCTTTGCGATCAATTTATCGCTAACTTTCAGGAAACCTATGAGAGGCCTGGCACCCCATGGGATCTATATCAGCTTCACCAGAAGAAGGACGAAACGCTGAGGGATTTCATCCGACGTTTCATGCAGAAGAAAAACACCAGCAGGGATGTATCTGATGCAGTGGTGGTGGTAGCCTTTTAGAAAGGGGTAAGTGACCCTGATCTAATCAAGAAAATGTCCGGGAAACCACCGGCCTCTGTAAAGGAGATGTTTGCATTGGCCGACCACTACGCCATGGCCTCAGACGCCCTGGCCAAGCGCCAAGAAGATCACCCGCAACAAAAGAGCAGAGGCGACAAGGCCGAGTCCTCAAAGCCCAAAGATAAAAAACGGAAAAGCGAGGAGCTAGTTGCGGTAGCAGAATGCAGCCAGCCTCGAGCCACACGAAGGGAGGCGCCAGATTACAGTACCATCATGGATGCGATCTATCCTTTCCACCCTAAGGGAAAGCATGCCGCCAAAGACTGCTTCACCCTGAAGCATTTTGCGCGTGAGAGCAACAAACAACCGGCTCCGGCGAAGGATGAGGCTGCCAAGAAAAAAGACCTTCCCGGTGAGGATGATTACCAAGAGCCCGAGCACGAGCTGAACTACATATACGGGGGCTCCACCGGATACAAGTCCAAGCGGAAGCAAAAGTTTACCGCTCGGGAGATCAATACGGTGGAACCAGCAACCCCCAGTATCTAAAGTGGTCTGAGGTCCCAATCACCTTCGATCGCTCAGATCACCGCAATCGAGTTTACATCCGGGTAAGTTTCCTCTAGTGCTCGACCCTGTCATTCACAATGTAAAGCTCAAGAAAGTATTGATTGATGGAGGGAGTGGACTCAACGTCTTGTTCGCCAAAACCTTCGACGACATGAACATCCCTCGCTCCGAGCTAAGGCCGAGCTCACAGCCGTTCCACGGGGTGATCCCTGGGGCGTCTTCGTTTCCACTCGGGCAGATCGCTTTGCCTGTCACCTTCGGTACCAAAGACAACTATCGGACCGAGTATATAAATTTCGAGGTAGCGGATTTCGAGACAGAGTATCACGCTATCTTGGGAAGACCCAGTCTAGCTCGATTCATGGCCATCCCGCACTACACCTATTTGATGATGAAGAAGCCGGGATCAAAAAGCGTCATCACGGTTCGCAGCGACATCAAGCGATCTCTGGAATGAGATCAAGAGAACTGTGAACTTGTTGAGCTGCAGGAGGCAACCGCCGAGGGGAAGAATGTCCAGGCAGAGGCTGCCACGTTGCACGAAGAAGCCGACATCCCATCCAAGAAGCAGGCCACGTCAGGGATAAAGTCCGACGAAGGAACCAAGAGAATTATTCTCGACTTGTTCGACCCGTCCAAAATGACTCTGATCGGGATAGGGCTCGAGGATAAATAGGAAGGCGTGCTCGTCACCTTCCTCTAGGCTAACAAAGACATCTTTGCCTGGAAACCATTCGACATGCCGGGTGTTCCTAGGGAGGTGATCGAGCATTCCTTACACGTCGATGAAAAGGCAAAGCCTATCAAGCAAAGACTCCGGCGGTTCCCTCCAGATAATCGGATCGCCATTAAGCAGGAGATCACCAAGCTATTAGCTGTAGGTTTTATCAAAGAAGTGTATCATCCCGATTGGTTAGCAAACCCTGTACTAGTTCAAAAGAAGAATAAAACTTGGCGGATGTGCGTTGATTATACTAATCTCAACAAGGCATGTCCGAAGGATCCCTTCGGGCTACCTCGAATTGATCAGGTGGTTGACTCAACCGCCGGGTACGAGATCCTGAGTTTCCTCGATGCCTACTCAGGGTACCACCAGATTCGCCTAAAGGCGGAAGATCATATCAAGACTTCATTCATCACGCCCTTTGGGGCCTTTTGCTACACCACGATGGCATTCGGGTTGAAAAACGCTGGTGCAACATATCAGCGCGTAATACAGCGGTGTTTTCACGCCCAACTCGGACGCAACGTGGAGGCATATGTGGACGATGTCGTGGTAAAGACTTGGGAAAAGAAGGACCTTATCGCCGACCTAACCAAGATGTTCGAGAGTCTAAGGACTTTCAACATGAAGCTTAATCCTGAGAAGTGTGTTTTCGGAGTATCTTCGGGAAAACTGCTCGGGTTTGTCGTATCCCAACGAGGCATTGAGACCAACCCAGAAAAGATCAGGGCCATAGCAAATATGGAGCCGCCGACATGCCAAAAGGATGTCCAGAAGCTTATAGGATGCATGGGCGTACTCAACAGGTTTATTTCCCGACTGGGTATGTGAGGTATGCCATTCTTTAAACTCCTCAAGAAGCAGGACAAGTTTCAATGGACGCCTAAGGCACAGCAAGCGTTTGAAGATTTGAAGACCTTTTTAATGACGCCCCCAGTCTTGGTTTCACCGATGCCAGAAGAACCTCTGTTACTTTACATCACGACAACGACTCACGTAGTCAGCACTGCAATTATCATAGAAAGGGAGGAGCCGGGCCACGTGCAGAAGATCCAACACCCGGTCTATTTCGTCAGCGAGGTCCTGAGTGAATCTAAGGTGCGGTATCCACAAGTGCAAAAATTATTATACGCCGTACTTCTTACATCTCGCAAACTCAAGCACTACTTCCAAGATCATACTGTTTCGGTGGTCACCTCTTTCCCGATAGGAGATATACTTCACAACCAGGAGGCCACTGGGAGAATTGCAAAGTGGGCGGTCGAGCTTGGAGCTTTTGATATCCTATTCAAGCCTCACACAGCCATCAAGTCTCAAGCGCTCGCCGATTTTACTGCTGAGTGGACAGAACTTCAAAACCTGGCGGTCATTAAGAAACTCGAGTATTGGATGATGTACTTCGATGGTTCCCTCATGCTCAGTGGTGCGGGGGCTAGGATAGTGCTCATATCACCAAGTGGGGAGCGGTTGAGGTACGTTCTTCAGATACTTTTTCTTGCGTCGAACAACACCGCTGAGTACGAGGCACTCATCCATGGACTCCGTATCGCCATATCACTTGGTATCAGACGTCTGATGGTTTGTGGAGATTCAATGCTCGTGGTCAATTAGGTGCAGAAAGATTGGTCCTGCATCGAAGACAACATGGCTGCCTATTGCCAGGAGGTACGCAAGCTAGAAGGCAATTTTGACGGTTTGGAACTTGTTCATGTGCTCCGTCAGGACAATGAAGCGGTCGATAAGCTAGTAAAAATGGGATTCGGCCGGACCACAGTGCCCGTAGGAGTATTCGTTGAAGAAATTCATAAGCCCTCAATAAGCACTCGGTCAAAGTCGAACACCCCGATGGAGAGGAACGTAGAAGTAGAAGTCCTGATCATTACCCCTGATTGGACAGCTCCGTATCTGGACTATTTGATGAAGGACGAGCTACCTGAAGACCGCATGCAGGTCGAGCGAATAATGCGCCGAAGCACGAGCTATGTGGTGATCAGAGAGAACTCTATCGCAAGAGCTCCACTGTCGTACTACGATGGTCCATATTAGAACAAGAAGGGAGAGATCTTCTCAGGGAAATCCACTCGGGAGTTTGTGGGAATCACGCGGCGTCATCAACACTAGTCGGCAAGGCTTATCGTCAGGGATTTTTTTGGCCGATTGCTATCACTGATGCAGAGGACATCGTCCGGACATACGAAGGAAGTCAGTTCTTTGCGCAACAAGTGAACAAACCAGCACAGGAACTGCAGACCATCCCAATCACCTGGCCGTTTGCGGTCTAGGGGCTCAACATGGTGGGACCTTTGAAGAAGGCTCAAGGTGGTTATACTCAGCTCTTCGTAGCCGTCGATAAATTCACCAAATGGATTGAGGCCAAGCCAGTCGCCACAATCACAGCCGCAAAAGCTAAAGTGTTCTTCCATGAAATCGTGGTTAGGTTCGGCGTACCAAACCGAATCATCACAGATAACGGAACCCAATTCAGAGGTGGCATATTTCAAGACTGGTGCGGTGAACTCAGCGTAAAAATTTGCTTCGCATCAGTAGCACACCCCCGAAGTAATGGGCAGGTCGAGCGAGCCAATGGCATGGTATTACAAGTCCTAAAGGCAAGGATTTTCGATCATCTCAAACCATATGCCACTCGGTGGGTCAAAGAATTGCCTTCGGTACTCTGGGGACTGCGAACCACCCCCAGCAGAGCAACCGGGCAGTCACCTTTCTTCCTGGTGTATGGCTCAGAGGCGGTCCTCCCCACCGAGTTAGAATTCAGATCCCCGCGGGTTCAGAGCTACAAAGAAGTCACTTCGGAAGAAAGCCGGCTAGAAGACCTCGACCGACTGGAAGAAGCCAGGGACGTCGCAACAATTCAGTCGGCAAGATACCTTCAGGACTTACGTCGCTATCACGATCGCAATGTAAGGAGCCACGCGTTCTACAAAGGAGATCTGGCCCTTAGAAAGAATCAGAAATACGAGCATAAGCTCTCCCCAAGCTAGGAAGGCCCTTACATCATTGATGAGGTGATACGTCCCGGGGCCTATAAGCTCAAGCGTGAAGACCGCACAATTGTCAACAACACCTGGAACATAGAGCATCTACGTCGTTTTTTCACTTAAACTTTGTAATTCGATTGTTTCTTTATGAATAAATGTTTGCTCTTAAAGTTGTTCTCGTATAATCTTCTCGAAAATTATGCGTCTAAGTGCTTTGCTCCTACAAATTTTAAGACTCTGAGACATGCGTCATGAACCATGCCTCAGAGCCTGGGGGTTGAACTAGTCGGACATGATATCTAAGATGTCAAAACCACTCGGATGGACTCATCAAGCATAATAGCATATTTAAAGAAGACTTGGAAGATCAAGGAAATGCTTTTATATATTTGATTCATAGGTCCAAAGTTTCCGCTACAGCTGAAGAAGCATCCTTGACTTCATCCCAGAGTTCGGCGGCCCGGTCATCATCCACATTGCAGGCATAGCCATCCTTAATAGCTTCAAGATCCACTCGGGGATAGAGCGACTTGGTGATCACCAGAGCCTGGCTAGCACCATTGATCGCCGTTTCCTTCAAGAGTCTCTTAAGCTCCTTGGGGGCTTGCTCCAACTGGGAGATAACATGGTCCCTGCTGAGCGGCCTCTCGCCTCCGGGAAGAAGCAACCTCAGCAACGGCTCAGAGGCCTCACGAAGCTTGGGGCAAGACGTTTCGTGGGCCTCAACCTTCTCGTTATAAACGACGTATTGCGCCCGCGTCTTGAACTTGTAGTCTGCAAGCAAAACTGATTATCAAGAAGTCCAAGAAGGCAACAAAGACAAGGGAAGGCCAAGCTGCTAAGCGTACCTTCTAACTCCTTCTCTGACTTCAATTTGGAGGCCTCCGAGACCTTGAGTTTCTCATGAAGCTTCGCAACAGCGGAATCCCGAGCTGACACGGAGATAAGGAAATCAAAAGACCGGATGATTGAACAAGAGCACAGGGTGGTCTAGGAAATATTTACCTCAAAGGGAGCCAACGACGTCTTGCTTCTCCTACCGCAGGGTTTTCTGCTCTTCCCGCAACGCCTGGACCTCTGACTGAAGAACTCGAAGCTCTGCTGCATGTCCAGCCTTGATCTGCTCCAGTTCGGCCAGATATTCCTCGCGCGTCCTGACCTCCGGGAGCATTTTTTGGAGGTATTGGATTTTTACGTAACGCGTTCTCCCAATTTACGAACGGCCACAGGAAAGGTGAGAACATGCTAACCAGCACAAGCAAGAAGGTGATAAAAGTAGTAAAAGTATTACCCAGGCCAGGCGAGCGCAAGTGGCGGCATGACTGAAAAAGTCATTTCTTTCCTTCTCGTCCTCCGAGTCATCCAGGGACTTCAAGCCGTCTTCCTCATCAACCCATGCGGTTTGCATTATGAGTTGGGCGCGAGCAGGAGTCGACGGAACCCGGGGAATCTCTTCTACCTCGGGGGATGGATGGCGGACAGGCTCTTGAGCAGCAGGACCCGATGCTGAGGTACGGGGTGTAGATGAAAGCGGCTGCGGCTCAGTGGGTGCCCCGGTGTCTCCAGGCGAGGCAGTTTGTGGGGCCCCTCAATCGGGTCAGGTATGTCCTGGGGCTCAAGCCCCTCAGAGGCCCCGGATGGTGTCTTAACAGGAACGTCATAAGAAGGATTCCTATAAGAAGAACGATCAGTAAATGAGCCAGTAAAATGAGTCGAATAAGAGTCGATGGGGCATCAAACCTGTCGAACTTCTTTATTTTCATTGGGGGCTTCTTTCGGGTGGCAGAGCCACTCCCGGAGGGACCACTCGGGGCGCTACAGATTGGAACCCTGGGCTCCTCCTGACTGCCCGAGTCTCTCAGAATTGGACTTGGCTGTACCACGGGCTCGTGGGGAAGGGGAGCCGAAGGCACTGGGGCTCGTGCTGGCGGTTCCTAAATTTTGGGACCACCAGTCGGGCGCCGGGGCTTCGCAGGGTCCTTGACAACCGCTTTCTTCCCCTTCTTGGCGGTGGGGTCTCCGGCCGGGGAGCTCACAGGTCGTTTAAAGGGAGCGCACTTATGAACGGGCATCTCCGGGAGAGGCGCGTCACTGAAAAAAGCCAATCGATCCTGGAAAGGAGTGTTAAAACAGTTAAGAGTCATTCAGAGACGAATGTGGAAATCTATCAGCTAAGCTTTCTCACCTCAGGAGGAGGATTTGATGCAATGAAGGACTTCGGGCACTTGGCAGTGGACATCTCTACGCTCGGGATGAAAAAGTCACCTACCCGAGCATATACATGCTCCTTCGACACTGCTTCGGGCAGTTCCCGGGTCGGATCATCCTTTCCTTCAAATGCGTATCCCAGATGGACTCGCTTCTTCAGAGGTTGAATCCGACGAGCAACAAAATGAAGGGCCAGACCAACTCCTGTGAGACAATCTTCCTTTAATTTATCAATCAGCGACAAAAGATCATGCACCTGGTCCATGTCGGCAGCATTGGGAGCAGATACCCAGGAAAGGGACACCTTAGGCCAGCGCCTGGCAAAAGAGGGGAGAGCAGGATCAGGATTGGCACAGTAGAACCACTCCTGGTGCCAGCCTTTATTGAAAGTTTTGAAGGGAATAGCAAAGTAGTTTTTCTTTAACCCCTCCCGTAGCTAAAATCCAGCTCCCCCAATTACCTTGGGGTCGCTCTTTGAGGGATAAGGTTTTCAAGTTCACCAATTCAATGCCATAGAAGAAGAGAAGATCGCGAAGAAAGGTGCAGGCAGAAAGGCCCAACCCGCGTTGGAAAAAAGATTCAAAAACCACAACTTCTTCGAAACAAGGAGTAGGGATGGATTCACCTGCGGCCGGTCATGCGGAGATCAAAGTCAGGGCTGGAAGAACCCCGTCATCCACCATGGATTGCAATCGCTATTCCGTCGTCACCGAGGTGGTCCAATCTTGAGGCAAAGGCTGCGAGGAGGTATCCTTGGAAGATTGAGAAGACATTTTTGGAGGAAAAGATCAACGACGGCGCAAAGATGCAAGCGCAACAGCAGTTAACCCTAGCGGCGGAGAAGTCGGAGAGACAAGGAAGCGGAAGAGGCAGGGGTGCACGGTGGAGGAATGAACCATCGGACAATGCACGGCTTAGTCTTTAAAGGGGGGAAATTAGGTTTTCGCCGATTCGGCGGGAAAAAGATTGCAGAACACCTAACCCTGCTCTATGCTTCGTAACGATTTGCTAGCCCGGCGTCCAGACATACATAGGCAGTCGTGGTTTGACCAAGTCATATTTGGGACACGTTTTCTCCCTACGATGGGATGTTTAACCACTTATCGAATTAAGCGAGACGTGGATGTCCTCTAGTTTGGATTAAAAATATCTTCTTGTGATATGCCCCATGTTGGGTCGCTAGGTGGTTACCGCATGACGGAATCATATATCACGGGTCGAGCCTGATAAGGCACGGTTCCAATGGTATGCCCCGGGATGGGTCAATGAGCTGTGCATCGTAATAAACGAGTACGGATACTGTTCAGATAGACCTTGATATGTCCCAAGACGGACCAGAGCTATATCCTACAGCAGTCAGATATGGGTATCACACGGCCAAGAGCCATGTAATCCTGATACGCTCCAAGTCGAGCCTATGCTATATCCTACAGCAGTCGGATATGGGTATCAATCGGCGAAGAGCCACGTATCCTGATACGCTCCAAGTCGGGCCTAAGCTATATCCTACGACAGTCGGATATAGGTATCACTCGGCCAAGAGCCGCGCAAATCCTAATATTTCCTAGGATGGACCTAAATTATATCCTACGACGATTGGATACGAATATCTCCCGACCAAAGAGCCATGCAAGCTTCGATATACCCTGTCGGGACCCGGATTTGCAAATCCGAAACCCTCTGTGTATACTGCACTAGTCCAGGATCACGCTAGTGCACACAGTGGAAACATAGATGAAATACCATTCCATACAACGAATTAACTAGGAAGAAGCAATGTATTATTAAATAAAGCAAACGACCTTATGGTCAATGTTTACACCATTATGCCTTAAGGGCTTAAGAAACAAATACTATTGCAGCGGAAAAGATAACTTGAACCATTCGACATACCACAGGCAATCGTCTGGGGAACGCCTTCCTAATCCACGTAGTCTTCATAGAATTCCTCCTCATGATATTCATTATCTCCTTCAAAGAATCGATCAACAAGGGCATAAAGCCGTGAGTACAAAGGTACTCAGCAAGCCATAGGGAATTGATGCAATATATTTATGCACGGCTTGACAAGGATGGCTATATAGTTCATTTGAAGAAAGCAATACTTGATTTGAAATACAATAAATAGATTGAAAGCATATTTATGAAAACATAAATAAATAATCTGGTAGATCAAAGATAGACAACAAAACAACAAGTGAACTCCCCGCTCACATCCCAACAATACCACATTCCACAATTCATGAAAACACTTTATACCCGTGTGAAATTCCGGGCTTTGTCCATGATCATGACGCGCTACTCGAATAGTTTTACACTGCAGAGGTTGTACAACTTTACTCACAAGACATGAACATCTCTTTGTGCAATCGATCTTAACACACTTCCTTTGGTGTGTCGCGAGATATCATGACAAAGCCTTTATAATGCACTTGCCTAAACTCGACGCTTCGCTAAGGTTTCGCCCTTTAGGGCCCCTCTTGCGCCTTTGCGAATCTACCCGCCCATCCGGAACCCACACCACCAACTGGTAGTACTCAAGGCTAGACATTACAAATTAATCACTAGGTCTGTCCCATTCCAGACATGTGGTAGTACGGTTAGGCCCAGTTCAATGGCGCACAAGATTAAGTCCTTAAGTTGTCTCAGGCAAGACATCCATATCCCAATATGCTAGAAAGCACCCCTTTACTTCACGATCACTTGCCCGAGGGAAAACAATTGCTCAACCAAGACCAATGGCAAACCCCGCCATGGTACAACAAATTTTACAACAAATGGCTAACGGCCACGATTCAATATCTCATTAAGTCAAGATTAACATTATTCAACATGTGACATGAATCCCAACGTATATGTAAGCATGTCTAAGCATAGCTACGATAACCCAATGTTGGTATAATGATTATGTCCAACTAGTAATGTCCCAACCTAGGTTTAACAATGGATACATGGCATACAACCAATCAAGGTGGCATAATATCAACTAGGTATACATCTACTCCCATTAAATAAACATTGATACGTAAATAGCATGCAAGTGTATAAAATAAATTACTTTGCCAACATAGGATCAATATGATCAAAGGTTACGACTTGCCTTGCTGATCTAGTGCTGAATCTTGGTCTTCGAAGTCTTCGTTCGCTCCCTCGGAATAAGCGTCTACCGGAAAAGAAGCAACGAAACCAAATAAATACAAAACAGAGACACAAACCAGCTGAAAACTGAAAATAAATGGCTATGGAAGATAGATCTTGATTTTAGAAAAATTTAGAAACTTGAATCGCCTCAATCGAAGTTCGTATGAGCGAGAACGGGCCTCCGAAAGATTAAATTCAGAGAAAATACAAAAAATCAGAAAATCAGAATTTCTGGATTTATTTTTGTACTGGAAAAGGATTTATTGCACAATCGCTGACGTCAGTCGGCTCACGGTGGACTCGGTCCACGGTGCGGCTCGGTTCACCGTGCACCCGGTGCACGGCTGACGTCGGCGCTTGCGTCGGCTTTAGGGCTGACGTGGCTGGCGCTGACGCGGCGAACACGCGAGCGGCTGACGTGGCGCACACGCGTCGCTCATTGGTGGCACGGCCCGATCAGGCGGCCAAGGGCGAGGCTGCAGCAGCGGGGACGTGGCCACATCTGGGACGCAGGTGCAAGATCGGACGGCCACGATCGCGCGAAATCAGACGACGGCAAGCGACGGCACGAGGTTTATCGGAGACGAAGAAGAAGACAAGGCCCGTGGCGAAAACGCGATTGAACGGCCACGGCTCGGAGCAGATCGGAAAAAGGGGGTCGCGGCCGACTCGAGGATGCAATCGGGGACGGCGGAGACCAACCGGAGGCGAAGAAAAAGCGGTGGAATAGCTCGGGCAAGGCGAGGAACTCCGGCGAGCGCAAGCGAAGCGACGACGGGGTCTCCGGTGGTGAGAGGTGGGGCAAAAGGGGCGGCGCAGAGAGGCGATCCTCGGGAGGCGCACGACGCTTTAAATAGCAGCCTCGGAGGCCGTGTCCGACACGGACTCCAAGGCGTCGGCGCGCGAGGATCTCGAGCGGCGGCGGCGGTTAGGGTTTGCGCGTGGCGACGTGGTCGCGATCGCAGCCGCCCACGCGCGCAGATCCGACGGCGGTGGTGGCCTTGCCGGCCGGGCTAACCGGGCCGTGCGGCGCGGCGAGGAGCGGCGGCGGCGCGGGCTGGGCCAAGGCGGCGCGGAACAAGAATGGGTCGAGGAAGATTCGGCCCGAAAGGGTTTTTGAAAATAGAATCATTTTTCCGATTTAAGAAAAATCCAGAAATTCGAATAAAATCAAATAAATTCAAATAAATTCAGAAAAATCCCCAAAAATACAGAAAAATTCCTTGGAGCACAAGGAACCCAACTAAAACTGAAATTCATTAGTTTGATGAATGGTTTAGCCAAATTAAATCCTTTAATTTTTGGAAAATTCAAATTAAGCTGGAATTAATTCAAAGAAATGCAAATGGTTCATCTTTGATTTCTAACATTCCAAAACTTCAATTTTTGGGATGTTACATACCCCTAGCTGGGTCTAAGCTATGACAAATGACAATCATGGTAAAACTTGGAAAAGGTATTTCTTTATTATATATAAAGTTCCCCAGGCATTATGCCTGGGAAAATATTACATTTACAGGGGTCCTAAACTTCTCTGTGGCGCACGCGTCCGAGCGCCTCCACGAGAGCTTCCCTAGCCCTATAAAGGGCAGGGAAAATCTCAAGGAAGGTGTCGACGGCGACGTGGTCGAGGGCGACGGCTTTGTCTTCCGCCCATTCCGCCATGGCAAGCTCGAAGGATTCCCACTCCTCGGCGAATTCAGGGTCCTGGCAGTCCATGAAGATCCCTCGAGAGAAGGTAGAGCTCGGAGCAGGAAGATGGAGAACTAAGCGTGAGGGAATAAATTCCAGTAGCATTGGTTCGCCTTTATAGCTGATATGATAAGGTTGAAGTAAATGCGAGGATGTAAAGACATCAGAAGCCGAGGAGACATGGAGTTAAGATGGTCAAGAAGTCAAAGAGGTTTTTGGAAGATGAATTAACACAAGAGGTCAAAGCAAACTTCGAAGACTGTCCGGGGTTATATTCGAGTCCTTCATAATCCCCTTGCTGCAGAAAGAAGCATTCAAATCAAAGAAGAAACCAGTCAGAGGTTTATGCTAGAAGCTGAAAACGCGGATCCAAGTTGAGTCCCAGATAAAGATATAGCAACCGGATCATGAATCACTCGGGGGCTACTGTGGAATATAAGAACCCAGGTGTCTTCATAACTAGCCCAGAAGTGCCTAAGGGAGATACAGGGCCGAGAGGAAGGCCGAGAGGATGAGCTTCACGCCAAGTCTTACTGCCGTGAAGAAGGATATCATCCTAGAGATAGTTGAACATATATTTAGATATAAGAGATACGGTTGTAATCCGAGTTTTTAGCAGGGTAAATAAAGATGTAAACTCTATCCTGTAACAGATTAGTATCCAACAACCGATCGGAATCCCTTAACCGATCGGGACTCTGTAAACCGCCCCACCCCCACTATATAAGGGAGAGGGCGGGCAACAACAAGGCACATCGCATCATCGAGCACAAGAGCAATCTAGATCCAAGAGATCCACATAATCCCAGCACACAGGACTAGGGTATTACCTCCACCGTCGAGGGCCTGAACCTGTCTAAACCTTTGTCTTGTGTGACCTTCGAGTTTGAGATCTAGCGCCTGCCCCATAAATTCATTGCCGACTACAAAAGTCGACAAAGATCATTAATACTTTTTTCTGAATAATTAAAAGATAGCAGAAGGCTTAATTTAAAATTCCAAAATGAATTAAATAAAATCTCAGAAATTCAATAAAAAAGAAAAATCATATTAAATCCAATAAGCAAAATTTGGGATGTTACAGGTTGTGGAGTCACACAAACGCAAATGGATGACACAGAAGTCTACAAATATTGGTTCTTTCAAGCTCTATACTAGGCAACCTTCCAATGTTCGTCCTCCTGCTCCATCACATCAACAAAGGCGCCATGGTCAAGCCCCTCGACCTCAAGTTCCTCGTCAACAACCACCTGTTCGCCCATCCAGCAACACTAGTGGATGGTCTTCGGGTATGCAGAACCCAGCGGCCATTGTAACATGCTTCAATTGCAATGAAAGTGGGCACTACGCCAACAATTGCCCCAAGAGAGGTTCAGCTCCACCTCGTCCGCAGCCTCAGGGAGCACAACAATGACCCCTAGGTCGTCCACAAGGATCTAGATGCCCGCATTCCTTTAAAATAGTTCCTATTTTTGCACAAGGACCTACTCACGGTCGTTTGCATCATGTGTCCACTAAGGAAGCAATTGATGCACCTGACGTGGTATTAGGTATGTTCCTTGTTCACTAAGTACCTACTTTAGTATTGTTTGATTCTGGAGCTTCACATTCTTTTATTTCCAAGAAATTTGCCGAACGAAAAGAAATTCCAATTGATCTTTTACCAACCAACATGATAATCTATTCTCCTGGGGCCAAAATCAAAACCATTAGCCTATGTCCAAAATTCAGCATTGAAATAAATGGAGTATTATTTTATGTTGATCTCGTTGTTAGAGAAACTCTAGGCTTAGATATAATTCATGGCATGGATTGGTTATCCCAGCACAAAGGATGCATAGATTGCGCTAATCGATCCATATCTTTATTAAGCCCAGATGGAACCCTAGTTAAGTTCTCATATATTCAAGATACTCCAACTTATCGGCCATTCCTTTGCTCCGCCACAGTAAAAGAACTCA
Source organism: Otatea glauca (assembly GCA_036346275.1). Taxonomy (NCBI): domain Eukaryota; kingdom Viridiplantae; phylum Streptophyta; class Magnoliopsida; order Poales; family Poaceae; genus Otatea; species Otatea glauca. The sequence continues at coordinate 36,452,043 of CM070723.1, read as the reverse complement.
ATCAAGTTTAGTTGTGAATATCCTGATGTTTTCCAAGAAGAATTACCAGGATTACCACCAGATCGAGACATGGAATTCGTCATCGATCTTGTGCCTAGAATATCACCAATCTCCAAATGCCCATATCGAATGTCCCCAAGTGAGTTGGTCGAACTCAAGAAACAACTTGAAGAACAGTTTAACAAAGGATTCATTCACCATAGTTCATCTACTTCGGGAAGTCTTGTTCTGTTCATCAGTAAAAAGGATGGTAGCCTACGCATGTGCGTGGATTATCGTGCTTTGAATGATGTCACCATAAAAAAAATACCCACTTCCTCGCATTGATGATCTATTTGATCACTTGAATGGTGTCCAATTCTTTTCAAAAATCGACTTAAGATATGCGTACTACCAATTGAAAATCAAGTCCAGTGACATTCCAAAGACTACTTTCACCACTCGGTATGGTTTATATGAGTATGTCGTGATGTCCTTTGGACTCACCAATGCTCCTACAAGCTTTATGTGCGTTATGAATAAAGTATTTATAGAGTATTTGGATAAGTTCGTTGTCCTTTTCATCGACGATATTCTCATTTATTCCAAGACTAAAGAGGAACGTGCGCAACATCTACACATGGTACTTGAAAAACTCTGAGAACACAAACACTTTGCCAATTTCGAGAAATGTGAATTATGGCTGAAAGAAGTCGCATTACTCGGGCATATTCTCTCAGAAGGTGGAATCACAGTTGATCCAAGCTATTCAAGTCTGGGAACAACCCAAGCCTGTTCCTCAAATCCAAAGTTTTCTCGGTTTAGCGGGATATTATCGCTGCTTTATCGAAAACATTTCTAAAATCGCTAGACCTATGACTCTGCTTCTAAAGAAAGAAAATAAATTTGAATGGATGCATGAATGTGAAACAAGCTTTTAGGAACTGAAAAAGCAGTTGACCACAGCACCTGTGCTTATGTTACCTGATGTTCATAAAAGCTTCGATGTCTATTGTGATGCATCACGACACGGTCTTAGTTGTATGTTGATGCAAGAAGCAAGGGCCGTACGTAGCTTATGCTTCCCGACAACTACAACCCCTTGAGCTAAATTATCATACTCATGGTCTAGAACTAGCAACCATAGCGCATGCTCTTAAAACCTGGCGTCATTACCTCATTGGTAATTGATGCAATATATACACTGACCATAAGAGCTTGAAATATTTCTTTACTCAGCCAGACCTAAATCTAAGGCAAAGAAGATGGCTGGAGCTAATCAAAGGCAATGAGCTTAGCCTCCATTACCACCCTGGTAAAGCTAATGTCGTAGCCGATGCTCTTAGCCGCAAACTTCATTGCATCTTTGTTGCAGCTCACATTGATCAATCTGAACTAAAAAAGAATTCCAAAAGCTTAATTTTGGTATAGCTGAAGAAGGCTACACTGCTGCACTTGAAGTCCAACCCAACCTGAAACCTCAAATTAAAGTTGCTCAACTCAAGGATGAAACTATTATCAAAATCCGAGAAGGGATGAAGCAAGGAATTGAATCTGAGTTCATCGAAGGTCCGGAAGAAGTGCTCATGCAAGGGAATCAAATTTATATTCCCGATGATCTTGAACTCAAAAATCTCATCTTAAAAGAAGCTCATGAATCACCTCTTTCGATCCACCCTAGGAGCACAAAAATGTATCAAGATCTTCGAAAGGACTATTGGTGGCCAGACATGAAAAAGGATATTGTTGTTCTACCTTTACTTCCAGCAATCCTATACTTATCAGTCATGCGCTCTATATTCTCTTTAGTTGTTTCATGCAACTTAAGAATAAATTCAGCACGTCTTAGCATCCAAATAAAGTTTTTTAGTAGTGGGCAAAGGTTGTAAATCAAAAGGAGCATGGGGATTAGAGCCATACACTACCTGAAATAGACTTACCTGAAATGGATTAGAGCCATACAGAGGTCGTTAACCGCACTTATACACCATGTTGCAGGCTGTTTTAAAGAAGAATTTGAAGATGTGGGAAGAGTGTTTACCGCATATTGAGTTTGCTTACAATAGGTCCAAATAAAGTTTCGACCTATTGTAAGCAAACTCAATATGCGGTAAACACTCTTCCCACATCTTCAAATTCTTCTTTAAAACAGCCTGCAACATGGTGTATAAGTGCGGTTAACGACCTCTGTTTGTCCATCAGCTTGGGGATGACATGTAGTAGAAAAAAGCAGCTTCGTCCCCAATTTGTTCCAAAGTGATCTCCAAAAGTAAATCAAAAACTTTTCATCACGATCCGAGACAATAGTATTAGGCACTCCATATAGGTGAACGATTTCCCTGAAAACAAATTAGCTATGTTTGTAGCATCATCGCTCTTTTGACAAGGTATAAAATGTGCCATTTTAGAAAAAGATCTACAACTACAAATATGCTATCCCTTCCCCTCTTCGTCCTAGGCAACCCTAAAACAAAATCCATAGAAATATCCTCCCAAGCTATACTAGGAACAGGAAGAGGCATGTAAAGACGATGTGGATTTAAGCGAGAATTAGCTTCATTGCAAGTAGTGCAGCGTGACACGTAGCGCTCGACGTCACGTCTCATCTTTGGCCAAAAGAAATGGGTAGCCAGCACATCTTCAGTCTTCTTTGCTCCAAAATGTGCCATCAAAGATCCTCCATGCACCTCCTGCAACAACAAAAGACGAACGGAGCTAGCTGGAATGCATAGCTTGTTAGCACGATAAAGCAAACCATCATTTAGCACGTATTTATTCCATGGTTTCCCTTCTTTACAATGTTCATGCACTTCTTTAAAGTCCAAATCAGCAGCATATAAGTGTCTAATGGTCTCTAAACCCAAAAACTTATGATCAAGTTGAGATAACATGCTATAACACCGAGAAAGCGCATCAGCAATCACATTGCCCTTTCCTTTCTTATGGTCTATGACATGGAAATGACTCAATATATTCTACCCATTTAGCATGTCGTTTATTTAGTTTAGCTTGACTTCTAATATGTTTTAGCGATTCATGATCAGAATGTATAACAAATTCTTTGGGCTATAGATAATGTTGCCAAGTTTCAAGCACACGAAGTAAAGCATACAATTCTTTATCATAGGTAGAATAATTCAGACTTGGCCCACTTAATTTCTCGCTGAAATAAGCAACCGCTTTACCTTCTTGAATTAGCAAACCTCCAATTCCAATCCCGCTAGCATCACATTCTAGCTCAAAAGTTTTACTGAAATCCGAGAGTTGGAGCAATGGAGTGTGGATAAGCTTTTCTTTCAACAACTTGAATGCTTTATCTTGTGCAAGTCCCCATTTGAAAGATACTCCTTTCTTTGTGAACTCATTCAACGGGGCAGCAATGGTGCTGAAATCCCGTACAAAACGCCGATAGAACCCCGCAAGACCATGAAAGCTTCTCACCTGGGTGACAGTCTTAGGGGTTTGCCAGCTCTTTATGGTTTCAATTTTTGCTCCATCCACCTCTATTCCCTGTGGAGTAACAACATAGCCAAGAAATGAGACCCGATCCGTGCAAAAGGTGCACTTTTTGAGATTACCATACAAACGTGCATCTCTCAAAGCTTTAAAAACAGCACGTAGATGATCAAAGTGTAGTTCATGTGACTTGCTGTAAATCAAGATATCATCAAAATAAACCACAACAAATCTTCCAATGAAAGCACGTAAAACTTCGTTCATCAACCGCATGAAAGTACTAGGTGCATTAGTTAACCCAAAAGGCATCACTAACTACTCATACAAGCCAAACTTAGTTTTAAATGCAGTCTTCTATTCATCTCCAAGTCTCATTCTAATCTGATGGTATCCACTTCGCAAGTCAATTTTAGTGAAAATTATAGAACCACTCAACTCATTAAGCATGTCATCTAGCCTAGGGATAGGATTACGATATCTTATGGTAATATTATTGATGGCTCTACAATCAACACACATACGCCAATTACCGTCTTTCTTAGGATCCAAGATAACCGGAACAGCACAAGGACTAAGGCTTTCTCGTACGTACCCATGGTCCAAAAGGTCTTGGACTTGTCACTGAATTTCCTTAGTCTCCTCCGAGTTGGTCCTATATGCAGCACGGTTTGGCAAGGTCGCTCCCGGGATCAAATCAATTTGATGCTCAATCCCTCGAATAGGTGGTAATCCCGGGGATATCTTAGCTGGAAAGACATCCATGTACTCCTGCAAAAGGTTAGAAACAGAAGGAGGCAAAGAGCTAGATTTATCCTCAGGTGAAACTAAAGCTTCTTTGCATATCAAAGCATAGCATGGCAGCTCATTCTCAGTAATTTCAGCAAGATCAAATTTTGTAGCAAGCATAACACCACCTTTCAATGTAATTCCCTCGGACTTAGAACTAGGTGCTTTCTTGTCTTTCTTAGGTGGGAAAACATTCTTAGCTACTTGCTGATTTTCAGATTCTCATGCACTCTTTTTATTCTCATTTTGAGCTCTCTCTTTATCACATTGCACAATTTAAGCATGTGTCATAGGAAGCAAAGTGATTTTCTTTCCTTTGTGCATAAGAGTGTATTTATTACTTCTACCATGATGAATTGCATCAGTATCAAATTCCCATGGACGGCCTAATAAAAGTGAACATGCTTGCATAGGCACTACATCAAAATCAGTAAAATCATGGTATGTTCCAATGGAGAAATTCACTCTCTCAGTTTGTGTTACCTTTACCTTACCACTATTGTTGAACCATTGAATATGGTATGGATGAGGATGTGCACGTGTGGTCAAGAAAAGCTTCTTGACCAGATCTGAACTCACCAAGTTATTGTAGCTTCCACCATCAATTATGACACGAACACGATGGTCTTGGATGATGAAATAAATCTGAAACAAATTATGGCATTTTAGGTTCTCCGCTTGCTCCACTTGAGCGCTCAACACTCACTGCATAATTATGATCCTATAATTCTCCAAGGCAGCAGTCCCTAAAATCTCCTCACCATCACCGTCCATCTCATGGTCATCTTTATTATCTGCAAGGTTACCTGCAAGAGCATATTCATCCTCAACATCACTAGCACTAATGTACTCTCCTTCTTTCGTGGCGATGTACACTCACTGACTTGGACAATCCTTCATGACATGTCCCATTCCCTTGCAACGATGGCACACAATGCCAGTCGTACGACCCGTGGAAGCAACCGATGAAGAGCTCTTCGTTGGTGCCTACACAGTAGTAGATTTACTCACCTCGGGTGCACGTGACGATGGTGGGGGTGCTGTTGAACATGCTCGAGTCATGGAGGGGGCAGCAGGCCGGTTAGCTAAAAGTAGGGTTGATTTGGCTTGCCCAAGTGTCAACTTTTGTGTAGTTGTACTACCAAAGTTGCTTCTGGACCTTTCTTGTCTTCCCTACAATTCTTTTTCTGCCAACATAGCAAGCTGAAACAATCTATTGATATCATTATAATCATTGAAATCAATGATGTCCTGAATTTCACGTCGTAAACCCCATAAAAACGATCCATCTTATCTTCGTCATCCTCAAATACCTCACAACGCAACATGCCTATTTTTTGTTCATGATAATACTCCTCTACAGATCTATTACCTTGATTCAAGCGTTGTAATTTATTACGTAAATCACGTTTATAAGGAGGAATAAATCTACTACATATAGCTCGCTTTAATCATTCCCATGTATCAGGTTGTAGGCCAGAATTTACTACTTCATTCCACCAAATGATGGCAAAATCTTTGAACTCACTAGTAGCTTGTCTAACTCTGTGTACTTCAGGAACTAGATGGGAGTTAAATTTTTGTTCAACAGTCATTTCCCAATCTAAATAAATTTTAGCATCATATGCACCAGAAAAAGATGGTATGGTAAATTTAGCTTTAGAAAAAGGATCATCATATCCACGACCATTGCGAGGATTAAAATTATTACCTCCCATACCATGACGGTTATGATTCAAACATCGTTGTTGTTGCACATCTTGTGCAGTGAAGGCATCACGGTCTTCTCCATCCACATCATCTCCTGCGACAGACTCTTCATGCTCCTCTCTTCAAGCCCCATTAAGAGGTGGCTGTCTCTCAAAGTTCTCCAGGTTTTTGCAATGTTTGCATTGATGCCATTTAGCGTGTTGTTAAACTCATTTCTCAGGATACACTCCTCTCCATCCACAGCTTCATCTTGCGAACCTGTTATTGTTAGTAGAAGACAAAAGAGACACAAGAGTATTATCCCTATCAACTAACTAGGTGGTGGAAGGTGGAATCACTCACTCTCAAGCGTCTTACCACGCTCTTACAAATGTTCTTACCGATGTAGCGGTGGTACAACTGGTGGCTGGTTCGTGATACCATGACTGAAGCGTGAGTGAGGCGATTACAAAGGAGAACCTGAACTGATAAGAAGTGTGTGGAGCTCGGAAGGCAATATTTAGAAGCAAGGAATAAGCAATATCGAAATCAGATTAGCAAGCTGAATAAATATCCAACGTACTTGTCACAGTTGCTGGCCTAAACATGTTCTTAAAACTAGTTCAACCTAGCAAGGGATATTTCAAAGCACATAGGACTCAAAGGATGTAAGCAATTCTGATTATCTCCTTCTTTTTCCCTCTTTATGTTTTTTTTCTTTCCCTTTGATTTTTTCAGTGCGGCTCTTCTTTTTTTGTACTTGCCTTTTTTCCCCTTTTACTTATTTTAACTCAAATTCAAAACAAAAATCTCACATTTTGGAATGAAAGAGATCGTTAAATAGATGACCGAAAAATCGGAAAAAATAGCACATCAAACTTCTCGGGTCCAGAACTCGGTCTTTGAAGCCGATTTTGAGGGTAAAAAATTGCACAATTCTAAATAAATGAAGATTTTTCAGATTTGCATCGTCGTCCTCTTCGAAACAAAAAAACGTACGTCCTAATCGGAGTTCGTATGCAAAAGTTATGGCTATTTTACTGAACGCTGCGCAATCTAGAATTGCCTGCGACTTCACTTCTTCCTTTTGGTTAGGGCTAAAATAGCAATAGGATCGCCGGTGAAAAAGGATGGCCAGCGGTGCAGGGTAATTGACACAGGGTGGCTCGCAACCTATCTAGGGCTTATGAAGAGGGATATATAATGCAGAGCGAAGGCAAGGACTAACCGAGTAGGACACAGTTCGATTCTAGGGTTGTGATGCGAAACGGTGGTGGGATGACTAACGGTGCAAACAAGAACTAGGGCAACAGAAAGGGACAACTAGAAACTAGGATCACGACCTCAAACCAGCAACAAGACAATGACAATGGACACAAATTCAACAAAGCGAAACTAAAACGAAAATTGTTAGTGTTATGCCCTTGAGGCAATCATTTAGATGATTGTAACATGACTATGTTTATGAATAATAATATGATTATTGGTCCAATGAATGTATATCATTGTATTGATCAACAAGTATGTGACTTGCTTATGAAGCTCTTTACTTAATGATGTAATTCGATAAATATCTCTGATCGGATATCATCGTATAGGACAACGATGAATAGATCAGCACATGTAGTGATCGATGATCATGCTTCATAGATCATGGGATATGGAGATATCATTATACATTGTGGACGCATGTTGATGAACATGGGTTAGATAGACCGGCAATGGGACACTGCGAGAATGTTTCATTCTTATGTGTCATCGTGTATCTCATACCTAGTAGATGTATGATCCTTAGACTGAGATTGTCATATTCCCTACATGTGTAATAGTTTTCCTTGGGGCTATCAAACACTACTTCCTAACCGGATAGTTATAAAGGTAGCTTTCATGTTTACTATGAAACGTGCAGAGGGAAGTGAGCAGTCAAGATGGAATTTGCCACTCCAATGAAACGGAGATATATGACAAGGCCACTCGTGTGATATGATTAAGGAAGTGCATGGCCATGCCGTGATTGAGGAGTCAATCACAACTTATTAATATATCACGGATACAAGAGATGGATTGAATCATCAAAGGATGACATGCTTCTCGCCTTGAGATCAATCTTCATATTCTTGGCAAAGGGATTATTACATGAGTACTTTTGATAGGTTCTGTCCAATTTGATCATAGTATGTTTGGGAGTTGGCATACTTTGCAAGAAGCCACTACCAACTTTTGGATTGAAAAGGAGTTTTCCGAATCCACGTCCAAACGTACGTGAACCTGCAGGGTCACACACTTAATGGGCTGGGACGCATTAATTTGGATTGGATCCATAATTAATGAACCTCGTGGGCTTAGCACGCTGATGGGCCCTAGTTTAGGGTTTCATCTCGTGGCTATATAAGGAGGGAGGAGGAGGCGCAGGTGTGCTTTCCCACGGTTTAGGAGTGATTCACTCAAACCCTAGCCTACTCCTCTCGCTGCCGCCGAAGCGACAGTGCTTGCACACCGACGCACGGTGTTCCATCTCTGGACGTGTGGACTACTGCGGTGACGCTGCTGCGACTGCGGCGTGGGAGGACGATCCACGGCAAGGCGAGGACGATCGACTACATCGACGCAATGACTGCGGCGAGGACGATCCACTACATCGACGCGCGAAGGATTCCGCAACTGGGCGTCTAGTGGTAATCTTATCTATGATCCCCTTCTTGCAAATAGCTTTCTGGTTACGCGGTAGATTTTTTTTTGTGCTAGCGTAGCATACCGCGTTCCTCTTCAAAAATTGCTAAGGCACAAGGGGTTGTAGGATAGTGGAATCGATGATGAATTTTTTTAGGGTAATTTTTCTGAACTCTAGGACGATGGCAAAGCAAAAGTAGGAATACAAGAATTACCTATTAGGCAACTGAGACTCTGATACCACTTGATGGGAGTGGTGGCCCGATCATCTGATTAATCGATTGGTGGAGAACTCGACGTTGACGATCCGGCTTCCAATCAGAACTGATTCGAACCCTGCAATCGCTACACCACAGCTCCTTTGGTTATCAAACACGCAAAAACACAGTTGACCTCGCCAAGAAGGTTTATCCCTGCATGCAAATCAAGAACACAAGCAAGAATGTAGAAGATGCAATCTGAAATTGCTAATAATATTAAGCACATGAGTTGGGGTTCCACAAACCGATGTACGACAAAAAACTAACAGAGTGTCTAGTTGTAATCTAAGTAGAACCCATCTATTCTAGCAACGGCTACTAAATATATATGAGGAAGGGAGGTGGCCAAGGGGTTGGCCATGGAACCCTAGGTCGTATAAGGCCTTTGGGCCCAATTGGAGGTATCGCAGCACCCGGTAGTTTCTGTACGTCATATAGTTTTGATGATTTCCGTCGATCCATAATGAGCTTGAATGTGAAACCACTTCCGTTGGAAATCTTTCGTCGTGGGCTTCTCTGTAGAGTCCCAGAACTCCTCAATCGGACTTCATATAACACAAATATGGTCATTTTATTAACGTGCTGTCCTGAGACTCCAAACCGAATTTGGAGTCCAACTTGAGCTTGACTTTAAGTCCAAGTAGCTTGGACTTCGAGGGATAATGTCCTGGTAAGCTTGTGATGCTTCTACCATAATCCTAAGCAACAATACATCTCAAGAATTTAGTAGCAACCCATCCAAGAAAACATGAACAGCGAAGAATGAGTTCACCTGGTGATTTAATTGTCGCGCACGTGCTCTTGTAATTTGTCTTTGTATATCTTAAGGAGTCGTGTTGCACGTATCCGAAGGAGTGATGCCCTCATCAAAACCTTTGCTCCATTACAAGTACAATGGCACGTGGCTCCAATTCCAGATTGCCCACAATCTCCCTATTCATTGCATTTGTAACAAAGCCTGTAGAGATATTTCTATACGATTGCATAGACTCCATCAGCACACATGTGCGCAGGATGACTATAGAACACTTCCAAATAGTGTCCCATCTAGGATGGTAGGAAAGGACACGCCATGGGCATTCGTCCATCTTGTATCTCACATCATATACCTGGGGATCTGACTTGACAACCTTAAAGGTAAGATCCACAGCGATACTACCCATGTTGTTACTACTTCATGCACCTCTCACTTACTCTTGTAAATGGCTCCTTACCTCACCTTATTCTGATCGTACTCCCAAGCAACGCCTTCAGCCTCGTTGACCACCAGCCTATCAAACTGGTACTCCTCACACTCTGTAGGAATGGTCCTTCATCACCTTCTTCATCAGATAAGGCCTCACAGTCACGGCTCTCAGCCTCCATCGCTTCTACCAACCCTTCAATGTGTTCTCCCTCGTCCGCCACACCCATCGGTTCTTGAACCTCTGGTAATGCAACATCAACTTCCACAGCTTCTGCTCTCTCTTGACTCGAACTCATATCCTGTCACACTAAGCATTCTGCACTTCGGCTGCTCTCCCCAACTTCCTCTGGCTTGTCAGCAATAGCCTCCTCCTACGTCACATGGCTAGCATTGACTTTATGAAATGCTTGAGCCAACAACACTAATGACCATCTTTTCTCATTCACCTATCTTACGAATGAGCTCCACGACTTCGGTCACCTCAGTTCCACTAAATCCTAGTACATGTAGTCTCATCTCCAATAGCCTATCCCGTGCAACTTTAGATCAGGCAACACACGGTCTAACGAGAACAAGTGGTACAACCATCTCGTCACCATGCCCCATAGAAGCTCCCCTTCACGTGACAGACCAGCCAGCACACTTGGAAAATGGTCTAGTTCCACAGCTTGTGCACCCATGTGCGGAACCCCTTCTCCATAGTGTACTTTAAATTGTACTCATTCATTCATTCTTGTCGAGCATTTCATCAAATTTTTATTACACGCATAACGTAACATTATCTTGTCTACTCTACACTAAATGAAACGAGTAGTGCAAACATTCATAAATTTAATTTCTAAACTATATACAACCGCACATACTTTTCATAATTTTTCATTCCCAATCCGATCCATTCTACATAATTCAAATATTACTACCAATCTTAAAATACCTACATAACTACGTAACTATATCTACTCTATACACCTAAAGCAAAAATTAACAGAAGCAAAAAATCATACCTGCGACATAGCCAACGACTTCTTCCTCCTTCTCCTCCCCTTCCTCCACCTCCTACTTCTCCTCCCCTTCCTCTTCCTCCTCTTCTTCCTCCACCTCCTTCTCCTCCTCCTCTTCTTCTTCCTCCTCCTCCTCCTTCCCCTCCTCTTTCTCCCTTTTTTTCTTCTCCTTCCCTTCTCTCTTTCTTTGGCGACACGACTCTGTCGCCATTTGGAATGGCGACAAGGGCATTGTTGCCATTCCATTTGGTGGCATTAGGTAGTTCTACAAATTTTTTAAATGGCATATTATTTCTGTAAGTTTGTTAAAAGATATATTATTAAAAAAATTCTGTCATTATTTGGAAATTTTTGAAAACTAGTACATATGATTTCGTGGATTTTACATGATAAGTGTGGTTTGCACCTAATGTCAGCATGACATCACAAATCGGTTTTTCAATAGAAAAATAAATGAAGAAATTCATATTTTTGCTTTTTCTGGTATTTTCTTTTATTTGAATCTTTCGAGAGCCCATTCTTCTTCATATGAGCTCTTATTGAGGTGATTCAAATTTCAAAATTCAAGATCTATTTAATGGTGAACTTTATTTGATTTTTGAAGATTGTTTGCTCTCTAGTTTGTATTTATTTGGTGTTTATCTCTTGATTCACATAGACATCGAAGTGCCTAGATCGTTCGAGGGTGAAGCGTTGACTGAAGATCAAGGTCTAGATAAAAAACAGGAGCTTTTCCAAGGCAAGTTGTGCTTTGATCATGTTGAACCCAGTTTCACAAATGCTATATTGTTCTAAATTATTGCATGTTATTTTATGCTTAGAATTGTTTTAAATTAATTTGGGAATTACCTATTCAATCCAATTAGATTATACCTACGTTGTCATTTGTATGCCATGATTATTTGTCACCCTAAGGTGGATAATATTAGTTGGTTGCTAATAGATGCCAACATAGGTTGGTTAGTGAAATACCATGTGGAGGTCTATCCTTGATGGAGATGAGTAATTGACTGAGTTTTAGAATGAAGTGTTTGAGTTTGGGTTTGATTTGAATTGGATTTTCAAATTTGAAGCAATTTGAGTTGAGTCTGTTGAAGCGGCACTACCGGGCTCTAGGAGTGGTAGTGCTGGCAAAAGCAGCACTACCAGGCTCCAATAGGCGGTAGTTATTTTACAGAAAAGGTGTTTTCTAGATTTTAGTGCGAGCGACACTACCGGCTCTGGGGAGCGGTAATGCCGGCAAACTCGGCACTACCGACCCCAGGGAGCGGTAGTGCCGAACATGAAGCAAGTTTTGGGATTTAAAATTGAAAATTGTGGGCAATGCTTTGTGAGGTGTTTCCATGTTTTTGATGGTTGTAGGTCGATGATGCTAGATCATGGTGAGGCAAAGGATGATCGGGACTAGCGAGGTGCACCGAAGGTTCAGATGATTGTGGATCGCCGAAAGATGGTCGGAGATGTAGTCGTGGCAAGCCATGAAGACAAGGAACAGACGAGATGCTAGCTAGGCACTGCATGGATCAATGAGGGCCATTGGATCTTGGTCTAGTTGATAGGTTAGCGGGTCTAGTTAGTATGATTTGAAAACCGTGTAAGAAAACCCATTTGCTTGTTGGGTGTTGAGTTAGCCCTTGCATGGCTATATGAGTGGGTCAATCCTAGCTCTTGATGGTGTGCCTTAAGGTTTAGGACTCATCCAAGGGTGGAGGATGACCCAAGAGTAGTATAAATAAAGGGGTAGGGGTGCCTTCCCCTTCTTGATGGTTTTAGTGGTTTGTGTGCTCCTTTGAACTTTTCCCACTTTGTTGTGTGGCTTTGTAAACCTCCCTTCCAGAAATGAAAAACCATTCCTTTCAATTCTGAATTTATTTTCCGCATTTACATTCTGTACTTAAATTTAGTCTTTACATTCTTGCAATTTACATTTATGCAATTTGGAGTTGCCTCCCCTCCTTCTACTTGCTTTTAGATCTTTTGATGAGGATGTATGATTGATGGACAAGTCCTCTTTAGACTATATCCCAATCATCTAGGCAAGTCTTGAGTTCTTTCTCGAAAGAAACCGAATTTTGTTCTTGAGAGGATCAATCTTGGAAGAATGAGTTTTGAGTGTTTTTCATCTTGTGTTCTAGCTTGCTATGACATGTGGGAAGCCATCTAGGATCATCTTGATCATCAAGAACTCACGAGCAAGCTGAGAGCCAAGTTTTAGTTCTTGAGCCTGTTTTTGTGCACCGTTCCGTAAATTTGAAAAAGGTCAGAACTTTGACATCGATTCTTGCAATCGATTGTTGGAATAGGTTCCTGACATCCCTAGGAAGGTGTCCACAAATTTTTATTGAGTTTGGATCAACTGATCAAAAGATTTCGTGATTTAGCTTTTTGAACCCGTGTTGAAATCACTATTCATTCGCCTGTTTTTCTTGTAGGTACAGTATGCCGGCACTACCGCTACAGTACTCCAGTAGTGCCGACCTCAAGCTCTAAATTCAAAAAAACTGATTCTTCCGCTTCCATTTGTTTTCTTATGTTTTTAGCATGATTTCTTTGGGGGATAAAATTTATTTTGGGATCATTCACCCCCCTCTGATCGCCATCTCGGTCCTTCAATTGGTATCAAAGCCGGTTTTTCTCTTTCATAGATCTTGACCGGTCTAAAGAGCCATGGCGATGGACAAGTATTCCACCAAGCCTCTTATTTTTTCTGGTGTTGATTTTCCATTTTGGAAATCACGGATGGAGTCATACATCACCGCCTAGGGCTTCCTGATATGGCAGAAGATGAAACTCCCGTATGAGGTTCCTGCTGATGAAAATGTCACGGCCGGCAATATGGCTCACGTTTAGGCGAACGCTAAGGCAAGGAACATTCTCATACAGGGTCTTAGCAGCAGTGAGTATGATAGGATTTCTCACCTCCGTTCCGCTCACGAGATTTGGGTGACCCTCGATGCTTACCACGAGGGCAATACTCAAATCAAGACCGTGAGGCAGGACCAGTACAAGCGTGAGTACAAAAAGTTTGAACAACACGTTGGTGAGAGTCTTGATGAGTGTTTCAGTCGCTTTACTAAGATTTTGAGTGATCTCCGAGCAGTTGGTTGCATATACTCTGACTCGGAGGATGCTCACCATTTCTTGACTGCACTCGATCTTAGAGTTTGGGAGATGAAGGTGACCACCATCAAGGACACCACCGACTTGTCGACTCTAACTCTTGACGGGCTTTATTCCCGCCTCAAGACTCATGAGATCGATGTCGTCTCTCAGAAGATGAAATCTCAGTCGATGGCTTTGGTCACCGATCTCATTGGATCTTCTAATTTTGATTCTTCTGTTGGTTTTTCCCTCTCCACCCTTTCAGAGCTAAGCGATGACCAACTGGAAAAATTTCCAGAAAATGAGCTTACTCTTCTTGCCCGCAAGTTTTCTCATGCCTACAAGAGGGTGAGAGAGAGGAAGAGAGGTGGCATGATCACCTGCTTCGACTGTGGTGGCCCCAACCATATTTGAGTGAATTGCCCCAAACTGGAGAAGGCAAAGAATGATTACATCGACAAAAACCGTAACAAGAAGCCTAGTTCGTGAGTCGGCGCGTAAGAAGAAGTACGGCAATTTCTTCAAGAACAAGAAGCTCTTCCACCGCGTCCTCGCCGCGCTTGACGACATCAACATCTTCGACATGGAGACATGGAGCGACGAGGGTGAGGATGAACCACAAGAGAAGAAAGGCAGCGATAACTTCACCGGCATGTGCTTCATGGCAGACGCCAACAACATCAGCGACTCTGAGCTCTATAGCAACTCGGACGAGGTACCCTCCTATGACCAGCTCAATGAAGCTTTCTGTAAATTAGGAAAATTTCATGCTAGAGCTAGAGCTAGGTGTATGGAGCTAGAGAAGGAAGTAGGTAACTTGACTCGGGAGTTAGCTTCCCTTAGATCTTCTCCCTCCCAAGTCACTGATGACTGTTCTTTGTGTAATGCTAGCACTAGTTCTATTGATGCTATTCCTATTGAGGCTAGTTTTCTTCATGCTCACTCTACTCCCTAATGTGAAAATTTCCCTAAATTGCATGCTGAAATTAATGCCATAAGCGATCACCATAGAAAGCTTTCTTCTAGAAATGATGAACTTGAAAGGCATGCTTCTAAGGAATCAAACAGCACATGTGAGGGTTGTAGGCAATTAAAACTTGATAATGAATCTTTGAATGTCACGTGTGTTAATCTTGGTAAGGACTTACTAGTTAAGTCACAAGAAAGTTGCTTACGATGTGCTAAGATTGAGGGGGACTTGGATAAAATCCATATCGAACTTAGGAAGAAACTTAAGGCCTAGACTCTTAGGATTAGAAATGCCGATTGAGTTTCGTGCGAGGCCCTCAAAATTGAGGTAGCCATGCTGAGGGGGAAAAATGCATGTGCTGATAGATCTTCTCTTCCTGGTTCTTCTTCCTCTTCTTCCCCCTATTCTTCGTGTGCCTCTTTCTTCCGGGAGTGTGAGTATCTCATGAGAACTCTTGAGATGTTTGTAGGAGGCAAGAAGAAGCTCAATCTTATTCTAGACCAATCCAAGATTAGCCGATTAAATCAGGGACTAGGATTTGATTACTGGGAGCACGCTAGGGCGCATCCTCCCACTATTGTGCGTGGCTCCAAGAGTGGTGAGATCGTGGTAGCTCCCAAGGTGAGTACCACTGTGCTTAGATCTACTGGGGTTGTCCATGGTATCTCTGATCAGAAGGTTGCTCCTCCTGCTACTTCTGCCTCTAGCAAGGCAAAGTATACTGCACCTTCTATCAGAAGGATGGACATTTGGCAGATATCTGCTTCAGGCACGCCAAGATCACAAGGCGTGAGCGTGTTGCTACGCTTAGGGGTATTTAGGGTAATCCCCAGACTCTGAGTGCTTCTAAGGCATGCACTGCTTCTATACAAGTGATGTAAAGTTGTCCCGATCTTTCGATGAGAGCGATAACTATCAATTTGGTGGAACCGACTTTGACGATTCGACTACAACGTACGACGATGATGCACCTTAGCAATCGCTAAACCAGCTTCGGAGGGTTATTGATCTTGCCGTGGGCATGATCAACCTGAACACGAGGTTCAATTCCTGCAAGCAACTGAAGAACAAGCAAGAACAATAGTAAAAGCAATCTGAAATTGCAAATAAGAATTGAAGGCAAAATCAAGGTGGGGTTCTATTGAAGGTCTTGACAACGTGGTTGTCCAGCACAACTTGAAGACACAAAGTTTGCACTTGGCTAAACTAATCAAACAAAACCCCAGTGTCTAAAGCGACAGCTACTGGGTTTATAAGAGGGATGGATGTGAGAGGGATGTCGTAGTGTTGTGTGCAGCCAGGGGGCGCACACAACTTGGGATTGGGCCCCCACACGCTTACAAGGCCCGAAACAGCCCAAAACAGTATTATAGTGTATTGTTTTGATGATTCTGACTGATCCACGATGAATCTAGAGCTGGAATTAGATCCATTGGAAAGATCTCGTTTTAAGCTTTCAATCAAGTCCAAGATCACCCAAATCAGAGTCCGTATGCAAATGTTATTCATATTTGAAGTTGGTGCTATCCCAGGAGGCCGAATTGGATTCCAGAACGTGATGGATTTGATCTCTCTCTCTTCTTGGCCTGTGGATGACGTGTTGGAGTTGGCACAACCAAATATGGTCATATGCGTAGTAGTGATGTCCTCATAAACAAGTTAGAGAGTCGCCTATTTTTGGGCAACATCCAAGACTCATTTTTCAGGCTGTTCAGTCGAGTTTTAGTCCTAGAGCTGTTCGTGGTTAGTCTTGTCGTCGTCCTCTTAATATTCCTTGTTTTTACCATCAAGGTAGATATTAGCGGCGTGAGGTGTTTTCTAGTAGGAGATTCAGGCAGCCTAACTGAGATGGTCCGACCTTTGCACCACGGCGGGCCAACCCAGTTTCAGCTCCAAAATATTCTGCTATTGCTGGTTCTGATCTCGTAAGGGTTGAGCGTAAGAGAGACTGTAGAGTCCAGTCTTCTTCTTTGGCTGGCACCTTGAGGCGTCGTGTGGTTCAGTATTGGGTTCCTAGGTCTTAACTTCATCCCAGTACTGAGTCATCTCTCTCTTCTATGACTTGATTAGGTTCGTCGAATGAGGAAGGGAGAGGTTTGGATTGTCGGCTCCGGTTGTTCTTGTCATATGACCGGAGACTCTCGTTAGTTCTCTTCCCTAGTCCGAGCCCTTGGTGATGAGTTGATCACTTTAGGGGATGCTTCATCAGGTAGAGTCATTGCTAAGGGTACCATTTGCATTAATCAGAATTTCATTCTTAGGGATGTTGCCTTAGTAAGTAAGCTGCAGTATAATTTGCTTTCTGTTTCTCAGCTTATGGATGACTCTTTCGAGGTAAGCTTCAAGAGTAGTGCCTGTAGAATCCACGATTCTTCAGGAGGGTTAGTTTGCGGGATTTCTAGATATGGGAGAGTCTTTTGTGCTTATTTTTCTGCTTCTTCTAGAGACTCCCTGCACTGTTTGATTGCTTCAGTCCCGTGATCTCTCCTTCTGGTAGAGGAGACTTGGTCACATTGGATTTGATCATTTGACCCGAGTTAGCAGCCACGACCTCATTAGTGGTTTGCCTAAACTCAAGATGGTCAAAGACTTAGTTTGCTCTCTTTGCTAACATGGCAAGATGATTGCTACTTCTCATCCCCCAGTCATTGGTCCAGCTAGAGTGCAGTCAACGGGTGGGAGGTGGTATGTTCTTATCATTGTTGATGATTTTTCAAGATATTCTTGGGTGTTTTTCATGGCCTCGAAGGATGAGTCTTTTTCTCATTTCAGGGGTTTGGTCAATAGGATGTCTATTGAGCTCCCAGGTGCCTTATGAGCCATACGTAGTGATAATATCACAGAGTTCAAGAACTCCTACTCTAAGAGTTTCTATGTGGAGTCTGGTTTAGAGCATCAATTGTCCTCTCCCTATGTCCCTTAGCAAAATGGCGTAGTGGAAAGGAAGAACAGGACCCTGGTAGAGATGGCCAGGACGATGCTAGACGAGTACAGTACTCCTAGGAAGTTTTGGGCTGAGGCTATAGCTACTACTTGCTATGTTTCAAATCGTGTATTCTTGAGAGCGCATTTTCACTGCACATCTTATGAGTTGAGGTATGGGCGAAAGCCCATTGTTTCTCATTTTCGTGTGTTTTGTTGCAACTGTTTTTATTTTCAAGTCTGGTAACCTGGATAAGTTTTGAGTCTCGTTCTTTTGATGGTATCTTTCTGGGTTATTCGGCTACTTCTCGTAGCTATAGAGTCTAGAGTTGCGATGTGCATAGGATCATAGAGACCTGTGAGGTGACCTTTGATGAGGCTAGCCCAGGAGCTAGACCTGACATTTGAGGCTCTTCTTCTATCTCTGAGACCATTTTCGTAGAGGATGAGGATGAGGGAGATGATGGTGCTCCACCTGATCCTGTCCCCTCTACACCTGAGGTGCCACCAGTTTCCATTTCTACACCTCAGGGATACCAGCCCTTGCCTTCTTACTCTCATGCAGCTAGTGGCTCTGCTCCTACCTCTTCTGTGCATGAGGTAGAGGCCACTTCTGTTTCTGGACCTCCTTGTCATATTCAGCATTCTCATCCACTTGATCAGATCATTAGTGATCTATTTGAGCGAGTGCATGCTCAAAATCACGCTTATCTTCTTTCTGCCTTCACTTTGCCTTTGTTGCCTCGTTTGAGCCGAAGGATGTGACTCATGCATTATCCGACGAGTCTTGAATTAATGCTATGCATGAGGAGCTTGAAAACTTCGAGAGGAATAAAGTTTGGCAGCTTGTAGAGACCCCATCTGGTCATAATATCATTGAGACCAAGTGGGTGTTCAAAAACAAGCAAGGTGAGGATGGGGTTGTCATTCGCAGCAAGGCTAGGCTAGTTGCACAGGCCTTTTCTCAAGTTGAGGGTCTTGACTTTGAGGAGACCTTTGCCCTTGTGGCTAGACTAAAGGCTATTAGGATCCTTCTTGCATTTTCTTCATCCCGAGGCTTCAAGCTCTATCAAATGGATGTCAAGAGTGCATTCCTCAATAGCTATATTAAGGAATAGGTTAATGTTAAACAATCTCCAAGATTCGAGAACCCCATGTTTCCGAGTCATGTATACAAGCTTTTCAAAGCTTTGTATGGACTCAAGCAGGGCTCCAAAGTATGGTATGAGAGGCTCAAGTCTTATCTTCTCAGCCATGGCTTCAAGATGGGCATAGTAGACAAGACTCTTCATTAGACACCATGAGTCTCATTTTCTTATCGTCCAGATTTATGTGGATGATATCATTTTTGGTGGCTCATCTCATTCTCTTGTGTCTCAGTTTTCTCAAATGATGAGCACAGAATTTGAGATGAGTATGATGGGCGAGTTGAGCTACTTTCTTGGCTTCCAAATCAAGCAAACTCGGGAGGGGACCTTCTTGAATCAAGGCAACTACACCCAAGACCTCCTGAGGCGCTTTGACATGTCTGACGGGAAGCTGGTGATGACTCCTATGGCCACCACTATTGACCTTGAGCCTGACGAGGATGGTGAGCCTGCTGATCAGAAGGAGTTCCGGAGTATGATTGGCTCCCTCCTGTGATAGAAGGATAGGTCCCGACCTTTCGATGAGAGGGGGATAGATTCGATTGGGTGGAAGAAGACGTTGGCGATCCGACTACACCGTGCCCAAACGATGCGCCTTAACAATCGTTACACCGACTCCCGAAGTTGTTATTGATCTTACTGGTGCACGATCAACCTGACCATGAAGGCCTTTATCCCAAAAAGCAATCGAAGAACACGCAAGAACAAGATGAACAAGCAACTAAAATTAGAATTGAAACCACGAGTTCATTCAGAATCACAGAAGAGGGGTTTCCGATGACAAGTAATTCGGGCGGTTTAGCCAACACGCGCGATTACAAGAAGTAGCAACTGCTATCTTTAATCTAAAAGAAAACCCACCATCTAATGGCAGAGGCTGGCTGTTTATATTGTGGAGAGGCGTCTAGGAACCCTAGGGTGCAGCCTTAAGTGGGCTTTCCTTGTTACAAGGCCAAAGGCCCACTTTTGACTCAGACTGAAAAAAATGATGTTGTTGATTGGACGATTCCTATCGACTCAGAAGGATTTTAGATGTGATTCCAGATCCGTTTGAAAGTAGACTTGATAAGCTTTTAGTGAAGTACAAGAACACCCAAAACCGAGTTCGGATGTAGCCGTGGCGGCTGAAACAAGTCAGCCCTATCCTAGAGTCGAATCTGAACCCAACTCGTGCACTTCTCTTCTATCCTTCATCTTGGTTGGTTCCTCACCCAAGTTCCTGAGGCAAAGGACATCATCACAAGAATTAAATAGCATTCCATCCATTAAAATATTCGTATGAAGCCCGAGGAACGCATTCACCTGGTAATTGAGTTGACGTGCGCGAGCTCGAGTAATCGGTCCTTGTATTACAGCAACCGGGACCGATTGATGTGTAGGTGATGGATTTGCAGGTGTGGCTATATCCATAGAAGTGATGTCCTCATCATCCTCCCCTTCTTGCATTGGAGTCATCTGTAGGGAAACGCGGTATGCTACGCTAGCACAAAAAAAAAACTACCGCGCAACCAGAAAGCTACTCGCAAGAAGAGGATCATAGATAAGATTACCACTAGACGCGCAGTTGCGGAATCCTTCGCGCCGATGTAGTGGTTCGTCCTCGCCGCGATCGTTGCGCCGATGTAGTGGATCGTCCTCGCCTCGCCGTGGATCGCCCTCCCACGCCGCAGCCGCAGCAGCGTCACCGCAGTAGTCCACACGTCCGAGATGGAACGCCGTGCGTCGTGTGCAAGCACCTAGTCGCTCGGCGAGGCGCGAGAGGAGGAGGCTAGGGTTTCAAGTGAATCAAACCTAAACCGTGGAAAGCACACTCTGCGCCTCCTCCTCCCTCCTTATATAGCCACGAGATGAAACCCTAAACCAGGCCCACCAAAGATGCTAAGCCCACGAGGTTCATTAATTACGGATCCAATCCAAATTAATGCGTCCCAGCCCATTAAGTGTGTGACCTGCAGGTTCACATACGCTTGGACATGGATTCGAAAACTCCTTTTCAATCCAATAGTTGGTAGCGCTTCTTGCAAAGTATGCCAACTCCCAAACATCTTGTGATCAAATCGAGCAGAACCTATCAAAAGAACTCATGTAACAATCCCTTTGCCAAGTATATGAAGATTGATCTCAAGGCGAGAAGCATGTCATCCTTTGATGATTCAATCCATCTCTCGATCCGTGATATATTAATAAGTTGTGATTGACTCCTCAATCACGGCATGGCCATGCACTTTCTTAATCATATCACACGAGTGGCCTTGTCATATATCTCTGTTTCATTGGAGTGGCAAATTCCATCTTGATCGCCACTTCCCTCGCACGTTTCATAGTAAACATGAAAGCTACCTTTATGACTATCCGGTTAGGAAGTAGTGTTTGATAGCCCCAAGGAAAACTATTACACATGTAGGGAATATGACAATCTCGTGTCTAAGGATCATACATCTTCTAGGTATGAGATACATCGATGACACATAAGAATGAAACATTCTCGCAGATGTCCCATAGCGGGTCTATCTAACCCATGTTCTTCAACATGGTCCACAATGTAGAGATGATATCTCCATATCCCATGATCTATGAAGCATGATCATCGATCACTACATGTGCTGATCTATTCATCGTAGTCCTATACGATGATATCCGATCAGAGATATTTATCGAATTACATTATTAAGTAAAGAGCTTCATAATCAAGTCACATACTTGTTGATCAATACAATGATATACATTCATTGGACCAATAATCATATTATTATTCATAAACATAGTCATGTTACAATCATCTAAATGATTGCCTCAAGGGCATAACACTAACATCATCCTCGACTCAAGCTCGTCCTCTTCTCCAAAGTATGGCTTTAAATCTGCAATGTTAAATGTGGGAGAGACCCCAAAATCTGCACGCAACTCAAGCTTATATGCATTATCGTTAACTTTTTCCAATACTTTAAAAGGGCCATCAGCTCGAAGCATCAACTTAGACTTTCTTAATTGAGGAAAACGGTCCTTCCGTAAATGCAACCAAACAAGATCTCCAGGTTCAAAAGTTACATGTTTCCTTTACTACCAACAAGTTTATATTTCTCATTCATAGACTCAATGTTCGCTTTCGTTGTCTCATGCAATTTTAACATCAGTTCAGCATGTTGCGTAGCATCAAAATTCAACTTCTTCGAAGGCGGAATAGGCAATAAATCAATGGGAGCACGAGGAACAAAACCATACACAGTCTCAAAAGGGCACAACATAGTAGTAGAATGCAGCGAACGATTATACGCAAACTCAATGTGAGGCAAGCATTCTTCCCACATCTTAATGTTTTGTTTTAAAACAGCCCTAAGCATGGTAGACAAAGTTCTATTGATAACTTCAGTTTGCCCATCAGTTTGGGGGTGACAAGTAGTAGAAAACAGTAGCTTAGTCCCCAATTTAGCCCATAAAGTTCTCCAAAAGTGGCTAAGAAATTTAGCATCACGATCTGAAACTATTGTGTTTGGCACACCATGCAATGAACAATCTCACGTAAAAACAGATCAAGAACATGGGTAGCATCATCACTCTTATGACAAGGTATGAAGTGTGCCATCTTAGAAAATCTATCCACCACAACAAAGATGCTATCCCTCCCCTTCTTTGTTCTAGGCAACCCTAAAACAAAGTCCATAGAAATATCCTCCCAAGGCACACTAGGAACAGGATGGGGCATGTACAAACCATGTGGGTTAAGTTGTGACTTAACTTTTTGACATGTTGTGCAGCGAGCGACAAAACGTTCCACGTCTCGCCTCATCTTTGGCCAGAAGAAATGGCTAGCAAGTATGTCCTCTGTCTTTTTCACACCAAAATGTCCCATCAGCCCACCTCCATGCGCTTCTTGTAACAACAACAAACGAACGGAGCTAGCTGGAATGCATAGCTTGTTAGCTCTAAACACAAACCCATTATTGAGGACAAATTTATTCCACATTTTTCCTCTTTACAATTGAGCAACACATCTTTAAAATCAGATCATGCTCATATTGCCCTTTAATCGTTTCCAGCCCAAAAATTTTGAAGTCAAGTTGGGAAAGCATAGCGTATCGCCTAGACAATGCATCAGCTATAAAATTCTCCTTTCCCCTTTTTTGTTTAATGACATAAGGAAAAGATTCAATGAATTCAACTCACTTAGCATGCCTACGGTTTAGTTTTCCTTGACTTCGAATATGTTTCAGTGACTCATGATCAGAATGTATTACAAATTCCTTGGGCCATAAATAATGTTGCCATGTTTCCAAAGTTCGAACTAGCGCATATAACTCCTTATCATCAGTGGAATAGTTCAAACTAGGCCTACTCAATTTCTCACTAAAATAAGCAACATGTTTTCCGTCTTGCAACAACACACCTCCCAACCCAATTCCACTAGCATCACATCGAGTTCAAAGGTTTTATTGAAATCTGGTGTGGAATATAAGAACCCGGGTACCCTCATGACAAGCCCAAGAGGGAGGCCCAGAAGATACTCCCCGCGTCAGGCCCCGCTGCCGTGCGCAATGGGACATATCCTAAAGGAAGTTGAACTTATATTTAGACATGATAGATACAGTTGTAATCCGAGTCGTTAATAGGGTAGATAAAGATGTAAACTCTATCCTATTAACTGACTAGAATCTTGTAACCGATCGGAATCTCCAAACCGATCAGGACTCTGTGAGCATAGCACACCTCATATCGCCCAGAGCATATTGCACTTTGAGCAATCTTAGATCCAAGAGATCTGCATAATCCCAGCACACAGGACTAGGGTATTATCTCCTCCGCGAGAGCCTGAACCTGTCTAAACCCCTTGTCTTGTGTGACCTTCGAGTTTGAGATCTAGCGCCTACCCCATAAATTTATTGCCGACTACAAAGTTGTGGTTGGCGCGCCCTGTAGGGGAAGCGCTATAATCTTTTCCCACAAACTCGATGGCAGCAATCGGTGGATTCGTTGCCACCTTCGTCTCGCCGTGCCTTCCGCTTCGAAACTCGACTTCGTCGCAGATGCGCGCGGAGAGCTTGTCTGTCTGGTCCAAAACTAGATCCGATCTGGTAAAGATCAGGCCAACCCATCTCAGGTATCTCACTTTGACTTGGCCAGCAAACAAGTCGGCGTCGCGAGGAATTGCTGCGATCTTCGTGTTATCTTCGCGATAAAAGAGCAGAAGACCGATCTCCAACGCCAACAAGAAGAACAGGAAGCTGTGGGGGAAGATCATCTTTGTAAGGGTAAGGAGGTGCAGGTGCGATCGCTTCGATCTCGTGGCCGCAATGTCCGCAAGGACCTCTTGCAATCCAGGTTGGGAGATCAAGCCGTTTTCTGCACGCCAATGCAGAACGTCGTCGTCTCCAAGACGCTTCTCGACAAACTGGACCCGATGATTGCATCGGATAGCTCGACAGCCCCGATCGTGGCCCAGATCAAGGCCATGGTGACGGCCGCCGCAATTTAGCGAAATCAGGAAAAGCCGGTAGGTGAAGCACACTTGCGCTCCCACGCGGCTTTCGGCATAGCCATGAGCCACGCCTGCGCCTCGAGCACCACTTTCGGCACGGCAATGAGCCACGCCTGTGCCCCTAGTGCCACCTTCGGCACGGCCACGAGCCTACGCCTGCGCCCCGAGCGCCACTTTCGGCATGGCCATGAGCCACGCCTGCGCCCCGACCGCCACCTTCGGCAAGGCCACGAACCTATGCTTGCGCCATGAGCGCCACCTTCGGCACGGCCACGAGCCTACATTCGCGCTTCGAAGCGCCGGCTGCGCAGACGGCCACGAGCCACGCTCGCGCTTCGAAGCGCCACCTTCGCACGCCATGAGCCACGCCGCGCTTCGAAGCGCCACCTTCGCGACGCCACGAGCCTAAGATCGCGCCGAGCGCCACTTTCGGCAAGGCCACGAACCTACGCTTACGCCATTTAGCGCCACTCTTCGCACGGCCACGAGCCTATGCTCGCGCCGAAGCGCCACCTTCGCACGGCCAGAGCCACGTCGCGCTTCGAGCGCCACCTTCGCAGACGCCCATGAGCCACGCCGCGCTTCGAAGCGCCACTTCGGCAGACGCCACGAGCCTAAGATCGCGCCGAAGCGCCACTTTCAGACGGCCACGAGCAACGCCGCACTTCGAAGCGCCACCTTTGGCACGCCATGAGCCATGCTCGTATTTCGAACGCCACTTCGCAGACGGCCACGAGCCTACGCTTGCGCCGAAGCGCCACTTTCGCACGGCCAGAGCAACGCCGCACTTCGAAGCGCCACTTTTGCACGCCATGAGCCATGCTCGTTTCGAACGCCACCTTCGGCAGACGGCCACGAGCCTACGCTTGCGCCCGAAGCGCCACTTTCGCACGGCCAGAGCTACACTCGCGCTTCGAAGCGCCACCATCGACACGGCCAGAGCTACGCCGCGCTTCGAAGCGCCACTTTCGACGGCCACGAAGTTTACGCCGCGCTTCGAAGCGCCACTTTCGCACGGCCAGAGCCACGCCGCGCTTCGAAGGCCACCTTCAAGACGGCCACGAGCCTACGCCGCACTTCGAAGCGCCACTTTCGCGACGCCACGAGCCACGCCGCGCTTCGAAGCGCCACTCTTCGCACGGCCACGAACCTATGCTCGCGCTTCGAAGCGCCACCTTCGCAGACGGCCACGAGCCTACGCCGCGCTTCGAAGCGCCACTTTTTCGCCGACGGCCATGAGCCACGCTGTGTTTCGGTGTTACATTCGGCACGGCCAGAGTTTACGCCGCGCTTCGAAGCGCCACTTCGGCATGGCCATGAGCCACGCGCGTTCCCGAGCGCAACCGGCACGGCCACCACCTAGACCTACACCGAAGCGCCACTTTCGGCACGGCCATGAGCCACGCCGGGCCGAAGCGCCACCTTCGGCGACAGCCAGAGCCTACGCCTGCGCCCCGATCGCCACTTTCGGCATGGCCAGGAGCCACGCCGCGCTTCGAAGCGCCGCTTATCGGCGACGGCTACGAGCCTACGCCACGCCCGAAGCGCCACCTTCGCAGACGGCCACGAGCCTACGCCGCGCTTCGAAGCGCCACTTTCGCACGGCCAGAGCCAAGCTCGCGCCGAGCGCCACCTTCGTTACGGCCACGAGCCACGCCGCGCTTCGAAGCGCCACGTTCGGCGGCCAGAGCTACGCCGTGTTTCGAAGCGCCACTTTCGAGACGGCCAGAGCCACGCTGAGCCCCGAAGCGCCACTTCGCGACGGCCACGATCCTACGCTTGCGCCGAAGCGCCACATTCGCGACGGCCACGAGCCTACGCTTACGCCGCTCGAAGCGCCACTTTCGCCACGGCCACGAGCCACGCCGCGCTTCGAGCGCCACCTTCGGTATGTCCACGAGCCTACGCCGCGCTTCGAAGCGCCACTTTCGCACGGCCAGAGCCACGCCGCGCCCGAAGCGCCACTCTTCAAGACGGCCACGAGCCTACGCTGCGCTTCGAGCGCCACTTTCGCGACGCTATGAGCCACGCCGCGCGCCAGCGCCACTTTCGGACGGCCAGAGCTACACTGCGCCGAAGCGCCACTTTTCGGCGGCCACGAGCCTACGCCGCGCTTCGAAGCGCCACCTTCGGCACGCCACGAGCCTACGCTTATGCCCCGAGCGCCACCTTTCGCAGACGGCCATGGGCCTACGCCGCGCTTCGAGCGCCACTTTCGCACGACCATGAGCCACGCCGCGCTTCGAAGCGCCAATTTCGCGACGGCCAGAGCCACGCCGTGTTCGAAGCGCCACTTTTCGACGGCCATGAGCCACGCCGCGCTTCGAAGCGCCACCTTCGGCACGGCCACGAGCCTACGCCGCGCTTCGAAGCGCCACTTTCGGCACGGCCAGAGCCACGCCGCCCCGAGCGCCACCTTTCAAGACGGCCACGAGCCACGCCTTACGCCCGAAGCGCGCCTACACTCATCTATGAGCCTACGCCACGCCCGAGCGCCACCTTCAAGACGTCCACGAGCCACGCCGCGCTCGAAAGCCGCCACACTCATCTACAAGCCTTCGCCGTGCCCGAGCAAAGATGGCACGATCGTCGACAACATATGGAGCATAAAGCAGCTAAGTCGCTTTTTACTCAATTATGTCATTATAGATAAAATTGTTGACTTTCCTGACTTGCTACTTAGTTGACCCACAACTAAGCAAAGAAGTCGGGGCTACCTAATAGTGTGCATGCGCACATCTTTTCTTGAGTTGTATTTTTCTTCTTTTGCTTAACAATTGCAAGTGAATCCGAGTGCGATAACTCCAAGTTGTGAAGCTCTGACCCCATGAACGGCGAACTTTTGTCACCCAAAACACGTGCCTAGGAAAAAGAGCCATGAGCCGACTCTCAACGCTCGGGGGCTAGACTAGTCGGGCAGAGTGCTTAAACAAAAAAAGTCAAACCACTCGGATGAATTCATAATCAATAAGGAAAAAGAGTAAAAAACTCTAAAATTATATATACACCAGTCGGACATCACATCCGAGTGAATTGTTTTTACATTGCCTAAGTTCTGCATATACATGATTTCAGGGCTACTAAATTTAGATACGACGTGTGTGAACCAACTCTTCAACGACGACATCAGCAACTTCAGCGACGAATGAATTTAAAGAGAGCGGCGCTGAATTTTGCCTTGAGCGGGAAAAACGTTTCAACTTCTGCATATCGTTTGGGATACAGTATGTCCCAAGATGAGACGACTGCCATAATTCCAATAATGGGGCTAGGAACCACTCAGAAAGTTTAACGCGTGGAACTCTATTGAGTCCTTCACGATCTCTTTGCCTACAACAGGGCACAACATTGTAAAGAAAAACTAGTCGGGAAGCTGCATCAAGAACTGGAAGCACTCGGCGTGAAGCATGACTCAGTTGGGCTACAACCAGGAAGGAGGTGAGAGGAGCCGCCCAGACCGTCCTCGGCTATTTGAATGCTCTATCGTCCTCATTGGATTTGGAGGCTAGCAACGGATCGCCGATGGCTCTCGCAATGCTAGCACCCAAGCCCAAGTGAGACAACAGTGAGGCCACTCAAATAATCGACAACAATCCCGGTATTCCCCCAGTATGCGACCCGAAACTCGCCCAGGATCCCCGCATACTGGTTTCCAATGCCATATCAATTCAATTTGCACAAAGGGGGCAACGAACTCAAACCCCACATCCAGACACGCAAGCGGAAGCACAACAAAACAACTAAAAACCAAGGCACAAAGACAAAACCCGGCAAAACAAGAGATACTACCTAGACTCAGGAAATCTACAAAAAAAAATCGGCATGATGCCTCTAAAAGAGAGGACATCCACACAGCAGACAGGAGAAACAATTAACAATATAAGACAAAAAGCATGAACATATCATAACCATCATGACACAACCACAATATAACCAAAAGGAAGCAACATACTAAGCATGGGATGAGCACCATAATACAATAAGGTTCAACAATAGAAGTAGCCAAATTTTGAAGACTAGACATAACATAGCTTAAGGATAACTATACAACAAAACGAATACACAACCACAAAATAAAACCAAAAGTATGCTATCTCCGGAAGTGTCCTGCCCCTGAACACTTCCGGGCGTTTGAATCGCTGAGCATAGCCTCTATTCGGGGCCCCGCCCGACCACCGAGAGGCAATAAGGACAGAACTCGCAACCTGCATCGCCATCACCTGAAAACCACAAAGCAGAAGCATGAGTACAGAAGGTACTCGCAAGACTTACCCGTGGTCCATATATGACCGACTTGAAGGCATATGCATTTGGATGTAGCAAGGAAAAAGCTTAAGGTAACAAGTGCCTAAAAGCTTAACTTTGATTCATATTCACATTCAACTACTCAAATTACAAATTTTATAGCAGTTATGAACAGCACCTACTAGTAGATTGAATTTTGAAGTTTAAACACTTAAAGTAAAGCAAGTATACATATGAACCAAGCATAACCATCATTGTACCCACAAGTTCCAAGTTTAAGTTATTACTACGCTGAATGTGCGATGATACAAGCGTGCTCATATCCGAGCGCGGCAATTGAATCGTTTACTCACCTGCAGAGATCATCAATCACACGACAGAATCCCACAAAGGAACTCATGTCAACCCTCCTCCCATCCATACCTACTCGTCGAACCATCTTCATGCGGTCCGAGCACCTAGCAACCCCTCGAGCGGCTTAAGCCTCACTTGGCCCTCGAGAAGCCTAAGCCTCGCCCTCAACCACGTCCAACCGCATGAGGGCATGACCCATCGAGTAGTATGCCATGAAAGGGTGGCTTACCTTACCATGATCAGGCATGCGATCAACAAAGTGTGCTCGATCAAAGGGCAAACAGCGGATCGGTCCTCAACCGACACAGGTGAGACTACACATTTGAGTCTCCACACCCAAATATTCCAACCTTCTCGCCCGGTCTCATTTTCACATTTCATTTTCTAACCACAACCGTTATAGCCCAATAGTGAAGTAAACAACTCTCAAGCGATGGAACCATCCACCACTTGGCCCATACCCGACATCTAAGCAAGCTAAGCATGGACACAATATAATTACCCATAGACTAGCTCCAAAGGAGGTGTTCAACAAGTATCAATGAGTGTATGTGCAACAATTAGGTTCTAATACCAATCCCGCAATTCAACTCCTAATGCATAACTTAAATCATCCCATAAGTAATTTATTCTCAAAAATACAATTACATAAGGAGGAAATATGCTTAGGTGCTTGCCTTGTGCTTCACGGAGTTTCAACCACAAACCGCCCCTCAACGCCTCCCCGACCACGCCACGTCAACCGCCGCGGTTTCGTTCTCTACACGTTTATAATGAATGCAAATGAGTGAGATGCATGCCATGCATATGGAATGAAAATGCAAAATTAAAGATTCATCACAATTCCAAAATGCAAGCATTCTACAACAAAACGGAAAGCAAAAAAAAATGTTAACAATACGCATTAATAGCTAAACAATACTTTGATATGCTTTACACCATTCCAATCTAGCTCCTAACTTTCACTAATACATTTTTGGACAGATTTCGGCCCTTCCAACGAGACTTCACCATTTTAGGCACAACTTCCACATGGTTTCATGAAATTGAGTGATTCCAATTTATAAACGAACATAAGAACAAAACCTAAACATACATCTACCCCCACTGATTTCCCAATTCATTAACTTGCCCAAAACTCACAAAAACAACACTCTGAATATTTGCAACATTCCCGGACAGAGCTGCACTAATTTGCTCACAACTCCTAACCACTTAACCAAATTGAGTGATTCCAAGCCCTA
The DNA here is from genome assembly GCA_036346275.1 of Otatea glauca. Taxonomy (NCBI): domain Eukaryota; kingdom Viridiplantae; phylum Streptophyta; class Magnoliopsida; order Poales; family Poaceae; genus Otatea; species Otatea glauca. The sequence continues at coordinate 36,421,558 of CM070723.1, read as the reverse complement.
ATAAAACTTAAGAGACATATCTACAACTTGGTTTTGGCCGATTTCTCATTCACTACTCGAGGAATTCCCAGTTTTCCCGCAAACCGAGAGCAATTGCAAAGTCCAAAAATTTCAGAACTTCTGAACAGCATGCACTAAGTTCCTCATAACAAATGCTATACTTAATGGAATTGAGCAATTGATGACAGTTTTGGCAATCTACATGAAATTTCCTACAACTTCTCAGGCAAAACTTAAGTCCAATTCGGCCTCTAACTAATTTTAATCCACAGCTCAAGTTCCAACTTTCACAGTTTCAGCATTTCAGTGCAGCATGTACCAAAATCATCATAACTTTCTGTTGGTTGAATGGAATCAAGTGATTCCAGTTGGAAATGAAAGGTAACTCATTTATCTACGTTTTCTTCTTCATCCAAACTAGCAGGAGATGCTCGGAACTTTCTCTAAAATACGAAACACAGCAGCTACAGTTTTCTGCTCGAAAATTCAGAACAATGCACAAACCCTAAACTGATTTTTTTCCCCAACCAAAACCCAAATCCCTACTTTCCTAAGCCCCCAAATGGATCATCAAGCTCATGGGGAGTCTTACCCACACTTACCTCAAACCCAAATGTTGGAACCCTAGGAATGGAGGAGTAGAGGGGAGCTTGGGGAGAGGAGGGAGGAGTTAGGGCTTGCACCCATGGGGAGGAAGAGGAGGGAGGGAGGCGCCACCTTGGGGAGGAAGAGGAGCTGCAGGAAGGAGGGAGGGCGCAGCTGCCGTGGAGGAGGAGGGAGGGAGCTGGCCACTTGCTTGCCTCCTGCTTGCTTTGGGTTAGAAGCAAAAAAAAATGGGGGAGGAAATGAGGAATGGGGAAGTGGTTGGGGCTGAGGGAGTTCTTTATGTGCTGCTATATGGTGTTGTGTTGGCGCATTTGCTAAGTCCCAAAATTTCAGCGCAGGATTCAATCTTTGAGCCATATTTAAAATTTGTGTTTGCTTTTGGATTGGGCCCAAAACTCAACCATACTGAAGAGGAAAGTTCCTAGTTTGTAACCAACTAACATACACATCCTAATTCATTATGGATCTCCTATTACGAGGCTCCAAACTTTGATGGAAACCACATTTTTCAGGGTGAAGTTTCTAGCTCAAAAAACTTTGGTTAAGCTTGGATATTTCTAAGCGGCAACTTAGGATATGCTCGGGAGTTATTAATCGATTTCAAATGTGGCTAAAGATTGGTTAGAGTTAATTTGCTAGCCGCATGAGTCGAACTCGAATTCGGGGCCTTGACAGGAGGCAACTCGATCGAAAAGGGCTCGGGGGCTACTGTGGAATATAAGAACCCGGGTACCCTCATGACAAGCCCAAGAGGGAGGCCCAGAAGATACTCCCCGCGTCAGGCCCCGCTGCCGTGCGCAAGGGGACATATCCTAAAGGAAGTTGAACTTATATTTAGATATGATAGATACGGTTGTAATCCGAGTCGTTAACAGGGTAGATAAAGATGTAAACTCTATCCTATTAACTGACTAGAATCTTGTAACCGATCGGAATCTCAAAACCGATCAGAACTCTGTGAGCCGCCCCACCCCTGTTATATAAGGGAGAGGGCGGGCAACAACATAGGGATTGGATGATCCAAGCATAGAGCGATCAAGCCATAGTGAAGGAGCGAGATGGCGAACAGAGGGGGGGTGAATGGTCGCAAATAAAAATTCCCCCAAAATACTCCAACAAAAACCTCGACAAGATCGCTCAAAGGAAATTGTGAAAAACCCGAAAAACTAGACAACTATGTGTACCCCAAGCTTGCATGGATAAGTACCATAAAATATATGGGGATTTTTGAGTCACAATCCTGATTTTCTAGTGTCCAAGATAAAAAGGAATCAATTCAAACTCTTACTTTTAGAAAGGACATCAATTCAAATCACAAAAGTCACTTTCAGAAAAGCAAAAGCAGAATTTCCAGAACTTGTCCTCAATTTGCACAGGAGGTTGGTGGCTTTCTGCACCTCACAAAATTCTGAGAATTTTTCTCCCTATGAGCATAAGAGTAGTGAAGAACTCCACCAAATTTCTCCTCAAAAAGCCTTACAGAAAAAACAGGAAAAATCTAAGAACACAGTATGCTCAAGAACTTCGAGCAGAAAGTTTGGGGCTCGGTTTTCACCTCATGGCGCCCAAACGGTGCAACAAGTGAACTCCAAAATTTTTCTGCAGATGTATATAAGAGTCCCGCACCTCCTCCAACAAGAATCACTCAAAAAAGATTTTTCTATATTGTTAAAAAAAATCAAACACTGACTGCTGCGCGAAGAACAAGTTCTGAACAAAGTTGGAACTTGAAAGAAAAGATGTTCTCTACTCAATCCAAGAGTGCAAAAGAGATGTAAAACCATATGAACACACTCAAAACATCCAAGATAAGCAGCATTTAGAAGGAGGGGAGGCAAATCCAAATTACTTTAAAGTAAATTGCGGGAATGTAATTGCGGGAAAGTAAATGCTGAATTTAAATTGCGTAAAGTAAAGACATAATGTAAATGCGCAAAATAAATACAAAGGTGGATGGATAAAACTCTCATTTCTGGAAAGGGAGGTTACAAAGCCTCACATTCATGTGGGCAAAGCTCAAATGAGCATCAAAAACCTCAACACCTTCAAGGGAAGGAGGCTACCCCTCCACCCCTATTTATACTACTCTTGGGCCACCTACCACCCTTGGATGAGTCCCTCAACCCTAGAGCACTCATCTAAGGGGTAGGATTAACCCACACACACAGCCATGCAAGGGCTAACCCAAAACCCACACACATACCGGGTTTTCTTGCACGGTTTTCAAAGCATACTACCTAGACCCGCTAACCTATCAACTAGACCTCAATCCGACGGCCCTCATTGATCCACGCGCATCTAGCTAGCATCAACTCCTTTCCTTGTCTTCTTGACTTGCCCGACTCCGTCTCCGATCATCTTCGGTGATCTCCCAACCGTCTGGACCTCCGACGCCTCGCCTAGTCCCGGTCATCCTTCGCCTCACCATGACCTAGCACCGTCGCCTGCAACCATCAAAGACAAGGAAACTCCTCACATAGCAATGCCCACAAAGATGTGCAATAAACCATCCAACTCATCACTACGCGTCCATACGACCAGATCGCCACTCTGGCGAGACAACTCAAATTGCTTCATTTTGAAAATCAATCCAAATCAAACTCAAACTTGAGCACACCATGCTCAAATAAAATCAAATACTTATCACAAACATGGATGGTCCTCCACATGGTCCTTCACATAGAGCATAGCACACCTCATATCGCCCAGAGCATGTTGCGCTTTGAGCAATCTTAGATCCAAGAGATCTGCATAATCCCAGCACACAGGACTAGGGTATTATCTCCTCCGCGAGAGCCTGAACCTGTCTAAACCCCTTGTCTTGTGTGACCTTCGAGTTTGAGATCTAGCGCCTACCCTATAAATTTATTGCCGACTACAAAAGTCGACATCTGGCAGTTGGAGAAGTGGTGCCTGTGTCAACTTATCTTTCAACATGTTGAAGGCGTTCTCTTGTGCTTTGCCCCAAGCAAATGGCACTCCCTTCTTAGTGAACTCGTGCAATGGTGCAGCGATGGTGCTAAAATCCTTCACAAAGCGACGATAGAATCCAGCAAGTCCTAAGAAACTTCACACCTGTGTAACCGTTGTTGGAACCAACCAGCTGTGTATTGCTTCAACCTTGGCTTGATCAACTTCAATCCCCTGCGGAGTAACAACATAGCCAAGAAAAGAGACTCGATCCGTGCAAAAGGTGCACTTCTCAAGGTTACCAAATAAACGAGCATCACGTAAAGCATGAAAAACAGCACGCAAATGATCAAGATGTTGTTCTAGAGTTCTGCTATAAATCAGAATATCATCAAAGTACACCACCACAAATTTTCTAATGAAATGGCGCAGAACCACATTCATTAATCTCATAAAAGTGCTGGGTGCATTAGTGAGTCCAAAGGGCATTACTAACCACTCATACAATCCAAATTTTGTTTTAAAAGCTGTTTTCCATTCATCCCCTAATTTCATGCGAATCTGGTGGTATCCGCTACGCAAATCAATCTTAGAGAACACAAGAGAGCCACTCAATTCATCTAGCATATCATCTAACCTAGGAATAGGATGACGATATTTAATTATAATGTTGTTAATCGCTCTACAATCCACACACATGCGCCATGATCCATCTTTCTTAGGAACTAAAAGTACTGGGACAGCACATGGACTAAGAGATTCGCGCACATACCCTTTCTGAAGCAATTCTTGCACCTGGCGTTGTATCTCCTTGGTTTCTTCTGAATTGGTTCTGTATGGCGCACGGTTTGGTAAGGAGGCCCAGGGAATGAGGTCAATTTGATGCTCAATTCCACGGATTGGTGGCAGTCCCGGTGGCACCTCCTTTGGAAAAATATCTATGTTCTCCTGCATCTTTGCAAACCAAAGCATAGCAAACTTCAGAGCCATCATTCAACTCATTTAAATTAGATTTGGAAGCAAGTAAACAAGCACCCTTCAGTTTAATCTCATCTTTCCTGTCATGAACAGATTTAGACTTGCCCTCTTTATGTTGTACAAATTCCTTTGCTACAATCTGATTTTCACTGTTCTCATATTTTTGATTTTTTTCTTTGCTGGCTCTAGCAAGTTCATCCCACAAAATGGCTCCAGGAGACATAGGATGTAATACAATTTTCTTCTCTTTATGCACACAAGAGTATTGATTAGTTCTACCATGATGCAAGGTGTCTTTATCGTACTGCCATGGTCTACCGAACAACATAGAACATGCTTGCATAGGCACAACATCGCAGTCAATATAGTCATGATACGAACCAATGGCAAAGTGCACTCTTACCAATCGCGTTACCTTTATCTTACCGCTGTCGTTAAACCATTAGATGTGGTACGGCTGTCGATGTGGGCTTGTTTTCAGCTCTAGCTTTTGAACCATCTCAGAACTTGCTAAGTTGTTGCAACTACCCCCATCAATGATGACGCGGCATGAGCGCTCCATGACCACACACTTGGTTTGAAACAAATTATGTCACTGGTTCTGTTCGGCCTTCCCCATTTGGGCACTCAACACGCGTCGCACAACAAGGCTCTCATAATGTTCTGCATTTTCAGCACCAATGTGTTCTTCCTTCTCATCCCCACTTCCTGCATGGTCAATGGCAAGCATAGCATATGTCTCATCATCCAAATCACTTTCAGAAGAATACTCACCAGTATCCCGCACAATCAGCACACGCTTGCTTGGGCAATCTTTCCTCACATGCCCAAATCCCTTGCATTGTAGGCACTGAATATCCCTCGTTCTTCCCGTGGATGCAACGGAAGAAGCGCTCTTGGCGGGTGTTGGTGCTGACCCCTTTGTTGCTTCAGATGCCCACGGCATTGGTTTTGTTGGAGGCGTGTGTGGCAGGCTGCTAGTGGTACCTTGTGAAGATGCACGGTTTGGGGTAGCAGCTGAAGTACGTGGTTGCCATGATGTAGTCCGACCTACATAAACATTAGTCCTTGCGCGACGCCCCTGCACTTCCCTTTCAGCTTTACAAGCAAGATGGAATAAACGAGTGATAGAATTGTATTCCTTGTAACCTAATATGTCCTGAATTTCCCGGGTTAGCCCTCCCATAAATCTAGCCATAGCAGCTTCCTCTTCTTCCTTTAACCCACAACGCAACATGCCTATTTGTAGTTCCTGATAATACTCTTCTACAGATTCGCTACCTTGTCTCAATTGCTGCAGCTTATGTAATAAATCACGTGCTTGATATGAAGGAACAAATCTAGCTCGCATGATCCTTTTCAAAGCATCCCAAGTTTGTGGCACATTGTTTGGGGTCATATTACAATACTCGCGTCACCAAACGGAGGCAAAATCATTAAACTCACTAGTTGCAGCCCTAACCCTCTTGTGTTCAGGAAAATCATAGCAAGCAAATTTCTGATCTACAGCTAGTTCCCAAGTGAGGTATGCATCAGGATCATATTTCCCATCAAAAGGTGGCATCTGAATTTGATTGATCCTAGGAGTCATCATGTTCACGCACTGCCGTCGTGGTGGTCGAAAACCCATACCATGACGGTTGCGGTGTAGTCGTCGTCGTGGCCTATCATCCTCCTCTTCCTCAACTTCGTGTCCATTGCATAGTTACATTCATTGTCTCTCGCAACGCTGCTCACATGTCCATTAGTGGCGCCCATGATCCCTCTCCTCAAGTCGCGCAAGAATGCTTGCAAGGAGGTGTTGATTGCGCCCACAGAAACTTCCAATGCGGTGATTTTGGTGTTCGTGTCAATTTGAACTGCCTCCAATTGACCAAGGCGGTCATTGGTAACACGAATGTCCTCATCAAGCGCATCGGTGTGAAGCCTCATTTGGCGCTCGAAGTGTTGTATGATCCCCCGTGTGCGAGGTGAATGTTGTCCCCCTTTATCGGCTTCCGATCCTGCCATGGTTAGAGAAAACAGAAAAAATGGCTAACACAAAGTAACAAGATTACCCCTATCTACAAGTGGTGTGTTAGTGTCAATTCGCTCACTCTCAACCTATTCAAACAAGTTCTTACCTGTTCTTACCAAGCTTCAGCAAGGAGGTGATGGCAACCAGCAAGATAAACAACTTCAGAGAGTAGGAGACAATCTGTGGAGCTATAGGTGGCTGAAATAGCACAAGGAGTAACCTTCACCACGTTAGTCACAGCAAGCTAAATAAACGTTCTACGACGGTACCGTGTTGGTCCTAGTCCCAAACCGTACTAGAGACGCGAGCCGAGACACAAACTTCATCACTGAAACGCCCAAAACAGCAAGCTTTTTTTTTGGTGGGTCTCAAAACCCGCTTAGATGATCTCAGGAGACCCTGGAATCGAAAACTGCACATATGTCTCTCTCTCTCTCTCTGAACTTTGATTTGCAATCAATCTAGTGCGGCTTTTGAAATTTGCACTTGCCTTTTCTTCTCTGATTTAGTGCGGCTTTTTCTATCTGCACTTGCCTTTTTAAAAAAAAAACAAATCTCCTTGATTTGGTGCGGCTCTTGTATCTGCACCGGCCTCTTTTTTATATTTATATTTGGAAACTGATATCTACTTTGGTAAACACAGAGAATCACGCGGATTAGTAAACGAAGCAAGGAAAATTGGTGACCCAATCTGATCTCCCACACTAGGCAGAAACAAACTCAACTTCGATCTGATCTACTAACAGAATACGACTCAAATTATGAACCCAACGGTGACAAAAGCGTGACCCAAACTCGAAACTCTAAAGGCTGAAACTAAAGACCAGCAACTTGACTCGTCGAAGCAACCGTAAATTCAACAAGTCGAGAACTAAGTAGCAAAAGCAAGGGCACAAACTGTTTTGGAGAACGGAGATCTAATTGCCTATTTTTTTATGGTTTTGTGTACTGTAGGAAAATTAAAGGATGGAAAAAAAATCTCTCACCGATCAACCTTGAGCTCTGATACCACGTGATAGAAGGATAGATCCCGACCTTTCGATGAGAGGGGGATAGATTCGATTGGGTGGAAGAATACGTTGGCGATCCGACTACACCGTCCCCAGAAGATGCGCCTTAGCAATCGTTACACCGACTCCCGAAGTTGTTATTGATCTTGCTGGTGCACGATCAACTTGACCACGAAGGCCATTGTCCTTGAAAGCAATCGAAGAACACGCAAGAACAAGATGAACAAGCAACTGAAATTAGAATTGAAACCACGAGTTCATTCAGAATCACAGAAGAGGGGTTTCCGATGACAAGTAATTCGGGCGGTTTAGCCAACACGCGCGATTACTAGAAGTAGCAACTGCTATCTTTGATCTAAAAGAAAACCCACCATCTAATGGTAGCGACTGGCTGTTTATATTGTGGAGAGGTATCTAGGAACCCTAGGGTGCAGCCTTAAGTGGGCTTTCCTTGTTACAAGGCCAAAGGCCCACTTTTGACTCAGACTGAAAAAAATGACGTTACTTGATTGGACGATTCCTGTTGACTCAGAAGGAGTTTGGATGTGATTCCAGATCCATTTGAAAGTAGACTTGATAAGCTTTTAGTGAATTACAAGAACGCCCAAAACCAAGTCCGGATGTAGCCGTGGTGGTCGAAACAAGTCAGCCCTGTCCTGGAGTCTAATCTGATCCCAACTCGTGCACTTCTCTTCTATCCTTCATCTTGGTTGGTTCCTCACCCAAGTTCCTGAGGCAAAGGACATCATCACAAGAATTAAATAGCATTCCATCCATTAAAATATTCGTATGAAGCCCGAGGAATGCATTCACCTGGTAATTGAGTTGACGTGCGCGAGCTCGATTAATCGGTCCTTGTATTACAGCAACCGGGACCGATTGATGTGTAGGTGATGGATTTGCAGGTGTGGCTATATCCATAGAAGTGATGTCCTCATCATCCTGTACCTCACCACTTTGAGGCCGGACATACATTTTACTGTATGTCTGTGCGCTCGATTTCAGGCTTCTCTTCGCGCCTCTGACTGTCAAGCGGTGAAGCGCATCTTCAGGTACCTTCGTGCTACTACTGATTATGGAATTTGGTACTCTGTTTCTTCTTGTCTGTCCCTTCGATCCTTTTCCGATGCTAATTTTGCTGGCTGTAGGATAGATAGGAAGAACACTTCTGGCACTTGCCAATTCATTGGCACTTCTCTTGTTTCTTGGCCGTCTAGGAAGCAGTCTGGGGTTGCACAGTCCACGGCAAAGGCTGAGTATGTTGCTGCAACGGGTTACTGTAGTCAGGTGCTCTGGATGCACTCGACTCCACGGGACTTTGGGTTAGCAATAGCGAGTATTCCACTTTTCTGTGACAACACTTCTGCTATTTGCATTGCTAAGAACCCAGTGCAACATTCCCGGACCAAGCATATTGATGTTAGATATCACTTCCTTAGAGACCATGTGGAGAAGGGGGATATCGTGCTTCAGTTTGTAGAGAGTGACCACCAGTTAGCCGATATCTTTACCAAGCCTTTGGATAGCTCCAGGTTTGTTGCTTTGAGGAGTGAGCTTGGAGTCGTGAGCCCTTACGGCTTATCGTGAGGGGGAGCTGGTCTGTATATTATGTATTATATGTTTTCTTCCAGCATTTCTTTTCTTTTGCATTTCCTGTGTGTTTATGGGATTATTTTCCTGTTTTGAGTTAGCTTCACTTAGACTTCGGACATGCTTTGCATGGACCTCTTATCTTATGCTTTAGGTTGCTATCATGCACAATTAGCTGTTGTCTCCTCTCTCTAGGTTCAGTTCCCTCACAGTCTTATAAGTCTAGCAGGTGTTGGGCCCTCTGGGTAGACAGGGTCTATGTGCACTCCTTAGGTGGGATCTAGAGTCAGCTTCCCCATGTTAGTCATTGGGGAAGATGAGAGCGAGTCTGAGCTATAGTGTTTCTCTTTTCCCTTTTCTTTGTTCTATAGCCACCCAGTTTGCAGTTTTCTTGATTTCTTCTCCGTATTATGTGTTTATAGGTTCTATTGAGTTTATTTGTGTTTTTCTTTGCGCCTAATTCTGCTAATAACTCAATTTAACCAGATTTGTGCTTTAAATTAACTCATACGTTAAGGGGGGAGTTAGGAGATATGTTCATGCATTGCATATAGACTGTATTTTCTGCTTATATGAGCTTTATCTATTATGCAAATGATCTATTCTTCACGCTATCTACCAAGCTACATCATATGGAGAAAATCACTAGCTTAGATATGTCCAAGTTCATTTATCTTGCTAAGCTTAAAAATGAAAATAAGCTTTAACTGAAAAACTTGATGAAACATGTTGCTTTTACTTGCTATGTTTCTTCTCTAGAGGTTTATGTCATGATTTGAGAAATTTTGGAGTTCTCTAGAGTCCCTATAGCAACTTGAGTGAAACTAGTTTGATTCATACTTGATTCTTTCATTTGCTCATAAATCAATATGCTAAAATGAAAATTTAAGCAAAAAATGACTATATTTGTGCGCATTCGACTTAAGACCTTGCATTCACAAGACCGCTTCCTATTGCACGTGGGATGAACTTAGAATGCATAGCGTATGACCTAGACTGTCCTCTTAAGAGTTCATCTTGAGACGGTCACATATGGCTTGAGTCAATTGCATGAAAAAAATGCAAATAAAAAAACATAAGTGGGTAAAGAATGCAAATAATGTCAAACATTTGCACCCCACTATGTCTTTTAAAGTTCTTAAAGCAAAAATTGCATTAAGTGATAAATGAGCCCGAAGGACCTTGTATGCACTTCTAGATTCTCCAAAGTGTTGAGTAGGTTGAACTCTAGGTTTTCCTTTTGATCCTTAGAGTAGCTTTACTTCTATTTTTGAAACTAATGCTAAGTGTTGCACATGTCAAATCTTGCTAAAAATGAAATATTCAAAACTAAGGTTGTCTTTGCACTTGGACATGTCTTAGACTAGTCTAATCTAAAATTGACTAGCTTGGTGTCATATCTTGTCATTATGATTATTTGGATAATCTTCAAAGCTCTTTAGATGCATTTCATGCACACATGTTGAGAAAGGGGAGACAATTTGAAATCTTGATGTCTATATTGCCAAAATGGGGAGAAATTGAAGAAAAGGCATCATTAAAAATATAAAAATGAAAATGTATTTGATCTTATGATTTTGTTGAAAACTTACAAATCTTAAGAATCATAAACTTTTATGAGTGTTTATTGGACTTTTAGAGTTTTTTTGTTAAAAACTTGTTCTTTCTTTTACCTTGCTCTAAAATCTGATTTACCAACTTGATCATGTTCTCAATCTCTTCGCTCTAGACCATTTTTGCTTTTGCAATCAAATTGCTTTCTTCTTCTTCAAACTCAAATTTATGCCTTTTCGGGTGTTTGTCAATATACTCATCAAGGGGGAGACTGAAAGACCATGTGGAGGTCTATCCTTGATGGTGATGAGTAATTGACTGTGTTTTAGCATGAAGTGTTTGAGTTTGAGTTTGATTTGAATTAAATTTTCAAATTTAAAGCAATTTGAGTTGAGTCTATTGAAGCGGCACTACCGGGCTTTGGAGCAGTAGTGCTGTCAAAAACGGCACTACCGGGCTCCAATAGGCGGTAGTTATTTTACAAAAAAGATGTTTTCTGGATTTCAGTGCGAGCGGCACTACCGGCTCTGGGGAGCGGTAATGCCGGCAAACTCGGCACTACCGGCCCTAGGGAGCGGTAGTGCCGGACTTGAAGCAAATTTTGGGATTTAAAATTGAAAATTGTGGGCAATGCTTTGTGAGGTGTTTCCTTGTTTTTGATGGTTGCAGGTCGACGATGCTAGATCATGGTGAGGCGAAGGATGATCGGGACTAGGCGAGGTGCGTCGGAGGTTCAGACGATCGGGGATCACCGGAAGATGATCGGAGACGGAGTCGTGGCAAGCCATGAAGACAAGGAACGGATGAGATGCTAGCTAGGCGCTGCATGGATCAATGAGGGCTATTGGATCTTGGTCAAGTTGATAGGTTAGCGGGTCTAGTTAGTATGGTTTGAAAACCGTACAAGAAAAACATTTGCTTTTTAGGTTTTGAGTTAGCCCTTGCATGGGTGTATGAGTAGGTCAATCCTAGCCCTGGATGGTGTGCCTTAGGGTTTAGGACTCATCCAAGGGTGGAGGATGACCCAAGAGTAGTATAAATAGAGGGGTAGGGGTGCCTTCCCCTTCTTGAAGGTTTTAGAGGTTTGTGTGCTCCTTTGAGCTTTGCCCACTTTGTTGTGAGGTTTTGTAAACCTCCCTTCCAGAAATGAAAAACCATTCCACTCAATTCTGAATTTATTTTCCGCATTTACATTCCGCACTTAAATTCAGTCTTTACATTCTTGCAATTTACATTTATGCAATTTGGATTTGCCTTCCCTCCTTCTACATGCTTTTGGATCTTTTGCTGAGGATGTATGATTGATGGATGAGTCTTCTTTAGACCATATCCCAATCATCTACGCAAGTCTTGACTTCTTTCTCGAAAGAAACCAATTTTTGTACTTGAGAGGATCAATCTTGGAAGAATGAGTTTTGGGTGTTTTTTGTCTTGTGTTCTAGCTTGCTATGACATGTGGGAAGCCATCTAGGATCATCTTGATCATCAAGAACTCACGAGCTAGCTGAGAGCCAAGTTTTAGTTCTTGAGCCCATTTTTGTGCACCGCACCGTAAATTTGAAAAAGGTCAGAACTTTGACGTCAATTCTTGCAATCGGTGGTTGGAATAGGTTCCTGACATCCCTAGGAAGGTGTCCACAAACATTCATTGAGTTTGGATCAACCGATCAAAAGATTTCGCGATTTCTCTTTTTGAACCCGTGCTAAAATCACTATGCATTCACCTGTTTTTCCTGTAGCTACCGCTACAGTACTCCGGTAGTGGCGACCTTAGGCTCAAAATTCTAAAAAACTGATTCTTCCGCTTCCATTTATTTTCTAAGGTTTTTAGCTTGGTTTCTTTGGGGGATAAAATTTATTTGGGGATCATTCACCCCCCTCTGATTGCCATCTCGGTCCTTAGTTAGAATGTGGTTAGTATGCTTCACCATGCAATTGGTTATTGATATCATTTTTGAAAGTGCAAATTAAATTTGACTAATGAATATGGAACATGTTTATGAAAGGGTGTGTCATGTCTTGTCACAATGTTGTTGAGTTGTTGATGGCATGTGTTGCACGATAATCAACTGTGGTGGTAAAAGATTTAGACTAGGGCAAGTGGCAAGAGGCTATGTACCATGCTGGACCTGTGTGTGTAGAATCAAGGATAACCGACTAGAGGGGGGTGAATAGGAGGTTTTTAAAATTCTTTATACTCTAATACAATTAATGAGAAAGAATGACAACAATTATAATTTTAAACAATTAAAGCCTAAGTTATCTAGGTTTTACTAATGGCACAAACAATCTAAGTCTAATTAAGTGTTGCAATCCTAAGGAGATAATCGAACACTACAATCACTAGGGATGTAAAAGCAAAAATGTGATGACAAGAATGCAAACCACAAGATGAACACAATTGATTTTTCCCGTGGTCTCAGAGACTTGCCGGTCTCCCCTAATCCACATTGAGGTAGCTTGAATGAATCAAGCTGGCTCCTTGCGCAATTGAGCCTTCCTCGATCACTAATGGTAGCTCTTCCCTGCTCTGGGAAGGTGAGCTCTAACCTTCACACCGACACTGGGTCTCTTCACAGTCTCCTTTGAAGAGATCACCGGTTCCCACTCCTCAAGCCGTGTAGGAGGCGGCAACCTCTAAGAGACTAGAACTTCGATGCTTGCTTGAGGATGATCAAGTGTTTAATGGCAAATTGAAACTCACACTTGAATTTTCTCTCAACTACTCACAAAAAAGAAATTCAATGCACAAGAGTAAAGAGAGAGAGGCAAGGGCTCAAGAGATATTCAATGTTCTGTCTAACCTTGGCCTTGGGGCAGGTAAGGGAGTATTTATAGCCCCCTACCCAAAATCTAGCCATTAGAGCCAAGATCACACTTTTCCTGCCAAAGTCGGCACTACCACCCATGTAGGACCGGTAGTGCCGGCCTACATCCTAATGGCCGAAGGAATATAACTACCGCCCTAGGGGCCAGTACTACCAGATATGCAGCAGTACCGCTCCTAGGTGGCGGTAGTGCCGGCCAGGTGATTTCTCATAAATGCCATGTTCTGTAAAATAACTACCGCACATGAGGCCCGATTGTGTCGAACTTGAGATAGTACCGCACCTTCATAGGCGGTAGTACCGGCCTCAACAAAAGGTCATGTCTTTGAAAAAGTTTTGCAAGAAATGCACATGACTAAGTAAGAGTATTATTTGAGCCATTAATTTTAACCATTATTCAAGCTACTAGCCAAAGTTCCCTCTTGATAGTACGGCACTTATTCTAGCAATCTGATCTTTTCTCCAAACATCGAGATTTGCAAAAGCTATAAAACAGTCCTTAAAATCTTATAACTTGGCCTTGAGCTTGAATCATCAATATATCTTTATCTTTAGAAGTTCACCCTTTTTGCTTACACTACGATGAGGACCAACCTAATCTTATTCACTTAAGAAACGCGTTAGTCCATTAAACATAATTGTCATTAATTACCAAAACCAAAATAAATTAGGTGCCTAGATGCTTCAGTGTGGCATTGGATTGATATGTGAGTGAAAGTGAGATGGTTTCTATGAGTCAACGATTAGAAGTATTGCCTCGGACAATTAAGGACTTAATCTTGCAAGTCATTGAACTGGGCCAATCGTACAACCACATGTCTGTTATGAGTTATACCTAACTTAGTAAGTTACCGAGTGATCATATCTTGTGGGTGAAGTGTATAACCTCTGCAGAGTGTAAATCTATTCGGATAGCCGTGTCTCTGGTTATGGATAGTGCTCGGGTATTTCAGTCAAAGGTTAGATTTTATGAAATAAAACTTGGGAAGAGAGGCTCTGTGCCATTGGAACTATGGACGATGTTAGGATGTGTGCCAGTTTACTATTGAGAAATACCTTAATGTTACTTATTATTGTTATTTGTTTTATTCTCATTTCAATCTATTTATTTTATTTAATTGAAAATGCTGCTTTACTGCAAAATAACTACGTCAGCCATTCATTTGGAATAAGCCTTGCATATAGTTATGTTAGACTTGCATTATGTGGATAACTTATTGAGTGCTCTATGTACTCACCCTTGCCAAAACAAAATACTTAGTTAAATAAGAGTCTACACCTACTTTGGAGGAGTACCAGGAGGAGGGAAATTTCTAGGGTGTGAACCTTGTCAGTTGCCTGTGGCATATTGATGGGTTATTTACTATGTTTTCGTTCAGTTGCAGTTTTATATATTATAGTTGAGCCCTCCATGGCAATAATCACATAAAGTCGACCATACGATCAATCAAAAATTATTATATTCAATATATGAAGTCTTTTATTTTGTTTCCACCATGTATAATTTTGATATTCATCTATGTTTCCACTATGTGCACTAGCGAGATCCTGGACTAGTGCGTTATACATAGAGGGTCTAGATTTGCATATTCGGGTCCTGACACTCTAGAATGGTGATATACTAAAGAGTTGTAGATAACTTCCTAATCTTTCCAACAAGCTCAAGATCGTGAAATTTTATTGGATCGATTGCAAGTTATATCCTTTGGAACTCTAATGTCGCACTGACGGGTCGAGCCGCTATTTTTAATGGTTTAGGACATGAAAATATTCAAATTATGTAACATGCCAATTTTTGCTCTTTATTAATTTATTGTGTTATTTATTCATTTTATGGATTTTCTAAATTTATTGAATTTTTATGGAATTTATTTCAAATTATGTATACTGTCCTTTTATGAAAATTAATTAAATAATGATAAAGTTTACATAAAGTTTGGCCAAAAATATTTTATTTAATTTCAAAATGTCTCAAAGTATTTTTGTAATTTCTCCTGGATTTTTCCTAATTTTTTTATTGCCTAAACTAATTAGTTAAATTAATGGAATTATTTTAATTATGAAATCTTGGGAAAATCAGAATCGACCCATCATTGTGCATGTGGAGCGGCCCGGTCCGACCCACTGCTCGGTTGTCATCTGGATCAACTAAGCTTGACCGTTAGATGAGGATCAAGCAGCCATTCTCGAGCCATGTGTCTTAATTTGTGTCGACCGTCAGATCGTGATCGTGTGGACGAGGTTCAGTGAGGTTAAGTGAACCCTAGGGCAAGTGCTAGCCAAAGGATCGGATCCGCGTGTGTCTCAGATTGCGCCATGTCCGCAGAATCCGAAGCCGTCCGATTTGTGAGATGTGTAGGGCTGCGATTTTGTCTTCCCCACGGAGTCTGCCGCCATGTAGGATTAGGTTTCCTTTTTGTGCACACCTGTCGAGGCTATTTAAGCTGAGGTTGGTTGCGCGAGGTTCGCCAAAGCCTTGCGCCACTTTTGCCCCAAGACTATGTCACTGAGGTGCTTTGTGTGTGGTGCTCGAGCTCGTCGTAGTTTGCAAGGTCGCCACTGTGGTTTTCTTCGATTTTCGGCGCCATCACTTCAGCTTCATCGTCACCAAGGTCGTCATCGTGTTGTTCGCAACAAGCCGCATCAGGTTTGTGTATCAATGTCACCTAAATGTCGTTGTATCGCTGTCGTCGTTGCTTCGTCTTCATCTCCGGTGAGCGTCGCCGCCGTAGCCATGGCCGGATCCTCGCCATTCTTCTTCTCTGTTGCCACCCGTCAGATCATCCATGAGCAGTCGGAGATGCGCCACGTAGCCGTGCGGTGTGTTGTAGATTGATTAGGTCTCATCCGTCAAATTTTGTGTAGACGGCTTCGATCTTGCCACGCGTCGGCCATCGAAGGACGTACCGTGGGTGGTGCCGCAACCAATCGGAGACTGCCGCGTGTCAGGCGCGTTGTGCGAAGCACCATGCACCGGGTCCACTTTGGGCTGGCGTCAAACTATGGACCAGTGCTACGTGGAAGCATCTGGTTGGTTGGAGCAATGCTGACGTCAGTATGACACAATAAAGGGAAATTTTCAGTATAAAAATAATTCGGGTTATTATTGATTTTCTAATTTTCAGATTTTTATAATTTTTGAATCTTTCGACAGCCCGTTCTCCCTCATGCGAGCTCTGATTGAGGTGATTCAAATTTCTAAAAATTTCTAAAATTGAGATCTATATAATGGTGAAATTTGTTCGATTTTTCATGTTTTTATCACTGTTTTGGTATTTATTTGGTTTTGTTTCTTGATACGCATAGACATCGAAGTGCTCGAAGCGTCTGAGGAGGAATTGTTGACTCAAGACCAAGATCCTTTGTCAGGACCGGAATATGCAAATCCGAACCCTCTGTGTATACTGCATTAGTCCAGGATCACGCTAGTGCACACAGGCTCAACATAGATGAATATCACAATCATACACAGCGGAAACATTATGAAAGACATCATATATTAATTAATACCTATTGAATGACCTTATGGTTAACTTACATGACTATGCCTCGCAAGGTTGAACAACAAATTAAACTGCAACGGAATGAAAACGTAGACAAACCTCTCAGTATACCATTGGCAACTGATAAGGCTCGCACCCTAAATATTCATCTCCTCCTAAAACTCTCCTCCAGCACTGATGTAGACTCCTCAACTAGTGATATTGATGTTGGCAAGGGTGAGTACTTAAAGCACTTAACAAGTTGTGCACAGAATGCAATTCTATCATAACTATATGCAAGGCTTATTCCAAAGGAATGGCTAATATGCTATTTTGCAATAAAGAAGCCTTTATAAATGAATACGTAAATAGATTGAAAGATAGTAAAACAAATAACAATAGTAAATAATTTTAGCATTTCTCAAGTAAACAAGGTTTCCAATCCTATGTCAAGTTTAAACCTTCCAACAACATCCAACCTTCCCATCCAAGTTTTCCATTTACAAAGTCTAACCCTTGACTGTAATTTCCGAGCTTTGCTCAATACCGTGAGCACGGCTATCCGAATAAATTTTACACTCTACAGAGGTTAGCGCTTTGCCCACACGACATGAACATCTCTTTGTGCAAACATTACTAACACACTTCCTTTGGTGTGTCGCATAGATATCATGACAAAGCCTTTACAATGCTCTGTCTTAACCCAGTACTACCCGCTAAGGTTTCAACACTGGTGGGACTGGTTGCCACATCTAGGGCCCCCCTCTTGCACCATGTGAGTTGATCCGTGAAGGGACTCGTTACCACAATCAAGGCCTCAGACCACCATTGGTAGTACCAAAGCAAAGAGATTGCAAATTAATCAGCTAGGCTGTCCCATACCAGACATGTGGTTGCATGATTGACTCAGGTCAAAGGCTTGCAAGGTTAAGTCCTTAAGATGATCGAGGCAAGACTTCCACATACCCTCTGCCATTCGGCCCACCTTAGCACACTGCCCCTTGCCATTTGCCCAATTTAAATGATTACCACCCCAATTGATTACCAAGCACCACGTGCCATCAACAAGTCAATATCGTTGTGTGACATCCCTCATCAATACAACTCAACATCATTGTATGACAACACCTGACACACCAATTCATAATCATATTCCATATTCCATTAGTCAAGATTAAACTTTGATGTTCCAAGATCATGTGACATACATGGCATGGCTAAGCATACTAAACACGGTCTATCCAACCCATGTTGATTTTAATATTAACCAAGTAGTAATGATCCAATCTAGGGTGACAATTGATCATGGCATACAAATGACAAGGTATGGTATAGTTCAACTAGGTAGATTAACTAAATCCCAATCTATTTTGAAACATTTATACGCATCAAATAACATGCATAAAGTAAACAATATAGCAATTTTATAAACTAAGTCCAACATGATCAAAGCACAACTTGCCATAGCAAAGCCCTTATTCTTGCTCTAGACCTTGGTCTAGAGTCAACGATTCCTCCTTAGACGCTCCGAGCACTTCGACGTTTACGCGTATCGAGAAAGAATACCAAATAAATACCAAAATAGATATCAAACAAACTCCAAAAATCAAATAAATTTCACCATTAGATAGATCTAAATTTTAAAAAAATTTAGAAGTTTGAATCACCTCAATCAGAGCTCGTATGAGGGAGAACGGGCTCTCAGAAGATTCAAAAATCATAGAAATCTGAAAATTCGAAAATCAATAATAACCTGAATTATTTTTATACTAAAAATTTCCCTTTACTGTGTCATGTTGATGTCAGCATCGCTCCAACCAGCCAGACACTACCACGTAGCACCGGTCCATGGACTTGGTCCATGGTGGACCCGATCACTACAAGAAAAGTGATTATCTGTGACGAAAACGTCGTGACGTTCTCAACTTTTGTCAGGAAATAACTATTTTCTATGACGACTTGTTTATGTTCGTCATTAATTGTATCATGCGCCGTCGCCCCATGTACTTTTGTGACGAAACATAAAATTTCGTCATGAAACTAAAATACAAATCGTCATAGAAAATGAGTCGCGTTTTTTTCAGGTTGGGAAGCGATCATTGCTAGAACCTCTTGGCGGCTGGAAGGCCTTAATCTATTTTTTCCTTGTTGCTGGAACCTCCTGGCGGCTGGAAGTCCCTCACGGCCAGAGAGTTCCTAGCGCCTGCACTCCATCATAGCTAGAGGTTTTCCTTGTGGCGTGAGATTCTCCTGGTGGCTTGAAGGACTTCTGGATCAATGTGTTGGTTCCTAGCACCTGCACTCTATCAAAGCTAGAGGATATTTTTTTCTTGTTCTTCGTTTGCATGCTTATTTTATTTTTAGATTGATTTATTGTTTCTCCATCAAGTGATTGATCTGAAATTTTTGATTGGTTAATTCCTCATAAATCTTGATTAATCTCGTAATTAGGGTTTGATCAATTTTCGTCATTATCGATATAGTCATCTTGCGAAAGTCATAACTCTAGATCCGTATATCCAATCGAGCTGATTCTTATTGGATTAGTTTCAAAATTGAATCTAGTTTATACAGTTAAAATTAGAATATAAATGTTCATGGTATATTGTTGAGTGTACTAAAGAACTTTGCTTCTGAGCTTGGTTGGTTGAGTGAAAGATTGTGAGGGCGAGACCCTCATAGGGAAAGAACCGATTGTTGTTTCGTAATGATCTCTGGTCCTAGCATGGGCTAATTCTTAAGATAGTGGTATGATATGTTGGATATGGAAATATGGCATAACAATTTTATGATTGAGCCTTTTAGTGGGTGAGATTGAGGATTACGATTGAGAAAAATTCTTATGAGATGTCTGCTTCGAAAAATAATTTGAAATCCAGTTTGCTAGGGAATTTTGTCTCTTGCAAATTTTAGTAGAAATTTGAGTGAATGGGGAATAGTGGGAAGTTGCACTTAGTTGAGCTAAATCAAACCACTTCTCACCGATCGTTAAATTGAGAATTTGGTTTATCGTTTGCAGCCGTTTGAGTTTTGTGTGGGTGCTTTGAGTTACAAGGAAGTTAAGTCCCTTGTGGACTTTGTTTTTGTATCTGGCGTTCTTTGAATTCGGGGACGAATTCCTTTAAGGGGAGGAGAATGTAATATTCTAGATCTTTCTCTAGTTTTTTTTGGAATTTCCAATCGAGAGTGTGGTGGGCCTTTTTGAGAGCTACAGGGTTACAAATTGGCTGCGTGGGAGAAAAATTGGCAATTTTACCACTCCTCTTTTTCTCCTCCCACCTAATCCCCTCCTCTCTCTCCCTTTTCCAACTCGTTTTGCTCCCCTCCCCTGCCGACCCCCTCCATGCCTCCTCCCACCCATGCGTCTCCCCTTGGATCATCTCCAGCCAGCGCTGCCGCCCCTCCGGCCATCCTCTGGCCAGCTCCGGCGGTGCCTCCCTCCCCATGGTCGGCGCCATTCCTCCCTTCCCCTTGCGGTTTCTCCCTTGTGCCAAGGTGAGGAAAAAATCTAGGGTTTGGGTGTGGTTGGGTGGCTGGGTTAGGGTTCATGCCATGGAGTTTTAATGGTGGTTTGGTTGTGTATGGAATGGATTAGAGATGGAACCCTAGAAGTTGTGCAATTCTGTTTTTCGATGAGATTCCTTCCTTCTGTTCATCGCAAATCTGGGATTAATTGGTGCGTTTCCTGGATATTTGGATATAGAGAAAGTTGTATATCGTCGAATCCTCTTTAATTTTGGTATAAGAACACTAAAATCCGATCAGCCAATTCAAAGTTATTCCATTTTTGGTGTTGACTGTCCAGATTAGGTTGTGGATTGCGCCCGAAATGTTCAACTGAAGATTTGATATAGCAACAGGACGAATTAGGATTTTTGATTGCCTAGAGAAATGTAGGAAATTTCCTGTAGATTTAGAAAGTGTATTTGTATCCTTGATTTGGTATTAGGAATCAAAAGTTTTGGCCTATTGAAGTTGCTGTCCAGAACTGAAATTTCTGCTGAAAGTTCAGAGTTAGTCTGAAGTTCAGAGGGCAGTTTTAGGACTTAACTTTCAAGTGTTGAGAAAATGACTATGGGGCACCTATTTAATTTCTTTAGGTTGCTTCATTTATGTTATTTTTGTTGTGCTGCCTATTTCATTTTGTACACATATTTACACTTAAATTTTCTTCTGGTCTAGTATTTTAAAACGTGCGTTACAAGACCAGCTCAAAGGCCCATAAAAAGGAAGACCGACAACATGCCTCCAGGTGGTCCAAGAGCTTCAAAGAGAGTGAGGGCAACTACATCAGCAGAGGAACCCACTGGAGTCACAACATGGTCCGCAAAAAAAGTGGCCTTACCTACACTTCAAGAAGATACAACCACTGAATCCTCCGAGCAAGTGGTCCATGAGGATCAAATTCGGACAAAAGAACAAGAACCCATTGCTCAACCTACGAGTCCGGTCATGGATTGGTCCTATCCGGAAGATGGTGCAGAACAGCAACAAAATGATGAAGGCAAGTTATTTTTGGGCATTCTTCTTTTTCATCTTCATTACAATTGTGTCATAAACAATATTTCAGATTGTTTTCATAGGTTACAAACATTAAGCATTTAACCAATCCCTTCAATGCCTTTTTCGTAGATCCCCCAAATACTTCTACAAGAGGGAAGAGGGCATCAACAATGGGGAAAATGCTTGAGAAGATGACTAGACTATGGGCAAAAGGTTGCCAGTCCAATTTTCTGAGGGGATGAGAAGGCCACATAAGCTGTTGGAAGCTGCAAAGTTTGCATCATAGTCTGGCATTCAAATTAGGCATCATGTCCCTATCCTCACTAGTTGGAAGGAGTACAAGAACAACATAGCTCATTTGGATAATTTCATGGGAAAATTGTCTGTAAGTGATTTCATTCTTGGCCACAAACAATTACTCTTCTTCCACATTAGATTGCATAATTCATTAATGTGGTTCATTCAACCTGCTAGGCAAGGTTGGCCTTGGACACCAGTGAAGGACAACCAAGGATGCATGTGCTGAAATTTTGAAGGGTGGGGTGCGACAATCTAGGTATTTGCTGAAGAAGTGGTTTTTCAATGGTATCCTAGCAAACGAAATTAGTACAACATCCCCAGTACCTACCATGACAGATGAGGAGTGGAGAAAACTTGTCCAGAAATGGTCTGACCCGAAAAGCAAGGTACGGTCTATGAATATATGGTTCTATTCAAATTCCATTCATGAATGTGCCTAATGGAACCATCTGCTGAGGAAATATCCGAAAAGAACAAGCAAAATCGTACAAAGTCAAGTTCCATCAAGCCACAGGGTCTCGCAGCTACATTGCACACTGCCATGCTCTGGTAAGTACTGTTCACCGTCTCATTATTCATTTTCCATCCACAACACTTGATAGGAACCTTGCTAGTAGGCAGCCAAGGAAACCTTGATAACCAAAGAGATAAAATTAGATGCACTTATTTAGTTCAAGCCCTTCCTATAATAAAGCCATATGTAGTTAATAAAAACTTTTCTACTTGATACATTTTATTTTGTTTCTTCTTCCAATTGTAGAAGGAGAAAAACAAAGATCAACAATTCACTGCTGTGGACATGTTCAAGGAGTGCCACAACAGCAAGAAGAAGGGACTTGCTGAACCTGTGCAACGCGCAATTGTAAGTCCCTACAATTCCTCCTTTTTCTTCTGCCATTGTATCCTATAGAGGGTATTTCCAGATGATAGCACCCATGGTCACCTCACTGCATAAGTATATATGGACTCATCAAAATATATGTTTCTTCTGTTATGCTTACAAAATTGCTTTCCCATATAAGTAACTAGACCACATTGAATAGAGAGATTCATTGTATCAGCATACAAAAGTTAATCCATTTCTTCATGTGCTTTTTATGAAATTTTCTGAATGCAAATTTAGTGATTTTTCAAGTAATCGCCAGAGGTTACCTTTGTTGTGTCCTCTTCTATTTGGATGAAAGTTTTATTTGTATAAGCCTTTTATTCTTGTTATCACTATTGATTCTGTTATGTTTTATGTCTTAGGCTGAGATGGAAGCTATGATGGTGCCTGATGTAGAGGGTTAGCCAACAATGTCTACTACCGAGATTGTTGACAAGGTTCTGTCTCAAAGTAGCGCCACCAGCAAATTCTTGAAGAACGTTGGCTTACATTCTTCCACTCCGAACTCTGCAAAGGACTCCAACAACAAGCTCTTGAGGAACAGCTTGAGCAGGAGAGACGAGGAGCAGCTGAACTTCGACAGACCGTTGAGCAACAGCAGCAAGAAGTAGAAGACTTGAAGCTAAAAGCACAAGCATCAGATGAAGCACTGATCAAAACCCAAAAGGAAATGGAGGATTTAAAGAAGAGGCAAGAGGATAATGATGCAATTATTCGCCGTCTCATGCGAATCGCTGGTCAAGACAACTAGTGAGTTTATGAACCTGTTCACTTATTTTGCATGGATACTTATTTTGTATGGCTGGTAACCTGGTTCACTGGTACTAGTGAGTTTAGGTAACGTGGTTCAACTTTGTGACCTATGGATTTATTTTCAATAGCTTCAAGTGTGGTACTAACTAAAAGTAGTGTGAACAAAGTTTGTGTCTCTTAATGTATCTATGGTTATGTGCAATGTATTGATTGGTCTCTTGAAAATATTGTGTGCTATGTCGAGATGTATTGTGTGTTGTGGCTGTAAAAATGGATCATACGTGGGCTGACAGAAGTGTTCAATGACAAAATATCATGGCTATTCTGCATCTATCTATGGCGAAATTATTCATCACAGAAAATGACAGACCATTACTTCCATAACAAAAATGCCAGTCCGCGTGGCACTCATCAATGACGAAACATTTGCGTAACAACACGTGCCACGTCACCTCACATCGTAGCTGTTGACGTGGCACTAGACTATTCAATGACGAAAATGCATGTCCACGTGGCACTTATCTATGACGAAACATTTGCGTCACAACACGTGCCACGTCACCTCACATCTCGCTCACGACGTGGCACCGCATCGCTCAATGACGAAAATGCATGTCCACGCGGCAACAATCTGTGACGAACAATTTCGTCATAAATAAAATGGTCAACGCTCATTTTTGGCCGATCGGAGTGTTCTTTTATGACGAATTTGATATTTTTCATGACATTTTGGGTACAATTAATGACGGATATATTCGTCATAGAAATGACCTCTTCGTTGACGAAAATGTAATTCGTCACAGAAAAGTTGATTTTTTATGACGAAAAAAAGTAATTCGTCATTGAAAACTTTCTATGACGCACTTACTATGACAAGTTGAATTTCGTCATAAATTCGTCATAAAAAACCTACAATGACGATTTCGGGACTAATGATGACGAGTTTGGACCATCATTAAAAATCACTTTTCTTGTAGTGGATGCATGGCGCCTCACATAATGCGCCCGACACGCGGCAGTCTCCGATTGGTTGTGACGCCACCCACGATACGTCTTTCGATGGTCAACACGTGGCAAGTTCGAAGCCATCTGCAAAAAGTCTGACGAATGAGATCTAATCAATCTACAACAAACCGCACGGCTACGCGGCGCATCTCCGACTGCTCAAGGATGATCTGACGGCTGGCAAAGAGAAGAAGAATGGTGAGGATCCGGCCATGGCTACGGCGGCGACGCTCATCAGAGATGAAAATGAAGCAACGACGACGGTGATACGGTGGTGTTTAGGTGACATTCATACACAAACCGAATGTGGCTTGTTGCGAACAGCACGATGACGACCTCGGCAACGACGAAGCTCAAGTGACGGCGCCGAAAATCAAAGAAAACCACGGCGGCGACCTTGCAAACTATGATGAGCTCGAGCACCATGCACAAAAGCACCTCGGCGAGGGAGTCTTGGTGCAAAAGCGGCACAAGGCTTTGGCGAACCTCGGGCAACCAACCTTAGCTTAAATAGCCTCGGCAAGCGTGCGCAAAAAGGAAACCTAATCCTACACGACAGCGGACTCTAGCTCTGGGATGGCGACGAACTTCGCTGGGAAGACGGAATCGCGGCCCTACACGTCTCGCGAATCGGGTGGCTTTGAACTCTGCGGACGTGGCGCAATCTGAGATGCACGAGGATCCGATCCTACGGCTAGCACTTGCCCTAGGTTTCACTTAACCTCGCTGAAGCTCGTCCACATGATCATGATCCGACGGTTGACACGAATTAAGACACGTGACTTGAGAATGGCTGCTCGATCCTCATCTAACAGTCATGCTTAGTTGATCCAGATGACAGCCGAGCACTGGGCCGAACCAGACCGCACCGCGCACACAATGATGGGCCGATTTGGGCTAAACCACGGGCTTTCGGCCTAAGCACTATTTGCTAATTTTCCCAGGATTTCATTACTAAAATAATTCCATTAATTCAACTAATTAGTTTAGGCAATAAAAATATTAGGAAAAATTACAAAAATACTTTGAGACATTTTGAACTTAAATAAAATATTTTTGGCCAAACTTTATTTAAACTTTGTCATTATTTAATTAATTTTCCTAAAAGGACAATATACATAATTTTAAATAAATTCAAATAAATTCCAAAAAATCCAATAAATTCAAAAAATCTATAAAATGCATAAAATAACACAATAAGTTAATAAAGTGAAAAAATTGGGATGTTACAAATTAGCTCTGGTCCATAACTAGGGAATTGTATACCAGTTAATTATCTTTCCAATGAGTGTTTGACCATATATTTTGGTTGGGTAGGTTAAATGTTACATATTCATGATCTCCCTATCCATTGAATTGTCGTGACTGGAAAATGTTGTGGTAAGTTGTAGCTTAAAAATAGAATATTTACGAATTTGGGTTTGTGTGTGACATGTAAGATGTATTTCATTGTTCAAGCTTTCTTTAGAGTGGTAGAACACTAGATTTGGGTATGTGGTTTGGGAGTTGTAACACCGGATGACCTTTGGGGCTGAAAGCAAGGGTCTAGATAGCTTAATCTTAAAATCTTCATAACTAGATAAGTGTGGGTAATTTTGTTTAGGCTTCATAAAATATATTTTTTTAATATGTTTGGGTTCTTAGCTTGAGAGTAACACTTGTCTAAATGATAGGAGAGATAATCAATGATAGGAGAGCAATATCGGTAAATTAGAGAGAAGGAAGAGAGGCATGTTTAAGCGTTGGAGCTTACGATCTTAAATGCATGTTGTGGCTGGGTATTAAGATTTTGTACCATGATTGTTACCAGGATCTAATTCTCCATTTCGGTGATTGACCGCGGTCCAATCAGTTTTTCTACATGATTGAGACAAATGAATAGTAGAATGGTAGATGGTTGTTAGCATATATCATTTGGTGCTTATGAGAAAATACCTTGTTGTTTTTATGTTTATTATGTGAAAACATTCTGATGATTATATGATGATGTTTACATGATGATGATGAATATGGAAAATGATAAATGATATTGGAAACCATGCATTGCATATGTGCATACCCATATCATGAATGAAGGATCCACTTCGGTGGGCATGAAAGATCTACTTCAGTAGACATCTCCATGGGATGAAGGAATTGACAGCGTGAGACATCAACTAGTGTGCACTCAGCTATATTAGTATAAGCTACATGATGTGCATTATGAACATGTAGTTTAGACAAGCATTGCACTAATGAAAGAAAGAGATAATGATAATATAAATGTGAAAATATTATATTAGATTTATTGTTTTGCTATGTTACTTGCTAAGTATTTGTACTCACCCTTGCTTTGTCATTGTTTTTTAGGTGAATGTTGAAGGCAACATGCATGGGTGGGAGTAGCGTATTCATTTCACGTGTAATCAATAATTTATATATCACTTTTAATTGTCATATTCAAACTTTAATAGTAATGCTTAGCTAGTTAGTCTTAGTAATGGATCGTAATGGTAATATTTAGTTATGTGTAGATAATGCGGTTGTTTATCTTTATGTTGATGGTAGTTGTCTATGTCAGGTAATGCTTCTAGGCATATGGTTCCAAGCGTTCTTGAGCATGATGACCCAAGCTTTTATATGTGTTGCATAATTTCATTCTTGCCATGAATCTTTTATAATGTAGACCGTTAATACCATGTGGATTATCTTTTGTGAGTAATATATCGAGTAAAGGTATTGCTTAAGTTTGTAAGAGGTTCAAATTGGAGTGAATAAAGGATAGTAGTAAGGCCTGTTTGGTTTGATGACAAATTTGCCTTACTAAACCTTACCAAAATTTGGCATTACCAAAATTTAGTCACCAAATTGGCTATCAATGTTTTGGCCAAAGATTGGCAAGAAAATGAACTAGAGTACCAAGGGAGAAGAGAGTCTTACCAAAATTTGGTAGCAAACCAAATGCTTGTCAAATTTCGTCAATGCTACTAAAATTTGGTAAGGCAAACATTAGTAACCATTGGAAGCAAACCAAACACACCCTAACATTTTAGGAACAAGGTTGGGCCGGGGTGTTAGACTTACTGCTACCGCTATGTATTGTAGAGTGAGGGTAAAAGTGGGATATAAGTGTTAACTAGTTTATTGCCCGTGCGTTGCTACAGAAAACAAAATTTGTAATGAAACATAAGGTCAGGTAATAAAAGAAAATTTGTCTACAAGATAAAACATTAATTGTGCATTAATTTTATGTATACCGACGATCAAGGAATATAACATAAAGGTGAAATATCGTATGAATTTGCATCCTCATCAACCAAAAAGATTCACCAATCAAGTGTTTCATTTGTTCTGCAAGCACTTGTTGTGGTGAGAGCCCTTGCAATTGTAGCTACAATCCCATCTTCACATAAGTAGCAATAGCAATTCCAACTCCCTGACCTGGCCATAGGAGCTGAGGAGCAAAATTCCTATCAAACCAATTCTTGTAGTCCCTATCACATCCCTGGGAATTCAGGAACTCAATTTAATTTTTTTCTTCACCGAATCAGTCGATTTTTAAGATGTTGAATCTTGATCCAAAGACTGGCCTTCTTCCCCATCTATAACACTACTTCGTCCTCAACATAGAATATCCTCACTTTGATTCGTTCCTGTCGAACCCTACCACTTCTTCCTTCAAATGTACTCTAAGCACCCACAGAACTTAAGAGTGATTATTGATCAAAATTAAATTAACTAAAAAGTAAACAAAAATGTTCTGTCAGTTGGTGTATGTGGAAGCCAACAGAATAAATAATTCATTGAATGGTAGATCTTCCAAATTGATGTAAAATTTTCCAACAATTGCTAAAGCAGGAACAGCATAGGTGTTGTAGAGTCAACATGTGCTGCAAAAATTTCATGATCTTGAATAATTCTGCTTAGTGGAACATCTTCAACAGCACGAACCAAAGAGAGGCTAGGCTACCAAAATTGGTTTTCATGGACAAAAAATCATCAATGCTGCCACTTGTGCCAAGTGCAGGGAGTGAGTCACAAGCAAGACCCCCACCATTGTATTTATTTTCCAATTCACTGTCAGATTTTTCCAATGCCTCAAGCATGGAACCGTTGATATCGAAATCCAGTGTGCAATGTTCATTTGGTTCATGGCGACTGGTGGAGCCATTAACAGAAGAACTCCTCATATATTGGATATCAATTTTATCAGTTGTTGTACCACCAATCAGTGTGTTTAGGTCAGATAATGAGTACCAGCTTGATAAATCAGTTTTGCATATTAATGGCATTATTCAGGTAGGCAAGGCTACTTTATGTGATAGTACCATTGAAGATATCATTGTTATATGCTTCAACATCAGATCCTATTTCATTACTTGATAGGTTCCGTGTTTTCAATGTAACAAATGCTCCTCAGAATTATCTTCGCATCTATTTCCATTGTTCTTGATTTCAGAAGTCATTGAATAGGAAGAAGTGAAACAATCCACATTAATTTGAGCAGGAGATAGGGTCCGTGGTTAATTTAGATTGGTACACCATGTCATTTTTCTGGTTGACAATATTTTCAGCCTTAGAAGCACTATTCTAGTTGACAAAATTTTCATCCTCACAAGTTAGTATCGGAATATTAAATGGCATCAAATGTATAAACTTTAAACAAGGAAAGTTATCCAGAGAATCCAAAGTGTTTTACAAGTGAAAAAAAGTCAATAGTACTACTCTCAAAAAAGATGATGCCATCTAGAATTTGCTAAAGCAAATTGCATACCTTAGTTGGTTTTGTCAATATAGCAATCCTCCCATGAAATTTTGCCACTAATAATACACGAGGGCATGACCAAGTGGAAGGACGATCACATCTCCTTCTTATATCCAAATCCGAATCCACTTGTCCTCCTTGTCATAGGTGTCAAAGTACCCGCACCTTCAAAGCAGTAGTAGATCTCTTCATCATTGTGCATGTGCTTGTGGAAGAAGTTCTTCAGCTTCTCATAATTTTCCAACTTCTCAGGACATATCTCAATAAGATCCTTCAGCAAGGAACATTTCACTATATCAGATCAGGATATCATATGCAGATGTGCATATGAAAAGGGATTGAAGTTGGTGGTAACAAACCTTTAATTGTATCCTCTTTTTGTGGATTTTTGTTAGCTATTCTTCACTTCAGACTTCTTAGATCCAAATGCCAATATAACATACCAATCTCTGCCAAAATAGGATCCATAAGTTTCATAACGAAGCTAGTCCAGCACAAAAACTGACCCAATTCTCTAAAAACCTCACATGGCTGCTTCAGTCAGATAATCAGATTAAGTACTATAGCATGCATTCACATATATGATCTGATTTTAGCTAGAAATGTAGAATTTGCTTGAGAACCATATTTCCCAAGAAAAAACTAGTATTGAACATCTAATTACCACCTAACCACACAAAGCAATCAACTTTTTGTTGATGTGAGAACACCTAAATAGATCTAGATCTAAGTCTCAAGTAAAAATAACAAAATGGTTTGATCAATCATATAACACGGCTCCCTTCAATCAATTGTATAAGAGCACAACGATTAATAGGGAAAGCTCTATCTGCATATCTTAGTATCAAGAGGGCATTTGATCCACAGATCAATTGTGAATAAATTATTGCAGTAGGGGGATACCAACAATCACAAAAATTCAGCAAGTAGGGAAGTTGTAATGTAACTAGGAATCAATATTAGCACCTCCAAGCTTGGAGAGGGGCAGGAACTCATTGGGGGTTCTTGAGGTCCTCTCCAATCTCCCCCACCATCCATGCCTAACCCAATAATCAATCAAGACCATAAGCAAATCAGCACTACAATAATCACATCAAACAGAACATAAATTCATCAAGATTCCAGGAAATAGACCTAAAGAAGATTGATCCAGCCCATACTTGTGGAGCCATGTTGGGCTGAATATAATGCGATTGGAAACACGAAATCTGAGAACTTATTAGACTTGTGTACTACCGCCAGCTTTCAGGGCTCCCCATGAGCTTATATATAAATCAAGGAGGACGATTACTAGTTGGTCCCAGAATCCAGATCGTTCCTCTTTTGCTTTGTCTGGTTCTATGCATTCTCTGGCTATGTGATTATGGTGGAGTTTTCTAATGGTGGTGCACCTATGCCATGCTTTCTTGTCCCCATTCCTTTGATCTGCACCTATGCAGTGCTGAATAGCAAGCAAGAGCAAGAACATACCACAAGGAGAAATAGAGGAGCAAAGAAATAACTTGGGTAGCTGCAAATGAGTAAGTCACTGCAGCAATGGAACCGCCAACCAACAACTAGAATTGAAGACTTAAACATTTCGTGCTTGGAATGAGATAAATTGCTAGTTGATAAATAATCAAAGAAACCAAAACAGAGCCTAGAAAGAGGAGCAGCAAATCCAGATCAAATTTCTCCTGAAGAAATACTAATCTATAAAATCTGGATCAAAACCTACAGGAAAAAGGTGGTTAGAAGCTCCAAAGCATAAAACTCTAGACCACGTTTCATGGTTGCATACCTTGTAGCATCGATTGGGCTGGCATCGATGGAAGTAGATGAGCAGCATCACTGGACATCAAGGACAAGAGCTAGGAGCTCTCCTAGTGGAGGCAAAACCGACGGCAAGCCACTCAAATCTGGGTGAAGACAGCAGCGCCAATGCGATATAGACAAGGTTTGTGGCAAGCGCAGAGGTGGGGTTCAGGCAAAGAGGAGGGGAGGGGCAGAGGGAGGAGGATGGGAGGCGGAGGCAATGTGTACGGCGAGGAGACCGATGGCGGAATGGACAACATGGGAGAAGATGGGTAGAAGAGGCCCGGATCCGGCCGCTGTGCACCCGTCACAGCAGTCACTGCCCTCTCCCTGGACACCACCGAACGCCACCCTCTCCATCACTGATCAGGCCACTGTGCACCCGTCATAGCAGTCACTGCCTTCTTGCTCCCCGACGCTGAACGCCACCCTCCCCATCACCGCTGTCCTCTGCACCGTCATAGCCTTCTCTGAGCTCGCCACCGTTGTGACTTTCTCTAAGGCTGTCACCATCAATCTGTCAAGATCTGGCTCGTTGGCGTTTGGATCCAGCCGGATCAGGCCAGAGACAAAGGAAACTGAGTGAGCAAGCACTATGAATGAAAAAATCCTACCTAATCAATGCAAAAAAAAATAGCGAAGCAATCCAAGTTTACACACCTGACAGCTTCGCAGAGAAAATTTAGAACCAACTAAATTTGAGCTATCCAAAAGCTATTAGCGCTTCGAACAGACTCTCAATTGGGACATAGAGAACCCCCCAAACCAACCATCGCTGATGCTCCAAAGGCGCTCAAATCGGGAAGCAAGATGATAAACCATCCAACGATTGATGACAGAAACCACCAAACAAAATCACACATAGGAAACCAATTCAATACCCCGAGACAACAATGCTCGAATCAAACCAAAGTTAAATAACAACTACAAGCGTTTCGTTATACTTGCGATCAAATCATCGGACCCCCATGGCCTCTACTTCCTCCCCCCTTCCCGCGACCACCACCCACGTATTCTAGAAAAAATTGTTCTCAAAATCTCAGGGGAAAATCTCGATTGAGTAGACATATTCGATCGGTCAGAAACTACTTAAATCGCACGAAAACGAATCAGAGATGGGGGAACCGCACTTACAAGACGTAATGACTCCTGCTCTGTGACATGTTTTTCGCCCTTCCTCTCGGAAACCCTCACCTGCATTGGAACAACTCCGATCAGACCAGATCTGACCTATGGAAGTGGCGACTGGGGATGGGCACGGGTAGAGATGAGGGGGTGGTGGCGGGGGAAGGAAGAGAGGGGGGATCTGACCTATGGAACTAGCGATGGGGGAGGGGACGGCTATGCACGGAGCTGAGGCATCGGAGGCGATGGAGGGAAGAGCGGGGGCGGGTGCACTTGCGTGATGGGGAGTCACCGAGTCGGGAGAGAGTAGAGCACTGCACGTGCGTTGCAGAGAGAAAACAAAGGGAGCACGCATCGAGGCCCCACACTGCCGTTCACCGCATCGCTTGCCACCACCGGTCTCTCCCTCCTTCCCCACCGTCGACTCAAGCGATTGGAGAAATAGAGAGGGGAAGTTGGAATCGGGAATTTGGGAAGATCGTGGGTGGGAGGCTTAGCTCGATTCAACAACCGATGCGGGTGTATTTCTTCCATTTAAGCAAGATCTAACGGGTAATGTGAACTGAAAGAAGAGAGAGAGGAGAACGGACGTACCACCATCAACTCCTAATTAGAAGTAGAAGAAATCATTGCTGGATAGATGGCCGGTGAGGTTGTTGGGAGCATTTATTCATCTATCGTGTTAAAAAAAAGAAGTGGTGCATTTATTTACAAGTTAATATCATCCAGTAAGATGGTGAAAAGGTTGATTTATTGGGGGGGTCTATACAGCTGATGACGGGAAAATGGGCGTGGACCCGTCTCCACGTCATTAGAGACAAGTTGTTTAAATTTTAATTGAATATGAGACTAAGCATCATCAAGTATCAGGTATTGCGAGTACATTACTTCCAGAATTCATAAAAATTTTGTTAATTACATCTCTTTGCGAGAAAACCCCTGATTGAGAATTCCAACATAAAGATTACACCAAATTGCAACATATGACATTACAAAAAATATATATAAAAAAAGAAAAGTCTTCAATCTTGACGTCGACGGATGATTGCTTGGGGTATTTTAATTGTTTTCATATTAATCAATTTTTATCGGATGTCACGGAGACTTTAACATCTTGTCTTGGTTTATGCAGCAGCACGCTCAACATGCAGATCGTGTACTGTGCGCTAACCCACCTTCTTTTATCAGTGATGCTGTGTACGCATGCATGCAAGACATGGATATGCATGGCAGTTTGCGTGATCTTTTCTTTGTGCCAAGTCTTCATGGGCTAATTACATAATTCAATTTTTTTAGCAGTGCTACTCCCATTGCGTTGCATGCATGCATGCATGTACTTAGGATGTAGTAGTTGTAGTGGACATAGATTAGTGGCTATTATCTTTTGTTAATTTGAGTAATTGAAACGGTGATTATCCTTTTGATGCATGCATGCAGCCATTCCAACCACGATGCCATTTTTTTTATTTATTTATCTTGTTAGTGATCAGTTAGAGCATGTAGTGCTTCAACTACAATCACTCATTTGAGGACTTGCAGGCACTTTCTTGACTTCCATGTGGGCCTCTCTCAATTGTTATTAATTAACTAATGGATAAATTTATTAGTAAATGCAAGATTTATAATCAGGCATTTATTCATGAATGCACCACTCCAATGTGACGTGGGATGGTGAGTTCCTCTTCTTTTTGTTTTGTTTTCTTCGCTAAGCCAGTATTCACCTCATGCATGCATGCGGCCTGGACATGAGCTAGTATATCAGTATGCATTTTTTTCTTGTTGTTGTTTTGTTAGTCCGTATTACTACTCATGACATGGCATTCGTGATTACGGAACCCATGTACGACCGTAACCGCAACAATTTGGTTGTTTGAAGATTTTATCATGTATCATTTTTTTTGCAGCATATACCTGCTCATGATTCGTCTCCGCTTTAAGGGACCGAATCTAAGAAACAGGGTCTTGAGCCTTCTCACCCTTAGTTCGTTTCCAAACGTAGTGCCCGATACTAAGAAACGAAGATTTTGGATCTTCGCTCTTGTATCCATGCCCACTACGGGACCGAATTAGGAAATGAGGTCTTGAATCTTCTCACCCTTAGTTCGTTTCCAAACGTAGTGCTCGATACTAAGAAACGAAGATTTTGGATCTTCGCTCTTGTATCCATGCCCACTACGGGATCGAATTAGGAAATGAGGTCTTGAATCTTCTCACCCTTAATTCGTTTCCAAACGTAGTGCCCGATACTAAGAAACGAAGATTTTGGATCTTCGCTCTTGTATCCAAGCCCACTACGGGAAATCTAAGAAACAGGGTCTTGAGCCTTCTCACCCTTAGTTCGTTTCCAAACGTAGTGCCCGATACTAAGAAACAAAGATTTTGGATCTTCGCTCTTGTATCCATGCCCACTACGGGACCGAATTAGGAAGTGAGGCCTTGAGAAGAACACATCTTGACTTGGGCGGAGGAGGATGGGAGGAAGAAGAGCACATTGGCTTGTATCACTTGATCAAGCCTAAGGGCTAAGGAAGAACATAATTCTCACCTTCTTTTACCTTGGCTTGCTTGAAGCTCTTCCTCTTAAATGGCAGTTTGCTTGCTCTACTTTTCTTTGATTTCCTCTCGAGTGTTTTCTTGCCTCAAGTTTGCCTCCAAAAGTTCTTTCTTTCTACCCTTCACCTCCTATTTATAGAGTAAGGATGAGGGGGAGGTTTGCTTTTTAAGGAGGTTACGACAACTTGTCCACCTAAATTTCCTCTTGGTGGCTTGCTAATTGCTCAGACTCTAACCACGATGGGCAGCGTATTGACCTGCGTGTGTGCGGCAACTAATGCCACTTCCCATTTCGTTGTGGACGTGGATTAGTGGGCAACTTGCGGCACGTTGGTCAGGCAGTTTTGGTTATGCGCTCAGCTAAACCAGGATTTGAGTTAGTGGGCCATGCTCTTTTCATTTGGTTGAAATATAATTAGAGAAGAGTTTAACTACTGGACGAATGCACTGACTGTGGTATTTTCTTCGGCCACAATTGCTGCACGTGTATGAATGCAGGGTCGTATGTGCCCTCATGTGTTCGTTAATTGATTAGAGAAGCTAGCTCTTAATAATGCATGCATGCACAAGGTTAGGCAAACATGCTCTACTTCCTTTGGATATGAGCAACGTGCTTTTTTTTAGCTATATGGTATGGAAGGTCCCACGTGGATGTGGCCCACATGTCATCAAGGCATTAACTAATATATTGATTTGTTAATGAAGTATTTAATTCATGATTATATGTATGTGTTTATTTTCCTCACATTTGACTGAGGCGTTTACCTACATAGGTCCAACCTACATAGTATTTTAAGCATTCTTAAATATTTAGGCGCATCGATATTTATTACCAGTGGAATAGTTACCGTCAGACTGTTTGATAGTCCTATATATATTACGTTGAGAGAGTTATTTCATAACTTCCTTTTTTTATCCTGTAACGGATTTTAGCCGTTACTGTAATTTATTTATTTAATGCTATTATTTATTTATTTTTTAATCTCAAGACAAAATCGTTGTCAACAGATGCCCCCTCGAGGTCTGGATGCGAAAGAAAAAAAAATATTTGTTTTCGGATCCAGAGCTCGACATATGAATTCACATTTTTTATTCATAAAAGTACATATTGCGCATATTTTGCACCTATGGTACACATGTATTTTTTATGAACATGTTTTTGTGAGGAGTATGTACGTGGACTATGCTGCCATGCATGTGTTGAATTCTCTTTTTCTTATTACTTGTTCACATTGGTGGAACTAATGGCTTGTTCCAACTATGGATTTTTTTTAGACAGCGTTGGAGTTTAACATTTATGTACACCACGTTTTAGGCTCGTAATGAACTCGAGCATTTTTTTAATCTTTACCACGGTTTAAGCTCGTAAGGTTTGGAGCATTTTTTTTAAACCTTTATGTATACCGTAGTTTAGACTCATACGGTTTGGAGTTTTTTAAAAAAAAAAAACCTTTACCACGGTTTAGGCTCGTAAGGAATTGAAGCTTCTTTTTGTATTTGAATGCACCATAGTTTTGGCTCATAAGGAAATGGAGCGTTTTTTTTTTACGTTTACCACAGTTTAGGCTCATAAGGAATTGGAGCGTTTTGTTAACATTTACCACAGTTTAGGCTCGTAAGGAATTGGAGCGTTTTTTTTTACGTTTACCACAGTTTAGGCTCATAAGGAATTGGAGTGTTTTGTTAACTTTACCACAGTTTAGGCTCGTAAGGAATTGGAGCGTATTTTTTTTAACGTTTACCACAGTTAGGCTCGTAAGGAATTGGAGCGTCTTCTTTTTTTTACCTTTATGTACACCAGAGTTTAGACTCGTAAGGATTTGGAGCTGCTTCACTCATTTATTATATATATACCACAGTTTAGACTTATACGGTTTGGAGTGTCTTCCTTTTTTTATCTGCATATACCATAGTTTAGGCTCGTAAGGATTTGGAGCTGCTTTACTCATTTATTATATATATACCACAGTTTAGACTCATACGGTTTGGAATGTCTTCCTTTTTTTTATCTGCATATACCATAGTTTAGGCTCGTAAGGATTTGGAGGTGCTTTACTCATTTATTATATATATACCACAGTTTAGACTCATACGGTTTGGAGTGTCTTCCTTTTTTTTATCTACATATACCATAGTTTAGGCTCGTAAGGATTTGGAGCTGCTTTACTCATTTATTATATATATACCACAGTTTAGACTCATACGGTTTGGAGTGTCTTCCTTTTTTTTATCTGCAT
The DNA here is from genome assembly GCA_036346275.1 of Otatea glauca. NCBI lineage: Eukaryota > Viridiplantae > Streptophyta > Magnoliopsida > Poales > Poaceae > Otatea > Otatea glauca. Next base: position 36,384,683 of record CM070723.1, on the reverse strand, counting down.
ATACCATAGTTTAGGCTCGTAAGGATTTGGAGCTGCTTTACTCATTTATTATATATATACCACAGTTTAGACTCATACGGTTTGGAGTGTCTTCCTTTTTATCTGCATATACCATAGTTTAGGCTCGTAAGGATTTGGAGCTGCTTTACTCATTTATTATATATATACCACAGTTTAGACTCATACGGTTTGGAGTGTCTTCCTTTTTTTTATCTGCATATACCATAGTTTAGGCTCGTAAGGATTTGGAGCTTCTTTTCTCATTTATTATATATATACCACAGTTTAGACTCATACGGTTTGGAGTGTCTTCCTTTTTTTTATCTTTACCACAGTTTAGGCTCGTAAGGAATTGGAGCATGTTTTTTTTTGTATGCTATATTTTAAGCATAATAGCGCTTTAGGAATTTTCCATTTATCGGTGATGGATTCACCATCCGGAGAAATAACTTTATATGCGCCATTTGAATTAACTTCTTTTACGATGTAAGGGCCTTCCCATTTAGGCTCAAATTTTCCTTGCATCCTTCGTGTAATATTCATGGGGCGAATGACAGCGAGAACTAAATCTCCCTCTTTGAATGACCTTCTTTTAAGGCGCTTATCAAAAGCTCAGGACATTCTAGCCTGGTACGCTTCCAAATTTTGTAACGCTTGAAGTCGTTTCCCCTCAAGCCTTTCTAACTCTTCAAATCGTAATTTAACGGCTTCCTCCTCTGAGAGTTTCTCATTCATAATGACCCTCAAAGAATTAATTTGTACTTCTAATGGTAAAATGGCCTCCCCTCCATATACAAGGGAGTAAGGGGTCATTCCAGTTGGTGTGCGTGTAGTGGTTCTATACGCCCACAAGGCTTCAAGCAGTTTTTCATGCCACTCTCGTTTGTTCTTTGATACCACCTTTTTTAACAACTTGCAAAGGGTTTTATTAAATGCCTCCTCTTGTCCGTTAGCTGACGCATTATATGCTGAAGAAAAGTGGTGCTTTATTTTGAATTTAGCACACAATCTTTCTATCTGTCTATTTTTAAAAGGTGTCCCATTATCGGATATAATTCGAGATGGGATACCAAAGCGATATATAAGATGAGTTCTTATGAAATTCTCTACGTTTTCGGCTTTAACTTCTCTCAACGGTATGACTTCCGCCCATTTAGAGAAATAATCGGTTGCTGCAAGAATGAATTTATGCCCTTTGGATGATGGTGGTTGAATTTGTCCAACTACATCCATTCCCCACATTTCAAAGGGCCATGACATGTTTGTAGGATGTAGTGGTTCATGTGGTTGATGGATAAAATCAGCATGTACTTGACATTCATGGCACTTTTTTGCAAATTTCATAGAATCTTCAAACATTGTAGGCCAATAATAACCTAAGTGTTTCAATTGATAGTGCAATTTAGGACCAGATTGATGTGCACCACAAATTCCAGCATGTACTTCATTCAATGCTTCCGTTATTTCATTTCCTGCAAGGCAACGCATCAAAATGCCATCATACGAACGTCGATAAAGTGTGTCATTTATACATGTGTAATGGATTGACCGCTTTCGGATTCTAGACCTTTCGCAAGAATCCAAAGGTAGATATCCATGGAGTAAATAATCAAGAAAGGGAGTTCGCCAATCTCCTACTTCAATTTCACAAATATCTGCTATCACTGCTATAAAGGTTGTTGCCTCTTCTTCATCAACGAGAACAGGCAGGATTCTTCGCTCCTCCACATGCACATCCATTGTTTCACCAGAATTTAATGACATACTAGCCGCTAAACCTGCCAATGCATCAGCCTTGTCATTTTGGCTTCTGATGACATGCTGAATATTTAAGCTAGAGAACATAGACATAAGCTCTTTCGCTCTATGGAAATATGGCATGAATTCTTCTTTCTTTACCATGTAAATACCCAAAAGTTGGTTAACAACTAACTGAGAGTCCCCATGCACAGATAGCGTGTTTAATCCCATATTTAAAGCCATTTCAAGTCCAATAATGAGGTCTTCATATTCAGCAGAATTATTTGAAACCGCCGAGGTCAAGGTGAATGAATATGGAATTATTCCCCCACTAGGCGTAACAAAAATGACGCCTGCCCCTACTCCTGAATGCCGGCAAGCACCATCAAAATACATTTGCCATGTTGAATTAGTGACTGATGTGACCAATACTTCTTCATCTGGTAAGTCATCATCAATGGGGAAATTATCAGGGACTGGATGTGCAGCCAAAAAGTCTGCAAGAACTTGTCCTTTCGTGGCTTTTTGTGGCACGAACACAATATCGAATTGTGATAGGAATATCGCCCATTTAGCTAACCTTCCTGAAAGGACCATTTTATGTAAAATATATCGAAGGGGATCTGCTCTTGAAACAAGGTGTACGGTATGTTCTAGCATATAGTGATGAAGTTTTTGTGCTGCAAATACTAGTGATAGACATATTTTTCCTATATCTGAATAATTGCATTCGGCTCCCACAAGGGTGCGACTGAGATAATATAAAGACATTTCTTTCCCTGCATCGTTATTTTGTGCTAAAAGAGCACCTAGTGATGTAGGCATGGCCGCTGTGTATAAAATTAGCGGGTGTCCTTTAACTGGTGCACTCAAGACAGGGGGATTTATCAAATATTTCTTTATATCTAAAAATGCATTTTGGCATGCTTGATCCCATTGAAAAGGGACATCTTTTTTCATGAGACGAGAAAAAGGCTTGCATCTCCCGGATAAATTTGAGATAAATCTTCTAATATATGCTAAGTGACCTTGGAGACTCTTCAACTTATGAAGGTTCTTTGGTGGTGGCATTTTAATGATTGCCTTAATTTTAGTTGGGTCAATCTCGATACCATGCTTTGTAACTATAAAACCAAGAAATTTTCCAGAAGATACTCCAAAAGCACATTTCATTGGATTCATTTTCAAATTGTGTTGTCTAAGGCGTTCAAAGACTGTAGCTAGATGTTTTAAGTGATCTCTTTCATGTTTTGATTTCACAATAATGTCATCTATGTAACATTGAACGATGACATGCAATAATCCATCAAGGATAATCGTCATAGCTCTTTGATATGTTGCACCAGTATTTTTAAGTCCAAAAGGCATAACTTTATAACAAAATATGCCTTTAGGTGTTCGGAATGCTGTTAGCTCTTCATCTTCTGGCGCCATTTTTATTTGGTTATAACCGGAATAACCGTCCATGAAAGAAAATATTTCATGTCCAAGAGTAGCATCAATGAGTATTTCAGAGATAGGTATCGGAAAGTCATCTTTAGGACATGCCTTATTTAAATCTCTAAAATCTACACATACACGTGTTTGTCCATTTTTCTTTTTGACAGGAACAATATTGGAAAGCCATTTTGGATATCTGACTTCCCTAATAAATCTGGCTGCAATGAGTTTATCGACTTCGCTTCTATTTCGGAAGTATGTCCATTGAAACCTCCTTTGTGGTTGCTTGACCGTGGAACTTCTTCTTGCACAAACTAGTCGATGTACCGCTACTCTTGGATCTAAGCCGGCATTTCTTCATAAGTCCAAGCAAAACATCTTTATTTGCGTAAAAGAAATTTACAATATTCTTCTTTACTTTCCTTAGATAAATGCTTGCTAATAAAAATAGGACGAGGATTTTCGAGTGTCCCAATATTGATTTCTTCTAATTCATCAATGGTAGGTTGATTGCCATCTTCCATTTGTGGAGATGCTACCGTCATGTCTGTAAACTCAGCGGAAGTCATACAGACCTCATAGCCCAACCCATATCTCTTTTCCTTTATTATTTGATCCTCATGCAAAGCTTCGAGTTGCACTCGGGACAACACCTTTTCGAATGGTGCAAGCTGCCCCCGGCCATCACATAGGGAAGGGCCGGTGAAAATATCATAACCCATTTTATGCATCATATAAAGGACTTTGTTATCATATAAGGAAATAGGCAACAATTCATCATCTTTATTTGATAAAGAAATTTGCGCAACAACTCTATTTTTATTTGTGCTAGAATTGTGCAATTGTTTTTGTGCTTGTTTTATTTTATGTTGTACCAAAGGAGGTAAGGGTGTCGGAAATTCGATACCTTTATTAGAGGATGATTTATTCACGACACAAAATATTGGATCTCCCTTCTTCCTTTGGTTACTTGGTATATATTGATATATCTTTTGACGTGATGAAGATTCCACGACATCCTCTTTTATGAAATCTGATTCTGGTATGAACACTGGCTTTGGCTTATGCACTTTATCGACAGGTTCAAAGTAGAACTTTGCGTCAGTATAAAAAGATTCAGCCACTGTGAATGGTTTTTTATCAGCAAATATTCGCACTGTTTCTCCTGACTGATCTTTGAACTTGATGCATTGATGGAGCGTAGATGGTACAACTTGATTTTCATGCAACCATGGATGACCGAGCAGAGCATTATTTGACGTAACCGCATCGATCACATGAAAATTCACATGTGTGTATAGTGTTTCCAGCTTCAAAACCAAAGATATAGTACCCATAGCTTCCTGACCAGACTGATTGAAGCCATGAATAATAACATTAGACTGGCTCAGGTCTCTTTTGGAATATCCTATTCTTTTTAAGGTACGCAAAGGTAACAAATTTATAGCGGATCCACCATCTATCATTATACGATTGATGGGCAACTCATTGATTTCACCAAACATGAGAAGCGGTGCATTGTGTTTTTAGGACCTAACAAACAAGTCCTCATCGGTAAATGTCATATTTAAAACCTCATTTAATTACATTTACATTTGAGATACTTCCACTCTATAATCCTCGGGAATGAGAGTGCCGTAACAAAAGCTTTATGTAAGTCGATGAAAGACACAGAGCATCATACACGTAAAGCATAGCTGGTATTTTCTTCAAGTGCGAAATTACATCATACTTGGTGATATATTTGGGCTAGAGTCGATCGCTTCATTTGGGGTTACATCTTTGTTTTTTGTATCCCTTTTAGGTGGAGGACGGGATTCAGCTAGTTGACGACCCGACCTAAGTTGAACTTGGTCAACTTCTGGAAGTTCTTCTTCAGGGAAATGAAGAGAATCGTCGTCATCCTCAAAAACACCGATGGTGAGAACATTGAATCCTTCATGAGGACCGCTCACACGCTTTGTCAATCTTTGGGCTACTCTTAGCGTGGAGCTTTGATCCCCGCCTTATGCTATCATTCGTCGCACTGCGTGGGCTCCTGACCGCAGCTGCCCTCGATCTTGGACTCTTCGAAAAGTCGATGGATCAAGCTTTGTGGCATGGATCCCTCGATGGAAAGCTTCTCTTTTGAGTTGGGTGGTGCATCTTTGTTGCCGACCACGGTATGGTGCATGGCCTGAGAAAATCATAGGAACAAACTCAGACTCAAGAGTCAGCATTGTTTGATTAGGAGCTGGCATCATATTTGAAGATGCACAACTCACCAAGTCATCTTGAAAGGTGGCGACGTTTGCTGTAGCCATTTTCTTTCCTTTCTTCATGCTTTTAAGGAGGTCCGCATCAATTGTCCCTTCCTCAATTAATTTTTGGATTATGGTTTTCACCACAAAGCAATCTTTAAGTGTATGGCCCAAGATGCGATGATAGTGGCAATAATTTGGCTCATTAAACTTGCAAACCTCTTTGGGTCTTTTTGGCTTCGGGAGCTCTATGAGATTTAACTCCCTTAAGCCCATAAACAAATCTTCTACTTCTTCATTTGGGAAGGAATACTCTCTGTTTTGACGCTCACTAAGAGTTGGTCTCCTGCGAGCCTGTGTTCCCTCTTGATTTCTCATGATAACTCCACCAGATTGAATTTTTGGAATTGCTGCTGTCGTTTCCATTGCTTGTACTTGCTTTGGTTTGGCAGGCAACTTATCACGCTGGCCACCCTTCTCTATTGGCTTGATGAATGTTTTTGTTCGACGCGCTACATGTTGCATATAATTTTCAATATATGTAGCTTTGGAGGCCAACTCTTCAAAAGTAACGGGCCGAACGCCTTGCAAATAAACAGCCATGTCGGGGCATAGATTATTCATGCACATCCGCACCGCTTCAAGCTCCGTAATTGGCTGTGGGCAGTGGAGACTTAAATTTCTCCACCTATTAATAAAATCAGCAGCTTTTTCATTTGTCCTTTGCTCTGTTTGGGTCAACTCGGTGATGCCTACTGTTCTCTTAGTGCTATAAAAGCGCTCGAGAAAAGAGTCTTGCATTTGCTCCCATGTCTTGATCGATCCTGGCGCCAACTTGCTGTACCATGTGAAGGCAGGTCCGGACAATGTTTGCACAAATTGTCGTAGGAGAAGTGCCCCATTATGAGCTGTGTCTTGGCATGCTGCAAGAAAATGAGCTATATGCTCATGAGGTGATCCAGTCCCATTAAACTTGCTGAATTGTGGTTGACGATAATTGCTTGGGAAGGGCACCATGTCGACATCCGGCGGGTATGGTTTAACATATCCCGGACGCATCGAGTAGTGAGTTTGCATGTATTGAGCTTTAACTCCCTCAGCGATCATCTTTTGGATTGCCTCGAGGCTAACTCCAGGCAATGATTGATGGCTGTGGTGACTTGCAGAAGCGTGTCTCTCATTTTCTCGGCTTGTATTTGCTACTTGGTTGCGTAGAGCAGCCAATTCATCTTCTTTCTGTTGAAGTGCAGCTGTGAGTTGGGCCAGCTGCTCATCAACTGAACGTGTTTCGTTTGCTGCAATAACTTGTTCCATGTGACTCGGCTCAGAGTTACGGGAACGAAGCTTATAAGCATTTACAGTATGTGGAGGATTATTTTCAGGAGATGAAGAGGAATCACTATATAGGGGATTATGAGACCCTAAGTAATTCGAATCATGCTCTTCATTACTCGAATCTGTTTGACTACGAGTTACAGGACGATGGCCCGTTACAACATTTTTTCGGGCTTTCTTTCTTTTGAAGTGTGTTGAGGTAGAAGACGCTTCACTAGTGTTATCCGCCACTTCTGTGACCCCAACCGGCATCGAAAGAAGCACCTCAAACGTATTGTTCGAGGCCCTCTTTCGAGTTGGCCAAGGAGCCATCGTTGTTGTCGCCTTTTTCGGTGTGTTTGTTGGCCCCATCACCACTTGATTCTTGCCACCATGACTTGATGAAGAGGGGTTTACCCCTTGGATCTTGCTGCAGTTGGAGTTAGCTCGTATTGCTAGCTCCCTCTGCTTGTATGCCGCTCGCTTTGCACGAACACGGGAAGCTTGGTCGACATACCCTTGTCGTCGAGGATTTTGCTTAATGAACTCTTGATATTCGCCACTGGCGAGGATTTCCGCTTGTCGCGCCATAGCGCCTCAACATCATTTGCGATGAGGACACACCGAAGTATCTCCTCAAAGTCCGCGGATGCTTCGTGTGATGTATGCATTGAGAGCATCATTCCTTCCTCCTCGAATCCTTGGGCGGTTTTTCTTGTCTTGTTCCAAATGATGTTTCCCACATGCCCGCGTTGATGGTTCGCCATGATAGGGTCATTTGCCACGGGAAAATCAACCCATGCACGGCGAACATTGCATTGGCGACGACGATGCCGTGATGGAGAAAATGAGTTCTGAAATGAGGGCAGCGGAATTGGGATTGATGATGACAAAGGATCTGAAGCTGTAGCCGTTGGATCCACATGGCCCTTCTTGACGTCATTAGGAGTGAGGTACACTCCCCGACATATGAGCGTACGCTCACGTCTCGGTTTAGGACACGGCCCGCTAGATTGGTAAGCCTGTGAAGGGATGAACTCCGGTGCATCAGCCCGAAGCTGAGTTTGTGCGTGTGATGCTCCTTTGGATGGTGATACATCTCCCACCACCATTGCAGACTTCCCCTTGTTCATGTGCTGATGACGGTGGGGTTGGTCCAGCACCACTGCCTTCTTTTTGGAAGCCGATGACGCAGCCACTATTGCCACCTTGGAAGGTGCGGCCCCTAATATACTTAGGGCAGGTTTTGATGAGCTTGCCCCCAGTTGCTTATGAGCATTCTGGGGGGAGCTCATGCCGGATGTCGATGGTGTGCTTGCCTTCAACACCGGGAATGCATTTACCCCAAATTTTATGGGAGGAGTCGTTGACGAAGTCGTCTCTTTCTTCCTCGAAGTTGTTGGGGAAGAGGTGGCCGACTGTTCGCGCGGCGCTTTCTTTAGTGCACCTGTCCGCTTTGCACGAATAGGCAACTCATCAAGTGTTGCACAACGGAACCTCGATGATGACTCATGGTTTGCAAGCTTGACACGTGCTGCTTTTGAAAAGCCAGGAGGAACTGAGCCGTAAGAATCAGCCTCATGCACGTTTAGGTGCTGATTTTGTGAGGCGACTCTTGAAGCTTTTGCTGCAGCCTTCATCTTCCTTTTGGCTGACTTGGACAGGACAGGGCTAAACCCATCTTTACGTGCAGAAGTCACTTCATGCTCGTGGTTCGCCATGTTCGGCGATGCAACGGTGGTTTGCAGCGAACTTGCACTAGTGGTACCCTGAAAAGGCCCCACTGGCACATCCAGCCATAGTGATCCAATGCGTAGCGTGATGAATTGTTGGACACGCTCCGCCATCCCTTCATATAAAGAAAACCATTTGTTAGTTTTCTTGAATACATGAATATATTTTAGTGACATGATTAATTTTACAATGCCATATGTTGCCATTTGATGTTGGAATTTCAAAGATGAGGGGAAAAGTAGGTCCCACCGGGCATGCCAGAATCTGATGACGGGAAAATGGGCGTGGACCCGTCTCCACGTCATTAGAGACAAGTTGTTTAAATTTTAATTGAATATGAGACTAAGCATCATCAAGTATCGTATTATAGTACATTACTTCGTAATTCATAAAATTTGTTAATTACATCTCTTTGCGAGAAAACCCCTGATTGAGAATTCCAACATAAAGATTACACCAAATTGCAACATATGACATTACAAAAAATATATATAAAAAAAGAAAAGTCTTCAATCTTGACGTCGACGGATGATTGCTTGGGGTATTTTAATTGTTTTCATATTAATCAATTTTTATCGGATGTCACGGAGACTTTAACATCTTGTCTTGGTTTATGCAAAGAAGACGCTCAACATGCGATCGTATCGGCGCTAACCCACTTTCTTTTATCAGTGATGCTGTGTACGCATGCATGCAAGACATGGATATGCATGGCAGTTTGCGTGATCTTTTCTTTGTGCCAAGTCTTCATGGGCTAATTACATAATTCAATTTTTTTAGCAGTGCTACTCCCATTGCGTTGCATGCATGCATGCATGTACTTAGGATGTAGTAGTTGTAGTGGACATAGATTAGTGGCTATTATCTTTTGTTAATTTGAGTAATTGAAACGGTGATTATCCTTTTGATGCATGCATGCAGCCATTCCAACCACGATGCCATTTTTTTTATTTATTTATCTTGTTAGTGATCAGTTAGAGCATGTAGTGCTTCAACTACAATCACTCATTTGAGGACTTGCAGGCACTTTCTTGACTTCCATGTGGGCCTCTCTCAATTGTTATTAATTAACTAATGGATAAATTTATTAGTAAATGCAAGATTTATAATCAGGCATTTATTCATGAATGCACCACTCCAATGTGACGTGGGATGGTGAGTTCCTCTTCTTTTTGTTTTCTTTTCTTCGCTAAGCCAGTATTCACCTCATGCATGCATGCGGCCTGGACATGAGCTAGTATATCAGTATGCATTTTTTTCTTGTTGTTGTTTTGTTAGTCCGTATTACTACTCATGACATGGCATTCGTGATTACGGAACCCATGTACGACCGTAACCGCAACAATTTGGTTGTTTGAAGATTTTATCATGTATCATTTTTTTGCAAGATATACCGCTCATGATTCGTCTCCGCTTTAAGGGACCGAATCTAAGAAACAGGTCTTGAGCCTTCTCACCCTTAGTTCGTTTCCAAACGTAGTGCCCGATACTAAGAAACGAAGATTTTGGATCTTCGCTCTTGTATCCATGCCCACTACGGGACCGAATTAGGAAATGAGGTCTTGAATCTTCTCACCCTTAGTTCGTTTCCAAACGTAGTGCTCGATACTAAGAAACGAAGATTTTGGATCTTCGCTCTTCTATCCATGCCCACTACGGGATCGAATTAGGAAATGAGGTCTTGAATCTTCTCACCCTTAATTCGTTTCCAAACGTAGTGCCCGATACTAAGAAACGAAGATTTTGGATCTTCGCTCTTGTATCCAAGCCCACTACGGGAAATCTAAGAAACAGGGTCTTGAGCCTTCTCACCCTTAGTTCGTTTCCTAACGTAGTGCCCGATACTAAGAAACAAAGATTTTGGATCTTCGCTCTTGTATCCATGCCCACTACGGGACCGAATTAGGAAATCAGGCCTTGAGAAGAACACATCTTGACTTGGGCGGAGGAGGATGGGAGGAAGAAGAGCACATTGGCTTGTATCACTTGATCAAGCCTAAGGGCTAAGGAAGAACATAATTCTCACCTTCTTTTACCTTGGCTTGCTTGAAGCTCTTCCTCTCAAATGGCAGTTTGCTTGCTCTACTTTTCTTTGATTTCCTCTCGAGTGTTTTCTTGCCTCAAGTTTGCCTCCAAAAGTTCTTTCTTTCTACCCTTCACCTCCTATTTATAGAGTAAGGATGAGGGGGAGGTTTGCTTTTTAAGGAGGTTACGACAACTTGTCCACCTAAATTTCCTCTTGGTGGCTTGCTAATTGCTCGACTCTAACCACGATGGCAGCGATTGACTGCGTGTGTGCGGCAACTAATGCCACTTCCCATTTCGCTGTGGACGGGATTAGTGGGCAACTTATGCACGTTGGTCGCAATTGGTTATGCGCCACTAAACCAGATTTGAGTTAGTGGGCCATGCTCTTTTCTTTTGGTTGAAATATAATTAGAGAAGAGTTTAACCATCGGACGAATGCATCGATGTGGTATTTTCTTCGCCACAATTGCGCACGTATGAATGCAGGTCGATGTGCCCTCATGTGTTCGTTAATTGATTAGAGAAGCTAGCTCTTAATAATGCATGCATGCACAAGGTTAGGCAAACATGCTCTACTTCCTTTGGATATGAGCAACGTGCTTTTTTTTAGCTATATGGTATGGAAGGTCCCACGTGGATGTGGCCCACATGTCATCAAGGCATTAACTAATATATTGATTTGTTAATGAAGTATTTAATTCATGATTATATGTATGTGTTTATTTTCCTCACATTTGACTGAGGCGTCTACCTACATAGGTCCAACCTACATAGTATTTTAAGCATTCTTAAATATTTAGGCGCATCGATATTTATTACCAGTGGAATAGTTACCGTCAGACTGTTTGATAGTCCTATATATATTACGTTGAGAGAGTTATTTCATAACTTCCTTTTTTTATCCTGTAACGGATTATAGCCGTTACTGTAATTTATTTATTTAATGCTATTATTTATTTATTTTTTAATCTCAAGACAAAATCGTTGTCAACAACAGCGCTTGCACACTTCCTCCCTCACCCCTCTCCTTTCTTCCCAGCGATTTCCACTTCTGTCCCCGCCTCTATCCCTCTTCTTCCTTCACTATGATCTCCTCTCCGCCCCCACATATGCCTTCTTCTACATCCCCAGCGATCTCCACAAGCCTCCACCGCCACATCTGCCCGACCTTCCAACATCCGCGACTGGAAGCGCCCTAGCCGCTTTGCCGTGCCACCACTGCCTCAACCCTGCCCAACCTAATATTCAGTCCTTGTCACCGTGCCGCCCACCACCCTCTTCCGAACCCAAGACCAGCGGCACCACCACCTCCCACCGCCGGATGGCCGCCTCCCTCCCTCTACAATCGGGGCCTGGTGAACCCCTCCTTAACTTCCGGTGAACAATAACCCTAAGTCCCTAACCAACCGGGCACGTGCTAGCTAGACGACATTTACTTGATTAGCGGTAGCCAAGCCTAACTGTACAAATAGAATTACTAAAATGATAAAATAAAAATACATTCAAACGCATTGGATGCTCAAAAAAAATATGTTATCACACAAGGGGTTATATTTCTGGAAGGTTTGATGGTAAAACATCTTAGTTAACTTATTGAGTCGTAGCAAACCATGTTAGCCGTGCCTCTGTTTTCAAAAAGGAAAACCAAAAAAATCACCAGTTAGTTCAAACGTTACTGAATTTCGCAAAAAAGAATTGCACATAGCTCCCCTGACTAGCTAATATTAAAGATCTTGTAAAAAAAAGTTAACATCAAAGAAGTATAAGTTAGTTAAAAGGTAACAATGAATAGTGAAAGAGAACGTTAACAACAGGGTTCAAATCTGCCCAAGCAAAGCCCAACAGATTTCTAACCTGTCTCCTTAACCACTCAGACATAGGTTTCACTTTTCGTCGAAAACCGTTTGAATTTCGCTCGGTTCACGCCGGTTTGGAAAAGCTTTTCGTTCGGTTTACCGCTCAAGTTCAAATTCAAATTCAAAAAATTCAAGAAATTTGAAAAAATTATCCAAAATTTCCCTAAAATTAGTATTAATAGCTTTATGACCTTTGGTGTGAATATTTTTTGAAAAACGAAGTTTGAAATTTTAAAACATTTTTTGCAATTTTTCCCGATTTTTTTACATTTTTTTCTAATTTTTCAACCTATCGCCGATTTTTTAGAAAACCGCTCAAAATTCGCAGCTTTTCAAGTAGTTTTCGACCTTTTCGTTCGAACTTTGCTCTGCTGTTTGATCAAATTTCAAATTCGTTTGATTTTTGAAACCATTCGATTTTTCACAAATTTCGGTACTGCCGGCTCGTCAAAAACCGAGGTCGAAACGGTATATTAACACTGCTACAGACACATAGACGGATCAATATTCGTGGTAGTAGCACTAAATATTTCTCTGTAGCCCATCATGCCTCCCATTTAATGGTATCACCCAATTCTGTTTTCTAAAATGAGCAAAAGCTTTCAAAAGAAAAAAGGAAAAAAAACAGATCCTGTTGGTATAACTTATAACTAGCAGTTAGCTTCTTCAGAATGTATATTTTCGGTCTACTGCCACAGGACTCGACACCAAATACCTTTCTTTACCGCTATCAAGCAATCCTGTAGAAAATGCTATTCAATTCGCGGGGGCCGTCCAGAGTCAAGATGACTGTAGGCAAACTGGAAGCGCACATAGATCCAATAGTATAGCAGATTCCTAAACAGCAAACAGAGAGGACCACTAGTCAAACAATGCATTCCTTATTAAACTTCCTCCAGTTCTTGCATAGCCAAATAAAGCCTGCCAGTTTACTTGCAATTCCCAAAACGTTTGCCCGTTGCCTAGTTCACTCGCGCATCAAGTTCTTTATCAGAGAGGACCACTAGTGAAACTACATTAAGGACTAAGTTTTCCTCACAATGTCTTTTACAGTGACATCTGCTGATAACTCAGAACATGATGAGAGAGCAACTTCATTTCTTCTGCTTGTTCGCCACGGTCAGCTGCTGGAGGTTGAGCAACAGCTCGTTCGAGTCCAGGAACACCTTGTTGGCTGAGGCTGAAATTGTATGAGAGATCTCCCTGGCAGCTTCAATCTGCCTGAGGGCAAGGAAAGCAGGGTTGTTTGCAATGGCTTGACCAATCAGCTCTGCACTCTTGGCCTCACCCTGTTCACAAAAGAGACCAAAAGCAGATTGTGTTTTAGAGGCAGGCTCAACTTATGAGATGCAATGACATCCACTAAACCATTGTAAAGGAAGAATACTGTCAATTGTGCCTCTATAGCCAGATTCAGCTTATCCAGGCTCAAATACAAGACAAAATCACAGATAACATAGGAAAAATTAGAGTTCAATTGATCTTTCAAATTTTAAGACCATCACGTAGACAAAAATTGTATAAATGATTGTTATCTTCCTGTTTTTTTGCTTCTAATTTTTTATAGATGACATGGGGATCTGGCTTGTACAAGATAGATTTCTTACCTGTGCCCTGATAATTGCACTTCTCTTGTCTTGCTCAGCTTTCTCAACAATGAACTTGGCACGCTCAGCTTCTTGTGCAGCAACCTGTTTGGCTTCAATTGCATGAGTAAACTCCTTTCCAAAGCTCAGGCTTGTAATAGACACATCATCAAGGGCAATGTTAAAGTTCCTAGCCCTCTCTGTCAGTATCTTCCTAATCTCCCTACTCACAGTCTGAAATTGGAGGGGCAAGGGAGCAAACAGTTAGCACCCCAAGTAATATTAGATTCTGCCAAATATAACAAGCAAGCTTATACAAAGCATACAGTCAAATTGTACCTCTCTCTGTGTGATTAGCTGACTAGCATTGTATTGAGCAACAACAGCTTTCAGCGTTTCATGAATGATTGAAGGCAAAACCCTCTCATTGAAGTTCTCCCCCAGAGTCCTGTAGATAGTTGGTAGCTTCTCTGGCATAGGCCTTGTAAGGACACGGAGACCAATTTTCACCTGCGCAAATAAAATACTGACAAGATTATCAAAAATATGAAAAGAATTCGTCTGTTCTATCATCCACACGATCAGCAAAACAAACTTGAAATGGAAAACATGGCATGAACTAATCCACATGATAGATGATAGCTCAAATTGCTTAAAAAATACATTTGTTATGAAAAAATTAACACCAGATCAAAAAATAATATTCCTTAACTAGAGTAATATACTATGATAAAAACCAAAAAGGGATCATCAATCTATTAATAGAAGAAAAAAGTTTGGTATTTTACAAAAGAGAATACATTATCATAAGCCAAAAAATGGACAATCAGGTTATTAGCAGACTAAAAACTTTCCTTTTGTGAAGGAGTTAAAACAGACTATTCATAAACAATACTGAATTAACGAGTTCATCTATAATGCTAAATGAATAAGGTAGTTTCTAATGTTATCCATCATATGAAGAGCAGTAGAAGCACCACCTTATGAACACTCCAAAAGCCATAAACACAAACATAAATAGAAAATAGAAAGCAAAATGCTTCAGTCATACAGTGCAGCCTAGAGCGGCCCAGATATCATCAGTGGATACTGGTTGGTTCAGTAAACTGCAAATGGTCTTTGTTGAGGTTAATTGTTAACAGGTATTGAAACATACTAACAATGACAGTTTGAAACGAACTAACAATGATAGTGTTCCCTGATGTACTTATGAAACATCAATGTAAATTGCAAAGAAACCACTGGTACTGAAAGTTTAATATAGTTTGCAACAGTCCAATAAAGGCTATTGTAGGATCATCAATGGAATGAGCATGCATATCAAATAGCAAATAGGCACATTTAAAGAAAAATTAGAATCACAAATTCGAAAACACAGAAAAATGACAACATAGGACTAAAAAATAAGCATATTTACCATCTGGAGGTCCCTGCTTCCAGAAGTACTCTCAACAAGATTGGGGCGAGCACGGACATCATAAATGATTGGCCTTTCAAACCATGGAATCATCAAGTGAGTCCCTTCAGGGTACACCTGCATTTAGTAAAGTTAGGTATAAAGTTAGTCAAGTGGTCATTCAGACATGTTAAGAGGATGTAAACCATGGTACTCTGCAGCCAAAGGCGATATGAAATACCTAGTTCACATGATACCCCCAAGCAACAAAAAGTCCCCAGAATTACTGTGCACAATAAGAAATAACAGTACTGCTTCACTAGTTCACACACTCAGAAATGCTCCACGTACATAAACAAGTGTGGTGCAAATGTAGGTATCACAGCTCATATATGAGAGCTAATCTGGGCTAGAAATAATGGTGTACCAAAAGATTGAAGCTCGTGAGCTACTGAAGAAATCAATAATGATGTGCAAAAAAATTTTGGCTCAGACTTGGCTCAAGTAAAATTGAGCCAATCACAAGCCCTCTGCAAGCTTGAAAGGTGAAACCAATTTTGATTCAATTGGCCTAAAGACAAGATCAAGCTTGAACAGGTATGCTTCCATACGAATTGAGCTAAAATGCATGATAAGCATGTTTAATTATCGATCCAAGCTTTCATGTGCATATACAATAATTAAGTCCATCCAAGCTAACTTAGCTAGTTCAATTTTTTTGTGGTATGTAGTATGTACATATATGTAAGATATACATATGGAGTAAGCTTGAGCTCATTCAAACTTCCATCAGACCAAGCTAAATCAAGTCATTTGAGATCACATAGAAATTGAGCTAACCTGAAATGCAAAATGAGCTGAAAGTCAGGCTTAGGTAAAAGCTCACTCGAACTTAACACTTCTCTAGCCCGAAATATGAATAAATAAATATACTGCATAGATATTTTACCGTAAAGGGGAGAAAGGATTGACAACTGCTTTTTTCTTGCTAACTGTGATTAAGAACTGTAATGGCTAAGGTATGTACAACTTGCTTGCATCCTCACTTCAGAAGACTTCCAATAAATTTGATTTTGTACAAATCATAATCAGGAAAGGGCAATTACATATACAATCCAGTTGATGTAAGTATTGATTTATGTAACTCATTTCTTCAAGAAAAACTATCATAGAAATGGAAGCAAACTTTTATGATACCATCATTGGGGAAAATTTACACTTTTATTACACAAAACATGATTTAAACACATTGGTATCACAATGAAATAATAGAGCATCTAACCATACAAGTATTTTTTTTTCCGGGACTAACCATACAAGTATTGAAATCACAGCTTTACATAAATAATCAGGAAGCGATACAACCAGACATGCGATTCTTTTAATCGCATCAAAAACCAAGACATTACAAATTTGCCCTCAGAAGATGATAAAAAATGAGGGATGAAAATAATGGGTAAAAATCTTATCTTCCCTCTGCAATTAAAAACTCTGATTGGTCGCCTCATAAATGTTCTAGATAAATAGCATGCACCCAAAACAATATCTCACTAGCAGTTCATGAAGAGGAAATATATCAAGAATAACGCATCTGAGAGAGAGAATGACGTCAATCAGTACTTCAAAGTATATCAAGTATTCATATGGGTGAACAAAATGTAAAATATTTTCATTATTTCATTCTAATCTAACCAATTGAACAGTATGCCTTTAAGAGACAAGCGCTTAGCTATCTTTTACAGAGAAAGGTAACAACACCAAAAACTATAACACAATAAAGTGAATATAGCAGAAACTAAAAGAAACTAACATTTCTGCCTTGAACCAGGTTTAGGGAAATCAAGAGAAAAAGATGCTAGTGTGAAACAACTATGTTTTATGAACACATCCAGCATGTCCACAGGCACGTACAGGTGCAGTGCTAGTCAGCTGGTGTACCGTGCACATGATCACAACCAGATCAAACCATAAAGAATGCACTTGCTCGTGATAAATTGGTAATTACTTTTCACAAATAATAACAGAAATGAAGTGAAAAGGTATTTTCTATCAGTTGTCAACTACACGACAAGCATGTATTTTCCTTGTCGTGGATCTGCAGCAAGTGAGTCAATATGACAAGCTAGATGCCAGTTCCAAACCATATATAGGTAATTAGCACAGAGAAATTCCATAACTGTCTCGACAGTCATATTGGAGTTCATACACATGGATACAGATAGCTCAGTACAGTATTTGATGACACAGTGAGCATGCTGTTCTGTGATTGTTGCAGAAAGTCCCAACAAGGAATCAGACAGTTGAAATCACTAGCATTATACTACAAAAATAATCACGCAGCTGAAATCACTAGCATTGTACCATACAAAGAATCAGACAGATGAAAACACTAGCATTAGACTAGAACCTGGTATGTTCTTGCAATCACTCTTAACACAAATTCCCCCGCTCCCAGGCAATGGTTGACCTCAATCATTTCACACATCTTATGGTACAAGCAACGGACATGACTAGCTTAGATTTACCGCAATATGCCCAGAAATCCGAAGAAATTTGCTCAAAGAACCTCCCCTAGGCTGCAATCCGTCACACCACAGCATCTTAATCCACATTTCTCCAACTAATCACGCCCTATACCCTAACCACCCAATCGCTGTCGCCGAAACCAACCATCACATATCAAAGTAGAGAAAGAGGGGAGTGGGGATGTGTTCATGTGTCCGGACCTTGTCCTTGATACCCTGGATGCGGTTGAAGACGATGGCGCGGTGGCCGCCCTCGACGTTGTAGAGGCTGTTCGTCGCGGCGTACACGACGGCGCCGCCCAGCAGCAGCACCTTGGCCAGCGCGCCCGCGCCCGCCGGCGGCACCGGCACCCGGCCGCCGCCCTTGATGTTCATCGCCGCACCCCCTCCGATTGCCGGAAACGGAGCAGGTGGTGGAGGAGGAGGAGGAGCGGATACGTCGGTGTCGCCGTGGAGGCGGCGGAGGCTAGGGTTTTGGGGGGGTTTGCTGCGGACGCGGAGTGGAGCGGCGGGAGGTGTGGTCTTCACGACGCGGGCGGGCAAGATCAGGGCCGTCGGATTTAGAGTGCACGGTGGCGTTCTTTCCTGCACTGCAAGAAAGGAATGCGAAATGCTGATGGTGGTGCTTGTCAGTTGCCACTTGCAATTGCCAGTGTTCGGGTGTTTCTCGTTCTCTTTTTTCTTTCCTTCCTTCTCCTTGTCCAGTTGACCTTTTTCATTTCCATGTTTCTTTTCTTTATTGGCAAGAAATTAAATAGGTGATACGAGATAAATCAGATTGTGGGATTTGTAAGGTAAAACCAGTATAAATTTTGTAGTTCCGTTGTTTTTTTAAGGAAAAGGACACGGGCCTAAATTAATTCAAGAGCACAATAAAAAGTCCCATTACAGTGTAGTCCGGTGGAGAAATACAAATTAAATAAAAGGTTCGAATAGACTGGACCAAAAAGTACAGTGAAGAATGTCGTTACATTCGATGCACTCATGCTGGCGATAAGGAATTTGGCTGATGCTGACCTGCTAACGACAAAGTCACCAGAGACAGTGAAGATGGCCAGTGAGAACCTTACATATATTCTACTGGACGGGAGGTGTAGCTCAAGCCAAGACTACCAATCGACCATCCCAAGCGCATGCTAGCTGAAGAGTTGATGTCGTTGTGTGCCTCTACTGCAGGACTCGCTCGTGATAGAGGTAAATTTCAAAGGAGTCCCGAGTGCAAAAGATGTTGTTGGAAGCTGATCCAAATATGAAAGGAATAAAGAAACTGGCCTGGAGTGGCCAAATGTGGAGAAAAGTGGTTCTTGAGAAACTTGAGATGCAAATGAGGGCAAGATTGAGCTAAAGAGAAGAGGGGAAGAATACATGATGGCACCAAAGAGTGGCCGCACATTAGAAGGCCCACAATGAATGCCAAATCCACATGTGAAACAAACTAAATTTTATTTAGGGGAAGGAGGATGGAACTAGGAAGCTCGTCAAATGGGAACCAAGCCATCGGCAAGAGGATGAGGAACCCCTTGGTGGCGGATGGCATTTAGATCTACTCCAAACCCTGATTGATGCCGAGAAGATATACCATCACCAGGAAGATCAACACTTCCATGGTGAAAAATGGCAACTCAATAGGGTCCTCTTCACAGATCTTGGGATCTTGCACCTGTATGGGAGGTACTTGCCGCAGGTGAGGACACCTACTGCTATGGGGGTAGGACCCCCTTGCACTCACCGCTGAACATCGCCAATGGGGAGGAAATAGGGGAGGGTGACGGATCTAGTCGAAAAAGAGGTGGATTGTGGCTTGGTGTATGCAATCGAGAAGGAGAGGTAACCATTCACTATTGACTCTATGAAAGTTGCAACTTTGTTCTAGTAGTTCGAATGTTGGATAGATGTCACTCGTAATATTGTAATCCAAGTTACAATAGGTTGGATAACAGAGATGGGATTTACATCTCCTTTATTCAAAGGGTAATGGTACGAGTAGTGTGTCTGATGCAGCCGAAAAAATTTGACCCCTACTACATCTAGCAATCCCACACTCTTCTACCAAGCTACCACATGTGTTCACTGCGACCACTCATTCGAGATCGCCAGAGATGGCGTTGGTGGGATGGAGAGGCAGGGGTTGTGGTGGTGACTGGGAAGTGGTTGGATGTTGGGATCTGAATTTAAAAATCTGGATCCTCTGTATATATCGCACTAGTCCAAGATCACACTAGTACTCACAATGGCAACATAGATAAATATCACAATCATACACAGCGGAAACATAATAAAGGACTTATTTATTCATTAAAGGATAGTTGATTGACCTTATGGTCGACTTTACATGATTATATCACATAGGGTTTAAACTCTAATAAATAAAACAGCAACTGAACAAAAACCTCGTAGAAAAACCCATCAATATGCCACAAGCAACTGACAAGGTTCGCACCTTAGAAATTCGCCTCCTCCTGATACTCCTCCAGAGCAGGTGTAGACTCCTCTTCAACTGATGATTTTGTTGTGGGAAAGGTGAATATATAAAGTACTCAACAAGTTATGCGTAGAATGCAATTCTAATATAACTATATGCAAAGCTTATTCTAAATGAATGGCTATCGTGGTTATTTTGCAATAAAGCAGCATTTACAATTGAATATAATAAATAGATTGAAATGACTATAAAACAAGTAGCAATAATAAAAAACTTTCAGGTATTTCTCAAGAATAAACTGGCTCACAGCCCTAAATAATTTTTAAAACTTCCAATGGCACACAGACTCCCTTTCCAAGTTTTATTTTATAAAATCTAACCCTTGATTAAAATTCCCCAGCATTGTCAATAGCCAGGGACATGCCTATCCGAATAGATTTACACTCTGCAGAGGTTATACACTTACCCATAAGACGTGATCGTCTCATATTGCCACGCGATAACACACTTCCTTATGTATGTGGCGCAAAGGTTATACACTTTACCCATAAGACATGATCGTCTCATATTTCCACGCAATAACACACTTCCTTAGGTGTGCGGCGAAGAGATCATGACAAAACCTTTCGGAAACTCTATCCAAACATATATATATATATGTTACATCCGACCGAAAAACGAAATTGATTCGGACTCTTCATGAGTGTATTTCAGAGAAGAAATGAGAGGATAAACTAAGGAAACTATGCTATGAACAATTACTCTCTAGACTACAAAATGATGATTCCAAATTTGTTTCATTTCTCGAGGCTTTCGGGTTTTTATACCCAAGTTCGTTACATGCAAAAGATTCTCCAAGCAGTAAAAGGAAACGACAGCTGCCAGATTACAGTAATAGTGTTTACCGACAACACCTTTTAAACCCTACCACACAATAATTATTGCTCTAATGTTTAGCCCTTCGATCCAGCTTAAGTCACAAAGAACTAATCATGGCCATCCATCTCTCTTCAAGTGAACACGTCGCAAAATTGAAGTTGTTGCAGTCTTCTTCTTTATTAGCAACACATCTCTGAAACTCTAAAATCTTCCGTCTTCAATTTGCCCGAGTCCTGACATTTCCCCCTTCCTAACTTTTTTGTTGTCCTCAAGGAACAAAGCCTGGGAACGTGGCCTGAATAAAGGATGCATCTTCCCATGTTGCGTCAGAAGGAGCCAAGTTAAGCCATTGTATCAGCCACTGAACAACAGTTTTGTTAACCAATTCTTGGAATTCAGGAAAGTTATGGGTGATCAATCCCACTTGCAGTCCAAAATTTAATCCCTTCATAAAGCGTGACTACCTAGACTTGTCTGTAGCCACATCCTCCGGAGCATAGCGTGCTAGCTGAGTAAATTTGTTCAAATAGTCGATCACTGACTGGCCTCCTTGCTTCAAAGCTCTAAATTCCTCCTTCTTGAGGTCCATCATGCCTTCTGGTACATGATATTGACGAAAAGCAGGAGTAAACTCCTCCCATGTGATCTCCTGTGGGGCTTCATGTGCGGCACAATAGTTCTCCCACCATTTTGCAGCAGTTCCTTCTAACTGATGAGAAGCATAAAGCACTTTCTCATTTCCTTCACACTGAGTAATGTGCATCTTTCTCTCAATCGTCCTAAGCCAATTATCGGCTTCCAAGGGATTGACATTGCCTGAGAATGTCGGCGGACGAGTCCTCATGAAGTCAGATAGTTTGGAGTAAGGACGCGGTCCATTGTTGCCATGTTGAACACTGTTGTTGTTGATAGCTGCTTGGCTGGTCATACCCTGCATCTGTTGCATCATCGTCTGCATAAGCTGGGTTTGCACTGCAAGAAAAGCTCCCAAATTCTGTATGTCTACAGGCGGCGATGGTTGCGGCGATACTCCATCATTGGAGTTGTCATTACGGCGAAGGTCACTTCCTGAAGCACCATTGTTGCCACGAGTGTTCACCATCTGCTGATTGCTTCTTGGGTTAGGAAAGGAAGATGTAACATAGATGAGACACCAGAATTTCTAATGTGGGGAAACAGGTTTAACCCAAATTTACCAACTTTATTAATACTTCGTATGGTTGCTTACAAAAGCCTAAAGGCTATGCAACACATACTGCACACTCAGCAATCAAAGATCCAAACTAAGCACACAACCTTAACGACTGCTAAAAAGGTAAAGACTATCTTAAAGACGCGACTTAACACTTGAGTCTCAACCCAACTCTAAAACTCTCACTCATCCAGCCACCCCTGGCTGAGGTTGACCCGGTGCATATACCGGTGGGTGGGCTGGATGGGCGCAAACCTATCCTGACGACCCTCGACTGGAACCTCCACGTCCACACGTACGTTGCACTCCTCTAGCTCGAACTCAAACTCCTCGGGGTCTTCCTCCTCTTCTTCAGCTTCCTCAACCGGCTCCTAATCGATCTAAGACCCCTGAGCTGCCTGGCCTTCAACCTCTCGCAAAGCCTCCTCTAGCTCGGTGACCACCTCAGCGACTGTGGCATGAGTCTCCTGAAGCTCCTGCTCTGTCACCCTCAGTGCCTCGTACACCCTCTCCAGCTCCTGAATCGTCTCTCTCATATGCTCCTCCTGGACGAGAGCAAACTCCGCAAGGTGTAACGCAGTAGCACACTCGTCCTCCTCGATCCGTCGACGTCGGCTCGCTCGAATAGTAGGGTGAAGCCTGAACACCATGTCGTGAAGCTCGTCAGCGTAGTCATGGCAAACGCGGCGAAGTGCAAGTCGAGCGGCCTCCTGAATTCCAACCTCGTACGAACCTCCTCACGGTGATGTGGACCGGCCTGCTGGCACTCTCGTGCTCTCGGGCGTAGATAGTCAACATGCAAATGAACCCTCGGTGCACACCATTAACTAACCAGCTGCCTCCTCGGTAAAGTGGATGATAAAAACCTCCAAACATCTGATGAACTCTCCACAACTCCTTGGCATAGCCACCCTCTCTCTCCTCAAAGGTTAGAACGATCAGCATCTGCTCTACAAAGAAATTTGAATAAGTCCTCCACCCGAAACGGCAACAAAAAACGGTAAATTCAGCAAAGGCAAGAAGTAGAGAATAAGAAGAGTCAAGAGTGTCTTGTTAGTCAAATTTAGATTTTTCTTTAGAAAATAGTTTTGGACACACCTAGTACACCACCATGCTATCTAGGGCCAAGACCTACAGTCAGTATGCTCTGATACCACATCTGTAAGGACCCGAATCCACTGATTCGAACCCACTGTGTTTACCGCACTAGTCTCAGGATCAACGCTAGTGCACACAGCTTAATATTGGTACATATCACACCATACTCAATGATAATAGTAATGATGCTCCATTTATTGATATAGCTAAGTGTATGATCTTATGACCAACTTACATTATTAAGCCACACATGGCTAGACTGGAAATTTAAACTAAGAAACAAGCAGCGGAAAGTAGAAGATGTAGATAGCTCATCAGTTTACCACAGGCAACTGACAAGGCTTGGACCCTAACGACTTGTGTCCTCTTGGAACTCCTCTTCCAACAAAGGTGTAGACTCTTCAACTGTTGATTGTTGTTGTTGCCAAGGGTGAGTACTTAAAGCACTCAATAAGTTGTGCACAGAATGCAATTCTATGTAACTATATGCAAGGCTTACTCCAAAGGAAAAGGCTATTTATGGCTATTTTGCAATAAGCAGCATTTATGAACAATACCATAAATAGATTGTAAAGACTGTAAAATAAATAACAGTAATAGATAGATTCAACCTTTCTCAAGTAAACAAAGTTTCCAACTCTAGGTCAAGTTCAACCTTCCACATGGCAATTCCACCATCCCAACCAAGTTTTTCATTTAATTAAGCTAACCCTTAACTGTAATTCCCGAGCATTGCTCAACCCCGCGAGCACGGCTATCTGAATAGATTTACACTCTGCAGAGGTTATGCACTTTACCTACACGATACAACCATACACCACAAAGGCGAGTGATTATAACAAAGCATTTACAATGCACTACCTTAACCTGATACTACCCGCTAAGGTTTCAACACTGGTGGGTCTGAAAACCACAACCAGGACCCCCCTCTTGCGCCTTATGAATTACTCCATAACTCAGGAACTCACACTACCTATGATAGTATCAAACTAAGACATTGCAAATTAATCAGCTAGGCTGTCCCATGCCAGACATGTGGTTGCATGATTGACTCAGGTCAAAGACTTGCAAGGTTAAGTCCTTAGGATGATCAAAGTAAGACTTCCACATACCCTCTGCCCATCGGGCCTACCTTGGCATACTCACCGCTTGTCACTTGCCCCAATCTAAGTGATTACCACCCACGTTGATTACCAAGCACCACGTGCCGTCAACAATTCAACATCGTTGCGTGACATGACTCGCCACTACAACTCAATTTCATTGTGTGATCTCACATGACACACAAGTTCACATCATTGTTCCATATTCCATTAGTCAAGATTAATCATTGATGATTCATGTACATGTGATGACGTGGCATGGCTAAGCAACTACAGGTCTAACCATCCCATGTTGATTTTAGTATTAACCAACTATAGTGAACTAATCTAGGGTGACAATAGTTCATGGCATATAAATGACAAGGTAGGGTATAGATCAATTGGTAGATTAATTAGATCCCAATTTAATTTGAAACAACTTTATACTTGAAATACTATGCAATAAAGTAAAACAATATAGCAATTTTATAAACATGGGTTCAACATGAACAAAGCAAAACTTGCCTTGGAATAGGTTCTGGTCTTGCTCTGGAACTTGATCTTGAGTTGATGGATCTTCCTCCGAAGCGTCGCACAATTCAACTTCTACGCGTACCAAGGAGAAAAGCAAATAAATACCAAAATAGAGACCAAATGAACTCCAAAAATAAAATAAAATTCACCATTAAATAGATCTCAATTTTAAATTTTTTTATAAATTTGAATCACCCAAATCCGAGTTAAATTGCAAAATTTATAGCCTCTCAAAGATTGAACTAATTATGAAAATACAGAAAATAGAAAATCCAATTTTTTCGAATTACTTTTATACTGAAAAACCATATTACTGTGTCATGCTGACGTTAGCCCTAACCTGAGCCAACCGAGATGTGACACGTGTCCCTCGGTCCATGGACTACGTCCATGAGCTTCATCGGTCCACGGTGAACCCGGTCCAAGCGACCACGTCTCTCTAAGGGGCGGGTCCCGCGCTTGCTAATTCGGTGCCACGGCGACGTCCACGCAAGCACCACGCTTGCCACGCTGCACACGTGGCTGCGACGCGTCGGTGAACCATCACGCCACACCATGCGGCGGCGCGCGTGGCCCTAGGGTCGTCGGCGGCCGCCAGCGAGGGCATGATTGGAAAGTTCTCGACGTTTCGCATCTGCTGACGCGGCTCAATGCTCACCTAGGTCATCGGGGCAGCGACGGTGATGACTCAAACACGGCGGCGGATAGGGCTTCCTCGGCGACGTTGCTCCGACGGTCTTCCGAAGAGAAAAGCGCGCGCACGGGATGCTACTTGCCAAGGTGAAGCGATTGGCACCGGTATAGGCTCTAACTCCCATGGACGGTGACGAATCGGTGATTCTTCTCTACGGCAGCGCTGATCAGGAAACCTTCGATTGCGGCGAAATGACGGTGCTTCTCGACTAGCTAACTTAGGGTTTTGCTTTGAGACCTTGAGGCGCTCCCGGGTGCGCACCTTTTATTGGCCTAGGAGTCCAGGCTTTCCCCGATTCCTTTGCGATGTCCAAGGCGAACACGGAGTAGAGTCCGACTCGGACACACGAAGATGATGACTGGATGCCGTCCACGTGTCCCGCTGAGCGGTGCAGATCTTGCGTTCCCGAATCAATCCGATCCGCACATGGAGATCCAACGGCGATGATTTAATCAGAGCTCCGAACTGGTACGCTTTGATCTCAAGCGTTTGATCCAGATCCGACGGCGACGGTCAAGCTTCTAGAAAACGGGCCACAGAACTGTGCTACGCGCATGCACGCAGCACTTGGGCCCAACCCATTACTGTTCACTTGAATTTCCCAGGTTTTACCAATTAAAATAAATCCAAAAATGCATTTGATTTGTTTGAGGTAATAAAAGTAACAGGAAAAATCCCAGAAAAATCTCAAAAATACTTTGAGATATTTTGAACTTAAATAAAATATTTTTGGCAAAACTTTATTTTAACTTTGCATAATTATAATTAGTTTTCACAAAAGTACCAATATACTTAATTTAAAATTAATTCAAATAAATCCAGAAAAATCCAATAAATTCCAAAAATCATAAAATGCACAAATAATAATAAAATAATATTTAGACAAATTTTGGGATGTTACATGTCGCCGCCGCCCGTGCCCTCGCCTTTCCGCCGTCCGATCCGACACAGCCGTTGGATGCGTGACACGTGGTCATCCACGTGGCCGCTGCGTCATCGTCGGGTCAGCACCCACATGTGCGCCGTGTCAGCGCCTCTGCCGCGTCAGCCCTAGCACTGTTCCATGAGCTCAGTCCACCGTGGACTAAGCTGATGCCGTGGACTCGGTCTATAGACCGTGGGTCCCGCATGTTAGTGAAATAAGTGTTTTTAGATTTATTTATATTTTGCAAAATTGATTGCTGACATCAGCGTTGCGCAATAAATCAATTTTCCAATATAAAATAAATTAGGAAATCAGATTTTTCTGATTTTCAGCCTTTTTCTCTGATTTAATTTTCCAAGAGCTCGTTCTCCCTCATACAAACTCCGATTGAGGCGATTCAAGTTTCTAAATTTTTCTAAAATCAAGATCTATATTCCAGAGCCATTTATTTTCAGTTTTGAGCATGTTTGAGTCTCTGTTGGGTATTTATTCGATTTCATTTCTTTCTTTTCTGGTAGACGCTAATTCCGAGGGAGCGAACGAAGACTTGAAAACCAAGACTGACTTAGCACTAGATCAGCAAGGAAAGTCATAACCTTTGATCATATTGATCCTTTGTTTGCAAAGTAATTTGTTTTATACAATTGCATGCTATTTTTGCACAATGATTATATGCTGGGAGTAGCTGTGTACCTAGTTGACATTATACCACCTTGATTATTGGGATGACATGTATCCATTGTTAAACCTAGGTTGGGACATTATTAGTTGGACATGAATATACTATCAACATTGGGTTACCGTAGCTATGCTTAGACATGCTTAGTTGTATGATGGGATTCATATCACATGTTGTATAATATTAATCCTGACTTAATGAGATATTGAATTGTGGCTAATAGCCGTTGTTGTGAAATTTGTTGTACCGTGGCGGGGTTTGCCATTGGTCTTGGTTGAACAAAGTTGTTTTCCCTCGGGCAAGTGATCGTGCAGTAAAGGGGGTGCTTTCTAGCACATTGGGATGTGGATGTCTTGCCTGAGACAACTTAAGGACTTAATCTTGTGCGCCATTGAACTGGGCCTAACCTGTACTCCACCAGGTCGGTATGGGACAGACCTAGCTGATTAATTTGCAATGTCTAGTCTTGAGTACTGCCAATTGGTGGTGTGGGTTCCGGGATGGATGGGTAGATTCGCAAGGCGTAAGAGGGGGCCCTAAGGGGTGAAACCTTAGCGGGCAGTACCGAGTTTAGATAGTGCATTGTAAAGGCTTTGTCATGATTTCTCTGCCGGCACACCAAAGAAAGTGTGCTAATGGCCAGGCACAAGGAGAATATCATATCTTGTGGGTAAAGTTGTACAACCTCTGCAGAGTGTAAAACTATTCGAATAGCCGTGTCCGCGATCATGGACAAGCCTGGGAATTTCACACGGGGTATAGAGTGTTTCATGAAATGTGGAATGTGGAATTGTTGGGATGTGAACGGGGAGTTCACTATTGTTTTGTTGTCTAAAGTAATACTGTTGAATTTATTGGTTGATACTTGTTTTAGATGGTGTAGGGTGATGCCTCACCATTCTGTTCATGTTGTTTACCATTGATTTACCAGTTATTTATTTATCTTTTCATAAATATACTTTCAATCTATTTACCGTATTTCAATTCAAGTTATTGCTTTCTGCAAATGAACCATATGGCTATCCTTGTCAAGCCGTGCATGAATATATTGCATCATTTCCCTACGGCTTGCTGAGTACTTTTTGTACTCATGACTATACGCCTTTGTTGATCAGTTGTTGAGGAAGGATTAGGAAATGCTGAATATCATGAGGAGGAATATTATGAAGACTACGTGGATTAGGAAGGCGTTTCTCCAGACGATTGCCTATGACATGTCGAATGACCCAAGTTATCTTTTCTGTTGCAATAGTTATTTGTTTCTTAAGCCCTTAAGGCATAATGGTGTAAACATTGACCCTAAGGTTGTTTGCTTTATTTAATAATAATTTACCTCTTTCTTAGTTAATTCGTTGTATGGAATGATATTTCATCTATGTTTTCACTGTGTGCACTAGCGTGATTCTGGACTAGTTCAGTATACACAGAGGGTTTCAGATTTACAAATCCGGGTCCCGACACTCTCATGCCCGAATGACCACCAAAACTTGAGGCATGGAAGTTGGTTACAATTTTCTGCCAGAGATTTCCCTTGTCTCCCACAAAAAATTCTCCCCTTGTACCTCAAAAGACCTGCTACTAGAGTATATTCATCATTGGAACCACTGGATGTATGTGCTTCCTTCATTAATTTCTGACTATATTCATCCCCAATAGAACTTTCTTTAATATCCAGTACCCACTCAGGTAATGCAGTGGCAATTGCCTCACAAGATATTTCAGCATGACTGTGATGTGAGTCTCTCCCAAAAAGTGCATCTGCCGCAGCATTTTCCTTACCTTTCTTATACTCCACTTGATAATCAAATTCCAGTAGCTTGAGTAGTAATTTGTGCTGCATACCCTCAGTTAGCCTTTGAGATGCAATATATTTCAAGCTTTTGATCTGTCCTTATGACGAGTCTGTCCCCCAAGAAATAATGCCGCCACCTTTTCAATGCCTCCAAAATCGCTAATGCTTATTTGTCATATATCGATTGTGCCACAACTTGAGTTCCTAAAACCTTACTGAAATAAGCAATAGTGCACCCATTTTGCATGAGAACTCCAATTCCATGCCACATGCATCAGTTTCGACAACAAACGGTTGTGAGAAGTCGAGCAAAGCTAAGACAGGACAACTGATCATAATATTCTTAAGTTGTTCAAATGCCTGAGACTGGTCCTCACCCCAATTCCATGAGTCCTTTTTCAACATATCAAATAAAGGTCGTCATATTTGTCTATAACCCTTCACAAACCTTTGGTAATAACCTGTCAACCCAAGGAATCCTCTCAATTGTGTGAGACTTCCTGGTTTAGAGCACTTAATGATTTCCATGATCTTTTTGGGGTATTTAGATACTCCACTGCCACTAATAATGTGACCCGGATATTCCACTTGGGAGGTAGCAAACACACACTTGCTTAAATTCACTTTCAGCTGGTGTTCCTTCAGCAGGGTTAGAGTGGCTATCAGATGATCCTAGTGTTCTTGCCGACTGCTGCTGTACACTAGGATATCGTCGAAGAAAACCAGAATGAACCTCATATATTTAGCAAAAACGGAATTCATCAATGATTGAAAAGTAGCTGGAGCATTTGACAATCCAAAAGGCATCACTAGATATTCATAGTGCCCTAAATGTGTCCTAAATGCTGTTTTATGCACATCCTCCTCATTGATCCTAATTTGGTGGTAACCGAACTTCAGATCCAACTTGGTAAAAATTGTCGCTCCATGGAGTTCATCAAGCAAGTCTTCAATCACAAGCATAGGGAATTTGTTCTTTATGGTCATAGAATTTAATTTTCTATAGTCAACACACAATCTCCAAGACCCATCCCTTTTTTCTGACCATAACTGCAGGTGATGCATATGGACTGATACTCTCTCTGATTTCATTATTCTCTAGCAATTTGTTGATGATAGCCTCCATTGCATCATTTTGGTAGTGAGGAACCTTGTATGGTCTGAGGTTTGGAGGCTCGGCACCTCTTCTCAAATGAATCGCATGATCACAATTTCTTTTGGGTGGCACCCCTTTTGGTTCTAATAAAACCTTTGATAACTGTTGCAGTATTGGTTCAATATCACTGGGAATACCCTGTTTTGGTTTTGTTTCTTCTTTAGGATCCCTTTGTATGTGAATTACACACCCCATCACCCCCTTAGGTAGCATCTTCTCTTGTTTGTCCACACTGATACTGCATTTGGAATAAGGACGAGTATAGTCCAGGAAATTTAGTATTTTACCACATTTGTGTAAAGACAAACTTCTTTGCTTCAAATCGAACTCAATCGGACTGTGTTCATAAATCCAATCGGAACCTAATATGATGTCATAGTTTTTTAGTGGCAACAACTTGAAAGAAATTACAAAATGGGCACCCTGGATCACATATTTCAGATTGTCCACTTGAGCGTATGTAAGAAGTTCTCCTCCACTAGCTATCGTTACTTTCTTAGCAGGTCCAAAATTGAGATGAAAATTTGCTTTAATAGCTAGTTCATAATCCAAAAATGAATTAGTACTGCCACTATCAATTAGTGCTGCTGCTTCAATCCCTCCGATTTTAGTGATAAGAGAAAATGTAGCAGAACCCAAATTTCCTTTAGCTACCTACTGCGAGATTAGCATCAATTGTTCTGGAGGTTCTTGTGGAGTAAAGTTGTCTGGACTGCCCAGAGCTGAAACATATTCACTGTCTTGCTAGGCTTCACTTTCCTCTATCTTATCTTCCTTTTCATGATCCTCTCCCCTCATTAGCAGGGCATGCAGTGCCCTCTTTACCTTGGACTTGTGAGTCGGGTTCCATGGCTCCTTACAATACCAGCACAGGTTTTTGTCCTTGTCTCAAGCCTTCTCTTGAGTGGTTGTAGCATTATTCTTCTGTATCGGTGGCCTTTTCCCATTGGTACTGAATTTATGACTTTCTCCTCCAAATTTGCTTCTGGAATAGGTCCCTGTTGCTTGATTCCTCTTAGTGGCAGCTGCTTTTTCATATATTCTAGCATACCAATAGCATTCCATTAGAGAAATTTTACAGTGGACTACATAGGTAGTAAGTAGTGGTAGTAGGAATTAAATCTAACCATCCATTCTCAAGGGTATTTTAGACTTTTTCTATCCATTTATCAGGGGTATTTTAGATTTTTCCTAATTCGTTTACAGTTTTGGATTCACCGAATACCTATTGATCTTCAAAGACTTCTTATCCATTCATCCGTCATTCATTAGGATCACAGGACGTGTTTTACCGTAGAGGACAGATAGTATGGCGGAATTTTTTACCCTTTTACCCCTCTTTCAATTTTACTACCAATACTACAGGTGGTAGTATAACTAGATCTAAATTGATCTCAACCATTAGATTCAAAGGAATGGACAGCTTATATTGATTTTAATCCACTGTAAAAGAGCTCTTCCATTAACCCTTGAGGTCTTTGCCCACTCACATCATGTTTAATGTCACCCTTCAGACCCCCAATGAAACAGCTCGATCGAAATTGCTCTTGCAAATAGGGATGATCCCTCTTAACCAAAGCTACACATTCTTCAAACTTATCTATATAATTGGATATTGATGATTGTTGCTTCATGTTTTGCAAAGCTTCCACAGCTTCATGTGTAGAGGCTTTAGAAAATCTATCGTCGATCATGGCACACAACTGAGGCCATGTAATTGCATAACTTGGGATTCCAATACCCTTAAACCACGTTGCAGCTCTGGCTTGTAAGTGAG
Source organism: Otatea glauca (assembly GCA_036346275.1). Taxonomy (NCBI): domain Eukaryota; kingdom Viridiplantae; phylum Streptophyta; class Magnoliopsida; order Poales; family Poaceae; genus Otatea; species Otatea glauca. The sequence goes on along the minus strand of CM070723.1, from coordinate 36,352,594 downwards.
CTTTTGCCAAATTTGCCCATTGTTCACTCGGAGTTCCTGATATCTCGAAAAACTTCTCACATAGTTAGAGCCAATTCAGCACATCGTCTCCTTCAAAGAGAGGTATCTCCAACCTTGGTCCTTTGATCGCCGCCTCTGCGTAATGGCTATTGTTGTTGCCAGTTCCCATGTATTGGTTGAGTTGAGAATCAAACCATCGAATTCCTGAATTTTGAGGTCTCATTCCATAGTTATTCCACATGTTCATAGGTGGCCCTCCTATGGTACTCTAGGTCAAAGCCATACGGTTGTTGACGTGGTTCCATTCCCCTCACATTTAACATTGCTGAAATCATGAACCCTAGGCACTCTTGACGCTGGGTTAACATCAGGATTCAACTCACGAATTTCTATATTATGATCCATAGCAAACTGTACTCCTTGAGCCCTTTTGTCTGTTATGCCATCATGTAGTGCAGAGATAGGAAAAGTGGCCGTTCGATTTGTTACCTGAACTCCCATTGTTGGCGAGTCAATAGTTTGAACCCCAACTGTAGCTTCTTCTATGAATGAACATCCCACTCGATTGAGATTCCTTTCTTCATTTTGATGCGGAGTAGAAGATCTAGAGGAATAAATCTGCTTCAATAGCTCCTTCATCTCCATGAACTCGATCTTTAGACTCTTTAACTCAGACAAAATCCACCTTGATTACTGCCATTTTAGCCCTGATCTCCACTATCTCTTCCTTCCTTGCCATCACCTCTTGAGATACGGTAGTTACCACCATGTATTGCAGTCTTACCGATTTCCTATATGGCCAGCTTGGGGATTTTACTGCTACGATGTTTGAAAAATCGCCCTAACTCTCGCTGTTTCCAGATCTCTTCGAGGATTGCAACAACGCTCTGATACCTATGTCAGATCCGACCCAAAAATGAAATTTATTCAGACTCTTCATGAGTGTATTTCAAAGAAGAAATGAGAGGATAAAGTAAGGAAACTATGCTATGAACAATTACTCTGTAGACTACAGAATGATGATTCCAAATCTATTTCATTTCTCTAGGCTTTCGGGTTTTATACCCAAGTTCGTTACATGCAAAAGATTCTCCAAGCAGTAAAAGGAAACGACAGCTGCCAGATTACAGTAATAATGTTTACCGACAACACCTTTTAAACCCTACCACACAGTAATTACTACTCTAATGCTTAGCCCTTCGATCCAGTTTAAGTCACAAAGAGCTAATCCTGGCCATCCATCTCTCTTCAAGTGAACACGTGGCATAATTGAAGTTGTTGCAGTCTTCTTCTTTATCAGCAACACATCTATGAAACTCTAAATCTTCGGTCTTCAATTTGCCCGAGTCCTAACACCCTCCCAGTAAGCCTGATTCGCTATTTCTTCCCTCATACAGAGCAGAAGAATATGAGGGACTCATCGTTGGACTAGGAACAATCCTTGTTCAAGATGTGAGACCACTAAACACACACCCTTCCTTGACCGCATACACAGCTTGGTCTTCCATCCGAGGCATCATATGTCAGGACTCATTAACTTACTAAGTTAGGTTTGCCCCATATCAGACATGTGGTTGCATGATTAGCCCAGTTCAATGGCTTGTAAGGTTAAGTCCTTAATTGACCAAGGCAAGACTAAATCACTCATAGAACCACCTCTCACTTGCACTCACATGTCAACCCAATGCCACACAGGCCCACCACGGCTCACAGCCACTTACCACTTACCCCAGTTTAAATTATTTGTCACCCCAGTTGATTATTGTGCAACACATGCCATCAAGAAATCAACATTATTGTGTGACAACACATGACACACTCTTTTCATAAACATATTCCATATTCCATTAATCAAATTGAATTTGCACTTTCAAAAGACATCAGTTATACGTGGCATAGCTAAGCATACTACACACAAGCTAACCAACCCACATGGGTATCTGTTAGGAACCAACTAATAATTATCCATTCTAGGGTGATAAATAATCATGGCATACAAATGACAAGGTAGGCATAATTCAATTGGTTTGAATAGCTAGTCTCCCAAATTAATTGAAAACAATTTTTAGTATAAAATAACATGCAACAATTTTAAAAAATATAACATTTGCAAAACTGGATTCAACATGATCAAAGAACAAGTTGCCTTGGAATAAGTCTTGTTCTTGATCTAGACGTTGAGCTTGAGTCAACCCTTCACCCTCAAACAATTTGAGCACTTCAACATATACGCGAATCGAGAAAGAAACACCGAATAAATACAAAACAGAGAGTAAACAATCTACAAAAATCAAATAAAATTAATTATTAAATACATCTTGAATTTAGAAATTTGAATCACCTCTATCGGAGCTCGTATGAAGAAGCATAGGCTCTTGAAAGATTCGAATAAAAGAAAAATATAGAAAAAGATAAAATATGAATTTCTTGATTTATTTTTTTAAAGAAAAATTGATTTATAACGTGAGGCTGAGTTCAGCAAACAATTTTTCTGAATTAAAATAAATTAGAAAATACTCTAGAGACTAACATGTGCGCCCCATTCCATGGACCAGGTCCACGAGATAGCCTCGTTCCACGGTGGACTAGGCTCACATGGCTTGGCTGACTGACAGGTAGGCCCAAGCCCTGCTGATGTGACACGATGACACGGCATTGATCGGGTGACACGCAAGAGCGACGGTCCAACACAGCACGCACATGGCAACCACGTGGCAGACACATCAAACAAATGGCTAGGGTATTGACGGCAAGGTCGACTGTGGCGCCCTCACCATAGGCGAAGACAATGACCACTCCCGTGGTGCTCCAACGATGATTCGGTGACTTGGTCTAGCGGATCTGGGAGAACTCGATGTGGCCAACTCAACGATGGCCTTAGTTCCAGTGGAGATGCGGCGAACGATGAGATCCAACGAGGAAAAGGGTGACGACGACCTCGACGATGAATCTCGTTGACTCTACAGCTCCTCAGGCGATGGCTGTTTGGGCGAAAAGAGCAACGGGCCATAGGGATCATGAGGCGGGGTCTTGAGCGGCTTATAAAGCACCGGGAGTGAGGCGATAGCTGAACTCCACTCAGACACGGCAGCGGAGTCATATCGGACTCAGAGGCGGAACTGTGGCGGTAACGATGTAGGCTATGTGGACTGGGCGGGCTGACTGAGTAGGCTGGGTGAGTAGGACGACCGGTGGGCAAACGGGCTAGCGGACCAGGCCAACAAAGCCAAACAAGATCGGGCCAGTGGATATTCGGCCCAAAGCCAAAACCCAAAATAAAAATCATTTCTAAATAAAAATAATTATAGAAATTCATATAATTCCTAATAAATAGAAAAATTATTAGGAAAAATCTAGAAAAATTCTGAAAAGTACTTTGAGACATAAAGAACTCAGATAAAATATTTTTGACAAAAGATCATATAAAATTTGCACATAATTAAATATTATTTGCAATAAGCTTAATTCAAAAGTAATATTTAAAATCCAATTAAATTCCAAAAAATAAAAAATTCACAAAAATCATAAATAGCAATATAAAATTATTTTAAGGCAAAAATTGGGATGTTACGTTGGAGAATCCGGGAAGGGAGGTGAAATCAATGGTTTTTGGGCATTGTTGGGGCAGGGTGGGGCGGGATGGAGAGGTTCATATTGGAGCTTCCACATAGGGGATGGAGGGAGAAACCAAAGGATCTTTAGATCTAGAAGAGGATGACTTTTATCAATACTCACTTCTGCAACTTCGTGGTGCTTGGCGTAGACGACGATCAGGACAACGGCAATAGCTTGCATTGGCAAGGTGAGGAGGTCGGTAGTCACATGACAAGGGTAAGGCTCTCAACATCATGTCACTTAGGAAACTCCTATCAGACTGAAAAGGCTAGCTAATACTAAGTAGATCTATAAAGCGGGCGGGTCCCCACTACCTTTCGCCGTTGGTGAGAACGCCGGAGAGGGGAGAGAAGGCGTGATAACGGTGGAGGAATCCTAGGAGGAGGAAGGGGTAGGAGGCATGTGCCCGTTTCATATGTTCTTCCGATATTACGGGGGGTTGGATGATTAGGGTTGTCGTCATGAAGGGTGAAGGCATCTTCCTAGTCCATGTCATCGATTTGATTTACTTCCCTGTAAGTGTAGCAAGGGCCTCCACTGTAGCCTACAGGGTTGGATAGCTTGTCTTGTAAAATAATGACAACCGTCGTAGATCAAACACAATGCACCGATCGAAATATAGCAGGAACAATCATGGTGAGCACACACGATATAGGGAGGCAAAAACTCTTATCTCTTTTATTAGATTTTTTATTCTCTTGTACAATGGGGTGCCATATTTATAGTAAAAACCCATTAGAGATATATTCGGATTTGCCCACAGTGAGATAGAGTCCAAACATATTTAAAAAACTAGGACGAATAGTCCTGCTATATCTCAACACTCCCCCTTGGGCGAATACCACGTAATAGATATGTGTCATTAAAAACTTCTCCCAAAAACCTAGTAGGAAAAAGGGATGGAGAAAAGAGTACATTGCACTCGCACATTGTGTTACACTTGTCTCGTTAAAATCCTTCATGTGAGAAAACTTTAGGAAAACTCACCAAGGGTAGTATCTTCAGGATCACACTAAGAGTTATGGTTCAGGGATTTACTTCCCTTGAACTCTGCATACCTGTAAGTCGGCTCATTCCAATGCCACAAACACATCTTTAGAAACTAGATGTTGGCAAAGACTTAGTGAATAAATATGCTAGATTTTCACATGACTTAGTTTTCAGGATTTTTACCTCACTATTCTTCTGGAGTTCATGAGGATAGAAAAGTTTAGGGTTAATATACTTCGTGATATTGCTCTTAACATAACCCATTTGCATTTGTGCAACACAAGCAGCATTATCTTCATAGATAATTGTGGGGGTATTAACGGTGTTAATGCCACATGACTTATAGGTATGGATAATTACACGTCTTAGCCAAACATACTCACATAAGGCTTCATATAATGTTAATCTCTGAGTGGTTGGTAGAAGTAGCTACCAAGGGCTACTTAAAAGATCGCCAAGAAACGGCTGTACTACCATAGATAAACGCAAACCTAGTATGAGATTTAACACTGTGGGATCAAATAGATAGCCAGCATCCCTATATCCCACAATGATCAAGTCTTGGTCCTTCCAGTAAAAAAAGCCAAGATCTTAAGTACCTAGAAGGTATCTGAGAAAAGTCTTGATACTAGCCCAATGTCTTCCGGTTGGGGTTGCACTATGTCTAGCTAGTAAAATTACTATGAATGCAATATCAAGCCTTGCACAATTTGCAAAATATATAAGTGCTCTAATAGAACTTAATTATGGAACTTCAAGTCCTAAGACTTCCTTATTTTCCATCATCAGTCTAAAAGGGTCTTTATCCACTTCAAGGGATCTTACTACCATGGGGTGTCTTCAAAGGATGAGATTTATCTATATTTAAATTTTTCAAAACCTTCTTGGTATAGGTAGACTGGTATACAAAAATTCCTTCAAGAAATGTTCTAGCTGCAGGCCCAAGTAATATTTGGTTTTACCCAAATCTTTCATCTCAAACTCTGTCAAAAGGTAAAAACTTGCTTCTTTATTTCTTCTGTGGTTCCGATGATATTCAGATCATTGACATAGACTAAGATGATATGAAATCCATTATGGGGCTTCTTTATGAATGCATAGGGATAATCATCATTATTGGAGTATCCCTTCTTCAGGAGGAACTCACTAAGTCGGTTGTACCACTTTCTCCCTTATTGTTTTAAACTGTATAGCGATCTCTGCAGTTTGGCACTATACATGTTGCTATTACCTTAATTAGGATCCAAAATTTTGACTCCTTCAGTGACTCTCATATAAATATCCGTATCAAGTAACCTATATAAATATGCGGTCACTACGTCTATCAGCTGCATTGATAAGTTTAAGCTAGCTGCCATTGATATCAAATATCAGAATGTTATTCTACTCATTATAGAAGAGTAAGATTCATCGTAATCGATGCCGGGTCTCTACGTAAACCCTTGTGCTACAAGCCTCACTTTATATCTCACTACTTGGTTGTTTTCTTTCATCTTCCGGATAAAAACCCTCTTTGATCCTACAGGGAACACTTTAGGAGGTGTTCGGTCAATAGGACCGAATACTTTCCTTTTGTTAAGCAAGCATAATTTTGGATCAATTGCTTCCTTCTATTTGACCCAATCTGAGCGCTTCTGGTATTCTACCATGGACTTTGATTCTGTATTCAGCTCAAGTATATTAGCAATTTTGAGGTGAAATATATTTTGACAATTATAGTCTTTATTTTGTACAATTATCCTGAATACACATAATTAGTGGAAATCTCTTCATTAATTTCTTCTAGCTCCTTATGATTACCCACAACAATGGAGTCTGGGTGTTCCGACTTCCCAACATTAAGTTGTGTGCGTAAATATTTGCTAGGGTTATCATCTTTAGAATGGCCCACTTCAAGGATGTGGGTACCATATCAGGATAGCTCACTTCAGAGATTTTCTCAACATTAGGTTGAGCTTCTTCCACTTTTTTGGGTAGTGTTCTCACTTGTTTGGTTCTCTTTTTCTGCGGAAGTCTCTGGGGAATTGAGTACTGTGCACTTGGAGGCCTCCCCCTCTTCTTATCATGAGGGGTAAGAATGGATTCAATATCATTCAGGGCTATTTCCACTCTTTCAGATGCATTCACTGCAGGTATATGAGATATTTATTACTTATTTGTTACAACTTATAATCCTTCAAACTTCAAGTTTGGATTCTTTAGTACGTGGGTCTAAGCACTGAATGCCAATGACATTCAAATCTATTTTCCAGCATTCTTTGTTGTGGTACTATTTTTCCTCCCTTAATGCTAGGAAATTATTCTGAAAAATACAATCAACATACCGAGCCGTATAAGGATCCCCTGTGGCTCTAGGTATTTAACACTTGACAAAGATTCATAACCTACATAGATCCCCAACTTTCGGTTAGTGCCCATGGTTATACGCTGTGATTGTGAGATTGGCACGTCTACAGTGTAGCCAAATTTTCGCAAATGGGAAATACTTGGTTCTCTTCTACGCACTATTCGCAAAGGGGAAATTTCATGTTATGTAGTTGGTCTGAGATAAATTAATACAGCAGCGTGCAGCATTGCATGGCCCCAACAACTGGTGGTGGGTAACTTATAATTCTATAAGAGTGGCCTAGCAATAAGTTTTATTCTTTTAATTAATAACTGTTCAAGGGCATTTTGTGTGTGAACATGAGGTACCCATCTTCTTCTCGCTTTTGAGCTTCTTCTTGTGCTTTTTTCTTTTGTTCTTACTGTTGTGCTTCAAATCTATCTTGAATATTGAAGTGTTTGCTGTATTGGCTGTTTCAAAAAACGTAATGACGAGAATAGCTATCGGTCTGTCGTATTAGCAAAAATAGCCCTCTTCGCACCCTGGGACCACTGCTTATGCTGAAGCCGCTGATCCCGAGCGCTGCTTAGCCAAAAACCGAGCCTCCCGCTCGTTGCTTTCACCCGATCCCACCACCAACGCGTAGCAGCACCTCTGGCCCGCTTCATCAGCCAGGCCCACGTGCGCAAGATGGAAGCAGCGCCTCGCAGGCGCTGCACAAGAGGAAAGCAGCACTGCGAAAGCGCTGCACCCGTGGGCCCATCTCCAAGTAGCGGCAGAGGTAGCCACACGTCGCGCGATCGACAGACGTCCCTGGTGCTCTCTGTTTCTTAGGAACACGGGTAAGGCACTGGATGACAGCCCTAGCAAATTTTTTGTGCGATTGCGACGTGCGTTGGATGCTGGATGACGGCCCCGGGTGAATCTCTGTCACATGCTAATTTATGTCGTTTCGCGATGTCTCGTCTATGCACCGAAAGCATCGACAGACGGCCGATTTTATCGTGCATGATCTTCGAAGGGTGCTATAAATTACGAGGCTATCGTCTGCGAACATCAGAACTTGGGAGAGTGAGTTCTAATTTTTTGCGAACATCAGAGCACGAGAGTTCTTATTTTCTAAGAGCTCTGCGAGAAGCGATAGCTAGAAGATAGGAGATGGAAGAAAAGTGAAGGAAATAGGAGGTGGAAAAAGAAGTGTGGAATCGTAGTTCTGGAGGAATATTATCAATGTTCATTTTTTAGGAATTTATTCCGAGCTATCTTTATTTTATGGATTAATTGGTTCGGGTTCCCTATTGCGCATGTGCTCTCTAGGAAGGTTATTTTACAAGTTGGTCGAGGTTTTGTGACCTTCATTAGAGCTTCACAGTAAGAACTTGTAAGAGCTTGGAAATAGCTTTATCCAAGCTTCGGAGAACTTTTGACAATGCCAACAGGCGACAACTCCTGCTACATGGTAAGAACTTGTAAGAGCTAAATATTGAGAGTTGAGTGACTTTTCACCACATCCTAGTAGTTGGTAGGGACATATCCTTGTGATTTGTTTCTTGTCTTCACTAACAATATCAGGTTCTCAACGTCGTAGTGCTTGGCCCAACAGCATCCTTGGAGAAGAGGTATTTCACACTCCAAGATACGAAGCACGTACGAACACAGCTTCATCACCACGGGAGGTACGATGACATAGCACACGTACCAAAAGTAAGTTCACCGTACCCATTTTTAGTGGTAAATATGATCCTAAAGGTTATCTTACTTGAGAATTAGATCTAGAAAAATCATTTGATAAACATGAAATTCCTGAGCATGATAAGGTTAGGGTTGTTACTAGTGGATTTACTGATTTTGCTGCTATTTGGTGGAATGATTATATCCGTAAAAATCAAGACAACCCTAGCACATGGATTAAATTGAAGAAAATTTTGGGAGCTAGATTTGTTCCTTCATATGTTGCTCGCCAATTACGGAATGAATTGCAATGTCTAGAACAAGGTAGTAAAACTGTGGATGAGTACTACCAAGAATTTCAGCATAGATCTTTGCGTTCTGGGTTAGAAGAGATCGAAAAGACTTGAATGAACAACTTTTATTGTGGTCTTGATTTTGATATTCAGATCATGATATCTTGCAAAGAATTCAATTATATGTCATGTTTGCTTAATCTTTCACGTAAAGCTGAAAGAAAAATTCAGAGAAAACAATCAACAACAGTTTAAGCTCCTACAGAGTTAAATGCTACTCCCGTTGCATGCACTGCACCAAACCTTAATGAGAGCATACACTCCGAGCATGCGAAAGAAATACCAGAAAATTCAAGTGAAGTAGAGGATAGCACATGTGATGATGATTCTACTAATGTAATCCAATCTACTTCTGTTAGTTTTGTTGTTGCTGTTCCATGTGATATGCAGGTTATTTTTGAAGAAGGGGATGTAGGATCAAGGATAACCAACTAGAGGGGGGGGGGTGAATAGGAGGTTTCTAAATCTTTCAACACTATTTAAAAATTATGAATGACACTAAGATATTGAGATACAAATAAGAGTGACACACTTAAATTCTCTCGTAATCACTCAAGATACTATGTCAATTCAAGTGTAGCAAATATACTAGTGAGCACAAAGACTATCAAGAGTATGCTATTAAAGAAATAGATTATCAACAATCAAGAATACCAAACACAAATAAATGGGAGACAAGAGATTTAACCCGTGTTCTCGGAGACTTATCGGTCTCCCCTACTCCACGTTGAGGTGACTTGAACCACGTCAAGCCGGCTCCACTTGCTTGAGCCTTCCTCGATCACTAGGGTAGTTCTTCCCCGCTCCGGGTAGGCGAACTCCAGCCTTCACAACTTGCCGGGGCTTCTCACAATCTCCGTTAGAAGCTCACCGTGCACGATCGCCACCAAGCCGTCTAGAAGGCGGCAACCTCCAAGAGTAATAAACCTTGACGCTTGCTTGAGGTCAAATATCGGTGTCTAAAGGCTCAAACACTAAATGCAACACTCAATCTTGCTTCTCACACTCACAAATGAAAATTGAATGCACACAGGAGTGGAGAATACTTGCTAGAGCTCAAATATCAACAATGAGGACCAAGAGTTACTCTAGAATGTAGGTGGGGAGGTATTTATAGCCTCCACCAAACTTTCTAGCTGTTGGAGCTCGAAATGGGCAGAAATATGTTTTTTCGGTGCTACCGCCCATGTAGGACCGGTAGCACCGGGCTCCACTTCAACAGCTAGAACAGTGCATTTAATGCACTTGCCAGAGACCGTTACATAAAGGTCCGTGCTACCGCCTAACTAGAACCGGTAGCACCGGTTTCATTTCATTTTCTTTTTCCAAAAGGATCTCTGGAATTAAAGCACCGGCCGAGGGCGGTGCAATCACTGGTCCAGAGCACCGGCCGCAGATAAGCCAAAAACACACCCTCTGTAATTTTTACACCGGGCTAATGTCCAGTGCTACCGCTAGCCCGGTAGCACCGGACTGCCATGGGCGGTAGCACCGGGCTACAAAACGCCCAAAAAGCCCTTCTCTGGAATTTCCACACCGGGTTCATATCCGGTGCTACCGATAATCCAGTAGCACCGGGTTACCATAAGCGGTAGCACCGGGCTACCAGAGCTCAGAAAAGAACTTCTCTGGAATTTTCACACCGCCCTATTGAGCCGGTGCTACCGCGCACCTGGTAGCACCGCGCTGCCATGGGCGGTAGCACCGGATTTCCAGAGACTTGGTTAGTTTAAAAAGATTTTCTATTTAGGAACACATATATTGTCAAGCAACCATTTGAATATGTAATTTGAGCCTTTAAACTCTAAATAACATCAAGATAAGTGTCAAGATCCCTCTTTATAGTACGGCCCTAATTCTAACAAAACGATTGTAACACCCTGAAATTTACTCTAATTTAAAATTTTGTAGTATTTTTTATTTTTGAGAATTTCTGAGAATTTATAAGAATTTAATTGGATTTATTCATTTGTGACCGTTCTTGAATTTCATTAACTTCATGCAAAAGTTTATACAAAGTTTTATTAAAAATATTTTATTTGAGTTCCAAATAGCTCAAAGTATTTTCTGGAAATTTTCTAGTATTTTTGGTTATTTTCATGGAATATTTGAATTTCTAGGATTATTTTAATGAAAAAGGTTTTAAAAACGGCTATGAACAGTAATGGGCCGAACCCGTTACTGTGCGCGCCGCCGGCCCAACGCGCCAGAAACCCTAGCCGCCACGTATCTGCACCGTCGGATCGGGATCCAGCGGCTGCCGTTGCGCCACGTCAACCGCGAACGTGCGCCATCGGATCGTCGCTGCTTGGACGGCCGTGATGGAGCCACGTCGGTTCGACTAGGCGTAATCACCGGAGTTAACGCCGCCGTGCGTTTTCGCTCGTTTCGCCGGTGTTTGCGCGCACGTCGAGGCCCCTTAAAGTGCACCGAGTAGCGCGTCTGGCAGAGCTCCTCTCGCTGCATCTTTTGACTCCTCGCACGCACGTCAAGACGCCCCAGAGACTCCGCTCTAGCTCGCCGTAGTTGCTCGAGTGCGCCACCGTAGTCCTTCGCCTTTTTCTCGCCGTCCGTTGAGTCTCTGCCGTCGCCGAGGTCACCGGAGTAGCGCTCTCGCCGAGACGCGTCGAACGCGCCAGTTCTTCACGCCGGAGAAGCCCCATAGCGCCGTTGGCTGCGTCGTCTTCCCCAGCTCCAGCAACCTTCGCTTCCTCGGCGCCGTCGTCTTCACCGACCTCCGTCGACCGTTCGATCTGCATCGCACGGTTCTGGTACGTCCACGTCGCTGCTCCCTTTTCTTACCCAGCGTTAATCTTGACCGTTAGATCTAGATTGAACGGTGGTGATTAGATTTAGTTTCTGTGCCTGTTTAGATCTCAGCCGTTGGATCGTTAGTGTACGCGTGAGATTGCGCCGCGTCGCTAGGGTGAACAGTAAACAGCTCCAGTAACCTGCGCCGTCGGATTAGATCTAAATGGTAGAGATTACATCTGGTTTTGCCTTAAGGATCTGCGCCGTTCAGATTTGAACGTGCGGCGGTGATGGCGCTGTACCCTCGCCGAATCGCGTGCCGATGCGTGGGCATTTTGACCGGGGCAGAGACCAGATCCAGCCGTCGATTTCGAGCGCGCCGTTGCGATCTTGCTACGTGGCCGCGCGTGAACCGAGACGCCCTGAACGTGCACGAGATCCAGCCGTCGGATCCGGGAGTTCTGTCGGATGCGCGACGCGTGGAGGCGCAAAACGCGATGCGTCGCCGAGTTAGTGCGTGGGATCCAGCAGTTCGATCCAAGCGATCGTCGGATGCGCGACGCGTGTCGCGTGGATTCGAGGCAGTGCGGTGTGACGCGTGAGATCTGACCGTTGATTCAGTGAACGGCTCAGATCTTGCCGCGTGGATGCACTGTGCTGGTGGACCAAGTCCACGGTGGACCCAACCCAAGCCGTGGACTGAGTCCATAGACCGAGGTGACGTGGCAGCACCAGAAGCTGCCACGTGTCGTGCTGATGTCATGCTGACGTCATAAATATTTTTATAATTCGTCTGAATTTCATTTTGGTGCTGACGTCATCATTAGGTCATGCTGACGTCATAAATCCCAATTTTTCAGTATAAAAATAATTCGAAAAAATCGGATTTTCTAATTTCTGTATTTTCAGATTTTTATTCGAACTTCAAATGGCTATAAGTTTTGCATTTTAACTCGGATTTGGGTGATTCAAATTTTTAAAAATTCATAAAATTGTGATCCCTTTAATGGTGAATTTTATTTGAATTTTTTAGGTCATTAATTCTTCTATATTAGTTATTTATTACATATATTGTTTGTACGCGTAGACGCAAATTTGCTGGAAGGTTTCGAGGAAGAGTTCGTCGCTCAAGACCAAGCTTCTAAAACGCGACAAAGAACTCTTTGAAGGCAAGTGATGCTTTGATCATTTTGATCCCAGATTTTAAAATGTAATTTATGCTTTGAAATTATGCATGCTAATTTATTTAAAGTGAATTTAAATTAAATTAGGTAATGTAGCTAATTAACCCATATTGTTATTGTCACCATGAAAGTATTATCTGTATGCCCTGAAATCTTTGTCACCCTAAGTTTGATTGTATTAGTTGGATGTTAATATTGTGCCAACACGGGAGGCTAGACCGTGAGTAGATGCTTAGCCTTGCAACGAATCATGAATGATCTTTCGGGAAAATGCTACAATATTGATTAAAGAAATATTGGATGTATTTTGAAAGTGGTGTGATGATGCCACATGATGAGATTGAGGTACAGAGACCTGTGTGGTTCTGTACCGATGTTGAGTTATTGCAAGCATGTGTTGCACAATAATCAACTGGGTGGGAAATGATTTAGACATGGGCAAGTGGAAAGAGGCTGTGTGCCAGGTGGGCCTGTGTGGCAATAGGTTGATGATTGATGTGAGTCTGTGTGCCACATTGGGCTGTGTGCCACTGTTGAGTGTTGGAAGTCTTGCCTTGGTCAGTTAAGGACTTCACCTTGCAAGCCTTTGATCTGAGTCACCCGTACAACCACATGTTTGGTATGGGACGGACCTAGTTGATTAGGGTTCTTTTATCTTTCCTCGATACCTCAGGGTGACAGTACACTGGGGTGTATCTGTACGGGGGAGTGTACCTGTGCTACGGCTTGGTGCCCATCCAACGGTGATTGACCTGTCCTATACCTCGGCTCTATGTGAGGGAAGTGATAGTGAAGGCAATACCGGAGAGGTTCTTTGGTTAGGGTAGAGGTTCCTGAAAGGCTTTGTTACGGACGATCACCTGTGTGGTGAATGGCTGTATCTTGTGGGTAAAGTGTACAACCTCTGCAGAGTGTAAAATCTATTTGAATAGCCGAGTCCGCGGTATTGGACATTGCTCGGGGATTATAGTCAAGGGTTAGATCTTCAAAAATAAAAATGTGGATTGGGTGGCTTTGTGCCAGTGTTAAAAATGAACTGTTAATGCTGTGTGCCGAGAATCTTTAAAGAAAAACCATTTGAAGAAATTAGTATTATTATAACTATTTCACTGCTTTAACCTAAATAAGATACCGCTTTAAAAATGCTGTTTGAAGCAAAAAGAACCAATTAAACCAATCCTTTGGAATAAGCTTTGCATATAGTAATAGCGCTGCATTCTGTGCATTACTTGTTGAGTGCCTTGTGTACTCACCCCTCCTTGCTATCAACCCCAACATCAGTGGAGGAGTCTACACCAGCGTGGGAGGAGGAGTACAATGAGGATCCGAACAATTAGGGGGCAAGCCCAGTTGGTTGCCTGTGGGAAGATGAAGGCTTCCACGACATTTATTTTATTCCGCTGCTATTTCTTTTACTCTGAATAATGTAAGCCCTGCGTGGCTGATTTTATGTAATGAGACCATAAGGTCGTACAACTCAGTTTATATGAATGTTTTCACTATTTATTCTTATATATCGTGAATGTGCGTGATGTGCAACCCAGTAAAATGTGTGTGCTAGCGTGATCTCGACTAGCACAGAATACACGAGGGTCCGGATTTGCGATTCGGATCCCGACAGAGGTGGTATCGTGAGCAGTCGATCAGAGGACTTGACCCTAGTTAGGTTGTGTCCGGGAGGATAAAACTATTTTCTAAACTTTAATCAACTTGAGCAAGAATATCAATGAAATCTCGACTTATCTTTTCTCTCTTTCTTCATATCTATGCTGAAATCTTATTATCTGTTTAATTTAAACGAGGTTTGTTTTGGCAGATGAGGATGATCCACACCTATGGAGAGCGCACTGGAGGATTCGCCGCTGAGTTATGGCGTATGATGCAGCTGCTCGGAGGTTTCGATAGGCCGCTTTATCAGGGGACCACTGTGGTGTGGGCAGGACTTGATATCGCCTGGGATGTCAAGATCACTGTTTACGCCCAGGAGAGGACCCGCGAGCCGTCCTATCTACATCACCACCAGGAGGACTTCTTTTGAGGCCGGGATCCAGGAGACGACACGTCTTGCGATGCGGCAGATTGCCCGCACTTACTCCGCCGAGTTGGAGGGCACTGTTTTTCGTCAACACCTGCGCCGAGATAATCGCTATGACAGGGTGGAGCTCAGGGAGGAGGATGCCACGATCACTCATCTGGCAAGGTATGTCATCGCCCAGGAGGATGCCATGGATGAGACAGTCCAGGAGCTGCAGAGGACCCGTGACGAGGTCACGGAAGCGAGGACTCAACTGCGGGAGGGCTTAGCTCACTCCATGCAGAAGATCTAGGAGCTGGAGATGGCCCTGTATGGACCTGAGCTTTAGCCAGTCCTGGAGCTGCACGATCCAGATCCGGAGGAGCCCGAGCAGGAGGCACCAGTGCAGGAGCCGCCAGCAGCCCTGGGACCAGCAGAGTCGTTGGGGTCGTTTGCACCAGCTGCAGTGGGTCATCAGGACCAGTTCGCCCCGATGCCAGAGCACCCGCCGGTGTATGCTCCGGGGGAGCCGCAGCCGGGTTGGCTCGATGAGTGATCGAGTCTAGTCGGGTGTAGTGTTGAGACTCGAGTGTTTGAGTCGCGTCTTTTGTTTTAGAGTCACCATTAGGTGTGAGTCGTTGTGGAGTCCTATGTCTGTTTACTTGTTTTCGGTTGTGAGTGTCTTGTATGTGCTGCATTGCCCTTAGGCACCTGTGAGCAACCATACTACCTTATATTATATCAATAAAGTTGCTAAATAATTTAAGTTACACCTGTTTCCCCCGCATAAGTTCTTTTACCTGTCTATGCTTTCTTCTTTTCTTAACCTTGGAAGTTTGCAACAGATGGTGAGGATTCGCGGAAACACTGGAGCCAGCGGAAGTGGAGCTAATCAGGCTGACAACCAGAATGAGGAGCCAATTCCTCAACCACCGCAAGTTGATATGCAGAATCTGGGAGCCTTTCTGGCTGCCCAAATCAACTCATGAACACGATGGTGCAGACCATGCAGCAGATCTCCAATCAAGCTGATGCGAATGTTCAACCTGGGGATAACCATGGACCACACCCCTATTCAAGGTTGTCGGAGTTTATGCGAACTCGTCCACCCACCTTCTCAGGCAACGCCAATCCGATGGAAGTGGACGACTGGCTAAGGACAATCGAAAGGAAGCTGCACATTACCAGTGTGTAGGACATGAGAGGGTGCTCTATGCCTCTCATCAACTGGAAGGAACTACTGTAGAGTGGTGGGAAAACTTCTGCGCAACTCATGAAGACCCACAGAGTATTACGTGGGAGGAATTCACCTCAGCTTTCCGCCAATACCATGTACCGGAAGGTATCATGGATCTCAAGAAGGAGGAATTCCGGAATCTCAAGCAGAGTGGCCAGTCAGTGGCCGACTACTTGAATAAGTTTACCCAGCTAGCACGCTACGCACCAGAAGACGTAGCTACAGACAAGGCCAGACAATCCCGCTTCATTAAGGGATTGAATGCAGGGTTACAAGTTGGACTGATCACCCACACATTTCCAGACTTCCAAGAGCTGGTTAACAAGGCTCTTATTCTGGAGGACAAGCGCCGGGACTTGGATGACAATCGGAAGCGCAGAATGGCGCAACAAAGAGGACGTCTGGGCCAGCAGAGGCAGAGGACGGCACCCCAACAGTTCATCCGATTCCAACCTGCAGGCGTGATGTGGCACCACCGCCAGAATCATCCAAAGGCTGAGAATGCCTGCATCGGCCAGAATCGTGGTACGATCGAGGAACCTCACAGGCAGCGGGAAGACGTTGTTATCACTGCAACGAATTGGGGCACTTCACCAACAATTGCCCGAAGAAGGGAGGTGTCACCCCGGTCCGATTTAACCTTGGGAATACGCCTACAAGGAATCCTACACCAACTGTGAACCGCGGAGCATCGACATCAGTAACTCCATCTCAAGGAACTGCATGAGGTCGAGTCAACCACATTACAACAGATGAAGTCCAGAATGCCTCAGACGTTGTACTAGGTAAGTTCCTAGTAAACTCAGTACCAGCTACTGTTTTATTTGACTCCGGAGCATCACATTCATTTGTGTCTCAAGATTTTGCTGTTCGCAACAATTTGGATATTGTGGAACTTAAGTGTATACTTGTAGTCCAATCCCCTGGATTAGAACTCTGATCCAATGTAGGATGTTCTGGGGGGAGGCTAATAATTAATGGAACAGAGTTCCTAGCGAACTTAATTATATTGAATACCCAAACCCTGGATGTTATCCTAGGAATGGATTGGCTAACCAAACACAAGGTAGTGCTGGACTGCGGAAAAAGGGAGAAGGGTTGAGTTTGAAGCAAAAGTAGTACGAGATGGACAATTAATGGTCAACAGCATCAAAACTGTCAGCTTGGAGGAAGTTTCCATAGTCAATGAATATCTGGATGTTTTCCCAGAGGATCTACCTGGAATGCCGTCGGAAAGAGATATCGAGTTCGTGATACAGCTTGTTCCAGGGACAGCTCCAATAGCTAAGAGACCTTACATGATGTCCACGGAGGAATTAGTGGAAATGAAGAGGCAAATTGAAGAGCTGCTGGAAAAAGGATTTATAAGACCTAGTTCATCGCCATGGGGAGCACCTGTCTTGTTCGTTAAGAAGAAGGACGGGAGTTTTAGGATGTGTATAGACTATTGTGCACTTAATGATGTGACAATAAAGAATAAGTATCCGCTACCCAGGATCGATGATCTATTCGATCAGTTGAGAGGAGCATGAGTCTTCTCCAAGATTGATCTCTGATCGGGATACCATCAACTGAGGTTCCGATCAGAGGATATTCCAAAAACTGCATTTTCGTCAAGATATGGACATTACGAGTTTACAGTGATGTCCTTTGGATTGACAAACGCACCAGCATATTTCATGAACTTAATGAATAAGATTTTTATGGAATATTTGGATAAGTTCGTCGTCGTGTTTATAGATGATATCCTTATTTATTCCAAGACGAAGGAAGAGCACGCCGAACATTTAAGGCTAGTCCTTGAGAAATTGAGGGAACAACAGTTGTTTGCAAAATTTAGTAAATGTGATTTCTAGAAGAATAAGGTTGAATTTCTTGGACACATAATGACTGCAGAAGGAGTTGCGGTGGATCCAAAGAAAGTGGAGACAATTTTGCATTGGGAGCAACCGAAGACGGTAACCCAATTCCGTAGTTTCCTTGGAATGGCGGGATATTACCGTCGTTTCATCAAAGATTCTCCACGATTGTGAGACCTCTTACGCAATTGTTGAAAAAGGAAAAGAAATTCTTATGGACACCTGAGTGTGAGAAGAGTTTTCAGGAGTTGAAGAAACGATTAACATCATCACCTGTATTAGTTTTATCTGACGTTCATCAAGGCTTCGACATCTATTGTGATGCATCGCGTCAAGGATTGGGATGTGTATTGATGCAAAACCGAAAGGTAATCGCATATGCATCAAGGCAATTGAGGCCGCATGAGGAGAACTATCCGACTCATGATTTGGAATTAGCTGCCATAGTGCATGCCCTAAAAATATGGCATCACTATCTCCTTGGAAACAGATGTGAAGTGTATACTGATCATAAAAGTCTTAAGTATATCTTCACGCAAGATGACCTAAATATGAGGCAAAGAAGATGGCTAGAACTAATCAAGGACTACAATGTTGGAATTCATTACCACTCGGGTAAAGCCAATGTTGTGGCTGATGCCTTGAGCCGGAAGAACCACAACAGAATATGTCGTTAGAACCAAGTCGACCGAGTTGTGTAAGGATTTCGGAAGCTAGGATTGGAAGTGGTACTGTATGATTTTGGCTACCTTGAAGTAAAACCTACCTGGAAGATCGATCGGGGAAGGCGTAAAGATGATGACAAAATCAAGAGAATTAAGGACAAGATGGATGCAGGCAAGGCAAAGGATTTCAAACTGGATGAGCAAGGTACTATGTGGTTTAAAGGGCGCATTTGTGTGCCAAATAAAGAGGATCTGAATTAGCTAATTTTGGAGGAAGCCCATGACTCCAAGTACTCAATTCATCCAGGAAGTGCAAAAATGTATCAGGATTTAAAAGAAAGATTTTGGTGGCCAAGCATGAAGCGAGAAGTTGCCGAATATGTTGCATTATGTCACATATGCCAAAGAGTCAAAGCTATGCATCAGAGGCAGCAGGATTATTGCAGCCCCTAAAGATACCTGAATGGAAATAGGAAGAGATCGGTATGGATTTCATAACCGGTTTACCCAGGACTCGAAATGGATATGACTCTATATGGGTTATATTGGATCGTTTGACCAAGGTTGCACATTTTGTACCTGTGAAGACCACTTACTCGGGCGATAAGTTAGCAGAACTCTACATGTCAAGAATTGTTTGCTTGCATGGAGTGCCGAGGAAGATAGTATCGGATAGAGGTACCCAATTTACCTCAAGGTTTTGGGGAAAGCTGCATGAAGCCATGGGAACTCGTCTGAACTTCAGTACAACATACCATCCGCAGACAGATGGTCAAACCGAGAGAGTTAACCAGATACTGGAAGATATGCTGAGAGCATGTGCTTTAGCATATTCTACTTCATGGGACAAGTGTTTGCCTTATGCTGAGTTCAGCTACAATAACAGTTATCAACCAAGTTTACAGATGTCTCCATTTGAAGCTCTGTATGGTCGATCCTGTCGAACACCCTTGAATTGGAATGAGACTGGGGAACGGCATGTTTTTGGACCTGATATTCTTCAGCAAGCGGAAGAACAGATCGCTATGATCAGAGAAGGATTAAAGATTGCACAATCAAGGCAGAAGAGTTACACCGACAATCGTCGCAGAGAATTGAGCTTTGAACCTGAAGATTATATATACCTTAGAGTTACACCACTCAAGGGAGTCAGGAGGTTTCATGCAAAAGGGAAGCTTGCACCCAGATATGTCGAACCATTCAAGATCTTGAGCCGCAGAGGTGAAGTTGCATATCAGTTGGAGTTACCGCAGTCTTTGGCAGGAGTGCATGATGTATTCCATCTATCACAATTGAAGAAGTGTCTCTGAGTACCTGAAGAGCAAACACCTTTAGAGGCAATCGAGCTGCAAGAAGATCTGACTTACAAAGAGCATCCGGTGAAGATTCTGGACATAATGGATAGAGAGACAAGGAACAAGTCAACGCGTTTCTGCAGAGTTCAGTGGAGCAACCATTCGGAAAGTGAAGCAACATGGGAACGCGAAGAAGACATAAAGAAGGAGTTTCCTGACCTTTTTCTTTAGTCAGCCCTGAATCTCGGGGACGAGATTCTGTTAAGGGGGGAGGTTTGTAACACCCTGAAATTTACTCTAAATTAAAATTTTGGAGTATTTTTTATTTTTGAGAATTTCTGAGAATTTATAAGAATTTAATTAGATTTATACATTTGTGACCTTTCTTGAATTTAACTAACTTCATGCAAAATTTTATACAAAGTTTTATTGAAAATATTTTATTTGAGTTCCAAATAGCTCAAAGTATTTTCTGGAATTTTTCTGGAAATTTTCTAGTATTTTTGGTTATTTTCTTGGAATATTTGAATTTCTGGAATTATTTTAATGAAAAAGGTTTTAAATCGGCTATGATAAAGAATGGGCCGAGCCCATTATCAGGCTTGCTCGCCGCCCAACGCGCCGAAACCCTAGCCGCGCAGATCGCACCGTCGGATCGGGATCCAGCGGCTGCCGTCGCGCCGCGTCAACCGCGAACGTGCGCCATCGGATCGTCGCTGCTTGGATGGCCGTGATGGAGCCACGTCGGTCCGACCGGGCGTAATCACCGGAGTTAACGCCACCGAGCGTTTTCGCTCGTTTCGCCTGTGTTTGCGCGCACGTCGAGGCCCCTTAAAGTGCACCGAGTAGCGCGTCTGGCAGAGCTCCTCTCGCTGCATCTTTTGACTCCTCGCATGCACGTCGAGACGCCCCAGAGACTCCGCTCTAGCTCACTGTAGTTGCTCGAGTGCGCCGCTGTAGTGCTTCGCCTTTTTCTTGCCGTCCGTTGAGTCTCCGCCGTCGCCAAGGCCACCGGAGTAGCGCTCTCGCCAAGACGCATCGAACGCGCCAGTTCTTCACGCCGGAGAAACCCCGTAGCGCCGTTGGCTGCGTCGTCTTCCCCAGCTCCGGCAACCGTCGCTTCCGCCGCCGCCGTCTTCACCGAGCCCGTCGACCGCTCGACCGCATCGCACGGTTACGTACGCCCATGTCGCTGCTCCCTTTTCTTACCCAGCGTTAATCTTGACCGTTAGATCTAGATTGAACGGTGGTGATTAGATTTAGTTTCTGTGCCTGTTTAGATCTCAGCCGTTGGATCGTTAGTGTACGTGTGAGATTGCGCCGCGTCGCTAGGGTGATAAAGAAACCGCCCGTAACTCGCGCGCCGTCGGATTAGATCTAAACGGTAGAGATTAGATCTGGTTTTGACTTAAGGATCTGCGCCGTTCAGATTTGAACGTGCGGTGATGATGGCGCCGTACCGTAGCCAAATCGCCTGCCGACGCGTGGGCATTTTGACCGGTGCAGAGACCAGATCCAGTCGTCGATTTCGAGTGCGCCGTTGCGATCTTGCCTCGTGGCCGAGCGTGAACCGAGACGTCGTCGAACGTGCGCGAGATCCAGCCATCGGATCCGGGAGTTCTGTCGAATGCGCGACGCGTGGAGGCACGTAACGCGATCGCGCCGCCGAAGCCGCGTGGGATCCATCGTTGATCCGGAGCGATCGGATCTTGCGACGCGGTCGCGTGGATTCGAGGCAGTGTCGTGTGACGCGTGAGATCTGACCGTAGATTCAATGAACGGCTCGGATCTTGCCGTGTGTATGCACTATGCTGGTGGACCATGTCCACGGTGGACCCAACCCGAGCCGTGGGCCGAGTCCATAGACCGAGGCGACGTGGCAGCACCAGAAGCTGCCACGTATCGTGCTGATGTCATAAATATTTTTATAATTCGCCCGAATTTCATTTTGGTGCTGACGTCATCATTAGGTCATGCTGACATCATAAATCCTAATTTTTAGTATAAAAATAATTCGGAAAAATCGGATTTTCTTATTTCTGTATTTTTAGATTTTATTCAAACTTCAAATGGCTATAACTTTTGAATTTTAACTCGGATTTGGGTGATTCAAATTTCTAAAAATTCATAAAATTGTGATCTCTTTAATGGTGAATTTTATTTGAATTTTTGATGTTATTTAGTCTTCTATATTAGTTATTTATTACATATATTGTTTGTACGCGTAGACGCAAATTTGCTGGAAGGTTTCGAGGAAGAGTTCGTCGCTCAAGACCAAGCTTCGGAAAACGACCAGCAACTCTTTGAAGGAAAGTGATGCTTTGATCATTTTGATCCCAGATTTTAAAATGTAATTTATGCTTTGAAATTATGCATGCTAATTTATTAAAAGTGAATTTAAATTAAATTAGGTAATGTAGCTAATCAACCCATATTGTTATTGTCACCATGAAAGTATTATCTGTATGCCCTGAAATCTTTATCACCCTAAGTTTGATTGTATTAGTTGGATGTTAATATTGTGCCAACACGGGAGGCTAGACCGTGAGTAGATGCTTAGCCTTGCAACGAATCATGAATGATCTTTCGGGAAAATGCTACAATATTGATTAAAGAAATATTGGATGTATTTTGAAAGTGGTGTGATGATGCCACATGATGAGATTGAGGTACAGAGACCTGTGTGGTTCTGTACCGATGTTGAGTTATTGCAAGCATGTGTTGCACAATAATCAACTGGGTGGGAAATGATTTAGACATGGGCAAGTGGCAAGAGGCTGTGTGCCAGGTGGGCCTGTGTGGCAATGGGTTGATGATTGATGTGAGTCTGTGTGCCACATTGGGCTGTGTGCCACTGTTGAGTGTTGGAAGTCTTGCCTTGGTCAGTTAAGGACTTCACCTTGCAAGCCTTTGATCTGAGTCACCCGTACAACCACATGTTTGGTATGGGACGGACCTAGTTGATTAGGGTTCTTTTATCTTTCCTCCGATACCTCAGGGTGACAAGTGCACGTGGGTGTATTCAGACGGGAGCGCACTGTGCTACGGCAGTGCGCATCCAACGGTGATTGACACATCCTATACCTCACTCTGTGTGAGGGAAGTGATAGTGAAGGCAATACAGAGAGGTTCTTTAGTTAAGGTAGAGGTTCTGAAAGGCTTTTTACGGAAGATCACTGTGTGGTGAATGGTCAGATCTTGTGGGTAAAGTGTACAACCTCAGAGAGTGTAAAATCTATTCGAATAGCCGAATCATGTATTGGACATTGCTCAGGCATCAAGGGTTAGATCTTCAAAAATAAAAATGTGTATTGGGTGGTTGTGTGCCAGTGTTAAAAATGAACTGTTAAGGCTATATGCCGAGAATATTCGAAGAAAAACTATTTGAAGAAATTAGTATTATTATAACTGTTTCACTGCTTTAATCTAAATAAGATACCGCTTTAAAAATCTTGTTTGAAGCAAAAGAACCAATTAAGCCAATCCTTTGGAATAAGCTTTGCATATAGTAATAGCGCTGCATTCTGTGCATTACTTGTTGAGTGCCTTGTGTACTCACCCCTCCTTGCTTACCAACCCCAACATCAGTGGAGGAGTCTACACCAGCATGGGAGGAGGAGTACAATGAGGATCCGGACAATTAGGGGGCAAGCCCAGTCGGTTGCCTGTGGCAAGATGAAGGCTTCCACGACATTTATTTTATTCCGCCGCTATTTCTTTTACTCGAATAATGTAAGCCTGCGTGGTCGATTTTATGTAAGGAGACCATAAGGTCGTACAACTCAGTTTATATGAATGTTTGCACTATTTATTCTTATATCGCTGTGAATGTCTGTGATGTGCAACCCTGTAAGACTGGGTGTGCTAGCGTGATCCTGGACTAGCATACACAGAGGGTCCGGATTTGCAGATTCGGGTCCCGACACCGATTTTTCTTCCGAACACCAAGATCGACAAAAGACTAGAAAAGAACCTTATAAATATACCTTTTCACGATCTTGATATATTTATCATGCATTTGTACCTTCCTTTATATTTCCATTGTCATCAATCTTGGAATTGACCTACTTTCAATATTCTCAAGAAAAGTAATAGATCATATAACAAAGTTGTCATCAATTATCAAAACCAAAACACAATGGGTGCCTAGATGCTTTCAGAGGAGCTACAAGCTAAAAAACCTACGTTATCAAGTGAAAGTTTTGAGTTTCCTACTTCTTCTGAGGAGGATGTTAGTGCTATGCCCTTGAGGCAATCATTTAGATGATTGTAACATGACTATGTTTATGAATAATAATATGATTATTGGTCCAATGAATGTATATCATTGTATTGATCAACAAGTATGTGACTTGCTTATGAAGCTCTTTACTTATTGATATAATTCGATAAATATCTCTGATCGGATATCATCGTATAGGACAACGATGAATAGATCAGCACATATAGTGATCGATGATCATGCTTCATAGATCATGGGATATAGAGATATCATCTATATATTGTGGACGCATGTTGAAGAACATGGGTTAGATAGACCCGCAATTGGACACTGCGAGAATGTTTCATTCTTATGTGTCATCAGTGTATCTCATACCTAGTAGATGTATGATCTTTAGACCTGAGATTGTCATATTCCCTACATGTGTAATAGTTTTCCTTGGGGCTATCAAACACTACTTCCTAACCAGATAGTTATAAAGGTAGCTTTCATGTTTACTATGAAACGTGCAGAGGGAAGTGAGCAGTCAAGATGGAATTTGCCACTCCAATGAAACGGAGATATATGACAAGGCCACTCGTGTGATATGATTAAGGAAGTGCATGGCCATGCCGTGATTGAGGAGTCAATCACAACTTATTAATATATCACGGATACGAGAGATGGATTGAATCATCAAAGGATGACATACTTCTCGCCTTGAGTTCAATCTTCATATACTTGGCAAAGGGATTATTACGTGAGTACTTTTAATAGGTTCTATCCGATTTGATCATAGTATGTTTGGGAGTTGGCATACTTTGCAAGGAGCCGCTACCAACTATTGGATTGAAAAGGAGTTTTTCGAATCCATGTCCAAACGTACGTGAACCTGCAGGGTCACACACTTAATGGGCTGGGACGCATTAATTTGGATTGGATCCATAATTAATGGACATCGTGGGTTTAGCACGCTGATGGGCCTTGGTTTAGGGTTTCATCTCGTGGCTATATAAGGAAGGGAGGAGGGTGGGCACAGGGTGTGCTTTCCCACGGTTTAGAAGTGATTCACTCAAAACCCTAGCCTCCTCTTCTCATTGCCCCTGCCGAGCGACCAGGTGCTTGCACACCGACGCACGGCATTCCATCCCTGGACGTGTGGACTACTGCGGTGAAGCTGCTGCGACTGCGGCGTGGGAGGACGATCCACGGCGAGGCGAGGACGATCCGCTCCATCGACGCAACGACTGCGGTGAGGACGATCCACTACATCGACGCGCGAAGGATTCCGCAACTGCGCGTCTAGTGGTAATCTTATCTGTGATCCCCTTCTTGCGAGTAGCTTTCTGGTTACGCGGTAGATTTTTTTTGTGCTAGTGTAGCATATCGCGTTCCTCTTCAGAGGACGCTAATGACCATGGTACAGATCTGATTTTACAGCAAGAAAGGGAGCTAATTTGTGAGTATAATCCTGCTGTACTTAATTCTAATGAGGTACTATCTTGTGCCACAATTGTAGAACCATGTGATGAATTGCATTCTTATAAGTTCGATCATGTGGTGCTGATTACGCATAAGGAAGTGATAGCTAGAATATCCCCTGCCAATGTTTTGTGCTATATCATGTTGAATGAGCCTGTTAGCTTGAATTGTGTTATGGATAATATTTCTAAAATTTCATCTCTTAAGTCTTTATCTAGCACATATGCCTACTGTTTTAAATTCAATTTATTTGGGATTATCGCATAGATGGCAAGTTTATTGTTTACAGAATAAGCAAACTTGTGATAAACTCGCTGAATTCAAGCTTGTTGTTTTGGGCAATCCTAGCTGTATGCAACAACTTAATTCATTTGTGCCACCATCAAATTTTTTTGATATGTGTGATACCCATAGCTTGCTACCTCATTGTTTGAATTTTAGTACATTGACTTGTATAACAAATCAACATGTTGTACTTGATGAGTGGGAGCCCATTAAAAATGTGTCACCGTTGTTGGAATGGTTTGATATTGTTTGTTTACAATCTGATGATATGAATGAGCTATGCTTGTTGCCAAAACTTATAGTTTTGCCCCTTTATGTTATATGCTTCACATATAATACATATTGAGTTACAAAATTTTGAGGAAAGGTGCTTTACTTAAATCTGATTTCCTCATTTGTTGTTATGTAAATAGCATTACGCGAAACCTAACAAACAATGAAATATGGGATATATATATATATGCTGCGTACACGTTCTTTTTGTTGCTTATTTCTTCTCCAGCTTGTCCAAAACCGAGGATGGTTTTCCTTCAAGGATGGAAGGAAGCATCTAAGAGTGCTAGCATTCATCATGCCTTTATATGCTGGAAAGAAGTGTTGAGCTATGTGGACGATTATCAGGAATAGCTAAAAGAAGAGCTTGAGTTGAGGACGACTCAAATTTAAGGAGAGGATGATGAGGACATCACTCCTACGGATACGTCCACACCTGGTTAGACCAACTCCAACACGTCAACCTTGGGGCAAGAAGAGAGAGATACCAAATCCATCACGTTCTGGAATCTAATTCGGCCTCCTGAGACAGCACCGACTTCAAACATGAATAACTTTTGCATACGAACTCCGATTTGGGTGACCTTGACTTGATTGAAAGGTTACAACGAGATCTTTCCAATGGATCTAGTTCCAAGCACAGATTCATCGTGGATCAGCCAAAATCATGAAAGCAATTTACTATAATACTGTTTTGGGCTGTTTCGGGCCTTGTAAGAAAGTGGGAACCCAAGCCCAAGTTGTGTGCGCCCCCTGGCTGCACACAACCCTAGGACAACCCTCTCACATCACTCGCTCTCATATACTCTGTAGCCGCCGCTTTAGATACTTGGGTTTTGTTTGATTAGTTTAGCTAAGTTCAAACTTTGAGTCTTCGAGTTGTGCTGGACAGCCACCTTGTTAATATCTTCAATAGAACCCCACCCTGTTTTTGCCTTCATTCATATTGGCAATTTCAGATTGCTTTTACTACTATTCTTGCTTGTTCTTCAGTTGCTTGCAGGAATTGAACCTCGCGTTCAAGTTGATCGTGCCAACGGCAAGACCAATAACCCTCCAGAGTTAGTTTAGCGATTGCTAAGGCGCATCGTTGTCGTACATTGTTGTTAGATCATCAAAGTCAGTTCCACCAAATCAAAGTTATCCTCTCATCGAAAGATCAGGACACAACCTTACATCACGGTGAACATCAGCCGCACGTACTAGGTGTACAGGTCCAACCCGGATACGTACATTGTGAAGTGCCTGTATCCTGAGTGTCCTGGCAAGATCCGTGCCCAGAAATTTAAGGGCACGAGTTCGGGCTTCAGGATAACCATCCTGACGGATCACAATTGTGTGCTTGATGAGCCACTACAGAAGCACAGAAATGTGACATCCTCATATGTGGCCAGCCTGATTTCTCACTTGGTCACGTCAGAAATGACCGATTCGCCGAAGCTATTGATGACTGACATGGTTAACATGTTGGGATATCCTGTTAGCTATGGCAAGGTGTGGCGAGCGAAGAAGAAAGTAATAGAGATGATGTACAGCTTGTACGAAGAGGCATACAACCTTGTTCCACGAATGCTTCACCAGATTGCTGAAGCCAATTAGGGGACCTACACCAATAAGCTGGACAGACCGCACCCACGAAGGGTCCGAACTGTTTCATCCTGGACCGTGAGTTCTGGGCGTTCGGACCAACCATTCAGTGGTTCAAGTACTACCGACCTATGCTTACCATGGACGGCACCTTCCTATGTGGCAAGTACAAGGGCACCATACTGATGATGATCGTCAAACATGCCAATGACCAGCTACTCCTGGTGGCCTATGCGATCGTCGAAAGCGAGAACACGGAGAGCTGGTTGTGGTTTCTAAGAAATGTCAAGCAGGCAGTTGTCCAGGATCGCCAGAACGTGTGCCTCACCACAGACAGGCATGCTGGGTTAATGTCTGCCATCAGTACCATGAAAGGAGGTACATAGCCACCGTACCAGTGGAATGATGTCAACAATCGATGGTGCATGAGACATCTTGCCTTGAACTTGCATAGGCGGTTCCGCAGCGAGGAAATCATGAAGATATTCAAGAGGCTTTGCTTGTAGAACCAGAGGCGAAAGTTTGAGGCAATTTGGAGAGTGCTGGACAAGGAGACCTCTGTAAGGACCAAGTTGGCCTAGAGGGAGGGTGAATAGGCAACTTTAAAACTTTTTAATTATTATTATTATGAAAGACTTTTCTCAATAAAAAGCAGAAACGGAAGCAATTAGTATAAAAGTCCAGATTAACAGTTATTCAAGAAAACTTTGTAATAAAGGGAATTTTGAATGAGAAACTATAAGAGAATAATGAGCAATAAAAATAAGCATAGGATAACCCAATGATTTTCCACCGAGGATCAGAGATCACTCCTATGTCCCCGTTAGAGCACTTCCTCAGAAGTATTGCTCCACCAAACAGCCAATCTCATTAGCTTTTGGTTTTCCACTATCTTGACTCTTTCACTACTCCATTGAGGTGAGTCTCAACCTTTCACAGTAATGGTGGCCTTCCACAATCTTGGTTGGATAGGTCACACCAACAACTTCTCCAGCCGTCTTGGAATAGCTAGTTCCAAGAGTAATAGACTATCCACAAGCCCTGTCTCTTGGTTCAGTAGCTAGATGCAACCTAAGCTTAGCTTGGAGCAAGTACTCTAAATGTTCAAAAAGAATGTTTGTGATTTTCTGAGTTGAAGCTCAAACTCTTGATGAAAATGAAGCTCAGGAGTTCTAAAGATCAAGAGTTGTATATGGTTTTGAATGATGTCAAAGATGTTCAGGATATCAAAAGATGTGAATGTGCAAAGCTCTATATCAGTTTGTGAACCCAGGCATTCTATATATAGATCCTGAACAGAGATAACCGTTACACCTGCCATTTGCCCGTTGGGGGTTGGTAGGATAGATGGGGTAGGTCAACTGCTACCCCTTTTTATAAGAATTTTAAGGTATATGACTCATAAGTCAAAGTATACACACACGCTGGATCGAAAATTTTGGTCCGAGGTATATAGGATTGGAAAGCATTGTTGTGCTCAGAATGACCCACTTACGCCGGACCGAAAATATCGGTCCGTCGTACATATGCATTTTTGATTTTGATATCAGCAAGAGAATACTTGCGCCAGACCGAAAAAGTTGGTCCGGCGTACATGGGAAAACGGCTAGTTTAAACAGAGAGAAACAAGTTTGCACCGGACTGAAAAAGTTGGTCCGGCATACACAAGGAATTTTGGTCTGCATCAGACTTTATATTTCTGGTTTAAATAAATTTTAACATAGACTAGAATTTTATTTAGAGTGAAAATATAACTTATGCCGGATTAATTTTAAGAAATAATTTAGATTGGTCCGACGAACATAGTTATACTTGGTTGAAAAGAATCAAAGGAGAATTTATAACGCTGGACCATCAAAAATCGGTCCGGCGTACATGAAGTACGCTCGGTGAAGGAAGTTCTCAGCGTCGGACCGTAGAACTTAGGATCGTGAGCACATGAATAGAGTGAAGTTTGGTCCAGAGATAATTGTTTTGGCTAACAAGATAAAGCTCTGGGTTTTTGAGAGAGAAACATGAAAAGTACTATGCTCCAAGTAATCTTAGTGATTTTGCATATGAACCAAGATCATTTCTTATGTATAATCCCTCTTAATAGTACGGTGATTTTAACTATATGGCTTGAATCAACTCCTAAGCCAAAACTAGAAAAACACCTTAGCCTTGGTCATCAAATCTGACTATTTTCAGTTTACACTGAGTATCATTTTTAGTTATCAACACCAAAACCTATATGATAAACATAATTTTTAAAAATAGGGAGCCTAGATGCTCTCAATCTCCCCCTTTTTGGTGATTGATGACAATATCTTTGATGTTTTGCTCAGAGCTATAAAAGGATTACTTCTTCTACAGGTAAAAGTTAGTCTGATAGAACAAATAACTCAAGTATTTTATACTCCCCCTGAATGAATGCATGAGATGAATTTTAATTGAACACATGAAGCAATATCAGAAGCATTCAGAATATAACAAACTCTTTTCAAGAAAAGCAAGTGTGCATAAAGCAAAGTCCATAAAAGACTTGAGTTTCTATATAACAAACTTATTATTAAGATATTAAGATAGGGGGGGCTCTACAGAGAGAATACTTCTAAACTTAACCCTCTTAAAATATATATTATTCTACTATTCTTCTCCCCCTTTGGCATCAATAGCCAAAAAGGTTACTTCTTGCGTTTTGGGAAAGTCCTTTTCAGCATGCTAGTCATCATCCTGGAACTTGTGTTTCTTCTTGGAGAAGGAGATGATTGCTCTTGGTCTTTGTCAGAGTGTGGAGTGGCCATGGCTTGATCATGCCAGCTAGGATAATCAGGATCACCAGGCTGAGGATTGAATGTGAGTTCACTGAAATCATGCTGGACATCTCTCATCAGCTCTTGAGTTTCTTCAGACTTATCCAACAAGATTTGTGCAAGTTGTTCCTGATTAGACACCAAGTTTTTTCTAGCATCTTCAGAGTAATCTCGAAGATAATCAAGCATATCCCCTTGCCAATCCAAGCAGCTGCCAGACTTCTCAAAGTTCTTGTACACAGTTTGAGCAAACTTGTCAATCTTTGCATCTTGAGCATTTTGCTTTTTGTTGAGATCATACATTCTGTCCTTGATCACCAGTTCCTCAGTCTTGATCTCGCCTAACCACTTCCTCATATCCCATTGATTTCCTTTGATCATATCAAACCTTTTATAGGTTTCATCTCTGACATTTGCTTGGTCTTGGTAGATCTTTTGCAATAATTCTTGCTGTTGTTGGATGGCTATCATCTGCTCATTATGTCTTTGGGCTGCCAACCTCCTTTCTTCTTCAAAGCTTTCTTGTGCATGTCTGAGGTCAGTGTTGTATTGTTGCTCAAAAGAAGTGAACCAACCAGGCTGAGAGTCCCACCAAGATGGTTGTTGACCAAAATCATGAGTGGACTCGGGTTCAGCAAATTGAGAATAGTGAGAGTCCTCATCTGAATGCTGAGAAAATGTTGGCATATGACCCTGAGGTGGCCTAGAACCACCTGCTTCATGTTCATAGGCTGCTAATGGAAATCTTTGACCCTCCATGAACCTAGCTGAAGCTGCTAGTTCTTGTAATTTGTGCACTTCCTCATCTTCATGATGAGACTCTGAGCTAACATGGATTTCAGTATGTTCAGATTGTACAAAACTTTGCTGACTATGATGTTCAGAGCTATAGTTTAGAATTTATGTAGGAGTATGTGGAAAGTCAGGAGCTAGAAAAATGTATTCCTGAGTATGATAGCTGTGACTTGGAGCTCCACCATCATCATCTGAATTTCCATGTATCTTAGTGCCTTCTTGAGCACTTGGCTCATGAATTACTGGTAATAGAGTAGAAAGTCTAGCTGGCCTCTCATCTTGAGCAACTGGCTTGGGCATTTTGTATTGCTTTGGTCTAGAGTTGAAATCCCTATCCATCTCAAGCCGTGAGATGATACCTTGAGCCAATAACATTTGAGTGATTTGCATGGCAAAAGGTAGAGGGCTGCCCATTTTTCTGTAAATAGCTTCTTCCATTTCTCCAAAAATATAGTCTATCGGATCAATGGGTTGTCTTGACAGAATTAGATGCAGCAGCCAAGCAAGACAAGGAGTTACTCCCTCCTTGTAGCCAGATTTAGGGTAAATTGTGTGTCTGAGGATCAGGGGCAGAGCCTTGGCCTCGGCAGTTAAACAATGAACCCTATTAGCATTAAATCTAGCCTCATGGATATTTCTGTAGATGTGAGCAGATACTTGCAAGTCAAGCATGTCACCAATCTGCCTCCATCTATTTCCAGGAAACATCCTATCATGAATCCTAGTTCTGTTTAGCAAAGAACTTGAGGCTCCAATAATAGCTTCAAACTGAGGTGATCTCACTTTCTTCTTATTTCCATCAATAGTAAACAGAATATAAAGCCTATTCTTGTTCATTAATAAAGATGCATAGAATTCCATAATTCTGTTTTCATTCCAAGCTGGCCAAGAAAAAGACATAAGGGCAGCAAGGCCTGGAGTTGATATGACACAATCTAGAATTCTATTTGATAAAAGAACTGAGCTAATCTGGTTCCAATCAACATATTGATGCTTGCATAGAGCTGACAGGAGTTTACCATTCCTATTTTTTCTGTTTTTGTAGCCCATATATATATTTCTCTAGAATGTGGTGATGAATTGCTCATTAAAGGAAGGTCTATCAAAAGGAAACCAGATCCTTTCAGGCACCAATCTAGCAGCTCTTAGTTTCTTTCCACCTAGGACAGCTAGCTCATGCCCACAAATCATGTCAATTTCACCACTAAGCTCTATTTCTTCATCAGAGGATATGTTTGCACTTGGTTGATAATCACTGTCATCTGAAGAAGAGGTTGAATCATATTGCACTAGTTGTTTTCCTCTTTTTGATGGTTTAGTAGTTACTTTCTTTACTACACCACCGCATCTCACGGTTTATTTGGATCTCTGCATTTTGGCTTTCTTTTTCCCTTTGACTTTATCAGCAATTTTTCCAAAAAGACCTCTTTTGTCTGGATTTTGGGAACTCATCTTAACTAAGGCTTCTTTATCAAGCAGAAAAACTGAGCTGATATGGTTGCCAGACAAGCAGGCTGTTTGCAGACAAGGCAAAACGCAAGAACTGAAGAACACCCTAAAGAACAAGAAGAAGACCTTTAAGAGATGATTTCTAACTTAGGGTTTCAGTCTAAGCAAAGATAAGATATAAAGATTGAAGAACTTACAGAACCCTAGACGCAATGCCTTGCCGTGAGCACGTAGAGACACCGTTGTCAATCACCCGGTCAGGATGAGCTTCGGTGAGCAGAGGGATTTTGTGCTCAAGAAAAATCTTGCGAGAAGATATGTGGATCAAAGAGGTTTGAGAGGCTTCTAAAGAAGATGAAGCTATAAGTAGTGCATAATGCGAGGAGTAAAATAAGGAAGTTATTGCAGTCGTTTTGAGTATGGACAACATATGCGGAAAGAGATGACTGCAACTGCCCGGTTTTGAAGGAAGTCTCTTTATGGTGGGATCGGAAAACAGAGAATCCAAGGGACAAGGTTACCAAATTCGGATAGGTTTAGCAAAGATAAGTCCTAAGAATAGAAAAGATTTTGAGATGAACAGGATTTGAAAAAGATAAGTGCTTAGAAGACAGAGTTATTGTCGTACAAGCCTCGAACAACTTTTTCAGTTAAATCTGAAAGTTCTTTATCTGCGCCGGACCGATTCCTGATGGTTTTTCCTCTGCGCCGGACCGTGTCCGTATAAGACACACTTCGTCCGCCGTAGTTGGAAAACTCTCGGTTAGGTTTGGCCAGCTGTCCGTAATACTTGAAAATACAGAGATAACTAATTACTTAATGATTTTCTGAGATCTCTCTTTTAAGAAAAACACACAAATTTTTAGAAGGATCTTAGAATAATCTTAATATTTATATTAATCAATCAATAAATTCAGGAGATGTTGGATTTAAAAAGGAAATGTATGAGCCCTAATTTTCATAAGAGCATGAGTATGATTAACTTCAAGCTCAAGAAAAGAGAACTTATGTGCTGAGTAATTTAGGTTTTGAAGAGTTCTTATTTATATAAGTATTTTTCTTCTGAAACTTACCTAACCTAATTACTGTGTTTTTAGGAAAGTGTAGTATTATACTAGAGAAAGAGAAGGCTTTCAGCAACAATTTTATGACTATTAGTTTTTCAAGTGAACCTATTTAATTTTATAATATGGTTTTAATATTATTCAGCACGAGTAATTTCTTTTGATCATACAAGGGTAGCAAGATATGCATGACAGGCAAACTTGACTCCCCCTTAGTGTGATATTTGAAAGAATTAAACAATGTTTGAAGAAGCAAGAATATTTAGTTCATTTCTTAATTTTGAAAACCTGGCCTCATCAAGTGGTTTAGTGAAAATATCAGCCAATTGATCCTCAGTCCTTACATGACTAAGCATAATATCACTTTTAGCAACATGATCACGTATGAAGTGATGTCTTATTTCAATATGCTTAGTTCTGGAGTGCTGGACCGGATTGTTGGCTATTTTCACTGCACTTTCATTATCACATAACAGAGGCACATTTTCAAACTTAATACCATAGTCCAAAAAGGTTTGTTTAATAAAAAGAATTTGGGCACAACAACTGCCTGTAGTAACATATTCAGCTTCAACAGTTGACAGTGCTACCGAATTTTGTTTCTTTGAACACTACTACACAACTATACATCACAATCGGTTCTTTTTTATCATCACAGTCGGTTCTGGTGGCGACACAAAGTCGTTAGACAGAGATAAGGCGGCGCTATTACAGTCGGTTCTTGTCCGACAGAGATGAGTGTGTCATCTCTATCGGTTCTTTAGAAGAACCGATAGAGGTAACACACTCATCTCTATCGGTTCTCATAATAAAGTGATAGAGATGAATGGTCATCTCCATCGGTTCTTTGTAAGAACCGATAGAGATAAGGAGGTCATCTCTATCGCTTATTACAAAGAACCGATAGAGATGAGCTTTCATCTCTATCGCTTTATTATGAGAACCGATAGAGATGAGTGTGTCATCTCTATCGCTTCTTGTAATGAACCAATAGAGATGAGTTTGTTACCTCTATCGGTTCTTCTAAAGAACCGATAGAGATAATTAGGTAATCTCTATCGCTTCTTGTAATGAACCGATAGAGATGAGTAGGTTATCTCTATCGGTTCTTCTAAAAGAACCGATAGAGATGAAGGGGGTATGGTTCTGTATTTCAATTCACCCTCTAATCAGCACATATTTCACACAATATGCACATATCACATTCACACAGCAATTGCACACATATATGTTTAGAGTAACATGTATAAAAAGACAAGCGGTGTGAAATGAATGTAATCAGCTGCAAAATTAAGCGGTAGCTGCATCTACCAATCACCTAGATAGCCATACTAGTTGTTGACAAATATATACAACAGAAATATGTTACAGTTGAATATGTATCGAAACTACAAAAGATATCATGTTGTTTTCAGCTCTGATGTATAGCAAGACACTAGAAGTAATAAAGAAGGTATACTTATGTGAAGCTTACAAGGATGCCAACAATGAAATAACAATATTAATCACAAGTGCATGGAAGAGAGGACTTAATCGTACAATTCTCTTCAGACCAAAGTTACCTTGATTCCCCAATATGAAGCCACGCGTATTGCCTCCACTCGTAGAGACAGTACTAGGTTGAAAAATATTATGAGATTTGTGTGAGCTGCAACAACATAAGACAATTACAAGTAATTAATGAATTATGCAACAGTACATAACATTTGTTCCATACATAGTATTTGGACTCCAAAAATGAGAAAGAACAGAATATTGTGAACAAAATGAGAAAATATAGTTATTGCACAACATCTAGAGACAGTTATTGTACGAACTAACTTTTAACTTACTATATTAGTCAGTAGTAGACTTTGCTATTGTACTTGCCCTCACTAATACACTACTCCTCCGTTAAATTTACTACTACTCCACTATACATTTACAGCTCATACACGGAAGGAAGACAATCTAGTAGTTCAGCTACTGCGTCAGTATCTATAGAGCAACTTGTTCTTTGACTTGACCTCAACGCCCCTGATTCTCCATTTATCTTCAATGTAATATGTAATTTCCTCCATTAATTTATACATTCATACCTTAATTTAAGCACCTGATTTTGCACCAAGGATAATCCTAACAATGCATCTGATTTTGCACCATGCATGGAAGAATGCTGAATTGGAGAAAACTGAATAACTAAAAATTGCGCTGAAGGATCAAACGATATTCATATATATGCTTGTAGTCCAATTTGATGTATCTGGTACAAATCAGAAGGCACAAGCTCCTCCAAATTAAACTGCACCAACACACACTAAAATGGCCACAAACATGTACATCTGGATCAAATAGCTGGCCTCAGACTGAACTAAAAGCCTAACTAGCTAGGTAGAGAACCCAAACCAATTCATAGGAGGAGCCTAAGCAAAATGTCCAACTTTGCATTCGGAAACTTCGCAGTTTGCAAATAGTTAACGTACTTAACTGTTGGCAGCAATCAAACTTAATCATGCAACCATGAGTTCGTTGTAGGAAAAACAAAGAGAAAACGGGGGCTGATGACCTTGGGGGAGACGGGGCCGACGGGCGACGACAGCCTTTGGGGCGATGAGGGTGGTGCCAGGGGAGACAAGGGCGACGCCGGGAGCTGACGAGCAGATGGGGCCGATGGCTTGCGGTAGCGTCGGGAGTGATGACCACGGTGTCGTGGGAGACGAGGGCGTCTTGAGGCCGATGGGCGAGGAAGCCGGTGTCGATGAGGGCGCACGGGGACATGAGGTGGTGGCGTCGCTAGGGGCGACAGGCGTTAGGCGGGCGCTAGGGCGGTGGCGCCCGCAAGGCGGTGGGGCGTCAGGCGGCGAGGTGTTAGGCGGCGCGCAGGCGGCTGGGCATCCGTGAGGCGGCGGAGCGTCGAGGCAGCGAGGCGCCGGGCGGCTGGGCCTCCGCGAGGGGCAGCAGGGCGTCAGGGCGGGGCGGGGCGCCGGGGTGTTGGGAGCTAGGGTGAGGACATGGAGTCGGGCTCGTGAGAGAGGGGCGGCGGGAGCTAGGGTTAAGAGATGGAGTTGGGCGCGCAGTAATAAAATGGCCGTTTATATGATCTCAATCGGTTTCTTATAAAAATCGATACAAATAACTTCATCATCTGTGTCGCTTTTATATTAGAACCGACACAAATACTTCATTATCTGTGTCGCTTTTATTTGGGAACTGATACAAATAGTTCGTTATCTGTGTCGCTTTCATACAAGAACCGATACAAATAGAAACTTATCTGTGTCACTTTCTTTGTGAACCAACACAGATGACATAATAAACGATGCATATCAGTTTGGACATAGACCATCATCTGTGTCGGTTTTCTATAAAAACCGATACAAATAACTTCATCATCTGTGTCGCTTTTATATTAGAACCGACACAAATACTTCATTATCTGTGTCGCTCTTATTTGTGAACCGATACAAATAATTAGTTATCTATGTCGCTTTCTTACAAGAACCGATACAAATAGAAACTTACCTGTGTCACTTTTCTTTGTGAACCGACACAGATGACATAATAAATGATGTAGGACATAGACCATCATCTGTGTCGGTTTTATATAAAAACCGATACAAATAACTTAATCATCTGTGTCGGTTTTTGAGTGAAACCGACACAAATAATATAAATATCAGTATCGTTTTTTGAGTGAAACCGACACAAATGTGGTTCACTCCACTATTGGTTTTCCCGACAAACCATTAATTCTGAATTTTCAGAATTAGATCAAAGAGTTGAAAATGACATAACTTTTGCGGATATTGTTGGAATTATTTGAAATTTTGCAGAAATATACTTTGAGATACTACAAATATTTTCCAAATAGAATTTTTGAAAAAAAGAGTTAGTACTAAAAAAATGTGCCAACATTCACTTTATAGTCATGATTTTTGCTACTAACAGTAGAAAAGTCAAAACTTCTAAAAATGAAGTCCAAGTTTTTTGAAAATTTTCAGAAATGAACGTTGGACTATTTACAAGCTAGCTTTGTCAGAATATCTATTGGTTTTTTCCAATAAACCGACACAAATAATACACATGGAGACTACAAGTACCATGTAATTGCAGGACAACATCGCATAAACAATATAAACATTTCAAGCACATAGCAACTGATACAATGACGTACTCCTTTTTTTTACAATACAACCCTTCTTGATGATCTACACGCATATAATTTCTTCCATGTGTACCGTCGTCTCCACTAAGATAGGCCCCATCCGCAAACGGAGGTATTTCATCGAATTGGTCGTATTTTTCTTCATCTATGACATTTTCGACACCAATGATCCGCCGCTTGCTATAAAGTACGACGTGCACCCTCGGATTGGCCGGATCACGCACGTAGAAGACTTGATTTGCTTACTTTGCAAGGACAAATGGGTCATCTTTGTAGGCGAGTCTATTGAGATCCACAAGAGTAAAACCTCTCTTGTCGACCTTCACTCCATGTGGAAGTCCCACCCACTTACATCGGAACAATGGAATTTGGTATATTCCGTAATCGAGCTCCCAAATTTCTTTGATCACCCCGTAGTAAGAGTTCATTGCCATTGAGGATCCTCCTTTCGAGTGGTGTTCATCGGACAAAGCATCAATGCTTACACCACTATTTTGAACAGTACTCTTCGCATTCTGACTTTCGGTGTAAAAGGTGTACCCATTAATATCGTACCCTTGCCATGTCTGTACATTAAATGAAGGGGTTTGAAGGAATGCTCACATTTTGAAGAAAACCATAAATTCTGCAAAATGAGGGGAAATCTCCTCAAGCTAGGCTTCAAATTTACCCTCTTAACACCCACCCTTGAGGATTTCAATTTTTCTCACCCAAGTATTGCTTCCAACCACAGAATATGACCTATTTTTTTGAGTGGCTGCGAACAAATGTCCTCTAGAATAACAACAGAGGAGAGTTCATCCCGAGGGGTATAAATAACCTAGCGAGACACATCACAGTCGGTTCTCACTTAAAAAGCGATAGTGATATGCACAAACATCACTATCGGTTCTCACTTGAAAAACGATAGTGATGTGATCATGCATATCACTATCGGTTCTTTTGTGAGAAGCGATAGTGATGATCATGCACATCACTATTGCTTCTCACATAAGATCCGATAGTGATGATGACGTGCACATCACTATCGGTTCTTTTGTGAGAAGCGATAGTGATGATCATTATCATCACTATCGCTTCTCACAAAAGAACCGATAGTGATGTGCACGTCGTCATCACAATCGGTAGTGACTCATCACTATCGCTTCTCACATAAGAACCGATTGTGATGACGACGTGCACATCACTATCGGTTCTTTTGTGAGAAGCGATAGTGATGATCATGCACATCACTATCGCTTCTCACATAAGAACTGATTGTGATGTGCCTAGTGCTACATCACAATCACTTCTAACCCGAGAACCGACAGTGATTATTATTAACACCCCTCCTAAGTCATTAGCACAATCGTTTTTTCCTAAAAACTTAAGAACCGACACAGATGAAGCGATAGTGATGTGCCGTTCTGTAGTAGTGGAACACTAAGACACTAAAGATCTTCCAAGTAAATGACAACCCCTAGAGATGCTTTTTCGATCAACTTTGCAACCGACATAATCAGAATCTGAGTAGCCAAGAAGTTCAAAAGAAGCACCTGTTGTTGGGTACCATAAGCCAAAACAAGGAGTATGCTTTAAGTATCTGAAAATCCTTTTTACTGCACTAAGATGTACTTCTTTAGGTGCAGCTTGAAATCTAGCACACATGAATACACTAAACATGATATCTAGCCTATATGCTGTCAAATAAAGTAAAGAACCTATCATGGATCTATATAGCTTTTGATCAATAGACTTACCTCCCACATCTTGATCAAGATGTGTATTGGTTGCCATAGGAGTTTTAAGAGGCTTGCATTCTTCCATATTAAAGCGTTTAAGGAGGTCTTTAGTATTGAAGGACCGAGATGGCGAACAGAGGGGGAGGGGTGAATGGTCGCAAATAAAAATTCCCCCAAAATACTCCAACAAAAACCTCGACAAGATCGCTCAAAGGAAATTGTGAAAAACCCGAAAAACTAGACAACTATGTGTACCCCAAGTTTGCATGGATAAGTACCATAAAATATGTGGGGGTTTTTGAGTCACAATCCTGGTTGTCTAGTGTCCAAGATAAAGAGGAATCAATTCAAACTCTTGCTTTTAGAAAGGACATCAATTCAAATCACAAAAGTCACTTTCAGAAAAGCAAAAGCAGAATTTCCAGAACTTGTCCTCAATTTGCACAGGAGGTTGGTGGGTTTCTGCAGCTCACAAAATTCTGAGAATTTTTCTCCCGATGAGCATCAGAGTCGTGAAGAACTCCACCAAATTTCTCCTCAAAAAGCTTTACAACAAAAACAGGAAAAATCTAAGAACACAGTATGCTCAAGAACTTCGAGCAGAAAGTTTGGGGCTCGGTTTTCACCTCATGGCGCCCAAAAGGTGCAACAAGTGAACTCGAAAATTTTTGTGCAGGTGTATATCAGAGTGCCGCACCTCTTACAACAAGAATCACTCAAAAAGGATTTTTCTATATTTGTACAAAAATCGAACACTTACTGCTGCGTGAAGAACAAGTTCTGAACAAAGTTGGAACTTGAAAGAAAAGATGTTCTCTACTCAATCCAAGAGTGCAAAAGAGATGTAAAACCATATGAACACACTCAAAACATCCAAGATCAGCAGCATTTAGAAGGAGGGGAGGCAAATCCAAATTACTTGAAAGTAAATTGCGGGAATGTAATTGCGGGAAAGTAAATGCTGAATTTAAAATGCGTAAAGTAAAGACATAATGTAAATGCGCAAAATAAATTCAGAGGTGGATGGATAAAACTTTCATTTCTGGAAGGGGAGGTTACAAAGCCTCACATTCATGTGGGCAAAGCTCAAATGAGCATCAAAAACCTCAACACCTTCAAGGGAAGGAGGCTACCCCTCCACCCCTATTTATACTACTCTTGGGCCACCTACCACCCTTGGATGAGACCCTCAACCCTAAAGCACTCATCTAAGGGCTAGGATTAACCCACACACACAGCTATGCAAGGGCTAACCCAAAACCCACACACATACCGGGTTTTCTTGCACGGTTTTCAAAGCATACTACCTAGACCCGCTAACCTATCAACTAGACCTTAATCCGACAGCCCTCATTGATCCACGCGGCATCTAGCTAGCATCAACTCCTTTCCTTGTCTTCTTGACTTGCCCGGACTCCGTCTCCGATCATCTTCCGGCGATCTCCCAACCGTCTGGACCTCCGACGCTCCTCGCCTAGTCCCGGTCATCCTTCGCCTCACCATGACCTAGCACCGTCGCCCTGCAACCATCAAAGACAAGGAAACTCCTCACATAGCAATGCCCACAAAGATGTGCAATAAACCATCCAACTCATCACTACCGCGTCCATTCGACCGATACTGCCACTCCTGGCAGAGACAACTCAAATTGCTTCATTTTGAAAATCAATCCAAATCAAACTCAAACTTGAGCACACCTTGCTCAAATAAAGTCAAATACTCATCACAAACATGGATGGACCTCCACATGGTCCTTCAAGTATACTTCTCTTGTGAGATGAAAGTCCCTTCCTTCAATTGCTTGACTTGAAATCCCAAAAAGAATGTGAGCTCTCCCATCATTGACATTTCAAATTCTTTAGCCATTTGATTGCTGAATTCTTTGCACAGAGATAGATTAGTACTTCCAAAGATAATATCATTAATATATATTTGGCAAATCATTAATGTACCATTGAAGTCTTTCAGAAATAATGTTGGACCAACCTTCCCAATTTTGAAATTCTTTTCTAGTAAAGAGTCTCTAAGGCGCTCATACCATGCCCTAGGGGCTTGTTTCAAACCATATAGTGCCTTAGATAACTTATATACATGATTGAGAAATTTCATATGTTCAAAACCAGGAGGTTGTTCAACATAGACAGTTTCTTCAATGATACCATTAAGAAAAGCACTTTTAATGTCCATTTGAAAAAGAGTAATATTGAAATGACATGCAAAGGCTAGAAGCAACTGTATGGCTTCAAGTCGAGCTACAGGTGCATAAGTTTCTCCATAATCCAAACCTTCAACTTAAGAGTATCCTTGAGCCACTAGCCTTGCTTTATTTCGTGTGACCACACCATTTTCATCTTGTTTATTTCTGAAAACCCACTTTGTTCTAATGACATTATGATCTGTGGGTCTTTCCACTAAGTTCCAGACTTCATTTCTTTCAAAATTGTTGAGCTATTCTTCCATTGTCACAATCCAATCAGCATCCTTCAAAGCCTCATCTATATTTCTGGGCTCAGCACATGAAACAAAAGAATAATATTCACAAAAAGATGCTTGTTTAGAACGAGTTTGAACACCCTTACTAAATTCACCAATGATTTGATCTACAGGATGATCCTTTGTTATGGTGTGATGGCTCTTTATGAAGTTAAGTCCTTCATCCTTCTTTTCATCATCTTCAAGTTGTGATCCATCTTGAGGTATTGTAGACATTTGTGATAGATCATCTTTGTCTTCTTTGGGCTTGATCTCACCAATTTCCATTTTCTTTGTGGAGTCTTTAAGAGCTTCTTCACCTACATCAGCTAGATTCTCATGCTCACCTTGTGAGCCATTAGATTCATCAAATTTAACATCATATGTTTCTTCTACTAGCCTGGTTGTATTATTGAACACTCTATAAGCTTTAGATTTAGAAGAATAACCTAGCATGATACCTGTGTTACATCTCTTTTGAAATTTTCTTAAGTGTGTTCTCTTTTTATAGATATATACCTTGCATCCAAACACACGAAAATATGAGATATTACGTTTTCTTCCTACCAGAAGCTCATATGAAGTTTTCTTGAGAAGTCGGTGAAGATAGAGGCTGTTGATAGCATGACATGCAGTATTGATAGCTTTTGCCCAGAAAGCATTAGAAGTATTATATTCATCTAACATTGTCCTTGCCATTTCTATGAGAGTTCTATTTTTCCTTTCAACCACACCATTCTGTTGAGGAGTATATGTGGCTGAAAGTTCATGCTTTATACCTAACTCATCACAGTATTCAATAATGTTAGTATTGACAAATTCAGATCCATTGTCACTCCTGATCTTCTTAATGGGACAATCAAATTCATTTTGAGCTCTTTTTGCAAAAGTTTTAAAATTCTTCCAACTTCACTTTTATTTGGCAAAAAGAATACCCATGTGAATCTAGAGAAATCATCCACAATTACAAGACAGTATGAGTTGCCATCTATACTTGCATATGAGGTAGGACCAAAAACATCCATATGCAAAAGTTCTAGGGGCCTAGTAGTGGACATAATATTTTTAGCAGGATGAGAGTTAGCTACTTGCTTACACCTTGACAAGCCTTTGCATAGTTTATCCTTTTCAAATTTAACATCTTTTAGGCCCACTACTAGCTCATTTTTGAAAAGCTTTTTAAGATTAGACATACCTTCATGTCCAAGTCTTCTGTGCCAAAGCCAACCATGTGAAACTTTAGCAAGCAGACAAGTTGAGATGCATGAGGAATTAGAGTTAAAGTCAACAAGGTAGAGATTTTGAAATCTGAAACCTTTAAAAATAAGATTCTCATTTTTATCAAGAACTGTTACTCCATCACTTGAAAAAATACAATGAAAACCTAGATCACAGAGTTGAGCAACAGACAAAAGATTGAAATTTAAAGAATCAACAAGTAATACATTCTCAATAGAGTGATCATTTGAGATAGCTATTTTACCATTTCCCTTTACCTTTCTTTTACTGTTATCTCCAAAAGTGATTTTGTGACTTGAATCTTTTTCCTTTTCGACTGAACAGAACATTCTTGAGGGCCGGTCATGTGTTGTGTGCAGCCACTGTCGATAACCCAGTGCTGACCGCCACTCTTGTAATTTACCTAAAAAATGTTCATTTCTTGATTTTATGTACCCAAATGCTTTTGGGTCCATTAGTGTTAGTCTGAACAACTTTGGGGCCAAAAGGATTAGTAAGTAAGTACTTAGGCACCCAAATAGCTTTAAGATTTTTATCCAGATTAGAGGGGCCAATATATTTGACATTCATTTTACCCCTAAAGTCCTTAAACAACATATAATGTGCATCAACCATGCATCTTCTATTAATCTTAGCATATGAAGCACATGCAAACTTGCAATTTATAGAAGCATGATTGTAGTTATGACAATAATAGCATTGAGTCATACTCTTGACAAAGTTTATCTTGAGTTTTGGCTGTTCATTCCTTTTGGGCATAGATTTGACTCTATAACCTAATCCCTTTTTACCCAGAACGACCTTTTGCTCACCAAGAATTTTATCAAGAGTAGCACTACAAGAAAGCATTTTTTTAATCCTTTGTCAAATTTTGCTACCTTGGATTTCAGCTCATTGTTTTTAGTCATGAGTTCTTTAGCATACATAGCATTTTTGCAATTTTTACTACATATGCTAGGTGAGCTGGGAATAATCATTTCATCAGATAGCAAATCACAGTTAACTGAAATATTGCAAGATGAAACAATTTTTGATTTGTTAATTTGCATTTCATTGTCAATTTCTAGCTCATAGTATTTATCAAGCAATTCATCATGATCTTTAACTAGTTGTATATGAGTATTTTTCAAAGAATCATGAGAATTAATAAGAAGAATATGATCGGAATTTAGTACAGAATGAGCATGTGAAAGTTTTTCATGTTTATCTATAAGCTCATTTTGACTAATTTGTAACACATCATATTTTTCATGCATGATTTTGATGT
The DNA here is from genome assembly GCA_036346275.1 of Otatea glauca. Classification (NCBI taxonomy): domain Eukaryota; kingdom Viridiplantae; phylum Streptophyta; class Magnoliopsida; order Poales; family Poaceae; genus Otatea; species Otatea glauca. The sequence continues at coordinate 36,307,860 of CM070723.1, read as the reverse complement.
CAGATTCAAGAGTATCAACTTTATTTATCAAGTTAATATTATTTTTCTTAAGAGCTTTGTCTTTAGAAGATTTAACATACAAAGCATTATCATGTTCTTTAATAATCTCTACAAGTTCTTCATACGAAGGTGAATCATTTACTTTATCTTCATCATTTTGGGCCATTAGGCACAGAGGTAAGGAAGCTGAAGGTGAAGGTGGTGTAGATTCATCCAGAGTAAGCCTTGCTAGTCCCTTGGGCCTTGGCTCTTCTTCATCTGAGGAGGAGGAGGATTCTTCACTTGAATTTTCTTCATCAGTGATCCATTCACCAATGTGTGCCTCCTTCTTCCTTTTCCTCCAATGTTTCTTGGAGTAGCTCTTCTTGTGATAACTTCTTTTATAGCTTCCCTGAGCTTTTTCTTCATCATTGTCATCTTTGTTTTTGCTCTTGCCCTTGTTGTTGCTTTTGTTAGGGCAGCGGGCAGCTATGTGTCCTTTCTCATTGCACTCAAAGCAGACAATGTTAGAGAAAGGGTTTCTTTTTGAGAAGTGGTTAGAGGATTTATGTAACATCCCAAAATTTGGGTTTTCAAAAAACTTTTGTTTAGTTCATCTTTCCAAAAATCCCCGCTGATTTTCTCGCTTTAATAAAGCTTAATCTGGAATTTTCTAATGCTAAAACAATTTAATTTGACTAATATAAACTTTAATTAAAATAAATTTAGTTTTATTTGAGTTCATTGTGCTTCAATGAATTTTCTGTAATTTTTTGATATTTTTCGGTTTCGTTTGCTATTCATTTGGAAGTTAATTTAAATTAAGCCTTTTGTTAAATTTAATTAAATACTGCAAAATTTTAAATAAATTTTGGTTAAACATATTTTATTTGAGTTTCAAATGTCTTAAAATATTTTCTAGAATTTTTTTAGTATTTTTCTGGTATTTTTATTGCTCTAAACGAATTATTTTAATTTCTGGAATTATTTTAATTCGGAAATTGGTTTAAATCCACATGGCAGCTCCCGAGCCAGCCATGTCACCACCCAGCCATAGCCCTCCGATCCCCATCCGACGCACTGCAATGCGCCACGTCATCAATTACTGTTCATTACGCGCCAGGTGTTTGATCCGATCCGTTTTCAATCTAAATCCGGTTTTTATTCGTGTTTCCTTCCATGGCATGACTCCTTAGCCTATATAAATGTCCTAAGACCCCTCCCACGCACCCTTAATCCCCAAACCTCCTCCCAAACCCTAAAAACTGCAGCTGTCCTCTTCCCGTGCGTCGCCCTCGTCGGCCGAACTTGGCGTCACGTTCCCCATCATTCCGGTAAGTTTTCCTGAAATCCTCTCATGTCATGTCGTGCCTTATGATCTAATCTAGCTCTCCACCAAATTTGGTGCAGTTTCATCCGCAAAATCAAAAGTTATGGACGTTCCAATATCCAATCTTGCCGTCGCTCGTTCTCCTTTGTTTTTGCGAATTTGACCGTGAAATTTTACTGTAGACTCATATTGATGTCCTCTACCTGGTGCTCACCCTAACTTAAGGTTTTGTCCACGGTATTTCTGCAGAAAATTCAATCTTCCCCGCTCAGACTGTGTACATACAGCTGAAAACTTCCTCGTGTGTTCCCTGTTAATCCAGAAGGTAAAACTCTTATCCTTTCACGTCATATTGTGCCTTTGAGTCCCAGATAGCTCTCTGTAAAATTTTGGTTAGGTTTCATCCATTATTTTAATAGTTATGGCCGTTTGATCTATTAGCTTTAGCAGCCGTTCATCGGTAGTTTGTGATCTGTCCGTTGGGTGTCCGCCAAATCCGCTTATACCGTTGAGCTCGTCTCGCCGCGTTCTACGTGGTGCTCAGTTCCCCTTTGCTGTTCCATCAACCGAAAATTTTAATATTCGTTAGCCGCCGCCTTTTGTCAGTGCCGCGCGCCGTCTTTTGCCGCCAACCATCTTAGTTCGCCTTGGTCGTGTCGTCATGTCCAGTAGGCCATCATTCTCTGGTTTGCTCATCTTTAGAGTTCATTTGGTCTTCGGTTGCCATCAATGCCATATTCTAGAATCTACCCATCGTCTTCGATCCAGCCCCTTTCATTATCGGATCTTGTTTCGGTTAGCCATCCTTGGTAATCTTTTTTCGCAGAGCCAACCCTACCTATCCTATCCCTATGCCAAGTGGATCTATCCTCGAGTCGTTCCTCTCAAACCCTAACTTAACCTTGTGTCCAATCTGTCGTTGACGATGCATCATGTCATGTAAACCTTGCAACTCGCAGATCAATCCTAAGCCAAATCATAACCTTTCTACCATATCATTGTACCGACAATCGACATCTTATCTTTGCATGAGTGTCCTGTCGTCGCTTCGCTATCATCGCATGTGTGCATGCTCGCAAAAGCCCTAGTGTAATATCATCATCCTCTCTATCGCCTTATTTTAATCTAACCCCATCACCTATGAGTTAACCTTGTCTTCATTTCCTCACTGCCTTGTCATCGTCAAGCTTCTTGATCGACGTATGACTGATCTCAGATCGAATTGCATGAATGTCGACCCCTTGTCTATGTCCTATTCTTAAAAATCTAATCTGCCATTGACCTAAAAGTCATTCGTGGACTTGGTCGATAGACCATTGGCCATATGTCATATCCTTGTGCCATATCTAATCTATTAGTCTATCTTTCTTTTGTTTGACTGTGTATCTGTTTAGTCAGCATTGAGCATCAATTTAGTTCATTGCGAACTAACGTATCTTTATGGACTCAATTTATAGATCGAGAGCCCATATGTCATTGTCTATCCAATCAAGATAATAACTTTAGAAGAAATATTCTTTGGAATATTATTCTTTCTTTCTCGATTATCGCTTTTTCCTTTTGATTGTATTCAAAGCTCGTTCTCTTTTGTCTAATCTCTGATCTAATCCATTCAAGTTCCTAAATTCATCTAAGCCTTTGTGATCCAATACTATCCGTTCTCAATTTGGATTTTATTTGATTTATCTTTTGAGTTGGTTTGTATTTGCTTCTTCTTTAATCGTTAGACGCATCGTCTGGAAGTTGTTCTAAGGAGCTGAAGATGAAGGTAAAGATTGAAGATCGAAGATCAAGAATCAAAGATAAAGAGTAAAGAACAGTAAAAATCACAAGGGCTAGTCAAGTTGTGGTTTGATCATGTTGAAACCATGTTCTCGAAGCATCATCATACGGCTAGCGCTTCAGCTGCAGTTAGTGTTAGTTGCCAAGGTGCTGGTGCTTTAGCTGCTTTGAAGTGTAGATAGTTGGCAAACCAATTTGTCAATTTTTTGGACTTCTTAGTTGTTGGAGCACTAGCACCATAGGGACTAACAATAACTGGAGTTGAAGCACCAGTCATATGATAATACTTCGAGTGTGGAATGCACGAGGGTTGCTTGCTTTGCGGGCTGTAACTTTCGATTCACGTCATGTCAAAAATAATATTTGTGTCGTGATGTGTTAAGTATTGCATTCATGTCCGTGAAGCACATTTGTGCAAGTTACCTATGTAGTGCGCATTAACTATTTCAATATGGTATTTCGTTTTGTTAACTTATGTGCTTTCTAGATATGATGTTTTGCCTATTAAGTTCTCATACCGATTTGTCACATCCGCCTGAGAAGGCAACAAGACAGCTTGCGCGCAGTAGCTTTGTCAAGTAGATTGCACAACTCACGGGCATCAGATTTGTCAGGCCGATTGGACAAGTCACAGGTAGCAGCTTTGTCAGCCTGATTGGACAACTCACTGACAGCAGTTGTCAAAAAAGAAAGCATCCATCACCTTTTGCAGTAACAACTTGCAACACTCTACCGAATGCTTTAACCTTTTTCAGGCCAATTTGACAACACTCTAACTGGGGCATGAAAATAACAATTTGCCCCACCGTCGTCTCTATTTGGCTCCATTTTTCCTGCTGAATCTATGCACTACCTCTATAAATAGGCCTTCATGCTAGCTCCGCTTCCTCATTTCCTCGTCCTCATCCCATTCCTTGCCTCCAAAGGCCATGTCTCAAACGGCGAGCTCAGAAAATCAGAGGGCTCGTGCGCTTGCCACTGCAAGGCAGGTCGATTGTCCTAACATCATGTGCAAGCTAATGTGTTCTACGCCAACACCGAGGGAAATAATGGTCGAGTGTTCTACAAATGCCTTTTTTTCTCTATAAGTGAAAAGTTAGTTTGATTCCTTCTCATAAAAAATATATTTTCCTGTTCGAGTTGTGTAGTTGTTCGGAGAGATCTCGTTTCTTTGCACAACTTAAAGCATGTTCACATCATCACATAGGCTACAGGATGCCAATATTTTTAGTGGATAGGCACCATGGACACCTCCATGGAGCGTCATACAACCACAGTACCACAGAGGATGCAGCTTTCTATGGAGGAGAGGATGGACCCTATGCTCGAGCAGAGGCTAAACATGGTGATGTTCAGGATGGAGCACATTTTAGATCATGTCAAGTGGTTGGAGAAGATTGTGTGTGTGTGGCTATCCTTGTTGTACTGTACACTATTCTTGCGAAGTAGTTTGTTTCATATAGAGGAGACATAGTTGGTTATGGATGCCTTTCAAAGTGGTTTCCATATATCATCATTTGCCATAACACGAGGAGCCGCCCCAAAACAAGGCCGGCAGTAGTTACTTATGTTTTGGATTGTTGGAACTTTTGATCTTATGTATTTTGTTAATCCGTTCCAGATATGTTGCACGACATATGGTTTTTATGATCACTAACTATTATATTTGGTTATGCAATACTGTTATTTTTTGTTACAGTAGGACCTGCACCGTAATACGAGATGCTATTTTCCAGACCGATGGGACAACTTGCTGAAATCTTTTATCAGTCTGAAATGACCCCTCACTACACACAATATAGTCTGACGTGACTACTCACTGCACGCTACAAAGTTTCATCGATACACCCAGTATGCACTAACGGCCTACTTTTAACTCTAAAGTGACCACTTATTGCTCAGTATATTTGTCAGTACTGACACCTTGCATGCATGACTGCCTTTTCAGCCAACTTGACTACACACTCCAGCGTTTTGCTATCCGTCTGCACATTTGAATCTTACCTTCCAACACTTAGTCCATACACCACCCCTTCGAGACTATAAAAGGCGAAACCGCAGGCACACATACACAGCTCCCACTCACACTTCACCATGGCTGGATCCTCTAATAGAGCATTCTCGTGGACACCTGATATGAGCAGCGTAGCCCTTCATTACACGTTGAAGGTTACACGTAATGGGAAAGATGATTCGTTCATGGAGGAGAACATAAGTAAAGTGGTGTCCAAATTACAAAAGTGGCATCCAAAATTATCGAGGCATAAGGTGACAACCTTTGGCCTGAATCTTGTGATCTCCAACGACCTCAAGGAGCACTTGCAAGGGTGGCGTCAAAGGTATTTTAGGGTGTGCGAACTAGCCGACCACCCTTCTGCTACAGGTTTCTCTACGAGATTTTATAGGGTGCTGATGCTGCCCGATCAGTATGCATAGCATATTAAGGTTAGTTATTTCCTATTTGTTTACCCTACTAATCTTTTTGGCATTACCCATAAGTTCATTAATTCGTATGCTCGTCTTGTGTGTTAGTCATTCCCGGAGGATAAATAGTTGTAGAACAAAGATATCTCAGAATTGGTAGCGATGTATATACTCTTCGACGAGGGTGTGATGCCTGGTTTGTGCAGAAGACGCAGAAGAGGATCTAACTGGAGGGGTATGGGTCCACCTAGTACTGTTGCTGCAGAAAGTTCAAGAGGACGTTCAACCACCACCGAAGGAGGGCTTGCTCCTAACTATACAAATGATGATGACGATGATGTCATGTCACCTAGACCTCGACGTTCAAGAACTATCACAACAGGCCGTTCAAGCACTACAAAATAGGCCGTTCAAGCAACAATGCAAGAGGATGTTCAACCACCACTGAAGGTAGGCTTGCTTCTAATTATGCAAATGACGATGACGATTTCATATCACCTAGACCTCGACGTTCAAGCACTATCACAACCGGCCATTCAAGCACTACTAAAACTAGCTGTTCAAGTAACAATGCAAGAGGACGTTCAACCAGCACTGAAGGAGGGCTAGCTCCTAACCATACAAATGATGATGATGATGACGATTTCATGCCACCTAGGTCACGAACCTTGCGTCTTCGGAATCCTTCGAATCCTCACGACAATATTACATTAAGCCCTATCAGGTATCCATACGTAGTACCTTGTCAGGAACCAATAGATAACTATTATTAATTCAATTGTAGCGACCTATTCCGACAACCATGACCATAGAATGTATGGTTTTGTGACTTAGTCCTTCACTAGAGGCATGTACCTATGTTGTATCCCAGTTTTATGAATTCCCTAAGGCATATATGTATCTTAGGTGTAGTTCACATGCCATGCTATTGTAGTTGTTGTACTTACTGCACTTTGTAATATCAATATCTGGTTTTATTCAATGTTTTATTATGATTTGTTGTCAAATTTGTCGCACAATGAAAGAGAATGAGGAACAACGAAATTTGAATTTTTTGTCAAAAAAGTAACTTGCAAAATTTTTGTAAAATACTACATGAATTATCATTGACAAATATGAATTTTTTTGAATTTATTGAACCCTAGTTTGAACTCTAAAATTCTAGCAACTATCAAACTAACACTGACTTTTAATAATTAATACTCACAAGTTATAACGAATTTTTGAATGAAATCAGTGCAAAAATATTCTTCACAAATTTAATTTCCTCCAAAAAAATTTTCATGATATATTTTTGCGACAGAGGTATAGTTTTGCAATTTTTTTAGATCAAGGTATATTTTTGCAATTTGAATAAAAAATATTATTATTTAAAAATATTCTGCAATTGGAGACAGAGAGTCCCGCCGAACTAGCGACATGCTCTCCGTCGATATTTCAAATGGCAACCTTTCAAATGCGAATAGATAGTCTATTTGAACTTTTTTAACTCAACATATCGTTTTCGTAATTTTACATTAACATAATATAATTACAAATAAATTACTATAATTTCAAACGAGAAAATAGATTAAGTAGGAAAAAACCTACGAAAAAAGGAAAAAAATAGTAGGACTTGCACTGCCTTGCAGCGCTCTGTGCAGTGCTTGCCACGCTCGGCTACACCCGTTGCAGCGCCTCCAGGCCGTGCCTCCTTCTCTGCATCATCTCCAATCCGCGAACAGGGGCTACTTTTCAAAATACGGTGAAACACTAGCCATTCTCATAATTAAGTTATCTGAAACAACCAAAACAAAAAAATTTCTAGATAATTGTAGTAACAGACTACTGTACTGTGCATACAAAAAGGAATCTGACCCAACATTTACTGAGTGCATGCTAGAGACCTCCTTGAGGTTGAAACTTCAAAAGCAGCACCTAACATGTGTTTGTAAACTGTAAAGACCAGGGGAAGTGCAGCGCCTGGAAGGCGCTGCTTTTGATCGAGTGTAGCGCCTCCCAGGTGCGGCATGCGGCCAGGCGGTGGGGCTGGCAGGTTGCAGTGGCATCGAGGAGCGGTTTGAACGGGCCCACCAAAAGCAGGGTCTCCCAGGGGCGGTTCTCTTCTTGCAGCGCCTCCCGGGCGCGAACAGGGCTATTTTTACATCTCTTGCTCAACGGAGGCCATTTTCACGATAAATTTTTTTAACAGGGCTAGTACAGTAAAAAAATCTTGAATATTATCACGCCGTTGATGATTCTCCAAGTATTGTTGGTCCATCCATAGTCAATTTTCCAACGTGTATTCTTCCAAGGAAAAGAATAATAAACAGTGGGCAAGGAGGAATTTCGAATCCACTAAATACCCTCCTCCTTCATCCAAGTGTATCCAAGCACTAACGAATATACTCGCATAGTATAGGAATTAAATGGCAAGTAACAACAACAACATATACATCCAAATAAAATTTTACCTCCACTTGTTGTATAATTAGGATATGATGGTACAACCACAATAACTTATATGGTTTGGATATGGTGTCATCGTCAATCCTAATCTGTCCATAAGTCATTAATGAAACTCCCTTGGTCCATCATCTTGGCACAATCGGTGCTCCTGCCTCAGCATCACCGAAATAACATATCCCTTTTGTCTAGCTTCAATAACGGAACCTTCTCACATGTGGCCAATTCAAAACCAGGTTGGATGGTCAACTCTATTAGATGACCTTCACGACAACAAATCAATAGCACTGTGAGTAACGAAAGCTCTCATACCAAATGATAGGATCAACTAGTGAAAATTGCTAATTGATGCGTGAGGTGCCCAACTTTTCATGGTACCACACACGCTAACATGCAAACCAATATGAAAAGATAGAATTGCAAGGGCTTTATTTGACACAATCTAAAAACATCGATTCCTCAACTTGCACAATCAACTATCTCCCTCTTCTCTATTGTGCAGCAACCCTCCCTCTCTCTCAACTCACGGCAATCACACCATCATGGTTCCCAATGGCTTTTCTTTATTTCATATAACTTAACTCATAATTTCTAATCTCTCTACAATGGGGTATGCCGCTAGGGTCTAAGAGATAAAAAGATATTACAACTTTAAATCTTAAATTTTAGCCAACCAGTAGGCTTAAACTTGCTAGCGAGATTAAAAATATAAGGAAGCAAAATTGAAACTTCTCGATATGGAGAGATATAAAGATAATCTTCTAAGCTCTTAGAAAAGTCCAAGAATGTTAAAATCTAAGTTTGGATGTGAGAGTTATGGACTTTTCAAGGTCGAACTATGCTATCAATCTGAGTTTATTTTTTTCTTTCTCTCCAAACCGAATTGGACTTTTGGTTTTCTTCTTTTCCACGAATTGGGCTCTCCTTTTCTCTATCCAAACCACATGCTAGCCCACATACCCTCAATCCGTGTAGTCCATGCAGCCTTGGCCCATGTGGCCATGCCCTTTGTTGGCCCATGCGGCCATAGCTAGTAAATATGGGGTATGAGTACATGCAGGATACGTGATGGATACGTTCTGACGACGTATAGAAACTATGGATATCACAGGCCCAATTCTATAGGATAAGATATACGCAGAGAGGATATTTCCATATCAAGAAGGACTTGATCACTTTCCCATTACGAGGAAACCGACTCGAGTACGCCTGGTATCCAGGGAAGTTTGGATATGCTACGAAGATCACGCGACGATGGACTCCTCATCAGCTACGATTTGGTATCCCAGACCGACTACAAATCAACCTGAGGCCGGGCTACCCCGACTATATAAGGCCGAGGGTAGGTATCCTCAGGGCAAGACTTCCAGACCAGAGAAGAAGAGACCTTTTAGAGCTTTCAAAAGACGTAGAGCATCTAGGAGCCGACGAACCACGCTTTGTCAACCTCCAGCCATAGTTTAGCCATTGCCTAGATCCAATCTTCATTGAAACTAGGGCTAGACAATCTACTCTGTACTTGATACACCAATACATACATCATCCGCATAGAACGTAGGGTTTTACTCCTTTCGGGGGCCTGAACCTGTATACATCGTGTATCGCTGTCTTCGTGCTTGAATTTGCTAAATCGAAGGTACCCGTATTCATAAATTTATTATCGAGATCTAACCTTTGACAGAACTGTCCAAAAAAGTGGACAATTCGAGACTGCTTGCTTATAAATATGCCATTTCGATCGGCATATTTATAAGCAAGCACCCTCGAACGGGAGATGTAGGTTCCGCAGCCTAAACTCTAACGTTGATTATATTACAAGAAAAAGACATTAAACAAAACTCATAAACAAAATTAGCATTCTAACGCAGCTTAAAAAAATAAGAAGCATAACAAGTTAACTAGCATAAATAGAGAATAATTGTAGTGAAGATAACTAGAATAATTGTACCAAGCAAGTAAGAAACTTAGTCATGGCTTAGATTATTTAGTTTTGTTACATCGTTATTCTAATATAAATTTTGATGGATGAATAATCACAGGCTGGTGCTCTTGTGTAAGTTTACACTGAAGTTAAAGATACTTTAAAAACCCCCAAATAGGGTCATGTTAAGATATACAATCCTTCTATCAAGTGTGAAAACTATTGAAGAGGCACTTAATTATCAATAGTTCTGTGGATACAAATCTGATGTTTCTATGGAATCTGAAGAAGCAAAACTATTTAAGAAATATCTAATTTGATTAATCAGCTAAGTTGGTTTAGGATTATGGTTATCACTTTGCTGATTAGCTAATAAATGCATCAAGAATCTGCTTGTATCCATTGATGTATTCTATTTACCGGTGCATAACTTATGCTGAAAGGTATATAATGTTGCAACCAAATTTAGCTGTGTTGAATATGTAGTTTGGACCATGAAATCCATGAAAAGCGAATGCAAAAATGTGTACATATGCATTCAGCGAATTGTCCTGCACTGCTGAAATTTAAAGGGAAATGTCTACTTGTTATGGAACAACTCTCAATAAAGATGCAGTGTAACAAATCCATTCAACAATTGGTAGGTGCACTACTAAAATATGGCATGCTTTATTTTCTGAAAAATGTTTTGCACTTAGGAGAGTGATAACTGATCTTGAAGTAGTTTTAGGTTTTTCAGATGATTAAAGTAAGACACTACTATATGCGTGCAACTCTTTTTACCTCCCCTTTGTTCATTTTTTAGCTTTCCATAACCACTGTAAACACTAAAAGTCTAGGCGCATTTACTAATCTATGAGATGTTTGGGATGAATGATAGTGATGTTATTCAAAATCCCATTTTCTTTTAAGTGAATGGGCCAATCTTTCTCACTAATAAATGTAAGTGCAATGAGGAGCTCCCATGTCTTTCTCACTAATAACTGAAAGTGAATGGGCCAATCTTTCTCAGAGTAATCTGGTTGAGCTTTTAAATCTTTTTCTACATAAGGGATTGGCTATGAGCTTGAGGAGTGTCTAGCAGCGTTGGACATTGTTGGTGTGTTCTAGAACATCGACTGCATATTGGCACAACTAATTCATTGTGTTTTTAGAGGCCAGTTGCTCATACGTCGGGGGTGGCGGGGACGGCGTCGGGGGTGGCTGAGGTGTCAGGGACGGTGTCGGAGGTGGCCGAGGTGTCAGGGACGATGGGGGCAGCGTCGGAGATGGCCGATGCGTCGGGGATGGTAAGGATGGCGTCGAAGGTGGCCGAGGCATCAGGGATGGCGAGGATGGTGTCGGAGGCATCGTCATGCCCGCCGGGGGAGGAGTCGTCGGTGGAGGGAGGGTCGGAGCTCGTGGCCGATGGCGGGCTGGGCGACCGGTGGTGGGGGATAAGGCAACAGTGGGGGATAAGGCGGAGGTGGTGGAGATAGCGGCGGAACTTAGGGTTAGCTGTGCGCGTGGGAGAGCTGCGGGGACCAAATCAATGCGCAATCGCTGTGTAATAGAACCGACAACTATCACTATCGGTTTCCCTAAAAAACCGACACAACTAACATCTTCACTATTGGCTTCCAAACAAAACCGACACAAATCAAGGAACTTTCACAATCGGTTTTATAGTTGAAACCGACACAAATGACAAACAAGCACTATTGGTTTTCCAGTAAAAAATGACACAACTAAGATCAGTATGACTATCGGTTTCTAAAGAAAACCGACATAAACCAGAGAAATAATCACTATCGGTTTTACATTTGAAACCGACACAAATCACAGCACTAATCACTATCGGTAACAGACACAACACTAATCACTATCGGTTGTCAACGTAAAACCGACACAAATCATAGCACTAATCACTATCGGTTTTACTTCTGAAACCGACACAAATCACAGCACTAATCACTATCGGTTTTTATATAGAACCAATACAAATAATTACTACATCAGTATCGGTTTTTATCTAGAACTGATACAAATAACTACTACATCAGTATCGGTTTTTATATAGAACATATACAAATGACCACAACATGTGTTTTCAGAAACACCTGAGACAAATCAAGAACCACATCAGTATCGGTTTAACAAAAAACCCAACACAAATGAGACATATCAGTGTCGGTTTTAAGGAAAAATCGATACAGATGATATTAAACATTACCATGCCTCTATCAGTTCTGAATTTTCAGCATTTCATCAAAGAGAGAAAAGGCCATAATTTTTTCATACATTGTTGAAATTTATTTGAAATTTTGAAGAAACATACTTTACGATAATGCAAAGCTTTGAATAAAGAATTTTTGGAACAAGAGTTGTTATTAAAGAAATATGCTGAAATTCATTTCGTAGGCATGTTTTTTGCGTAAAGCGTAGAAAAGTCAAAACTTTTTTAAATTAATCCCAAATTGTTAGAAAATTTCCAAAAATGAACTTTTGAGTATTTACAAGCCTTCACAACTATAATTTTGTCCAAAGGAATTTTCTTTCACAACATATGGCACAAAGTGCTATTTAGGCATAAACATTACAATAGTCCATTTATTTACAATACTGCCCTTCTTGATGATTTACTAGCATGTAATTGGTTCCATGTGTGTTGTCGTCCCCGCTAAGATAGGCCCCATCTACAAACAGAGGTATTTCATTGAATTGGTCATATTCTTCTAAAATCTACGATATTTTCAGCACCAACGATCTGCCACTTGCCATAAATGACGACGTGCAACCTCGGATTGGCCGGATCACGCACGTAGAAGACTTGATTTGCTTGCTTCGCAAGGATGAATGGGTCATCTTTGTAGGCGAGTCTATTGAGACCCACAAAAGTAAAAACTCTCTTGTCGACCTTCACTCCATGTGAAAGTCCCACCCACTTACATCGGAACAATGGAACTTAGTATATTCCATAATTGAGCTCCCAAATTTATTCGATCATCCCATAGTACGAGTTCATTGCCGTTGAGGATTCTCCTTTCGAGTGATGTTCATCGGACAAAGCATCTATACTTACACCACTGTTTTGAACAGTACTCTTGGTATCCTGACTTTCAGTGTAAAAGGTGTACCCATTAATATCGTACCCTGCCATATCTATACATTAAATCTAGGTCTGTCAACCAACCATTTGACATTCTCACTAATGGAGACCTACGCCTTTTGTTTGAACCATGTGAGAAATCTATCGTTGTGTTCTCGCATGATGGAAAGCTCATCCATATGTGGATTCTCTTCCCATAATAACAACTTATGCTACTCGATGTACCCTTTAACTTCTGCGTTGTGCTGCAAGACTGTCAAATGTGCTTTGCAATGCATTTCAAACCGTGGCCTCGTTAGTTTCGACCAAACGGTTCCTTTGCCAGCATGTCTTCCCTCATGGCGAGATACAGGAACACCGATTGGTTATCTTTTTCCGAGATAGTCCACGTAGAACTCAATATCCTCTTCAGTTCAATAACCTTCAACAATACTACCCTTAGGCTTCGATCGATTCCTCACGTAGGACTTTAATATACCCATGTACCTCTCAAGAGGATACTTGTAATGTAGGAATGCAGGTTCACATATCTTAATCTCTCTGACAATGTGAACAACAAGGTGGACCATGACATTGAAGAACGATGGTGGGAAATGCATCTCAAGCTGACATAGAGTCTGCACCACCTCACTCTGTAAGTTGTCTAACACATTGGGGTCAATTACTTTGCAGGAGATCACATTGAAGAAATAACACAGCTTTGTGATTGACAACCTGACATCCTCTGGCAGAATATTTCTGATTGCAACTGGGAGCATTTGGGTCATTAATACATGGCAATCATGGGATTTCATGCCAAGCAACTTCAAATCATCCATGGACACAAGTTTCTTAATGTTTCTGGAGTAGCCCAATGGAACTTTAATACATTGGAGATACTTGCAGAGGTCTTCTTTCTCCTTTTTGGATAGGGTGTAGCATGCAGCCGGGACGTACGAACCTTTTCTATCCTCCTCTATCACAGCAAGCTGGGGCCTTATTCCCACGTAGGCCATATCATGACAAGCATTCACACCATTCTTGGTCTTCCCAGGAATGTTCAGCAGGATGCCAACCAAATTGTCGCATACATTCTTCTCAACGTGCATGACATCAATACAATGCCGAACATCTAACTCATTCCAGTACGGTAAGTCCCAAAATATCGACCTCTTCTTCCAAATGGTCCTAGGACAAACAGATTTATGGCTCTTTCTGTACTGAACATCGATATCCTCTACACGTGAATATACTTGCCTTCCACTCACAGGCTACAGGGCCGAACGAACTTTCCTCTTCCCATCAAATTTGCCATACATCTCACAGTATCGATGACTTCGAGGTAGAAACCTACGGTGACCCATATACACAGTTTTCATGGAATTTGGTAGCTATAGGCTCTCAGTCTCCTATTCACAAATAGGACATACTTTGGCTCCTTTCGTACTGTAGTCCTCCAAATTACCAAGGGCTGAGAAATCAATTATGGTGCAAAATACCATAGCCTGTAGGGTGAAGTGCTCTCTTTTGTACGCATCCCACACCACGACCCCCTCGTTCCACAATTTTACCAAATCCTCGATCAATGGAGCGAGATACACATCAATATCATTTCTCGGCTCTTTGGGTCCCGAGATTAGCAACGACATCATGATATACTTCCGCTTCATGCACAACCAAGGAGGGAGATTGTAGATACACAATAGAACTGGCCAGGTGTTGTGACGACTGCTCATGTTACCAAACAGATTCATTCCATCCGTACTCAACCAAAATCTTAAGTTCCTCATTTTTGCACTGAACTCCTCATGTTTCCAATCAATGTTTCTCCATTGAGCTGAATCAGTAGGGTGTCTCAGCTTGCCATCTTCCTTTCGAGACTCATAATGCCAACACAACAATTTTGCCTCTCTGGGATTTGCAAACAACCGCTCCAGATGGGGAATGATGGGCAAGTACCACAATACCTTGGCCGGTTCACCTTTAGTGACCTCTTCACCGTCGTCGGCCCGGCTCTTACGCTTCTCCTTTTGTTTGTATCGGGGCATACCGCAAACTGGACAAACGTGCGCTGCTATTGCGTGTTACTCTACAAGATGCAATCATTCGGACATGCACGTATCCTTTCTATTTCCATTCCCATGGGACATTGTAGCTTCTTCGCTTCATACATGCTTGTGGGCAACTCTTTTCCCTTCGGAAGCAGATCCGATAGAACAACTAGAAGTGCATTGAAACTTGTATCTATTCAATTGTGTTTTGCCTTCAATTCGAACAATGCAAGGACCGAACCCAACTTGGTGTATTCCGCTTTGCAACCCGAGAACAACGGTCCGTGATGGATACAACACGTGTAATTCCTCATGAAGCCACGTCGAATCAGGTGGTCCTCAATTTGAGCTAAGTTGTTAAATCTCCTGAGATTGGCGCAATAAATGCAAGGACAATATATGAAGTTTACACCCTTCTTCACCATGTCCTCTTTTGCAATTTTTTTGAACTCCTTAACACCCCTCTGAAATTCATCACTCACATGGCTTTTTTGATACGTCTATTCCTCAAGGTCCATCTGCAATTAGACTTCACACAATAAATTAAGGAAAAACTAGAGCGACAGCTAGCTAGCTATTTCAATATTGAGATATCATTTCAATTAATATTACCTTTGCAAAATAGAGGATGGGTTTCAAGATATATAAATGTACTGCTATCAATACCTAGCTTCTTCCCTAGTTAAGAGCTTCCAATTCCCTAGTTAGGAGACATACATTGCAAACATCAACAATGATATCGAATAAACTAATTATATAGTGCCGTATCTTGCAAATCTTTTGACTACATTGAAACAAAACAAGGGTACAAACGATGATTCCCAATCTCTAAATAGGTTAGGTCCTAATCCGAATCAAGGATATGTGGTTTGGGCAAGTTCCTAAGCCGTTGTACAACTCCAGAGAAAATTTTGGTAGCATCTCCCTGGTGGGGAACGGGTAGGCTACTCTAGCGAAAAACAAAATTTTCTACCGCGTAACCAAGGAACCATTGCAAGTTATAGATCACAGAATTACCACTAGACGCACAGACCCATAGCGGAAGTAGAGTCGATGTAGCGCGGTGGTGCAGATGTAGTCGTACTAGCCTCGCGCCTCCCCAATAGCTCCTTGTGACTGTCGCAGGTTATTGATCGTCCTAGCGTTGAAGCTTCGCAGCAATGCCTCCAAGGTATCAACACGTACAGGGCAGGAACACCACACGCTGGAGTGCTAATGCCAGTTGTGCGGTTCTAGGCAGAGGAGGAGTGGCGGCTAGGGTGTCAGGAATTATGAATTCCTATTGTGTTTCTTCATGTATCATCTGTCTCAAAGCCACCACCTCCTTCCTTTATATAGACGTCCCATAATGGTTTTCAACCATTGAAGCCCATTAGGAACTCTATGCCCATTACAACTTGGATCCCTATCCAAATTGGTTACAGCCCCTTAAGCGTGCGACCCTATAGGTTCACGTGCACTCAGACATGGCTGGAGTACCACTATCGATGTTTAGGACTCCTACTTGATCATTGGGTATACCTTCTCGACCATCGAGTACTCCTACTCGATCATCGAGCAAATGACCAATAGTAGATAGCGGCCCCTAGTAGGACTTATCGACTCCCGAGAACATGTAAAGATCGGACAAAGCTCAACAATGTCCTATATATTGGTCAAACCCAAGGCGAGTTGTTGTCATCCTTATATGGATGGCTCGACCACTCTTCTTCGATGCCGTGACTCGGATTCCGAATACATCGAGTTAACTCTTTGACTCGAGTAACTCTTTAATCGAGTAGCATGGCCATGCGTTTCTGGAATCCGACCACTCGAGAGGCCTAGAGATATCTGTCCCGTTGTATGGAGGGGCAAATCCTATTTTGATCGACCACGCCTCGCTGCATGTTTCATGAGAAACCCGAAAGCCATCTTTATAACTACCCAATTACGGTGTAGCGTTTGACAAACCCTAAGCCATTATGCACCTTGAGAACATGCGACAATCTCAAGTCCAAGGATATAGCATACACATCGTATATGAGACCAACTGATGACATGAAAGAATACAACGTTCTCGCAGTGTCTCATAGTGGGTCGATGTCCAACACCATGTTCTCTAACATGTGACCATATTATTGGTTTGATATCTCTATATCTATGACCTGTGAAACATAGTCATCGACCAATACATATGCTAGTCTACTCATATGTGTCCTCATATGATTATCGACTCGGGACTCCTTTTTAGAATAAACATCATAAAGAAGAACACAGAGTTTTACAAACAAGTCACATACTTGTTAATCAATATTCATGATGTTATTCATAGAACAATCTCATAGTTTATGAACATTTATGGAAATATAATCATCTCTATGATTGCCTCTAGGGCATATGTCCATCACTCCCCGCTATTGTCTAGATACACGTCTCGACAACAGGTCAAGATGGGTGTGTACCCGGAGAACACCAGGGAGACGCTACTGAAATCTACTCTAGAGTTGTACAACAGCTCAGGAACTTGCCCGAACCACATATCCTCGAACTGTCCAAAAAACGTGGACAATTCGGGATTACTGGCTTATAAATATGCCATTTTGTTCCGCATATTTATAAACAAGCACCATCGAACAGGACATGTAGGTTCCGCAACCTAAACTCTAACATTCATCATATGACAACAACAATAATTCCAGATTAACATGAGAGCACTAGAAATTAAGATAATTAAATTAATACAAGTGTGCTTGTCAAACAAAGGGTGTGAAACCTGATAGGATAGACAACATACCAGTGCAACCTAAACTTTATCACAACATATCGAAATTACATAGTGCAAAATTTAAGGGGTTTGAAGGAATGCTAACATTTTGAAGAAAACCACAAATTCTGCAAAATGAGGGGAAATCACCTCAAGCTAGGCATCAAATTTACCCTCTTAACACCCTCCCTTGAGGATTTCAATTTTTCGCACCCAAGTATTGCTTCCAACCAGAGAATATGAGCTATTTTTTCGGGTGGCGGCAGAGAAATCTCCTTTGGAACAACAATAGAGGAGAGTTCAGCCCGAGTGGTATATATAACCTAGTGAGGCCATCACAATCAGTTCTCAGAAGCGATAAACATCACTATCGGTTCTCTCATAAGAAGTGATAGTGATGTGCACAAGTGATGAACATGTGCACATCACTATCGGTTCTTATGTGAGAAGCGATAGTGATGTGGATAGTCATCACTATCGGTTCTTATGTGAGAAGCGATAGTGATGACTATCCACATCACTATCTCTTCCCACATAAGAACCAATAGTGATGTGCATGATTACATCACTATCGTTTCTTTTGTTGGAACTGATAGTGATAAATATGCACATCACTATCGCTTCTCACATAAGAATCGATTGTGATGTGCCCAGTGCTACATCACAATCGCTTCTAATCTAGGAACCGATACTGATTATTATTAACACCCCTCCTAAGTAATGTATCACAATCATTTTTTCGTAAAAACTTAAGAACCGACCCAGATGAAGCGATAGTGATATACCATTTTGTAGTAGTGACTCAACCTTGAGCACCTCATGTTTAAATATTGTCAATAACTCATCATCATCAAGAATAGACCTCCACATGGTCTTTCAATCTCCCCCTTGATGAGTATATTATCAAACACCCGAAAAGGCATAAATTTGAGTTTGAAAAAGAGGAAGAAGAAAAAATTTGAATACAAAGCCAAACTTGGTCCAAAGGAGGGAATGAGATCATGACCAAGTTGGTAAGAAGGATTTTAGAGCAAAACCAAAGAAGCGCAAGTTTTCCACAAAATCTCTAAAGATCCAATAAAAACTCACAAAAGCTCAAATATGCTTATGATCCTTAAAACAATTAGCTAGACTTCACAAAGGTCAGAAGAACCAAGATGCATTCACATTTTTTACCTATTGATGATGCCTTTTCTGTGTTTTCTCCCCCTTATGGCAATATAGGAATCAAGAAGTCATTTTCACCGTTTGCTCCCCATTTTCGAATATGCATGAATGAAATGCATCCTAAAAGAGCTTTGAGAATTATCCAAGTGACCACATATACAAAGTATGACACCAAGCTACTGAAGTTCAGATTGTGCTAAGCTAAGACATGTTGATGTGCCCATGGCTCCTCAAATTATTTCAGCTAGTGACTCCCAAATAAAGTGCAATGATTTGATAATTTCATAAAGTAGTGCACCGAAAATTGCTTCTATTCAGATTGGTACTTTCTCATTTGTTTTACAGCTTCACAAGAATATGGTTGTCGTGCCGAATCAATTATTTATTGGAACTAATCTACATAAGAGGTGAAAGAAACAACTCATTCAGTTTGGTTCTATACCATCTATGGAGATCAATCATCGTTGAAGAAAGATTTGGCGAATCCTAATTGGAGAAGGACTTCAGTTGATGCATTTTAATTGGGTGAGTCAAATGTCATGATTTATGAGTCTAATCAAATGTCATGATTTATGAGTCTAACTTGTTATTTGAGTTAGGGAGTCAGGTTGATTTCGGTTTATGTCATAGCTAGTCCAAAATAGTCCAATAAAGTTTAGTTGAGTTTGAGTTCGTTTCTGACTCCGCCAGACAGGGTCAGTTTGGAAACGTCATAGAAATTGCGTACGGAATCCGTTTGGGGTGTTTGAGTACTTGTTTGAAAGGTTTTTGTGAGTACTTTCGAATGAATCTGGCCCCACCTTAAAATTCGTTTTGTACGCATCTCAATGACCAAAACAATACCGAGTCAGAGTCTATCACAATTCTAAGTCGAGTCGGAGTTGGATTCATGGCTAGCCTGCATGCCATATAGCCTAGGGCCAGCGCCCTTGTAAGGGGGTGGATTATTTTTGTGAATTTTCTTTAGGGTTCATCCGAAGAACAAGAGAGGGGTGGTGATTCCATCTGTGGAATATATGAAACCAGGTATCTTCATGACCGGCCCAGCATCACCTGAGGAGACAACAGGCTCAAGTAGAAGGCCCAAAGGAAAAGCTTCGTGCCAAGACTTGCTGTCATGCGCAAGGGGATACATCCTATAGATAGTTGAATGTATATTTAGATATAAAGGATACGGTTGAAATTCGAGTCGTTAATAGGGTAGATAAAGATGTAAACTCTATCCTATAACCGACTAGAATCTTGTAACCGATTGGAATCTCTTAGACCGATCAGGACTCTGTAAGCCGTGCCACCCCCACTATATAAGGGAGAGGGCGGGCAACAACAGAGGCATCGAGCAATCGAGCCATACCACAACACACATCGCATATCGCCCAGAGCACTTTGTGCTCTGAGCAATCTTAGATCCAAGAGATCTACATAATCCCAGCACACAAGATTAGGGTATTACCTCCATCGCTGAGGGCCTAAACCTGTCTAACCCCTTGTCTTGTGTGACCTTCGAGTTTGAGATCTAGCGCCTGCCCTATAAATTTATTGCCGACTACAATAGTCGACAGTTGGCGTGCCAGGTAGGGGACACGCTATAATCTTTTCCTACAGACTCGATGGCAGCTATCGGCGGAATCACCGCCACCTTCATCTCGGCCAGCTTTCGCTCGGGCTTTGGACTTAGATGCGATACGCGCGGAGAGCTTATGCGCTGGACTGAACAGATCAATCTGGTAAAGATGAGGCCGACCCATCTCAGGTATGTCACTTTGACTTGGCCGGCAAACCAGCCGACGTCGCAAGAAATTGCTACGATCTTCGTGGCATCTTCGCCATTGAAGAGCAGAAGACCGATCTCCAACGCCAGCAAGAGGTTCAAGAGGCTGCGGAGGAAGATCGTCTACTTCGTAAGGGAAAGGAGGTACGGACGCGATCGCTTCGATCTCGCGGCGGTCATGTCCGCGAGGACATCCTACAGTCCAGGTTGGGAGACCAAGCTGTCTTCTATACACCGCTGCAGAACGTCGTCGCCTCCAAGACGCTTCTTGATACACTGGATCCAATGATTGCGTCTGATAGCTCGGCAGCCCCGATCGTGGCCCAGATCAAGGCCATGGTGACGGCGGCAGCGATTCAGCAGAATCAAGAAAGGCCGAAAGGGGAAGCACACTCACGCTCCCGCGCGGCTACTCGGGTCGCTAGCCGTCGGGCTGCAACTAGTCGGAATACCGGCAGTCGGTGCCTCACACCACCAGTCGGAGACGCTCAACGAATTCTCAACCGCGACCTCCGCCAAGACATCACCGCTAGACGGCAAGAGCGGGACAAGGAAGAACGACGCGAGCACCACGACAACTACGAGCGTTTCGGCACCAGCCACGATCGACAAAGTGATCGAAGGTACGACGACCATAGAGACCATCATCGCCGGGGTCGGAACGATGACGATCGCCGAGTCACGGACTCGCCGCGCTGAACTCCACCCTGACACGTTGACGATAATCGCTGAGCCAGAGGCTCGCCACGCCGGTCTCCCCTCATCATGATGAGAGATCCATTGACGGGATCCGAGCGTTCACTCCTCAGCTACACCGAGTGGTATGGCCCGAAGGATTCAATCCCAAGGGCATCGTCAAGTTTGACGGGGAGCGAGATCCATAAGCTTGGCTGCAGGTCTATGCCCTTGCGGTTAAAGCGGCCGGAGGCAATCAGAATGTGATGGCAAATTATCTGCTAGTCAATCTCACCCCCTCGACTCAAGCATGGCTCACAGGACTTCCTGCGAACTTGGTGGACTCCTGGAGCGATCTTTGTGATCAATTTATCGCGAATTTCCAGGGAACCTACGAGAGGCCTGGCACCCCGTGGGACCTATACCAGCTTCACCAGAAGAAGGACGAGACGCTGAGAGATTTCATCTGGCGTTTCATGCAAAAGAAGAACACCATCAGGGACGTATCTGATGCAGTGGTGGCGGCGGCCTTTTAGAAAGGGGTAAGTGATCCTAACCTATCAAGAAAATGTGCAGGAAACCCCCAGCCTCCGTGAAAGAGATGTTTGCGTTGGCCGACCGCTACGCCACGGCCTCAGACGCCCTGGCCGAGTGCCAAGAAGAACGCCCACAACAGAAGAGCAAAGGCGATAAGGCCGAGCCCTCCAAGCACAAAGACAAGAAGCGAAAAGGCGAGGAGCTAGTTGCGGTAACAGAATGCAACCGACCCCGAGCCACACGGAGGGAGGCGCCTGATTATAATTCTGTTATGGATGCAATCTGTCCTTTCCACCTGAAGGGAAAGCACGCCGCCAAATACTGCTTCACCCTAAAGCGTTTTGCGCGGGAAAGCAACAAGCAGCCGGCCCCAGCGAAGGATGAGGCGGCTAAAAAGAAAGACCTTCCAGACGAGGACGAATATCAAGAGCCCGAGCACGAGCTGAACTACATATACGGGGGCTCCACCGGATATGAGTCCAAGCGGAAGCAAAAGCTCACCGCTCGGGAGATCAATACAGTGAAACCGGCGACCCCCTAGTATCTGAAGTGGTCTGAGGTCCCGATCACCTTCGACCGCTCAGATCACCCCAACCGGGTTCTGCATCCGGGTAAGTACCCTCTAGTGCTCGACCCTGTCATTCGCAATATAAAGCTCAAGAAGGTCTTGATCGATGGAGGGAGCGGACTCAACGTCTTATTCGCCAAGACCTTCAACGATATGAACATCCCCCGCTCCGAGCTAAGGCTGAGCACGTAGCCGTTCCACAGGGTGATCCCTGAGGCATCTTCGTTTCCACTAGGGCAGATTTCTTTGCCCGTCACATTCGGTACCAAAGATAACTACCAGACCGAGTACATAAATTTCGAGGTAGCGGATTTCGACACAGCGTATCACGCTATCTTTGGAAGACCCGGTCTGGCTCAGTTCATGGCCATCCCGCACTACACCTAATTGACGATGAAGATGCCGGGACCCAGAAGCGTCATCACGGTCCGCAGCGATGTCAAGCGATCTCTAGAATGCGACCGAGAGAATTGTGAACTTGCTGAGCTGCAGGAGGCGACCACTGAGAGGAAGAATGTCCAGGCAGAGGTTGCCACATTGCAGGAAGAAGGCGACGTCCCGTCCAGGAAGCAGGCCACGTCAGGGATAAAGCCCGGCGAAGGAACCAAGAAAATCATCCTCGACCCATCCGACTCGTCCAAAATGACCCTGATCAGGTTAGGGCTCGAGTATAAATAGGAAGGCGCGCTCGTCACCTTCCTCTAGGCTAACAAGGACATCTTTGCCTGGAAACCATCCGACATGCCGGGTGTTCCTAGGGAGGTGATCCAGCATTCTCTACATGTCGACGAAAAGGCAATGCCAATCAAACAAAGGCTTCCGCGGTGTAAGGACCCGAATCCACTGATTCGAACCCACTGTGTTTACCGCACTAGTCCCAGGATCAACGCTAGTGCACACAGCTTAACATTGGTACATATCACATCATACACAACGATAATAGAATAATAGTTCATTTATGGATATAGCTAAATGTATGATCTTATGACCAACTTACATTATTAAGCCACGCAGGGCAAGACTGAGAATATAAACTAATAATTAAGCAATGGAAAGTAGAAAGCGTAGATAGCTCATCAGTTCACCACAGGCAACCAACAAGGCTCGGACCCTAATGACTCGTGTCTTCTTGGACCTCATCTTCCAACACAGGTGTAGATTCTTCAACTGTTGATTATTGTTGTTTGGCAAGGGTGAGTACTTAAAGCACTCAACAAGTTGTGCATAGAATGCAGTTCTATTTATCTATATGTAAGGCTTATTCCAAAGGATAGGCTGACATGGCTATTTTGCAATAAGCAGCATTTATGCACAAATACAATAATAGATTGTAAAGAATGTAAAACGAATAGCAATAATAAATAAATTCAGTATTTCTCAAGTAAACCAAGTTTCCAATCCTAAATCAAGTTCCAATCTTCCATATGGCAATCCTGCCATCCCAACCAAGTTGTTCAATTTATTAAACTAACCCTTAACTGTAATTCCCAAGCATTGCTCAATACCGCGAGCACGGCTATCCGAATAGTTTCACACTCTGCAAAGGTTATGCACTTTACCCACGTGATACAACCAAACACCACAAAGGCGAGTGATTATAACAAAGCCTTTGCAATGCTCTATCTTAATCCGATACTACCCGCTAAGGTTTCAACACTGGCGGGTCTGTAAACCACATCCAGGGCCCCCCTCTTGCGCCATGTGAATTACACCCTGACCCGGGAACTCACACCGACCACGATAGTATCAACATTAAGACTTTGCAAATTACTCACTAGGTGGCCCATACGGACATGTGGTTGCATGATTGACTCAGTCAAAGGCTTGCAAGGTTAAGTCCTTAGTGTGATCAAGGCAAGACTTCCACATACCATCGCCCATCGGGCCCACCTTAGCCTCCTCGCCTTGCCACTTGCCCCAATCTAAGTGATTATCACCCGCTTGATTACCAAGCACCACGTGCCATCAACAATTCAACATCGTTGCGTGACATGACTCGCCACAACAACTCAATCTCATCGTGTGATCCCACATGACACACAAGTTCATAACATTGTTCCATATTCCATTAATCAAGATTAATTATCAATGGTGATGACACATGTGATGACGTGGCATGGCTAAGCAACTAATACGAACTAAACCTCCAATGTTGATTATAATTATTAACCAACTATATTAAACCAATCTAGGGTGACAATGGATCATGGCATACAATGACAAGGTAGGGTATAGACCAATCTGGTATTTTAGCTAAGCCCAAACTAATTTGAAACAGTTGTATAATTGAATTATATGCAATAGTGTAAATCAAACATAGCAATTTTACAAACATGGGTTCAACATGATCAAAGCACAACTTGCCTTGGAATAGGTCCTGATCTTGATCTGAAGCTTGCTCTTGAGTTGCTTGATCTTCCTTGAGCGTCGCACAATTCAACGTCTCAGCGCTGCATCAAAGAGAAAAGCAAATAAACACCAAAACAGAGAGCAATTGAACTCCAAAAATCAAATAAAATTCACCATTAAATAGATCTCAATTTTACAAATTTTTAGAAACTGGAATCACTCAAATCCGAGTTACGATGCAAAAGATATAGCCTTTTGAAGTTTGAAATAAATACTGAAATCAGAAAATCAGAAATTCGAAATTAACAGATTTATTTTTATTCTGAAAAAGCAATTTATGACGTCAGCATGACGCCACGCTGACGTCAGCCCCTGGCGCCGACCAATCGACGCCGCACGTATCCCGGCGCATAGACTAGGTCCACGAGACCTCCTCTGGTCCACCGCAGACGGCCCACGGCGCTTCGCGCTATGCGCGCGACACGCGCAACACGGCCAGATTGGCTGCGGCGACAGCCACGATCGAGCGCACGAACCCGATCGAGCGGACGGCCGAAAGCTACGTGGCACGATCTCGACCGAAAGACCTAGATCGAACGGCCCGAAGCTTTTGAACCCGGCGATGAAGATGCGGCGGCGAGCTCTCACCGGACCCGAAGACGACGACCAAGGCAGCGGCGTTTTGGCGTGCTTCCGGCGAGATGACGCTGCGGATCCGGTTCAGCGCGACAAGATGAGTTCGAAACTGGTTCCGTCGCGGCGAAGAACTCCCTGCTGCCGTCGGGATCTCGCGAAAACTCTCGGCGACGCTTGCGTCACTTCCGGCGAGCTTTTGGCGACAAGACACGACGATTCCAGCGACGAGGAGCGGGGCAAACGAAGCGGCGCAGATGGTTCAACATCGGGGCGGGGTCCGCAGCTTAAATAGCCCCCTCGGCAGTCGTGTCCGAGGCGGAGTTCGTTCCGTACGCGGCGGCGCTGTCCGAGTCCGTTACGGCGACGATTCCCGGAGACGACGAAGTCTCAACCGTCCACGCGTCGTGAATCGGACGGTCTCCCGTGCGCGTGACGTGGCGAAATCCGGGTCCTCCACGCGTCCTGATCCAACGGCTAAGGATCGCTAGGGTTTCATCGTTTGGGAAAAACGTCCACCCTCCGATCAAGATCCGACGGATGCGGCGATTCCATCTAGAAAACGGGCGAACAGCGGTGGCGCTAAGAGTCGGGTCTGCGTAGAAATGGGCCCAAGCGCAAAGATTTGGGCTCGGCCGTCATCGCTTACTTGAATTTTTAAAAGATTTCTTATTTAAAACAATTCCGAAATTCATTCCATTTATTTTAAGCAACTAAAAACGGGAAAAATCCAAGAAAAATCTCAAAATACTTTGAGACATTCGGACTTAAATAAAATATTTTTGGCAAAACTTTATTTTAACTTTGCAGATTTAAATAGATTTGAATAAAGGCAATAAACTTGATTTGAATTTAATTCCAATAAATCGAGAAAATCCAAATAAATTCCATAAAATCACAAATGCACTTTCAAGCAATAAAACTTAATTAAGCCAAATTTTGGGATGTTACAAACCTCCCCAATGAGAATCTCGGCCGAGATTCGGGGCTAACTAGAGAATAGGTTCGGAATTCGACTTCAAATCTTCTTCTCGCTCCCGGTGGCTTCACTCTCGAATGATTGCTCCATGAACTCGAAAAGCGAATAGACTTGTTTACGGTCTTGCGCTCCATAACATCCAAAATTACGATCGGTTGCTCTTTATAAGTCAAATCTTCTTGCAGCTCTATCGCATCCAACGGGGTTTGTTCTGTTGGCACTCTGAGACACTTCTTAAGCTGCGACACTTGGAATACATCATGCACTCCTGCGAAGGACTGAGGCAATTCTAACTGATAAGCTACCTCTCCTCGACGACTCAGAATCTTGAACGGACCAACATATCTTGGTGCAAGCTTCCTTTAACGTGAAATCTTTTAACGCCCTTAAGAGGGTAACCACGAGATACACATGATCTTCTGGTTCAAAACTCAAATCTCGACGACGGTTGTCTGCGTAGCTTTTCTGTCTTGACTGTGCTATCTTCAACCTCTCTCTGATCATTGCGACTTGACTTTCGGCTTCCTCGAGAATGTCTGGCCCGAAAACCAATCGCTCTCCTGTTTCATTCCAATTCAATGGAGTACGACAAGCACGTCCATACAACGCCTCAAACGGTGACATCTTCAGGCTAGCTTGATAACTATTATTGTAACTAAATTCCGCATATGGCAAACACTTATCCCATGTCGTAGCATAAGCTAAAGCACAAGCTCTCAACATATCCTCTAAAATCTGATTTACTCTTTCGGTCGACCATCCATCATGCGGGTGATATCAGATCTTGAAATTCAAACGGGTCCCCATTGCTTCGTGCAACTTATTCCAAAATCTCGAGGTAAATTGGGTACCTCTGTCTGACACAATCTTCTTTGGCACTCCATGCAGACATACAATCCTTGACATGTACAATTCTGCCAAACGATCTCCGGCGTAGGTGGTCTTTACTGGGATGAAATGAGCGACCTTGGTTAGACGATCCACTATAACCCAAATGGAATCGTAACCTTTCTGAGTCTTAGGTAGACCGGTGATAAAATCCATTCCGATTTCCTCCCACTTCCATTCCGGAATTTTCAACGGCTGCAACAGACCAGCGGGTCTTTGATGCATGGCTTTTACCCTCTGACATACGTCGCATAAAGCAACATGTTCAGCTACTTCACGCTTCATATTTGGCCACCAGAATCTCTCTTTCAAATCTTGGTACATCTTAGCGCTTCCTGGATGAATCGAGTACTTTGAATCATGAGCTTCCTCAAGAATCAATTGTTTCAACTCCTTTTTATCCGGTACACAAATTCGACTTTTGAAGAACATGGTCCCTTGTTCATCCAGAGTAAAATCTAAGGCTAGGCCTTCTTCCTTTTTAGCCTTGATTTTAGAAATTTTATCGTCATCTTGTTGACCTTCTCTAATTTGATCCTCTAGTGTTGGCTTTACTTCTAGCGCAGCTATCATTCCTTGCGGAACGACTTCCAATCTCAACTTCCGAAATTCCTTGCATAATTCCGGTTGATCCTCAATTGACAAGGTATTCGAGCTATGGTTCTTTCGACTCAGAGCATCTGCCACCACATTGGCTTTTCCAGGGTGATAATGGATTCCCACATTATAATCCTTAATTAGCTCCACCATCTTATTTGTCTCATATTCAGGTCAGCTTGAGTGAATATGTATTTCAGACTCTTATGGTCCGTATATATCTCACATCTATTTCCTATGAGATAATGACGCCATATCTTTAAAGCATGCACCATGACAGCTAATTCCAAATCATGCGTTGGATAATTCACTTCATGTGGTCTTAATTGTCTCGACGCATAAGCAACGACTTTGCCTTCTTGCATTAACACGCATCCCAGGCCTTGCTTCGAAGCATCGCAGTAAATGTCAAATCCATTCTGCACATCTCGCAACACTAATACGGGAATTTGTTGTTAAGCGTTTCTTCAATTCCATAAAACTTTGCTCGCACTCTGGCGTCCATGCAAACTTCTTTTCTTTCTTCAACAATGTGTCAAGGGTTTAGCAATTGTTGAGAATCCTCTATGAACCGACGGTAATATCCCGCCATTCCGAAAACTACGAATCGAGTAGCGGACTTCGGTGGCTCCCAATGCAACACTGCATCCACTTTGCTGGGATCAACTGCGACTCCTTTGGTAGTCATTACATGACCCAAGAATTCGACTTTCTCCTTCCAGAATTCACACTTGCTAAACTTTGCATATAGCTGATGCTCGCACTGTCTAAAACCATCCTTAGATGTTCTCGCATGCTCTTCTTGGTCTTTGAGTAAACCAAAATATCGTCTATGAAGACTACAACAAACTTATCCAAATATTCCATGAAAACCTTATTCATCATGTTCATGAAATATGTGGGGCATTAGTCAATCAAATGACATGATTTGTGAACTCATAATGTCCATATCGCGTGAGAAAACGCGGTCTTAGGCACATCCTCCGCTCGGATCTTCAACTGATGGTATCCTGAACGAAGATCTATCTTGGAGAAAACTCCAGCTCCTCTTAACTGATCAAATAAGTCATCGATCCTGGGCAACGGATACTTATTCTTGATCGTTACTTCATTAAGTGCACGATAATCAATGCACATTCTAAGACTTCCATCCTTCTTGCGAACAAACAAAACCGGGGCTCCCCACGGTGATGAACTTGGTCTAATGAAACCTTTTTCTTGCAGTTCCTCAATCTGCTTCTTCATTTCCACTAACTCGTCGGTAGGCATCCGATATGGTCTCTTTGATATCGGTCTTTGCACTGGCGCTAACTCGATAACGAACTCGATATCACGGTCGGTGGCAATCCCGGCAAATCTTCTCGAAACACATCCGGGTATTCCCTGGCCACTGGCACATCTTCCATGCTGATGGCTTTCACGCTGTTGACCACTAACTGCCCATCTCGAACTGCGGTCGCTTGAAACTCTACTTTCTTGCCACTAGGGCCTTCCAAAGTCACGTTCTTCGGCCACAATCCAAAACGGCCTTATGCTTAGACACCAATCCATTCCAAGGATGGCGTCTAGGGATTGCGCATCTATCAAGATAAGATTCGCTAGGAATTCTATCCCATCCATAAGCAACTTAGCTCCCAAACACCCAAGGCTAGATCTAAGCTCGGATCACGGGCTTGGACTAAGAGCACACACTTAAGATTCACCACTTTAAATCCATTCTTGGTTGCAAAACTTTGAGACACAAGCGAATGCGAAGCTCGAATCAAACAAAGCAGAAAGGTGTAATCGAGTTGACCAGAACTTACCCAAGTCGACGTCTGTTGCCTCTTGAGCTCCATCGGCGGTGATGTGGTTGATCCTTCCACGCATCGTTGATTGATGGCGTTGCTCGGCTTGGCTTGGTGCACGATTTCCTCCCGATCTTTGGTGCTTTAGCGGGTGTTGTTCCTGGTTGAAACGAATGGCGTGATGCCTCCCTTTGTGGACACCTATTGGAAAAGTGCCACGGCTCGTTGCAAGTATAGCATCTCTTCACTTTGCGGATTCTTGATTTCCTCTGGTGCATTGTTGCCTGTCTTTGGTGTCGAAAGTTACGATTGGCGGGGAGGTGCGGGGTTGATGTCTTGTTTCACTAGTGGTTGGAATCTAGCAAATTCTTTGTGGTGACATCCTCAAACGTAGATGGTTTGGACGTCCACCCTGATTATTCATCAAGCGCTTACGGTTTTCACCTAGCTCTTTGCGCTTATCTTCTAGGATCAAAGCCTTATTTACCAGCTCCTGAAAATCTGGGAAATTGTGGGTAATCAGTCCCACCTGTAGTCCTGAGTTCAATCCCTTCATGAAACGAGACTGTCTGGCTTTATCTGTCGCTACGTCTTCAGGGGCATAGCGAGCTAACTGAGTAAATTTGTTCAAGTATTCGGCCACTGGTTGGCCTCCTTGCTTCAAAGCTCTGAACTCCTCCTTCTTAAGATCCATCATTCCCTCTGGGACATGGTACTGGCGGAAAGCATTAGTAAACTCCTCCCAGGTTATCTCCTGTGGGGCTCCATGAGCGGCACAGTAGTTCTCCCACCACTCTGCGGCGGTCCCTTCCAGTTGATGAGAGGCGTAAAGCACCTTCTCATTTCCTTCACTTTGTGTGATGTGCGCTTTTTCTCAATTGTCCTAAGCGGCCATCGGCTTCCAAAGGATTCACATTTCGAAAAAGTTGGTGGCCTAGTCCTCATAAAATCGATAGCTTTGACATAGGTCGAGGTCCACCATGATTGTTTTGAGTTGCGGGGTTGTTGTGATTTCTTCGCTGCATTGGTCATCTCTTGCATCTTTGCATCATTATCTGCATCGATTGAGTCTCTTTGCCGTAAATGCTCCTAGATTCTCGCATGTCTCATTGTCGGTGGTTGAGGGCTGCCTCCATCATTGGGATTGTCATTCGACGCGATCCACTTCTGAAGCACCGTTGTTTCCTCGAGTATTCACCATCTGATGATTGCCTCTTAGGTTAGGAAAGGTAGATGTAGCATAGATAAGAAGTAAGAATTTCTAAAGCGGGGAGATATGTTATACCCAAACTGAACAATTCTTTATTTAACTTGGTATGGTGCTTATTTAAGCCTACAAGCTTTGCAACACATACTGCACACTCAGCAATACAAAGAAGCAAACTAAACACGCAACCTTAACGTCAACTAGAAAGGTAAAGACTAACTTAAAGACGCGACTCACACTCGAGTCTCAACACAGCTCAAGGTCGACACTCACTCATCCGACCACCCTGGTGAGGTCGACCGGCGCATACACCGGTGGATGGAGCGGGCATCGGAGCGAACCTATCCTGGTGACCTACTACTAGATCCTCTGCAACAACGGGGTCTGCACTCCCCTCTGGCTCCCACTCTCGCTCCTCTGGATCCTCCTCGGACTCCTCGGCTGGCTCCTGAACTCCCTGAGTCACGCACTCCAGCTCGTCCTCAAGCGCCTCGGGGCCTCTCCCGGCTCGGTGATCATCCCGATGGCTGAAGCACGGGTCACCTCAAGCTCTGCTCGGCCACTCTAAGTGCCTCGCATACGATCTCCGGCTCTGGGTAGTATCTCTCATGTGATCCTCCTAGGCAAGGGCGAACTCTGCAAGGTGCGTCGCAGTAGCACACTCGCTCCCCTCGATCCGTCGTCTTCGGCACGCTTGAACGTCTGGGTGAAGTCGGAACACTGAGTCGTGAAGCTCGTCAGCGTAGTCGCGGCAGACACGGCGAAGAGCAAGTCGAGCAACCTCCTGAATTGCAACTTCATACGAGAACCTTCTGGCGGAGATGTTGATTGGCCTGCTAGCTTCCTCATTCCCCCGAGCGTAGATGATCAACTTGCAAATGAAACCTCGGTGTACACCATTCACTGTCCAGCTGCCTCCTCGGTAAAGCGGACGGTAGAAGCCTCCCAGCGTCTGAAGAACTCTCCACAGCTCCATGGCGTAGCCGCCAGCTGACTCCTCAAAGGTCGGAACGATCGGCATCTGCTCCACAAGAACTTTGAAATAAGTTCTCCACCAAAGCGGCAAGTAAGGCGGTAAATTTAGCAAAGGCAAGACGTAGAGAATGAGATGAGTCAAGAGTGTTTTATTAATCAAATTTAGATTTTCTTTTAGAAAATAGTTTTGGACTCTCACAAGACACCTCCATACTATCTAGGGCCAAAACCTACAGTCAAGTTGCTCTGATACCACCTCTGTAAGGACCCGAATCCACTGATTCGAACCCACTGTGTTTACCGCACTAGTTCCAGGATCAACGCTAGTGCACACAGCTTAACATTGGTACATATCACATCATACACAACGATAATAGAATAATAGTTCATTT
Source organism: Otatea glauca (assembly GCA_036346275.1). Taxonomy (NCBI): domain Eukaryota; kingdom Viridiplantae; phylum Streptophyta; class Magnoliopsida; order Poales; family Poaceae; genus Otatea; species Otatea glauca. The sequence continues at coordinate 36,275,593 of CM070723.1, read as the reverse complement.
ATTGATATAGCTAAATGTATGATCTTATGACCAACTTACATTATTAAGCCACGCAGGCAAGGCGAGAATATAAACTAATAATTAAGCAAATGGAAAGTAGAAACGTAGATAGCTCATCAGTTCACCACAGGCAACCAACAAGGCTCGGACCCTAATGACTCGTGTCTTCTTGGACCTCATCTTCCAACACAGGTGTAGATTCTTCAACTGTTGATTATTGTTGTTTGGCAAGGGTGAGTACTTAAAGCACTCAACAAGTTGTGCATAGAATGCGATTCTATTTATCTATATGTAAGGCTTATTCCAAAGGATAGGCTATCATGGCTATTTTGCAATAAGCGACATTTATGAACAAATACAATAATAGATTGTAAAGAATGTAAAACGAATAGCAATAATAAATAAATTCAATATTTCTCAAGTAAACCAAGTTTCCAATCCTAAATCAAGTTCCAATCTTCCATATGGCAATCCCGCCATCCCAACCAAGTTGTCCAATTTATTAAACTAACCCTTAACTGTAATTCCCAAGCATTGCTCAATACCATGAGCACGGCTATCCGAATAGTTTCACACTCTGCAGAGGTTATGCACTTTACCCACGTGATACAACCAAACACCACAAAGGCGAGTGATTATAACAAAGCCTTTACAATGCTCTATCTTAATCCGATACTACCCGCTAAGGTTTCAACACTGGCGGGTCTGTAAACCACATCCAGGGCCCCCCTCTTGCGCCATGTGAATTACACCCTGACCCGGGAACTCACACCGACCACGATAGTATCAACATTAAGACTTTGCAAATTACTCAGCTAGGTTGGCCCATACCAGACATGTGGTTGCATGATTGACTCAGTCAAAGGCTTGCAAGGTTAAGTCCTTAGTGTGATCAAGGCAAGACTTCCACATACCATCGCCCATCGGGCCCACCTTGGCCTCCTCGCCCTTGCCACTTGCCCCAATCTAAGTGATTATCACCCGTTGATTACCAAGCACCACGTGCCATCAACAATTCAACATCGTTGCGTGACATGACTCGCCACAACAACTCAATCTCATAGTGTGATCCCACATGACACACAAGTTCATAACATTGTTCCATATTCCATTAATCAAGATTAATTATCAATGGTGATGACACATGTGATGGCGTGGCATGGCTAAGCAACTAATACGAACTAAACCTCCAATGTTGATTATAATTATTAACCAACTATATTAAACCAATCTAGGGTGACAATGGATCATGGCATACAATGACAAGGTAGGGTATAGATCAATCGGTATTTTAGCTAAGCCCAAACTAATTTGAAACAGTTGTATAATTGAATTATATGCAATAGTGTAAATCAAACATAGCAATTTTACAAACATGGGTTCAACATGATCAAAGCACAACTTGCCTTGGAATAGGTCCTGATCTTGATCTGAAGCTTGCTCTTGAGTTGCTTGATCTTCCTCCGAAGCGTCGCACAATTCAACGTCTCACTGCGTCAAAGAGAAAAGCAAATAAATACCAAACCAGAGAGCAATTGAACTCCAAAAATCAAATAAAATTCACCATTAAATAGATCTCAATTTTACAAATTTTTAGAAACTGGAATCACTCAAATCCGAGTTACGATGCAAAAGATATAGCCTTTTGAAGTTTGAAATAAATACTGAAATCAGAAAATCAGAAATTCGAAATTAACAGATTTATTTTATTACGAAAAAGCAATTTATGACGTCAGCATGACGCCACGCCGACGCGTCAGCCCTGGCGCCACCAATCGACGACGCCACGTATCCCGGCGCAGATAGACTAGGTCCACGAGACCTCCTCCGTCCACCGCAGACCGGCCCACGACGCTTCGGGCGCTTGCGCGACACGCGGCCGCACCAGTTAGGCTGCGGCGGCGACGGCACGATCCAGAGCGCACGAACCCGATCGAACGGACGCGGCCGAAAAGCTACGTGGCACGATCTCGACCGAAAGACCTAGATCGAACGGCCCGAAGCTTTTGAACCCGGCGATGAAGATGCGGCGGCGAGCTCTCACCGGACCCGAAGACGACGACCAAGGCAGCGGCGTTTTGGCGTGCTTCCGGCGAGATGAGCGTTGCGGATCCGGTTCGGTAGCGACAAGATGAGTTCGGCCCGGTTCCGTCGCGGCGAAGAACTCCTGCGCCGTCGGGATCTCGCGAAAACTCGGCGACGCTTGCGTACTTCCGCGACTTTTGGCGACAAGACACGGCGATTCGGCGACGAGGAGCGGGCAAACGAAGCGGCGCAGATGGTTCAACATCGGGGCGGGGTCCGCAGCTTAAATAGCCCCCTCGGCAGTCGTGTCCGAGGCGGAGTTCGTTCCGTACGCGGCGGCGCTGTCCGAGTCCGTTACGGCGACGATTCCCGGAGACGACGAAGTCTCAACCGTCCACGCGTCGTGAATCGGACGGTCTCCCGTGCGCGTGACGTGGCGAAATCCGGGTCCTCCACGCGTCCTGATCCAACGGCTAAGGATCGCTAGGGTTTCATCGTTTGGGAAAAACGTCCACCCTCCGATCAAGATCCGACGGATGCGGCGATTCCATCTAGAAAACGGGCGAACAGCGGGCGTGTGCAAGAGTGGGCTGCGCCGAAATGGGCCCAAGCGCCAAGATTTGGGCTCGGCCGTCATCATTTACTTGAATTTTTAAAAGATTTCTTATTTAAAACAATTCCAGAAATTCATTCCATTTATTTTAAGCAACTAAAAAAACCAGGAAAAATCCAAGAAAAATCTCAAAAATACTTTGAGACATTCTGGACTTAAATAAAATATTTTTGGCAAAACTTTATTTTAACTTTGCACAGATTTAAATAGATTTGAATAAAAGGCAATAAACTTGATTTGAATTTAATTCCAATAAATCCAGAAAAATCCAAATAAATTCCATAAAATCACAAATGCACTTTCAAGCGATAAAAACTTAATTAAGCCAAATTTTTGGGATGTTACACGCGGTTCGCTCCAGATCATCGGAACGCCATCAAGTAGGAGATCACCAAGCTTTTAGCTGCAGGTTTTATCAAAGAAGTGTATCATCCCGATTGGTTGCAAACCCTGTACTAGTTCAAAAGAAGAATAAAACTTGGCGCATGTGCGTTGACTATACTGATCTCAACAAGGCATGTCCGAAGGATCCTTCCGGGTTACCTCGGATTGATCAAGTGGTTGATTCAACCGCCGGGTGCGAGATCCTGAGTTTCCTTGATGCCTATTCAAGGTACCAGCAGATTCGCCTAAAGGCAGAAGATCATATCAAGACTTCGTTCATCACGCCCTTTGGGGCATTTTGCTATACCACAATGGCATTCGGGTTGAAAAATGCTGGCGCGACATATCAACGCGCGATACAGCGGTGTTTTCATGCCCAGCTCGGACGAAATGTGGAGGCATACGTGGACGATGTCGTGGTGAAGACTCGGGAGAGGAAGGACCTTATCACCGACCTGATCAAGACGTTCGAGAGTCTAAGGGCTTTCAACATGAAGCTTAATCCCGAGAAGTGTGTTTTCGGAGTATCTTTGGGAAAACTGCTCGGGTTTACCGTATCCTAACCAGGCATTGAGGCCAACCCAGAGAAGATCAGGGCCATATCAAATATGGAACCGCCGACTTGCCAAAAGGACGTCCAGAAGCGTACAGGATGCATGGCAGCACTTAGCAGATTTATTTCCCGATTGGGTATGCGAGGTATGCCCTTCTTTAAACTCCTCAAAAAGCAGGACAAGTTCCAATGGACGCCAGAGGCACAGCAAGCGTTTGAAGATTTGAAGACCTTCTTAACGACGCCCCCAGTCTTGGTTTCACCAATGCCCGAGGAACCTCTGCTACTTTACATCGCGGCAACGACTCATGTAGTCAGTGCTGTGGTCATCGTAGAAAGGGAGGAGCCGGGCCACATGCAGAAGATCCAACACCCGGTCTACTTCGTCAGCGAGGTCCTGAGTGAATCTAAAGTGCGGTATCCGCAAGTGCAGAAATTATTATATGCCATACTTCTTACATCTCGCAAGCTCAAGCACTACTTCCAAGAACATACCGTTTCGGTGGTCACCTCCTTCCCAATATGAGATATTCTTCACAACCAGGAGGCCACTGGGAGAATTGCAAAATGGGTAGTCGAGCTTGGAGCTTTTGATATCCTTTTCAAGCCTCGCACAGCCATCAAGTCTCAAGCGCTCGCCGACTTCACTGCCGAGTGGACAGAACTTCAAAACCCGGCGGTCATCAAGGAACTCGAGTATTGGACGATGTACTTCGACGGTTCCCTCATGCTCAACGGTGCGGGGGCTGGTATTGTGCTCATATCACGAAGTGGAGAAAGGTTGAGGTACGTTCTACAGATACTTTTTCCCGCATCGAACAACGCCGCCGAGTACGAGGCACTCATCCATGGGCTCTGTATCGCCATATCGCTCGGTATTCGACGTTTGGTGGTCCGCGGAGATTCAATACTCGTGGTCAATCAAGTGCAAAAAGAATGGTCCTGCATCGAAGACAACATGGCTGCCTACTGCTAGGAGGTACGCAAGCTAGAAGGCAACTTTGATGGCCCGGAACTTGTTCATGTGCTCCGCCGGGACAATGAAGCGGCCGACGAGCTAGCAAAAATGGGATCCTACCGGTTTATAGTGCCCGTGGGTGTATTCGTCGAAGAAATTCATAAGCCCACGATTAGCACTCGGTCGAAGTCGGACGTCCCACCGGAGAAGAACGTTGAAGCTGAAGTCCTAGTCATTACTCCCGATTAGACAGCTCCGTATCTGGACTATTTGACGAAGGACGAACTACCCGAAGACCGCGTGCAAGCCGAACGAATAATGCACCGAAGCAAGAGCTATGTGGTGATCAGGGAAGAACTCTATCGCAAGAGCTCCTCTGGTGTACTACGACGGTGCATATCAGAACAAGAAGGAAGAGATCTCCTCAAGGAAATCCACTCGGGAGTTTGTGGTAATCACGCGGCGTCATCAACTCTAGTTGGCAAGGCTTATCGTCAGGGATTTTTCTGGCCGACTGCTGTTACTGATGCAGAGGACATCGTCCGGATATGCGAAGGATATTAGTTCTTTGCGCGACAGATGAACAAACCGGCACAGGAGCTACAAACCATCCCAATCACCTGGCCGTTTGCGGTCTGGGGGCTGGACATGGTGGGACCTTTGAAGAAGGCTCAAGGCGGTTATACTCATCTCTTCGTGGCCGTCGATAAATTCACCAAATGGATTGAGGCCAAGCCAGTCGCCACAATCACAGCTGCAAAGGCCAAAGAATTCTTCCATGAAATCGTGGTTAGATTCAGCGTACCAAACCGAATCATCACGGATAATGGCACCCAATTCAGAGGCGGCATATTTCAAGACTGGTACGGCAAACTCGGCATAAAGATCCGCTTCGCATCAGTAACACACCCCCAAAGTAATGGGCAAGTTGAGCGAGCCAACGGCATGGTTTAACATGGCCTAAAGGCAAGGATTTTCGATCGTTTCAAACCATACGCCACTCGATGGGTCAAAGAATTGCCTTCGGTACTCTAGGGGCTGCAAACCACCCCCAGTAGAGCAACCGGGTAGTCACCTTTCTTCCTGGTGTATGGCTCAGAGGCGGTCCTCCCCACCGAGTTAGAATTCAGATCCCCACGGGTTCGGAGCTATGAAGAAGTCGCTTCGGAAGAGAGCCGGCAAGAAGACCTCGACCGACTGGAAGAAGCAAGGGACATCGCAACAATTCAGTCGGCAAAGTATCTTCAGGGCTTACGTCGCTATCACGGACGCAATGTGAGGAGATGCGCATTCTCTAAAGGAGATCTGGTCCTTAGAAAGAATCAGAAATGCGAGCATAAGCTATCCCCAAGCTGGGAAGGCCCTTACGTCATCGATGAGGTGATACGCCCTGGAGCTTATAAGCTCAAGCACGAAGACGGCACGACAGTCAGCAACACTTGGAACATAGAACAGCTACGTTGTTTTTTCACTTTAACTTTGTAATTCAATTGTTTCTTTATGAATGAATGTTCGCTCTTAAAGTTATTTTCATTCAAACTTCTTGAGATCTATGCGTTTGAGTGCTTTGCTCCTATCAATTTTAAAACTTCGAGACATGCATCATCCTCAGAGCCCGGGGGCTGGACTACTCCGACAAAGCAGCATACTTAAAAGACAAAATGCAACAACAAAGAATTTTTTTTCATATATCTCGTTTACAGCTCCAGAGTTTCTACAACGGCCATAGAGGCATCCTTGACTTCCTCCCAGAGCTCGGTGAACCGATCTTCATCCACGTTGCAGGCGTAGCCGTCCTTAATAGCTTCAAGATCCACTCGGGGATAGAGCGACTTGGTGATCGCCAGAGCCTGGCTAGCACCGTTGGTCGCTGTTTCCTTCAGGAGTATTTTGAGCTCCTTGGGGGTTTCCTGCAGCTGGGAGATAACCTGGTTCCTACTGAGCGGCCTCTCGCCTCCGGGATGAAGCAAGCTCAGTAATGGCTCCAGGGCTTCGTACAAGACGCTTCGAGGGCTTCAACCTTCTAGTTAAAAACAGCGTATTGCGCCCGCGTCTTGAACTTATAATCTGCAAGACAGAGTATTAAGAAGTACCACGAGGGCAATGAAGGCATGGGAGGACCAAGCTGCTAATCGCACCTTCTAGCTCCTTCTCCGACTTTGATTTAGAGACCTCCAAAGCTTTGAGTTGCACCTGGAGCTTTACAATAGCAGAGTCCTGAGCTGACACGAAGATAAGAAGATCAAAAAATTGGACGATTGAACAAAAGCATGGGGTGGTCCAGGAAATATTTACCTCGAAGGGAGCCAACGACGTCTAGCTTTTCCTGCCGAAGGGATTTTCGCTCTTCCCGCAACGCCTGGACCTCCGACCAAAGAGCTCGCAGCTCAGCTGCATGTCCAGCCTTGATCTGCTCCAGTTCGGCCAGATATTCCTGGCGCGTTCGGACCTCCAGGAGCATCTTCTGGAGGTACTCGGACTTCTTTTCAGAGCGTTCCCCTAATTTCTATAACCATTACAGGAAAGGGTGATTACATGCTAACTGACATAAGCAAGAAGACGGCGAGAGTAGAGAAAATTTTACCCGGGCCAGGCGTGTACAAGCGGTGGCATGACTGTAAAAGTCATTCCTCTCTCTCTCCTCCTCTGAGTTGTCCAGGAGCTTCAAGCCGTCCTCCTCATCAACCCACGCAGCTTGCATTATGAGCTGAGGGCGAGCAGGAGTCGGCGGAACCCGGGAGATCTCTTCAACCTCGGGGGATGGACGGGAGGCGGGCTCCTGAGCAGCGGGGCCTGACGCCGAAGCATGAGGAGTCAGTGAAGGCGGCTGGGTCTCGGTGGGCGCTCCTGTGTCCCCGGGCGAGGCCCCCTCAACCAAGACTGGAATGTCCTGGGGCCCAGCCTCTTCTGGGGCCTTGGACGGTGTCGCGATGGGAACATCATACGAAGGATTCCTGCATGAAGAATGATCGGTGAATAAGCCGGCAAGATGCGTCAGATAAAGAGTCTATAGGATATCTAACCTGTCGGACTTCTTTATTTTCATTGGAGGCTTCTTTCGGGTGGCGGAGCCACTCCTGGAGGGACCACTCAGGGCGCTGCTGACTGGAACCCTGGGCACCTCCCGACCCCGAGTCTCTCGGAATTGGACTCGGCTGCACCACGGGCTTGTGGGGGAGGGGAGCCGAAGGCACCGGGGATCACGCTGACAGTTCCTGGATCTTGGGACCACCAGTCGGGCATCGGGGCTGCGCAGGGTCCTTGGCAACTGCTTTCTTCCCCTTCTTGGTGGCAGGGTCTCCGGCCGAGGAGCTCGCAGGACGTTTAAATGGAGCGCCCTTACGAACGGGTATCTCCGGGAGAGGCGCATCGCTAAAGAAAGCCAGTTGATCCTAAAAAGGGGCATTATACTGTTAAAAGACATTCAGAGAACAAAGTCGAAATCTATCAGCTAAACTTGCTTACATCAGGAGGAGGGTGTGATGCGGTGAAGGATTTTGGGCATCTGATGGTGGACATCTCGACGCCCAGGATAAAGAATTCGCCTACCCGAGCACACACCTGCTCCTTCGTCAATGTTTCGGGCAGTTCCCGGGTCGGACCATCCTTTCCTTCAAATGCGTACCCCAGGTGGACCCGCTCCTTTAGTGGCTGTACCCGGCGAGCAACAAAATGAAGAGCCAGGCCGAGTCCGATCAGGCCGTCTTCTTTCAACTTCTCAATCAACACCAGAAGATCATACACTTGGTCCATGTCATCATTATTAGCGGTGGATATCCAAGAAAGGGACACCTTAGGCGGGCGCCCGACAAAGGAGGGAAGAGCAGGTTTAAGATTGGCACAATACAACCATTCTTGGTGCCAGCCTTTGTTGGAGGTTTTGAAGGGAATGGCAAAGTAATTCTTCTTTAAACCATCCCGCAACTGGAATCCGGCTCCCCCAATTACCTTGGGGTCACTCTTTGAGGGATAAGGCTTCAGAAGGAAAAACTGGCGAAAAAAATTGAAATGAGGGCGGATGCCAAAGAAAGACTCGCAGAGGAGAACGAAGAGAGAAATCTGCAAGATGGAATTAGGATTCAAGTTCACCAACTTAATTTTGTAGAAGAAGAGAAGACCGCGAAGAAAGGTGCAAGCAGGGAGGCCCAGTCCGCACTGGAAGAAGGATTCAAAGACCATGATTTCTTCGAAACGGGGGGTTGGGATGGATTCACCTGCGGCCGGCCGCTCAGAGATCAAGGTCAGGGCAGGAAGAACCCCGTCGTTCGCCATGGCTTGCAACCGCTCCTCCGTCGTGATCGAGGTGGTCCAATCCTGAGGCAAAGGCTACGGGCAGGCACTCTTGGAAGATTGTGAAGGCATTGTCGGAGGAAAAGATCGACGGCGGCGTAAGGATGTGATCGCTACAGCAGTTAACCCTAGCGGCGGAGAAGGCGGAGAGACAAAGGAAGCAGAAGAGGCAGGAATGCGTGATGGAAAAATGAACCGTCGGCTTAGTCTTTAAAGGGGAAAAATTAGGTTTTCACCAAAATGGCAGGAAAAAATTTGACCCCACTCTATGATGATTTGCTAGCCTGGCGTTCTGACATACAGAGACAGTTAGGGCTTGACCAAGTTGTATTCGGGACACGTTGCTCCCCACGACGGAATGTTTCACCACTTATCGTGCTAAGCGGGACGTGGATATTCTCCAGTTTGGATTAAAAATATATATCTTCTTGTGATATGCCCCACGCTGGGTCGCTAGGTGGTTACTGTATGACGGAATCATATATCATGAGTTGAGCCTAAACGGGCACGAATCCAATGGTATGCCCCATGAGGGTTGAAAAGCTGTGCGTCGTAATAAACGAGTATGGATACCGTTCGGATAAACCTCGATGTGTCCCGAGTCGGACGAGAGCCATATCTTACATCAGTCAGGTATGGGCATCACTCGGCCATGAGCCAAGAAAACCTCGATGTGTCCCGAGTCGGACCAGAGCTATATCCTACACCAGTCGGATATAGGTATCACTCGGCCAAGAGCCATGCAAATATGATACGCTCCAAGTCGAGTCTAAGCCATATCCTACACCAGTCGGATATGGGTATCATTCGGCCAAGAGCCACGTAAGCGTGATACGCTCCAAGCAGAGCCTAAGCTATATCCTACAGTAGTTGGATGTGGGTATCACTCGGCCATGAGCCAAGGAAATCCTGATACGCTCCAAGTCGAGCCTAAGCTATGTCCTACGAATATGGGTATCATTCGGCCAAGAGCCGTGCGAATCCTAATATGTCCTGAGTCGGACCTAAGATGTATCCTACGATGGATGGATGCGAATATCACCCGACCAAGGAACCATGCAACCTTCGATATGCCCCAAGCTGGGTTCAAGCTACGTCTAAACAACAATCTTGGAAAAAAGCTTGGAAAAGGTATTTCTTTATTAATATATAAAATTCACCAGGCATTATACCTGGGAAAGTATTACGTTTACAGGGCCCTAAACTTCTCCCCGGCGCACGCGGCCGAGAGACTCCACAAGAGCCTCCCTAGCCCTGTAAAGGCCGGGGAAGATCTCGAGGAGGGTGTCGATTGCGATGCGGTCGAGGGCTCGCGCCTTATCCTCCGCCCACTCAGCCATCGCAATGTCGAAGAGCGCCCATAGCTCATCAATCGAAGGACTCTGGGTGGCCAAGTAGTCCCTCGTAAAGGAGATGAAGTCTGGCGTAAGAAATTAGAGAGCTAAGCGTGAGAAGATAAATTCTGAAAGCTCTGGTTCGCCTTTTATAGCCGATACAGTAAGGATGAAGTAAATGCATCAGAAGCCGAGGAGACTTGGAGTTAATATAGTTTCAAAAACCAAAGAGGTTTTCGGAAATGGGGTTGACACAGAAAACCAAAACAGCCTTGAAGACTGTCCAGTATTGATCCACGAAGAGAATTAAGGTTTCGCTTCGAGCGGGAAGAGGTATCTAATCCACATCTGAAATATGGGTTAGGCTCATGAAGTCACCCACAATAAACCTGCTGGACAGAAGATTATAATCAAAAAACGGGGGTTATATTCGAGTCCTTCATAATCCCCTTGCTGCAAAGAAAAGCGCTCAAATCAAAAGAGATATCAGTTGGAGGTTTACGCTGGAAGCTAGAGATGTTGATCCAGAATCAAGGCCCGGATAAAAATGTCACAGTCGGATCATGAATCACTCGGGGGCTACTATGGAATATATGAAACCAGGTATCTTCATGACCGGCCCAGCATCACCTGAGGAGACAACAGGCCCAAGTAGAAGGCTCAAAGGAAAAGCTACGCGCCAAGACTTGCTGTCGTGCTCAAGGGGATACATCCTATAGACAGTTGAATGTATATTAGATATAAAGGATACGGTTGTAATCCAAGTCATTAATAAGGTAGATAAAGATGTAAACTCTATCCTGTAACCGACTAAAATCTTGTAAACGATCGGAATCTCTTAGACCGATTAGGACTCTGTAAGCCACGCTACACCCACTATATAAGGGAGAGGGCGGGCAACAATAGAGGCATCGAGCAATCGACCCATACCGCAACACACATCGCATATCGCCCAGAGCTCTTTGTGCTCTGAGCAATCTTAGATCCAAGAGATCCATATAATCCCAGCACACAGGATTAGGGTATTACCTCTACCGACGAGGGCCTGAACCTATCTAAACCCTTGTCTTGTGTGACCTTCGAGTTTGAGATCTAGCGCCTGCCCCATAAATTTATTGCCGACTACAAAAGTCGACACCATCCTCTTGATTATCTGCTGCTGCCGCCCTAGGGCTTGGTGAAGAACGTGATCAGATTGTTTGATCTGGGTGCGTTCTTGATTTCCTCGGAGATCCATCCTTCTGATCATGGTGCAGCAGTGCCACGGGTGGAAGGCTTTTGTTACGGTTTGGATTGCAACTCTGTAAGCCGAACTCATCTATCAACACTACTGTTGCTACTGGTTTTGTTTTGCCCTAAATTGCAAGTTTTGCTATTGAGAGGTTTCTGCTACTTTTGTCTTGATTATTACAAGTAGAATCCATCTATTGTGGTGCCATTGCTGCTATGTTGGTTTGTTTCTGAAATTCTGAGTTGCACCAAGTGGGTTCTTGCTATTCTATTCATAAAATTTCATATAAGATTTTTTGATGGCTGTTTTGTACCGTGAAAGATCGGGAAATCGTGGGCATCGTAGGCGTGTCCTCATCAAGTGGTATCAGAGCCAGGTTGCTCATGGCACACTATTTGGGATATTATCTATTGGTGCTGCTTTGGTATAGTCCAAAATGGATCGCAACATTGCTCGCTGTGAGATGGATACATTGATAGCACCTGATGATTGGTTGTGCTACACATTTTGTCAGGTTGCATCAAAGTCATTCTCTATGATTTTTTGTGAGTTTAATGAAGTCTACTTTGCAAGTCAAAGTTTTGTTCACTTGTCAGGTTTGCTCACTGATCCACACCCAAGGCCATATGATCTATATTGGAAGGGACATTATGTGAGAATTAGTCGTCAAGTTACTGTCACCTTTTCAATAGATGGGTGTACTGAAGTTGTCACATGTGACATTATTCCTCAGCATATGAATGTCTGCTCACTGATAATTGGCAAACCATGGATGACAAATTGTGATTGGATGCGAGAGTCATTCCATGATGGTGCTGAGTTCTGTTTTGTCAAGAATGGGTAGATTCATTACATTGAGAACCGCACAGTAGAACAATACTTTGTGGATCGTCGTAAGTGTGAATGTTTGCTTGGGATTGTGAAAGAGAAGGAGGCTCCTGTGTGCAACCAACATTATCTAGGCACCAAGCAGGATATTCGTTCCTCGTGGAGTGCATCTATTGTTGGAGATGAGTATATTATAGTGCCTCAGCAGCAAGCTAAGCACAAGGAGCATAAGAAGGTTCTTGCAGGTGCTCCAAATTTTCTTGGCCCCAAAAGGCATATTATTTTTCCATCTATTGGAAGTATTTGTATGAAAGAAAAGAAATTTCAACATGATGCAAATGAGAATAGGCTGCTGCATAGTACAAACAAGAAGACCATTGTTGCTAGTAATTCTTCTTCGCCTCAGAAGCATGAAAAGAAATCTTATAGTGCCATTGATGTGAAAGAGCAGAAGGCAGTAGCCAAAAGTGCTGAAATTTCTTTTACAGTGATACCACATGATGAGGACATACCTATGATGCCCACGATTTCCCGATCTTTCACGGTACAAAACAGCAAGCAAGAAATCTTGTATGAAATTTAATCAATAGAATAGCAAGAACCCACTTGGTGCAACTCAGAATTTCAGAAACAAACCAACATAGCAGCAATGGCACCACAATAGATGGATTCTACTTGTAATAATCAAGACAAAAGTAGCAGCAACCTCTCAACAGTAGAACTTGCAATTTAGGGCAAAACAAAACCAGTAGCAACAATAGTATTGATAGATGAGTACGGCTTACAGAGTTGCAATCCAAACCGTAACAAAAGCCTTCCACCCGTGGCACTGCTGCACCACGATTAGAAGGATGGATCTCCGAGGAAATTAGGAACACACTCAGATCAAACAATCTGATCACATTCTTCACCAAGCCCTAGGGTGGCAGTAGCAGATAATCAAGAGGATGGAATCACCACCCCTCTCTTCTTCTTTGGAGGAACCCTAAAGAAAACTCACAAAAATAATCCACCCCCTTACAAGGGTGCCAGTCCTAGGCTATATGGCACGCAGGCCGCCCATGAATCCAACTCCGACTCGACTTAGAATTGTGACAGACTCGAACTCGATATTGTTTTAGTCATTGAGACACGTACAGAACGAATTTTAATGTAGGGCCAGATTCATTGGAAAGTACTTGGAATAACCTTTCAAACAAGTACTCATGCACCCCAAATGGATTCCGTACGCAACTTCTATGACGTTTCCAAACTGACCTTGTCTGGCGGAGTCCGAAACGAACTCAAACTCAACTAAACTTTGTTGGACTATCTTGGACTAGCTATGACATAAACCGAAATCAACCTGACTCCCTAACTCAAATTACAAGTTAGACTCATAAATCATGACATTTGACTCACCCAATTAAAATGCACAACTGAAGTCCTTCTCCAATTATGATTCGCCAAATCCTTCTTCAACGATGATTGATCTCCATAGATGGCATAGAACCAAATTGAATGAGTTGTTTCTTTCTCCTCTTATGTAGATTAGTTCCAATAAATAACTGACTCGGCATGACAACCATATTCTTGTGAAGCTGTAAAACATATGAGAAAGTACCAATCTGAATAGAAGCAATTTTCGGTGCACTACTTTCTGAAATTATCAAATCATTGCACTTTCTTTGGGAGTCACTAGCTGAAATAATTTGATGAGCCATGGGCTCATCATCCTCTCCCCCTTGAAGCAAAGCTGTCCTCGGCTTTGAACAAATATCAAACACTTCTTGCCTCCTACTCACAGCATTGGTTTTGTTATCTTTTGTCTTCCAATTAGGACCTTTAACTGTATATTTGCTAGGCGTAGCTGTAGATAAATTATCATCTTTTTTCTCTTTCGTGGCAACTGCAAAGGAGCCTATTTGCATAGAAGAATTATATGATTCAATGCAAGAACTTTCAGAAGTACCAACTAACAAATTTAACTCAGAGGTCTTTTTGGATGGGCAAACAGAATTAAATGATGACTTGTTGGTCATATCACATGTCTAAGTGCAAATGTCAATTTCGCTAGCAAGCTTAAGTAAGACTATGCCATTTTTGCATGATTTAACAAGTGCAACACTTAGCATAGTGTTCAAACAGAGGCAAACCCATACAATGAATCAAATGAAAAACCTAGAGTTCAACCTACTCAACACTTTGGGAAAGCTAGAAGTGCATACAAGGTCCTTCGAGCTCAATTATCTTTAATGCAAAATTTTTGCTTTAAGACTTCAAACAACATAGTGGGGTGCAAATGTTTGACATTATTTGCATTTTTTACCTACTTATGTTTTTTTATTTGCATTTTTCAAGTGTAATTGACTCTAGCCATAGTTAACCATCTCAAAAAGAATTCTTAAGAGGATGGTCTTGGACATACACGATACGGTCCAAGTTCATCCCAAGTACAATGGGAGGCAGTCTTGTGAATGTAAAGTGTTGAGATCAATTTGCACAAAAAGAGTCAATTTTTTCCATTTTAGCACATAGATTTACCAGCATGTGAAGGACTCGAGTATGGATCATTTTAGCACATAGATTTACTTGCTATAGGGACTCTAGTAGAAATCTAAAATTTCACAAATAATGGCATATGCACCTAGAGAGGAAACATAGCTAGTAAAAGCAACATGTTTCATCAAGTTTGCATTTAAAGCTTTAATTTTCACTACTATAGAAAGGCTTATCACAGACGGTTCGGAACCGTCACCACAGACGGTTTCTCGAACCGTCCGTAACCATGTGTTAGTGATGTTACGACATATCACAAACGGTTTAGAAACCGTCTGTGATAGAAGATATCATAGACAGTTTCAAAGTAAAACCATCTGTGATAAGACTTCCAATAGACAACTATTTTTCTATTTATTGGCTAGCCTCAGGAAATGCTAGCCATGCCCTCCGGAAAATGCAGATCACAAAATAACTAAATTCACATTACAGACATTACAACCATTTCAAATTACAGGCATTACATCTATTTCATCAATCAACTCAGATTACATCACAGCGCGAAGCAGATTACGTATATATTAATATTGCACGGCACATCTCTTTCAGAAATAAACTCAGATATATTAACCAAATGGAACTCAATACCATTAACCAATTAATTGAATTGACAACTACAATTCACAAATCCACAGCACAAGTTTGACAATTAACCCAAATGGTAATTCAGAAAAAATGCAACTCCTGAAGTTATAAGGCAGCGTGGAACTCGCCTTTTTCATTTAAGACTTGACTAAGCAAGAATGCACAAAGCTGTCTTCGAATTCGCTCCAGATCGGCCTCTTCCAACGCAGTTGTTACCTTATTGGGCATTTTCTTAGTGACAAGGAGTTCCATGTTGTGGCAAACGTAAAATCCACAACTGTTATTTCCCTTTCCCTGCTGGTGGCACTTGAAATATAGATTTGGTTAGTTCCAGAATCATTATTACATAGTTTATATAGGATTATTGTGTATAGCGAATAACGAAAACTTAAAATCGTGATTCAGCTTCGCCCTGTCCTTGCCAGAAGGCCCTCCATAAGCTTTGTACACTTTGAACGTTCTACGTGATTGCAAAAGGTTAGCCTCAGCTATTCCAGGAGAAACATACAAGTTGAACAACCTACATGACCATGTTATCTTTGGAGGAAACATGATTAATTACCTGGTGAGTAATTTTGCGATAGGTTTTAAGTCGTGGCTACCACTCTGTAAGGAATCAAGGTAAATAACCCGATTCGTCGATGGATGAATTACAATGAGAACCCAGTGAAACCTACACAGATCCTCTCCGACGTATTTATCGACAAATACTAAATCTTTATCCATTGTTTGCTTGGAGACTATCTTTGGGTCCAGGAAACCCACCGGTTGTTTGTTTTGTCTCGCTTCACGGATCATGTATCTAAATATACAAAGGCATTGAGCCATATATATATGACATTTATCGGTATTACACGAATGTAGACTGTGATTGCACACACCTACAATGTCCAGCATCTCAAGAACGCGGCGTCGAGGGCGTCGAGGTTGAAGACGTCAAACAGGTCCTTGAAGTCGGCTGTGAAGAATCCCCCTGATGACTCGTTGAATAGATGCTCAGGCTTGAAGTTGAGCAAGATACTCATTATGCGGTCTTGCATTGGCTTTTTAGCTTGTTCCATGCACCAATTCTGCAATCTAACACAAGCTATAGAAAGGTTCTTCATGCGCTCTCCTGTTACAAAAGGCTCTCCTAGCTAGTATACACGGGCCAATGGGGCAATCAGATAGTCCAATTTCTTCGTGATCTGCTTCGCTTTGCCCTTGACTTGCTTTTTGCTATAGGGAGTCTTCACGGCAGACGAGTGGGCACCATCCCACTAAAAGTCCTTTGATGCAGGGTGCACGGGAACCGATTTGGTGGCCTACTGAGGTGCAGCAGATGACTCAGGCAGTTGGGGAAGCTCGATGATGGAGGACGGGCGTCTAGGGAGATGTCGCTGCTGGGCCACTGGATGAAAGTGCGAATGGAGTCCCCTAGTGTCATGATCTCGTCGTTTGGGGGCATCGGTAGCAGGACGATCTTGAAACTATCATTTTCACCGTCCACATTAACCTTTGTGAATCCCGGTGCCCCTAGGGTACCGAGCACCAGCGCCCCTTCAATAAACGGATAGGCGACCCCCGGAGCAGCCGGAATAAGATTGGCACCATGGACAAGTCTCACATGGAGAGTGCACCGCGTGGCTACCTACATAACAATACATAATTAGCTACTACGTCCAACAGCTATTTGTATGGATATTCAAGACATATATATAAGTACCTTGATGTCACAGACAGGAAATTTGCCATGTTCATCTGTGGGAGTGGCGGATACACAGCTACACTTTTTGGTAGTGGGGCTGATTTGCGCACATACATCTGGGACTTGCGCAGGCTGTCGGTAGTCCTGATTATTGAGCCTTTCCATGAGGCTTCTTATCTTATCGTTGAATTCTTCTCTTAGTCTTTCCACAATCTTTTGTACCAGTCGTTCCTCTCCATTTGCTTTGGTTCTCTTCCTACTCTAGTATTTGTCTGAGTCGTCTGGGAATCCCGACTTCCAGGGAACAAAAACCCCCATGCCTCGCGTGCGACCAAGGTGTTGATGTGACCATGCCAGCCCAGCAATCCATGCTTCTACCTCAAGCCAAGATAAGGGCCCAACAACTTCTGACACTCCAAGTCCAGCTCAAGATCAAGCCCAATTTGTTCACGAGTCCAGTTCGGCCCTCAGGAGCAGTCCAACTAAAAATGACCATATATGGGTCATACGAAGTCCGTTTGAGGTCTTCTTAGACTCTACGGAGAATCCCACGACAAGATATTTCCAACAGAAGTGATTTTACATTCAAACTCCTTCTAGATCAACAGGAATCATCAAAACTATATGACATACAGAAACTACCGGGTGTTGCGACGCCTCCACTTGGGCCCAAAGGCCATGTACGACCTAGGGTTGCACGGCCAGCCCCTTGGCCACCTCCTTTGTCCTCTTCCTCATATATATTCAGTAGCCGTCGTTAGAATAGGTGGGTTTTTCTTTGATTACAACTAGACACTTTGTCAGTTTTTCACCGTTCATCGGTTTGTGGAACCCCAACTCGTGTGCTTAATATTATTCGCAATTTTAGATTGCATCTTCTACGTTCTTGCTCGTGTTCTCGATTCGCATGTAGGGATAAGCCTTCTTGGTGAGATCAACCATGTTTGTGCGTGGTTGATAACCAAAGGAGCCATGGTGTAGCGATTGCAAGGTTCGAAGCTGTTCTTATTGGAAGTCGGATCATCAACGTTGAGTTCTCCACCAATCGACTTACAACTACCTGTCGGAAGAATGGGCCACCGTTCCCATCAAGTCGTATCAAAGCCTTGGTTGCCCGATAGATAATTCTTGTATTCCCACTTTTGTTTTTCCATCGTCCAAAGGCCAGAAAAATTGCCCTACAAAAAGTTCGTCATCAATTCCACTGTCCTACAACCCCTTCTGCCTTTGCAATTTTCGTTTCAGTTTCTCTTTGTTGAATTTGGATCCTTTGTCATCGTCTTGTTACTGGTTTGATGTCATGATCCTAGTTTCTAGTTGTCCCTTTCCGTTGCCCTAGTTCTTGTTTGCACCGTTAGTCATCCCACCACCGCCAACCCCAGAACCGTTAGTCCTTGCCGCCGCTTTGCATTATATATCCCGCTTCGCAAGCCCTAGATAGGTCACAAGCCACCTTGTGTCAATTGACCTACACCACTGGCCACCCTTTTTCACCCACGATCCTATTTCTATTTTAGCCCTAACTGGAAGGAAGAAGTGAAGTCGTAGGCAATTCTAGATTGTGAAGTGTTCACTAAAACAACCATAACTTTTGCATGCGAACTCCGATTGGAGTGTACTTTTTTTTGTTTCGAAGAGGACGATGAGACGCACCATAAAAGACCTATCCAATTTTTTACCCTCGAATTAGGCTTCTAAGACCAAGTTCGGAACCACAAAAGTTTAATGTGCTATTTTTGCCAATTTTTCGGTCATCTGTTTAACGATTTCTCTTGTTCCAAAACATGGAATTTTTGTTTTGAATTTGAGTTAAAAGAAAGGAAAATAAAAGGCAAGTGGAAAAAAAGAGTCGCAATAAAAAAAATAAGAGAGAAGAAAAGAAGCAAAAACAGCGAAAGAGAAGCAGATAATAAGAATTGCTTGCATCCTTTGAGTCCTATGTGCTTTGATATATCCCTAGCTAGGTTGAATTAATTCTCGGAACATGGTTAGGCAAGCAACTGTGACAAGTTCGTTGGATATTTATTCAGCTTACTAATCTTGAAGGACTGAGATGGCGAACAGAGGGGGGGTGAATGGTCGCAAATAAAATTTCCCCCAAAATACTCCAACAAAAACCTCGACAAGATCGCTCAAAGGAAATCGTGAAAAACATGAAAAACTAGACAACTATGTGTACCCCAAGCTTGCATGGATAAGTACCATAAAATATGTGGGGATTTTTGAGTCACAATACTGGTTGTCTAGTGTCCAAGATAAAGAGGAATCAATTCAAACTCTTGCTTTTAGAAAGGACATCAATTCAAATCACAAAAGTCACTTTCAGAAAAGCAAAAGCAGAATTTCCAGAACTTGTCCTCAATTTGCACAGGAGGTTGGTGGGTTTTTGCAGCTCACAAAATTTTGCGACCTTTTCTCCCTATGAGAATCAGAGTCATGAAGAACTCCACCAAATTTCTCCCCAGAAATCCTTACAGAAAAAACAGAAAAAATCTAAGAACACAGTCTAGTTAAGAACTTCGAGCAGAAAGTTTGGGGCTCGGTTTTCACCTCATGGCGCCTAAACGGTGCGACAAATGAACTCCAAAATTTTTCTACAAGTGGATATCAGAGTCCCGCACCTCCTCCAATAAGAATAACTTGACAAAGATTTTTATAGAAATCAAACACTGACTGCTGCGCGAAGAACAAGTTCTGAACAAAGTTGGAACTTGAAAGAAAAGATGTTCTCTACTCAATCCAAGAGTGCAAAAGAGAAGTAAAACCATATGAACACACTCAAAACATCCAAGATCAGCAGCATTTAGAAGGAGGGGAGGCAAATCCAAATTACATGAAAGTAAATTATAGAAAGTAATTATGGAAAGTAAATGCTGAATTTAAATTGCGTAAAGTAAAGACATAATGTAAATGGGCAAAATAAATTCAGAGGTGGATGGATACAACTTTCATTTCTGGAAGGAGAGGTTACGAAGCCTCACTTTCATGTGGGCAAAGCTCAAAGGAGCATTCACAAACCTCAAAACCTTCAAGGGAAGGAGGCTACCCCTCCACCCCTATTTATACAACTCTTGGGCCACCTACCACCCTTGGATGAGTCCCTCAACCCTAGAGCACTGATCTAAGGGCTAGGATTAACCCACACACACAGCCATACAAGAGCTAACCCAAAACCCACACACATACCGGGTTTTCTTGCACGGTTTTCAAAGCATACTACCTAGACCCGCTAACCTATGAACTAGACCTCAATCCGACGACCCTCATTGATCCACGCGGCATCTAGCTAGCATCATCTCCTTTGCTTGTCTTCTTGACTTGCCCGGACTCCATCTCCGATCATCTTCCGGCGATCTCCAAACCGTCTGGACCTCCGACGCTCCTCGCCTAGTCCCGGTCATCCTTCGCCTCACCATGACCTAGCACCGTCGTCCTGCAACCATCAAAAACAAGGAAAAAACCTTTCACATAGCAATGCCCACAATGATATGCAATATAAATCCATCCAACTCATCACTACCGCGTCCATACGACCGGTACTGCCACTCCTGGCAGAGACAACTCAAAATGCTTCATTTTGAAAATCAATCCAAATCAAACTCAAACTTGAGCACACCTTGCTCAAATAAAGTCAAATACTCATCACAAACATGGATGGACCTCCACATGGTCCTTCAATCTCCCCCTTGATGAGTATATTGACAAACCACACAAAAGGCATAAATTTGAGTTTGAATGAGAGAAGAAGAAAGAAATTTGATTGCAAAGCCAAACTTGGTCCGGAGAAAAAGATATAAAATCATGACCAAGTTGGCAGAAAGAATTTAGAGCAAGACCATGAAAATAGCAAGTTTTCCACAAAAGCTCTAAAAACCAATCATAAGTGCCAAATGTGATTATGATCCATAAGAAATAGCAAAGATTTACAAAGATCATAAGAAACCACAAGATTTCACATTTTTATCTTTTTTTTAATGATGCCTTTTCTACGTTTTCTCCCCCTTTTGGCAATATAGGTTTCAATTTTTTTTATGTATGCATGAAATGCAATCGAAAGAGCTTTGAAGGTTATCCAATTGATCAAAATGGAAGGATATTACACCAAGCTTGTCAATTTTAGAAGATGACTAAACTAAGACATGTCCAAGTGCAAATACGAGCTTAGTTTTGAATATTTCATTTTTAGCAAGATTTGACAAGTGCAACACTTAGCTATAGTTTCAAAAATAGAAGAATAGCCACTCTAAGGATCGAAAGGAAAACCTAGAGTTCAACTTACTCAACACTTTGGGGAATCTAGAAGAGCATAAAAGGTCCTTCGGGCTCATTTATCACTTAATGCAAATTTTGATTTATCATCATACAAGACATAGCAGGGTGCAAATGTTTGACATTATTTGCATTCTTTACCCACATATGTCTTTGTTTTTAATTTATTTGCATTTTCTTTTGACAACCAATTGACTCAAGCCGTATGCGACCATCTCAAGATGAACTCTTAAGAGGATGGTCTAGGTCAAACACGATGTATTCCAAGTTCATCCCAAGTGCAATGGGAAGCGGTCTTGTGAATGCAAGGTGTTGAGTCGTATGTGCACAAGAAGAGTCAATTTTGTTTAATTTTCATTTTTAGCACAATGATTCATGAGCAATTGAAGGACTCTAGCATGGATAAAACTAGTTTCACCCAAGTTGCTATAGGGACTCTAGAGAACTCCAAAATTTCTCAAATTATGGCACAAACCTCTAGAGAAGAAACCTAGCAAGTAAAAGCAACAAGTTTCATCAAGTTTTTCATTTAAGACCACTTTTTTTATATTTTAAAGCTTAGCAAGTTAAATGAACTTGGACATATCTGAGCTAGTGATTTCCTCCATATGATGCAGCATGGTGTATAGCATGAAGAAGAAATCAATTGCATAATAGACAAAGCTCATTAAACAGGAAATGCAGTCTAAATGCAATGCATTAACAGATTCCCAAACTCCCCCTCAACAAATGAATCAATTTTAAGCTTAAATCTGGTTAAAGTTGAGTTATTATCAAGATTAGGCATAAGGACAACCCAAATAAACTCAATAACAACCAGAAAAAACAGAATGAGGAGAAGAAGTCGAGAAACTGCAAAACTGGATGGTTATAGAGCATAGAAAAGATATATGAGACTCACTACGGCTTAGACTCGCTGTTATCTTCCCAGTGACTGACATAGGGAAGCTGACTCTAGATCCCAACTAAGGAGTGCACATAGACCCTGTCTACCCAGGAGGCCCAATACCTGCTAGACTTATAAGACTGTGAGGGAACTCAACCTAGAGAGAAGAGAGAACAGCTAATCACGCATGATAGCAACCTAAAGCACAAGATAAGAGGTCCATGGAAGGCATGCCAGAAGTCTAAGAGAGTGAACTCAACTCAAGAAAACAAGCCCAAAGTCACCCAAAAGAAATACAAAGAAAAGAAAAGCTGGAAGAAAACATATAATACATAATATACAAACCAGCTCCCCCTCACGAAAGGCCGTAAGGGCTCACGACTCCAAGCTCACTCCTCAAGGCAACAAATCTGGAGCTATCCAAAGGCTTGGTGAAGATATCGGCTAATTGAAGGTCACTCTCTACGAACTGAAGTGCGATATCTCCCTTCTCCACATGGTCTCTAAGGAAGTGATATCTAATATCAATGTGTTTGGTCCGGGAATGTTACACTGGGTTTTTAGCAATGCAAATAGCTGAAGTGTTGTCACAGAAAAGTGGCACACTCTCTATCTCTAACCCATAGTCCCGTAAGGTCGATCTCATCAAAGCACTGCAGCAAAGAATCGGCTGCAGCAACATACTCGGCCTCAGGGGTGGACTGTGCAACTCCAGGCTGCTTCCTAAATGACCAAGAAACAAGAGAAGTGCCAATGAATTGGCAAGTGCCATAAGTGCTCTTCCTATCTATCATACAGCCAGCAAAGTCGGCATCGAAAAAGGTTCTAAGAGATAGACAAGAAGACGAAGAGTACCAAATACCATAATCAGTGGTAGCACGAAGGTACCTGAGGATGCGCTTGACCACCTGGCGGTGAGAGGCGCGAGGAGAAGCTTGAAATCGAGCACACAGACACACAACGAAATGTATGTTCGGCCTCGAAGTAGTGAGGTACAAGAGGGAGCCGATCATGTTCCGAAACTCCTTTTGATCAGCAGGCTCACCATCCTCATCAGGCTCGAGAACAGCAGTGGTGGGCATAGGAGTCATCACCGGCTTCCCATCAGACATATCGAAGCGCCTCAGGAGGTCACGGGTATACTTGCCTTGATGCAAGAAAGTACCCTCACGAGTCTGCTTGATTTGGAAGCCAAGAAAGTAGCTCAACTCGCCCATCATACTCATCTCAAACTCTGTGCTCATCACCTCAGAAAACTGAGACACAAGCGAATGAGATGAGCCACCAAAATGATATCGTCCACATAAACGGACAAGAAGAAAATGAGACTCATGGTGTCTGATGAACAGAGTTTTGTCTACTATGCCCATTTTGAAGTCATGGCTGAGAAGATAAGACTTGAGCCTCTCATACCATGTTCTGGGGGCCTGCTTGAGTCCATACAAAGCTTTGGAGAGCTTGTATAAATGACTCGAAAACTTGGGGTTCTCGAATCCTGGAGGTTGTTTGACATAAACCTCTTCTTCAATATAGCCATTGAGGAATGCACTCTTGACATCCATTTGATAGAGCTTGAAGCCCTGGGATGCAGAGAATGCAAGCAGGATCCTAATAGCCTCTAGTCTAGCTACAGGGGCAAAGGTTTCCTCAAAGTCAAGACCCTCAACCTGAGAAAAGCCCTGTGCAACTAGCCTAGCCTTGTTAAGAATGACAACCCCATCCTCACTCTGCTTGTTTTTGAACACCCACTTGGTCCCAATGACATTATGACCAGATGGGGGCTCGACAAGCTGCCATACCTTGTTCCTCTCAAAGTTCTCAAGTTCCTCATGCATAGCATTAATCCACGAATCATCGGATAATGCATGAGAAACATCCTTCGGCTCAAAGGAGGCAACGAAGGCAGAGTGGAGACAGAAACTGGACAAACCTGATTTTGATCGAGTGACCCTCTCAAACAGATCACTAATAATCTGATCAGGTGGATGAGAACGTTGAATATGATGGGGAGGTCCAGAAACAGAAGTGGCCTCTACCTCATGCACAGAAGAGGTAGGAGCAGAGCCACTAGCTGAAGGAGAGTCGGAAGGCAAGGGCTGGTCTCCCTGAGGTGCAGAAATGGAAATAGGAGGCACCTCAGGTGAAGAGGGGACTGGATCCGGTGGAACACCATCATCTCCATCATCCTCATCTTCTACAAAGATGGTCTCGGAGGGATAAGAAGAGCCTGAAACATTAGGTCTAGCTCCTGGGATAGCCTCATCAAAGGTCACATCACAGGTCTTTATGATCCTATGCGCATCAACACTCCAGACCCTATAACTACGAGAAGAAGTCGAGTAACCTACAAAGATACCATCAGAAGAGCGAGACTCAAACTTATCTAGGTTACCAGACTTCAAGATAAAACACTTACAACCGAAAACGCGAAAATGAGACACACTGGGCTTTCGCCCATACCTCAACTCATAAGAAGTGCGATGCAGATGTGCTCTCAAAAACACGCGATTAGAAACATGGCAAGCAGTAGCTATAGCCTCAGCCCAAAACTTCCTAGGAGTATCAGACTCGTCTAACATCGTCTGGCCATCTCAACCAAGGTCTTGTTCTTCCTTTCCACTACGCCATTCTCTTTGAGGCGTAGGGAGAAGAGAACCGATGCTCTAAACCAGACTCCACACATAAACTCTCAAAGTAGGAATTCTTGAACTCCGTGCCATTATCACTGCGTATAGCTCGTAATGCACCTAGGAGTTCAATAGACAACCTACTGACCAAACCCTGAAGTGAGAAAAGTCTCATCCTTCGAGGCCATGAAGAATACCCAAGAGTATCTAGAAAATCATCAACGATGACAAGAACATACCACTTCCTCCCCTCGATCGCACTCTATTTGGACCAACGGTGTCCATATGTAAAAGCTGTCCTAGTGCATCATCATCACTACGGTGATCGGAGGATGAGAAGCAAGAACCATCTTGCCATGTCGGCAAGGAGAGCAAACTAAGTCTTTGACCATCTTGAGTTTGGGCAAACCACGAATGAGATCGTGGTACGCTAACTCGGTCAAATGATCAAAACCAATGTGACCAAGTCTCCTATGCCGAAGGAGAGATCACGGGACTCGAAGCAATCAAACATCAAAGAGAGTCTCGGAAGAAGCGGAAAAATCAGCACGAAAGACTCTCCCAAATCTAGAAATCCCATAAACTAACCCTCCGATGAATCAAGAATTCTACAGGCATTACTCTTGAAGCTTACCTCGAAAGAGTCATCGATAAGCTGAGAAACAAAGAGCAGATTGTATTGCAGCTTACTTACTAAGGCAACATCTTTAAGAATGAAATTTTGGTTAATGCAGATGGTACCTTTAGCAATGACTCTACCTGAAGATGCATCCCCAAAAGTGATTAACTCATCACCGGGGCTCGGACTAGGAAGAGAACCAACGAGAATCTCGGTCATATGACGAGAACAACCGGAGTCAACAATCCAAACATCGCCCTTCCCCATCCGACGAACCTGATCAAGACAAAAGAGAGAAAGATGACTCAGTACTGGGATAGAGTGAAGACTTAGGAACCCAATATTGAACCATACAACCCTCAGAGTACCAGCCATAGAAGAAGACTGGACTCGAGTGTCTCTCTGACGCTCAACTCTAACACGATCAGGAGCAACTCTGGTAGATAATCTAGGAGTCAAAACTGGGTTGGCACGCTGTGGTGCAAAAGCCGGACCATCCCAGTAAGGCTGCCTAGATCTCCTACCGAAAAACACCTCACGCCGCTGATATCTACCTCGATGGGAAAAATAAGGAATATCAAGAGGACGACGGAAAGACTGACTACGAACAGCTCCAGGACTAAAACTCGAAGAACTAGCATGAAAACCAAGTCCTGGACGCTGCCCAAAAGCAGACGACTCTCTAACCTGTCTACAAGCAGTGTGTGTCTTAGGAGCACTCAAAGTCTGGAGATGACCCTGAATACCCCTAAGAGCAGCAACACGCTCACGCCGAGTGATCTTGGCGCGCCTGAAGCAGAAATCTACTAGGTTACCATCCTTCTTACAGAAGGTGCATGTGTACTTCGCCTAGCTAGAGGCGAAGCAATAGAGTAACACCCTTACAGTCGGAAGTCCTATGGACAACCCAGTGAGACCTAAACACGGTGGTACTCACTTTGGGAGCTACCACAATCTCATCACTCTTGGAGCGCACAATGGTGGGAGGATGCGCCGAGCGTGCTCAAGGGATCAAATCCTAGACCTTGATTGAATCTACTAATCTTGGATTGGTCTAGAATAAGATTGAGCTTCTTCTTGCCTCCAACAAACTTCTCGAGAGTGCTCATAAGATACTGGCAATCTCGGAAGAAAGAAGCACAAGAAGAACAGGGGGAAGGAGAGGAAGAAGAAGAACCAGAAAGAGAAGATCTCTCAACACATGCTTTTTGTTCCCTTAGCACGGCTGCCTCATTCTTGAGGGCCTCACAAGAAACGCAAGGAGCATCTCTAATCCTAAGGGTTTGGTCTTTTAACTTCTTCTTAACCTCGACATGGATTTGATCCACATCATCCTTAACCCCAACACACAGCCAGCAACCAGTTTTTGACTTAACTAGTAAGTCCTTAGCAAGTTGATCACACTTGACATTCAAAGCATCATTATCAAGTTTTAGTTGCCTACAGCCCTCACATGAGCTGACTGGGTCCTTAAAAGCATGCAATTCAAGTTCATCATTTCTAGCAGAAAGCTTTCTAAGGTGTTCGCTCATGGCATCAATTTCGGCAAGCAATTTAGGGCAATTAGCACATGATGGAGTGGAGTGAGCATGAAGAAAACTAGCCTCAACAGAATAGCATCAATGTAACTAGTGCTAGCATTCTTCAACCTAAGACCATCAAGTTCAAGAAGCACACTATCATGTATGGTCCTTAGGTTCCCCAACTCCACAAGAATAGCATCACACAAAGAGCAATCATCAGTGACTCGGGAGGGAGAAGATCTAAGTGAAGCTAACTCCCGAGTCAAGGTACCTACTTCCTTCTCAAGCTCCGTACACCTAGCTCTAGCTCTAGCATGAAATTTTCCTAATTTGCAGAAAGCTTCATTGAGCTGGTCATAGGAGGGTACCTCATCCGAAAGGTCTTTGTAGAGCTCTGAGTCGCCGATGTCGTTGGTGTCGCCATGAAGCACATCTTGGGAGAAGTCGTCGCCGCCCTTCTTCTCTTGCGGATCATCCTCGCCTCGTCGCTCCATGTCTCCGTGTCGGAGAGGTTGATGTCGTCAAGCGCGGCGAGGACGCGGTGGAAAACTTCTTGTTCTTGGAGAAGTTGCGGTACTTCTTCTCGTGTGCCGGTTCATGAACTGGAGGCTTCTTGTTGCAGTTCTTGTCGGTGTAGTCGTTCTTGTCCGAACCGCCAACGCCGTTCTTGCCCTTCTCCGCCTTGGGACAGTTCGCCGAATGTGGTTGGGGCCACCACACTCAAGCGGTGATCATGCCACCTCTCTTCTCTCTCTCACCCTCTTGTATGCATGAGAAAACTTGCGGCGAGAAGACCAAGCTCATTTTCTCGAAATTTTTCCAGTTGGTCATCGCTTAGCTCGCAAAGGGCGGAAAGAGAGAACCCAATAGAAGGATCAGAAGAAGAAGATCCAATGGGACCGGTGACCAAAGCCATCGACTGAGATTTCATCTTCCGAGAGACGACATCAATCTCATGAGTCTTGAGGCGGGAATAAAGCCCGTCAAGAGTCAGAGTCGATAAGTCGGTGGTGTCCTTGATGGTGGTCACCTTCATCTCCCAAACCCGAAGGTCGAGTGCGGTCAAGAAATGCCGAGCATTGTCCTAGTCAGGGTATATGCAACCAACTACTCGGAGGTCGCTCAAAATCTTTGTAAACCGACCAAAACACTCGTCGAGACTCTCACCAGCGCGTTGATCAAATTTGTTGTACTCGCGCTTGAACCGTCTGCCTCACAGTCTTGATTTGAGTAGAGCCCTCATGGTAAGCATCGAGGGTTACCCAAATCTCGTAAGCGGAGCGAAGGTGAGAAATCCTATCATACTCACTGCGACTATGACCCTGTATGAGAATGTTCCTTGCCTTAGAATTCGCCTCAACGTCAACCATATTGATGGCCGTGACATTTTCATCAGCAGGAACCTCATACGGGAGTTTCACCTTCTGCCATATCAGGTAACCCTGGGCAGTGATGTATGACTCCATCCGGGACTTCCAAAAAGGAAAATCAACTCCATTAAAGATGGGAGGCTTGGTGGAATATTTGTCCGTCGCCATGACTCTTGAGACCGGTCAAGATCTATGGAAGAGAAAAACCGGCTCTGATACCAATTGAAGGACCGAGATGGCGAACAGAGGGGGGGGAATGGTCGCAAATAAAATTTCCCCCAAAATACTCCAACAAAAACCTCGACAAGATCGCTCAAAGGAAATCGTGAAAAACCTTAAAAACTAGACAACTATGTGTACCCCAAGCTTGCATGGATAAGTACCATAAAATATGTGGGGATTTTTGAGTCACAATACTGGTTGTCTAGTGTTCAATATAAAGAGGAATCAATTCAAACTCTTGCTTTTAGAAAGGACATCAATTCAAATCACAAAAGTCACTTTCAGAAAAGTAAAAGCAGAATTTCCAGAACTTGTCCTCAATTTGCACAGGAGGTTGGTGGGTTTCTGCAGCTCCCAAAATTTTGAGACTATTTCTCCCTATGAGAATCAGAGTTGTGAAGAACTTCACCAAATTTCTCCTAAAAAAGCCTTACAGAAAAAACAGAAAAATCTAAGAACACAGTCTGGTCAAGAACTTCGAGCAGAAAGTTTGGGGCTCGGTTTTCACCTCATGGCGCCCAAACGGTGCAACAAATGAACTCTAAAATTTTTCTGCAAGTGGGTATCCGAGTCCCGCACCTCCTCCAACACGAATCACTTGAAAAAGATGTTTCTAGATTTTTATCGAAATCAAACACTAACTGCTGCGCGAAGAACAAGTTCTGAACAAAGTTGGAACTTGAAAGAAAAGATGTTCTCTACTCAATCCAAGAGTGCAAAAGAGATGTAAAACCATATGAACACACTCAAAACATCCAAGATCAGCAGCATTTAGAAGGAGGGGAGGCAAATCCAAATTACATGAAAGTAAATTGCGAGAAAGTAATTGCGGGAATGTAAATGCTGAATTTAAATTGCGTAAAGTAAAGACATAATGTAAATGCGCAAAATAAATTCAGAGGTGGATGGATAAAACTTTCATTTCTGGAAGGAGAGGTTACAAAGCCTCACTTTCATGTGGGCAAAGCTCAAAGGACCATTCACAAACCTCAAAACCTTCAAGGAAAGGAGGCTACCCCTCCACCCCTATTTATACTATTCTTGGGCCACCTACCACACTTGGATGAGTCCCTCAACCCTAGAGCACTCATCTAAGGGCTAGGATTAACCCACACACACAGCCATGCAAGGGCTAACCCAAAACACACACACATACCGGGTTTTCTTGCACGGTTTTCAAAGCATACTACCTACACCCGCTAACCTATCAACTAGACCTCAATTCGACGGCCCTCAGTGATCCACGCGGCATCTAGCTAGCATCATCTCCTTTCCTTGTCTTCTTGACTTGCCCGGACTCCATCTCCGATCATCTTCCGACGATCTCCCAACCGTCTGGACCTCCGATACTCCTCGCCTAGTCCCGGTCAGCCTTCGCCTCACCATGACCTAGCACCGTCGTCCTGCAACCATCAAAAACAAGGAAAAAACCTTTCACATAGCAATGCCCACATTGATATGCAATATAAATCCATCCAACTCATCACTACCGCGTTCATACGACCGGTACTGCCACTCCTGGCAGAGACAACTCAAAATGCTTCATTTTTAAAATCAATCCAAATCAATCTCAAACTTGAGCACACCTTGCTCAAATAAAGTCAAATACTCATCACAAACATGGATGGACCTCCACATGGTCCTTCAAATCTGTTTTCGATATTACTTATTCCATGCTACTAAATATTGCCTTTTGAGCTCCACATACTTCTTATCAGTTCAGGTTCTCCTTTGCAATCGCTTCATTCATGCCCTCACGGTACCACGAACCAGCCACCGGTTGTGCCACCTGCTACTTTGGTAAGAACCTTGCAAGAGCTCGATAAGATGCGTGAGAGTTTGTGATCCCACTGTTCAGTACCTAGTAGTTGATAGGGATAATACTTTGTGCTATATTCTGTTTTCTACTAGCAAAGGCAGGGGTACCGGAGGATCAGGATGGTAACCAGTGTGTTCTTCATATTGAGCTCCGAGAGATGCTTCGAGAGTGAATGAGACTATGGACAAGCAAATTCAAAACAAGGAGAATGCACTGGACAGAAAAGAGCATAAGCACCAACCCAACTTTAATTTATCTCCTTCTGTTGGTAAAGGTAAGAATTTTCCAGTTCTTCCTTCTTATAGCGGATTTGGTGTTGATGCTTATATTAATTGGGAAATAGAGGTAGATAAAATTCTTTCGCAATGTAACCTCTGTAATAAATGAAAAATTAAATTTGCCGCTAGTGCTTTAACTCTTTGTACATCAATTTGGTGGAACATATTTTGTGCTTATAAGAAAGTACCAAAAACATGGAAAGATATGAAACAACTATTGAGAGATGAATTTGTTCCTGCGATTCATTCTAAAAAGTTACTTTATGAATTGCAACGTTTACAACAATGTGATAAACTGTCAAGGCGTATTACAAGGAATTAGAAACTTTGTTGTTGCGTTGTGGTTTAGATGAATCTGAAGTAGCTAAGGAAATAAAATTCTTAAATGGACTTGATATGAAAATTCAGGGTATTCTTTTTGATAAGGAATATAGTTCTCTCTCTAGTTTATTTCATCTTGCTTGTGAGATTTGTCGACGATCGGGACCGCCAACCGCAAAGAGGGAGGAAGGATCGTGTAAAAAGGGGTGAGGCCCCATGTCGTGCTCGTCTGGGAAAGTGGGAGCGTTGGCAGGCACACAGCTCGAGGAAGAAGGGTAAACGAACAGGGGAGACACGGGGTTATACTGGTTTGAGCCCCCTAGGACGGGTAATAGCTCTACTCCAGTCTTACTCGTAGGTGAAAGATGACTAACAGGCTCCTCGGGGGAGGATGAACAGGGAGCTCGACCTCGGGGCCACTCGGAGGTGGTGGCCGAGGAGGAGCCCGGTGAGGTGGTCTGGTTTGTGAGTGTGTTTATTGTTGTTATGTCTTGGCGTTGTCTTTGTACTCTCTTTTTGGTCTGTCTTTGCCTTGGTCTGATCGGGGTAGTCCTGACGTTTTTATAGACTCCTGGCGTTCATCTCGAGTGCTGACGTTCGGCGATGTCTGTGAGTTTGACAGGAGCAGTTAACTCTAGTTCCCACGCAGGGGACTTGACGTGGGTCGCTGGGCCCTAGTTCCCACGCAGGGGATGTGACAAGAGCGGTTGACCTTAGCTCCCACGCAGGGGATCTGACAGGAGTTGGTGGTCCCAACTCCCACGCAAGGGAGAGAGGCCACACAAGGAAAGGGAATACTATGCTGGAGGCTGGACTAAAGGCGCCGAGGTCGAGGAGGCTTGCGGGGCCAGCACGGACCCAGGGACAGCCTTGCATCCTTCGAGCTCAGGGATATCTTTCCCCGAGCTCGGGGAGAACGTTCTAAAGCCCCCGGGGGGGACCTGGACACGTGTCAGGATGATCGATCCCCGACAAGATTGAAAATCAAATTGAACTTGAAAGACATCTTGCCGAAATTAATGTCTATAGTTGCCAAAGTGAAGAATATTCTATGGAAGAACAACATCTTGTCGAGTTTGCACTTGCTACTAAATTTTCACAGGACATTGAGAACAAGTACGAGAAGGAAAACACGTAAGAGAAGGAGGAGCAGGAGATACTTGCTATCCCATGCATGCCTCAAGAATGTACAAATCATGATATGCCTAAATCGGCTAAGATAGAAAACAAAGGTAACAACATATGTGCTATTTTCACACGAGAAAAGAATTCTGTTGATGTGCTAAATTTGGCCATGCTAGAACAACAGTTAGTCAAAACTCAAACTGAATCACCTTTGTCATAATATGATTTTCTTGCTATCCCTACTGATAAAGAAGAGTTGTGTGATAATGTCTCATTTATATCCATGGCTCAACTAGTGAATGAACATGTCAGTTTTATTTTAGATCTAAACACGTGTGCTAAAAATAAACATGTTATTCACCTTGCTAATGAAAACGATGAGATTAAACTGTTGCCTTCCTTGAATACTTTAGGTTACACTGAATTTGATGTCATATGTGATCTCAATTGTTTAGAGGAGAGATTTTCTATTCCTGCTAATTTGTCATGGTCATCCAGTGCTAGTTTTCATGCTATTGGCAAAAATAATGATAAAGGAAAGTACATGGTGCATCGAGTTTATATTTGTACCATTTTGAGATCTTTTAATTTGCCACACTATCAACAACCAAAGAATATGTTGGTTTCTTTGCCGCCTCTTGTTACTAAACTTCTGCAAGCCAATGAGCTTGAGCCAATGAGCGACTTCTTGGCTGCGGTCCTTGCGCAGTGCGAGATCGAGCTTATGAACCTGGTACCCAAATCTCTTCTGCACCTCTCCATCTTTGCTCATCTTTGTGAGAGGTTTTGGGCATCCTTCCCACCCCCTCCTTGTTCTTTCGCTTCTATTCCTTGTCCCGCACCGCGAAGGACCCTATCGTCGGGTGTCTCTATTTCTGGCTACGGGCGGGACTCCCTTGCTCCTTTCTCTAGATCCCGACCTGGGACTCGCTTGGGCCGTGGTCGGAGAAATGGTTCTATTTGAAGAAGGGCGAGGGCAGCGACCTCACCTACAACGGCGCCGCGGTCGACGGCAAGCGAGAGAGCCAGGAGCCGAAGGATTCAGCGGTCGTCCAGGTGGTGGTCGCCCTCATCCAAATTTGCGCGACACGCGGGCTAAAGGGGCAGGCAGTCGTTTACGACTCCTGCGCAACCGGGTGTTCCCTCTTCGGAAGAGGCTGCACCGCTTCTTCGAGATCACCGAGAAGCACGACGTCACCCGGGAAGGTCCCGAAGGTAAGCATTGCGTAGCCTCGAGCTTCCCCGGGCCCGATTGAAGCTTTCTTGTTCTCAACGGTTTCTTTTGGCATCCTGCAGCACCGAAGGCGGCTTGGATGGCCTCGAGGATGCAGGAGATCTTCGGGAAGGCCGCCACCGCCTATGACCTCGATGGCGACGTCCCCAAGAACATCTTCGGGCGGAGCAGCGAGGTAACGTCTCTTGCATTGACCTTTGGCCCTGAGGGCTCGGACTCAGGCGCTAATCGTGATGAGCTTGTGCAGGAGACCAAGGAGCTCTGGGACACGGCCAACAGATGCTGCTGCTCCCCGGGCTGAGCAAGGGCAAGAAGGGGAGCAAGAGGCCGGCCCCTGATGCCCTGAAGCCGGTCGCCAAGAAGCCCCACGTCGAGCGGGGCGATTGGGCCGTGGTAAGCTGAATGCCCCAAGCTCGGGAACACTCGAGCCCGAGGTCGCTTTCTATTACTGATTTTTGCTTTTCTGCCAGCAGCAAGAGGCGGCAGCCGCTGCGCGAGCCTCAGATGTGCAGCCATAGCAACGACCTTTGGCACTAAGCACCCGGGGAAGGAGTCTTCCCGCGGCCGCCGCGGAGATGCCGCGCCAGGTGCGGTCCTCTTTCGTTTGTCGTCATTCCGGTCCTCCACGGCGTCCAAGTGAATGAGGGGCACCGACCATTCCTATGGTCCAGGGCGAGGCCGAGGAGGAGGACGAGGATGACTTCCGCCTCGTGTCGCGGTCCAGGGCGCGGTGAGTCTTACTCACCACGGCGTTCGAGGTGGACGACGTGGCTGAGGGGGGCGCGGTGGAGGGCAGCGTGGCCGAAGGCGACAAAGGAGCCCCCGAGCTGGACGCCAGCCTTGGGGGTTCCGCTGCGGCGGTCGAGGGTGAGGCCGGTCGAGTCGTCATTGCGGGACGGGCGATCCCAGTAGCCGAGGAGGGCGCGGCCGAGGGCGGAGCGTCTGAAGGCATCACAGCCGAGGGCGACGCGGCGGAGGGTAGCGCGGCCGAGGGCGGCATGGCCGAAGACGACGAAGGAGCCCCCGAGCTGGACGCCAGCCTTGGACAACACGACGGAGGGCAGCGCGGTGGAGGGTGGCGTGGCCGAAGGCGACGAAGGAGGGGTTCTGCTGCGGCGGTTGAGGGCTAGGCCGGTCGGGTCGTCATTGCTGGACGTGTGATCCCGGCCGCCACCGTTCCGACAGATGCGGAACGGGCCGGGACGTCTGCGGACGCCGGTGCCGCTGCGGCGACGGGGTCCGCCGAGGAGGAGGCTGCCACGAGGGCCCGACGATGCCATCGACCTGCAGGTGCTAGAGGACCGACTGGCGCGGTAAGCGTGCCCGCCCTGAACTCTTCTCTCTTTCTTCTCCTTTTCTCTTCTCTTGTAACGGTGGTGACATTTCCCTTGTTTTCGCAGGGCCTGCGCCTGATCTCCAGAGGGTACAGGGTCGTGCGCGGGCACGTTCTCAGCTTTCGGGCCCTCTAGATGTGATTGAGGCCAACCAGAGGGACGCCGTCCGAGTCGAGGCTGATGCGGCACGCCAGCGAGAGGAGGTCGAGCGGCTGAAAGAGGCCCAAGCCCTCGAGCTCTCGCGGGCCGTCGAGGCCGAGCGGCAGCGCGGGGCTCGGGAGGTCGAGCGGGAGCTCATCATCGAGAGGGACCTCCACGCCGCAACCCTCTCGAATTCCCTCAAGGAGCAGCGGAAGAAGGCGGAGGAGACCCTCGCTCTCGTTCGACAAAAGGCGCAAGAGGCCCTCGACGACAAACGCGAGAGTGCGTCGGCGACGGTCCAGCGCCTCGAGCTCGAGCTCTCCGACGCTCGCTCGAGGGCGGGGGCCGAGCGGAAAGAGGCGTAGGAGCTCTGGGAGCGCCTCGAGGTCTCGTCCATGGCCTGCGAGGGGAGCTACGGGATCGCGGCGTCCGCGCTCGAGGACTTTGCGGCCGCGCGGAAGGAGGTAGAAGGGCTCCTGCACAGGGCACGGCGACCATTCGCACCATCCACCACCGCTCGGCCACGGCGTCACCGCCTACCACATGAGCTAAGTACCTGAACTCCTCTCCTTTAATTTTTTTGGGTCTCAGATTAATGTTCTTGGGTTATCTCTCTATTGATTCTTGTATGAATTAGTTCTCTGTTGATACTTGCATGAATTAAATATGTGAAAGTTGGATGTTGCCTATTGCAATGATTGTCCCTGCTTGATTATTAGCAAAGGAGCTTTAGTGATTAAGGTGCTGTCGTGAGTCAAAAGGGCATGTGCATATATATGTTTAACAAGACCTTGATTAGTTGGTAAAAATTTTCAATGTAGTTTTAGTACTTGTGATATTTATTGTCTTGGTGGTTGGGCGATGCTAGCAAACAAAGAAATGTATACGCATTGATTTCACAGGATTCTGTTTTGAGTGAAACACTAATGCAAGCAATCTTATTACTTAAGTGCATGAGTAGTCTTTTCTTGGCAGAGGGAGTTCAAATTAAGCTATGATGCTGATATATGCTTTAGTTAGTTTTTCCTTTTTGATTATCAGAGGTATATACTTATATATACATGTATGAGCTACTTTGCATTGATCTTGACTAATTATTTTCTTGCTGGAGTTATGCATTCTGAGTGTTTTAAAGTGTAAAGTTAGAGCATGCAACCAAGACTCTCATAACTAACTTTTTCCCATATTCTTGTTAGATCATGTAACTACCTCATGATAAAAGCATGCTTGCGTGTTTTAAATTCGTTTGTGCTTACATGGCTTAAGGTGTTGCTTGAGAACTAAGATTAAAAGCATATGAATATACATGCATGAATAGTGGTTCTGAGATCTAAAGACAGAGAAATTGGCATGAATTCTTGTGTTCTGCATTAATATGTGGTTAGGATTACAAGGTTCGGATCATTGATTAGACTGAGGATGTATATGCTAATACTTTTGAAGATTAGATTCAGGGAATAGTGTGTATCGTTTGATCACTGAGACATAGAAATATTCCATGTCTTCTTCTGTAATGGTTAATCTGTTATTTGAGTATCACTTTCTATTTAACAAGGTATCATTATATTTAGATCCATCATACTTTTCAGATTTTCTTGAATCAATTGATGAATGGATATATATATATATATAAGAGTATATAGTTTGATCCACTTGTTCTGGTTACCCCAAATGGTAATGCTAGAGTATCTGATTGTGAAATTTTGGTTAATAAACAATAACTGCATGCCAAATAGCTGTTATGCTGCAATTGTGATTATCTGCTTGTGATCAAAATATGCATGGTTCCCTGGGTGATTTTTGTTGTGCTGTGATTGTGAGTATCTTACCTGTTATTGAGATGGCCAAATTCTTAGTGCAAAATATGCCTTGGTGGTTAATGGTATTAGTTCAACCGCTAGAGGTGCTTTTGGCTTCTGGTGATGCTAGAAAATTCTTATGCTAATTTGTTCCGAGCATGAATTTATGGATATGAATGAGTAAAGATGGAGAGTGGTGCTCAATCTTTTATTATTTCCTTTATGAGTTCATGAATGGAATGTCACTCTTAGCTTAGAATGTTGATCATAAGATTAGTACTTCGTTTTTATCGGTTAATGATGAGTCTTAAGTATATTTCTTTCTGATTTTGGCCATGCTGCTCTTAGTGTCCAAAGGATGATGAGTTCTTGTACAAAGTGATTAGTGTGGGTGTTTAGATATAGCTGGCTAAATAAATTGCTGCTGCTCAATGATGGTGTTTTATATTATTGAGATAAAGGGTAGTGTTCTGTTACTCGTCAAGCAATGTATTTATATGCTTACATGTTGCATTTCCTGTGATTACATGTTCTAGTGATGAAATGGTTTGTTGGATGAGCTTGTGCATGCTTATCAGAAAAGGGAGTCTAGGGGAGGTAGTGCCCTGACTCTTGCCGAAAGGGCACAAGTATGCTTATGATCTGTATTCTTATGTGGTTAATGGGTGTGGATTCGGATAATTGGTTCCAGGCATACGTATACCGTGATCAATAGTTCTAACTCCTAATAGAAGTTCAGTTTTATTTATCATGCTGATAAGTGCTTTGAATTAGTTATGAATGGTTAGCATTTTTCTTTGAATGATATGAGGGAAATAAATGCATCACTAATGATTAGTACCTTTTTGCTGCAGGGAGATGTAGAAGAAGAATGGTAGCAGGGAAAAGGAAAGGGACAGGGTGGCCGATGGCTTCCTTTCCCTTCTCTGGCTGCTTCTCTTCAACAGGGACAGATGTAGTGATGCTAAGGTGAGGTAGTTAGGGTGTTGAGCTGGAATGCATGCGAGTATGTTTACTCTTTTTATACTGACATTAATCGACATTTTGGTGCTGTGGGTGAAACCATGGGCTGGAATTGGGTAAACTGTGGGCAGGCAGTGCACTTGGCGGCAAAGCAGCCTCTTCCACTTCCACCTGGCTGTGAATGAGGGGTTGAGAGGCTAGGTGGAGAGCATGCAGTGGTTGCCCCTTCCACCTGGCTTGAAGGAATGGCAAAAGAGATGGCTAGTAGCTAGCTGTGAGGATGGGTAAAAGTTGGGAGGTGGCAGGCCGTTGGCTTCAAGTTGGTTGTAGCAGAATCAGATTAGTGGCCAGTGGTTAAAAGTGTAAGGCTTTTGTAATCTTTTGAGGTTAGTAAGATTGATTTGTTGTAATAGATGAGAGTGCTGAAAATGAGTATGAGTTAGGGCTGATTTTGAGAGTGCCTCTTGAGGAAGCTACTGTATTATGCTTGGATTTCGATTTGAGATCAGGAAGTATGACATTATTTTCTAATGCAAGCTTGATCCTCACTTTAAATATGTATGCAAAAAGGACATAATTTTGCTCAATGGAAGATTTTGTGTTGAGATGAGATCAATGGGTAAGAGATCCTTACTAATGTGGAAATTTTATTATTTTCTTTTGTGATAATATAATTTGTGTGTATAGATCTGGTGTGAATAAACATTTAATTAAATGCTTTCTTAAAATTTTGATGTTATGAGAGTTCTCGAGTAGAACTGAACTGCCCTAATGTCTGGTTTTAACTTGGTGTGGTACTGAAGAAAAGAATTTAGAATAGCAAGGTTTTAGGAGATATGATTTTGGGTTGGTTTTTACAGCCTCCCCACCTTAAAGAAAATTTCGCCCTCAAAATTTCTTTCATGATACCTTGAGCAGATATGGGTAATTGATTCTTAGGTCGTCCTCTTTTTCCCCTGTTGCTCTCAGATTGGGTGGTCTTCCCATTGTACTTTGTTTCACAGACGACAATGGTTTCATGCCGTGTCAGCGAGTCCATTCCAAGGATAACATCTAGTCCACTTAGGCTGATAGCATAAAGATTGGCTTTAAATGGGGTCTCTAGAATGACGAGAGGGTGTTTATAGCAGATACGTCGTGCTAAGATTGGACCAACCAGTGATTGGATGTTTATTTGAATGAATAAGGGAGTGGATTGTATATGATGTTTCTTGACAAAAATCCTTAGAGATGAAAGAATGCGTAGCACCTGGGTCAAATAAGACTATCCCTGATGCAGGAGGGATTAGAATGTTACCCGTGATTACGTCAGTAGCGAATTCTGTTTGACCAGCGTCCACATGATTTAAGCGGACGGGTCCACGAGCAAGTCCTCCTCGTGCTTGTCCACGGTTGGCTGGTGCATTCCCGCGTACAGGCGCCCCATTCTGAGGACGTGGTGCAGACCGTTGCATAGGAGTTGTTCCAGTTTGGGTTGGCATCTTTTGCTTCCCTTTTTCTGGGCATTGGTTCTTGTAATGACCCTTCTGCCCACACTCAAAGCAGTAGACATTGGATCTTGGGCAGTCACGGGCCAAGTGAGGTCCATTGCAGTAATAGCATCGTAGTGGAGCTCTTGACTGTGTAACCACCAGTCTGGGTGCTTGGAAAGAAGTGGGTTGGACTAACCCAGATACTGGGGCTTGTGCTGGAACAGAGGGTCTATTACCATTTCTCACAAAATTTCTAGGGTCCATCCTAGCCCTCTTTCTTCGATCTTCCTCAAAGGTAGCTTGCCGGTGTTCAATGAGTATAACTCGGTCCACTAAGTCATGAAATTCAGTGACTTTAATGACAGCCAACTGAACTTGGATTGACGGTCTCAATCCTTCTGTGAACCGGTATATCTTTTTAGCTTCAGTATTTGTGTCTTCCGGAGCATATCGAGCTAAGTGGTTGAAGTGGGTTAGATACTCAGTGATAGTCCTTTGTTCTTTCTTGAGTGCTAATAATTGTTTTCTCTTTAGCTCCATAATACTTTCAGGAATATGTGCTGCTCGGAATTTATTTTTAAATTCTTGCCAAGTGATAATATAGTCTGGTGGATAGGTGTTCTGTAAATTTCTCCACCATGTGGCTGCTTGCCCAATGAATTGGTGAGAGGCATATCGGACTTTTTGTTGGTCTGTGCAACCAACTGTTTTAAGTTTTTGTTCGATGTCGCTCAGCCAATCATCTGCTTCTAAGGGTTCTGCAGCATGAGAGAAGGTTGGTGGCCTGGTTTTCTGAAATTCTCCAATACTAACTCCTTGATCTGGGGTTCTTGCCACTAAATTTGTAACTGTCCCAAACAACTGTTCCATGAACTTATTTTGTTGCTCCTGAGTATCTCTACGAGACTGCTCCAACCATAACATCATCTGGCCCATATAATCAGTTCCAGATATAGGTGGAGGCAAAGGTGGAGATGGAGGAAGGGTTTCTCTAGAAGGCAGATCCTCCATACTTCCTAAGGCCTCAGGTATTCCTTCAACTGGATGATTGGTACCATTACGGGAACCACTAACAGATGCCATGAGTTTGATTCTGAGGATAGAGAGTAGGATAGGGGTTTAATAGTCTTCTTAGATTGATTTGATATTGACTTGTTAACTCTTTATTTTTAATGTAGATACTATTTTTATTATTTTACATGCATACCTATTTTGGTATTACTTATTAATTTACTCACAACAACACAAGCAGCAAAGCAAAAACAACTGATCAAACACGGAAATAAAACAGCAAAAGAGACAATGAAAGAAACAACACTAATATATATAATCAGCAGTATAACATCTCCTAAGGTCATCAGGTCACCACGTGTACTATATGTGTGTAGGGAAACGCGGTATGCTACGCTAGCACGAAAAAAAAAAACTACAGCAAGAACCGTAAAGCTACTCGCAAGAAGAGGATCATAGATAAGATTACCACTAGACGCGCATTGCGAATCCTTCGCGCGTCGATGTAGTGGTTCGTCCTCGCCCGCGATCGTTGCGTCGATGTAGTGGATCGTCCTCGCCCGCCGTGGATCGCCCTCCCACGCCTTGCCGCAGCAGCGTCACCGCAGAGTCCACACGCCCGAGATGGAACGCCGTGCGTCGGTGTGCAAGCACCTAGTCGCTCGGCAGGGGCAGCGAGAGGAGGAGGCTAGGGTTTCAAGTGAATCAAACCTAAACCGTGGAAAGCACACCCTGCGCCCTCCCTCCTCCCCTCCTTATATAGCCACGAGATGAAACCCTAAACCAGGGCCCACCAAAGATGCTAAGCCCACGAGGTTCATTAATTATGGATCCAATCCAAATTAATGCGCCCCACCATTAAGTGTGTGACCTGCAGGTTCACATACGTTTGGACATGGATTCGAAAACTCCTTTTCAATCCAATAGTTGGTAGCGGCTTCTTGCAAAGTATACCAACTCCCAAACATACTGTGATCAAATCGAACAGAACCTATCAAAAGAACTCATGTAATAATCCCTTTGCCAAGTATATGAAGATTGATCTCAAGGCGAGAAGCATGTCATCCTTTGATGATTCAATCCATCTCTCGTATCCGTGATATATTAATAAGTTGTGATTGACTCTCAATCACGGCATGGCCATGCACTTTCTTAATCATATCACACGAGTGGCCTTGTCATATATCTCTGTTTCATTGGAGTGGCAAATTCCATCTTGATCGCTCACTTCCTCTCGCACGCTTCATAGTAAACATGAAAGCTACCTTTATGACTATCCGGTTAGGAAGTAGTGTTTGATAGCCCCAAGGAAAACTATTACACATGTAGGGAATATGACAATCTCAGGTCTAAGGATCATACATCTTCTAGGTATGAGATACATCGATGACACATAAGAATGAAACATTCTCGCAGTTGTCCCATAGCGGGTCTATCTAACCCATGTTCTTCAACATGGTCCACAATGTAGAGATGATATCTCCATATCCCATGATCTATGAAGCATGATCATCGATCACTACATGTGCTGATCTATTCATCGTAGTCCTATACGATGATATCCGATCAGAGATATTTATCGAATTACATCATTAAGTAAAGAGCTTCATAATCAAGTCACATACTTGTTGATCAATACAATGATATACATTCATTGGACCAATAATCATATTATTATTCATAAACATAGTCATGTTACAATCATCTAAATGATTGCCTCAAGGGCATAACACTAACAATGTGCACCTGGAACAAAAGTAAATTTATCGGCCTATCTATCTGTTGAACTATCAACTACTCTGTCGGACTAAACTGGCTGTGAGACTCCGGGAGGGGTAGCTACAGCTACACAATCTTTCTAGAGAGTAAAAAGCAAAAGAACAACTGCTAGCACAGTCACGAGAAACAAAGCAAATTTCCCAAACTTAAAAATCGGATCCGGGTATCCTGCGCTCCATACTACATATTTTAAATAAGAATTTTAGTTAGCACATATTTTAAAGTGGAAGGTACTGTAATCTACAGAAAGAGACTTTTATGTTTGAATTTTTATGTTAATTTGTATTAAGTATTTAATTTAACTCTTTTAATCGTTAACTTTTTATGATTATCCTATCTTGATGGAATATTGTTATGTTATTGTTTAAGATTATTTACAATTTGTCTTGATATGCGAGAATCAATATTTTAATTAAGAAGAAAGAAAGTTTTAAGATAAGTAGATCATTTTGATAAGAAGAGAGAATGATTTTAGATGAGAGAAGGTATTTTTCTGTTGATAAAGATAAGGAGAGAATGTCTAGCCTTCTTAAGGCAGTCTACAGTCTCTACCTAAGGTACATGTTTGTTTCATTAGCCTTGCTCTGATACCACCTTTATTCTGTGACGCCCCCACTTCGCCTGACCAGGTTAGAACTAGTGGAAACATCACAGAGCAGAGTGCGCCAGGATCAGGCTAAGGAAAGCAGCACATGTAGAACTGAAACTTCCACCGAATAGTACTCGGGGAAATATTCTTAAATTACATATAGTACTGTCTTAAGTCTGGCTACGGTAATTTCTACACCGCCCGCCTAATATTACAAAATTATTCTAGATGCCTCCCTCCTGAGGGTAGATTTATTCCGCCAGGTCTTGGTCGTCAGCCCCCTCATATTCATATCCCTCCACAGCAACATCGGTATCATCATAAAGATTCACATCATCATGAAATTCACCTTCTATCTCATCTGGTTGGGTGAACTCAACATGTTCTGAAGAACAACAGAGAAAGCAAGGCTGAGTACACCAGTACTCAGCAAGCCGCAGAAAATTTATGCATGAGAATATAATTATAATTTTTCAGCCACCGAGCCGTTACACCAGAGTAGTACTTTTCTAAAGTACCCCTTTTTACCCATTTGTTAGAAGGTGTCAAGTTTTAATTTTTAAATCTACTGACAGCAAAACAAATGTGGGGTCTTACATCCTGTGTTAGAGGAAGACCCACACGACGCACTTCCAAACCCGGAAGCTAGGAGTGATATCACATTTGACTCTGATCAGAGGTGTACTGCTATGCCCATAGCATCACTTTGATTTATTGTCACAGTGCGCTTCCTTAGGCACACTAATAAACCAAGGAAACAGAACGTTTGGCCAACCGTACACTGACCTCTGCCATACCGCCTCGCCTCATCAAAGGCACGCGGGTCGAGACTCCTCCCCCGACGTCTCGCCCTAGGGTGACTGCCCTCATCTAGCACAGTCACCTTTCTCACCTTGGCAAAGTCAGCTACTTGTCGGTTACTTTGTTCAGCCCGTCCCATACCGGGTCTATGGTCAGCACGGCTTGCGCCGATTTTGAGGTAAGCGCCAGTTTGGTTTTTCCTTAAATGATACCCTATGTGGAGGAGCCTTGACTTTCATAGCAACCCAACCGGGGTTGTTCATACCCTGAACTCCTCCACCCGCCATTTACTCCATAACCTCACCAAGGTTATGGTTCTAACACTGGATCTAGCCGATCCAGTTAGTGTGATTTAATTTCTTTTAGAAATTAGCTTTGGAGATGAATGCAAGAGTTTCAAACAACCCAAGCCACAAAATCAGTTCACAAGACATGGTCGAAGGGCGACTTGCCTGAATGTGTGATCAAAGAGTTGTCCACTGCAAGAAGTGGCTCTAGTTGCCTTCTGTTGTTATTGAGGGGATTTCCTAATAAGAGCACCAAAATTTTATTAAATATCTTTTCTCAAGTTGGGTTTAGTTTGCTTATACAGAGATATGTTCGTGTGTAAATTGGATTATAATTTATTTCAGAGAGAAAAAAATTGAAAAACAAGAAATAAATTTTGAATTTGTTTTCCATTGCTATTTTTAATACATTTCCTTATTCTAGGAAATTATTCATGTAAAACGTTTTATATTTAATTTACTTACTCATTTATTTATCTTCTTATCTATATATATATATTTATATATATATATATTTATTTATTTTATTTTATTTTTCGGTCCAGCTGGCCCAAAATTTGTGGCCCAACAGGCCCGGTCGACTACCGAAGCTCTAGCCCTAACCCTAAACTACCACACCCCACTCGCTCTCTCTCTCTCTCTCACTCGGCCGACACAGCCGCCCCCCCCTTTTTTTCTTCTCCTCCCCCTCGTCGGTGCCCTTCTCGCCCTTCCCCGCGGGAAGCCCGGCCCGGTCCTTCTTCCCCTCGCGCTGCGCCATCGCTCGGCCTCCCTCCCCTGCGCGGCGCCGCCAAAGCCCTCCTCTTCTCCTCCCCTGCTTCTACTCACGCGCCACCGAGCCGAACCGCGGGCTCTCCCACGCAATGGCTCCTTCGGCCCTCCCCCCCTGCGCCGTCGCCCTCCGGCTTCCTTCCGCGCGCTGCCACCAGCCCTCTAGGCCCCGCGCCGTGCCGCCTTCTCCCGCGCCGGATCTAGCACTCCCGACGCCGACAGCTTCCCCGGCCACCCCCAGAAGCTAAGTACTACCTCCTCATTCTTCTTCCTCATTTCTTTCTTTCTAACTTATTTCTCCCTTCTTCTTCTAGATCCTACCATGCGGTTGCTGTCGGCCCGATGCCT
The DNA here is from genome assembly GCA_036346275.1 of Otatea glauca. NCBI lineage: Eukaryota > Viridiplantae > Streptophyta > Magnoliopsida > Poales > Poaceae > Otatea > Otatea glauca. The sequence continues at coordinate 36,230,979 of CM070723.1, read as the reverse complement.
CGGATACCGGTGAGTGGACTCGGGCACGAGAGGTCATGCGCACAGGGCACGGCGACCATTCGCACCATCCACCACCACTCGGCCACGGCGTCACCGCCTACCACATGAGCTAAGTACCTGAACTCCTCTCCTTTAATTTTTTTCGGTCTCAGATTAATGTTCTTGGGTTGTCTCTCTATTGATTCTTGTATGAACTAGTTCTCTGTTGATACTTGCATGAATTAAATATGTGAAAGTTGGATGTTGCCTATTGCAATGATTGTCCCTGCTTGATTATTAACAAAGGAGCTTTAGTGATTAAGGTGCTGTCGTGAGTCAAAAGGGCATGTGCATATATATGTTTAACAAGACCTTGATTAGTTGGTAAAAATTTTCAAAGTAGTTTTAGTACTTGTGATATTAATTGTGCTGGTGGTTGGAACTGATGCTAGCAAACAGCAAATGTATACACATTGATTTCACAGGGGATTCTGTTTTGAGTGAAACACTAATGCAAGCAATCTTATTACTTAAGTACATGAGTAGTCTTTTCTTGGCAGAGGGAGTTCAAATTAAGCTATGATGCTGATATATGCTTTAGTTAGTTTTTCCTTTTTGATTATCAGAGGTATATACTTATATATACATGTATGAGGTACTTTGCATTGATCTTGACTAATTATTTTCTTGCTGGAGTTATGCATTCTGAGTGTTTTAAAGTGTAAAGTTAGAGCATGCAACCAAGACTCTCATAACTAACTTTTTCCCATATTCTTGTTAGATTATGTAACTACCTCATGATAAAAGCATGCTTGCGTGTTTTAAATTCATTTGTGCTTACATGGCTTAAGGTGTTGCTTGAGAACTAAGATTAAAAGCATATGAATATACATGCATGAATAGTGGTTCTGAGATCTAAAGACAGAGAAATTGGCATGAATTCTTGTGTTCTGCATTAATATGTGGTTAGGATTAGAAGGTTCGGATCATTGATTAGACTGAGGATGTATATGCTAATACTTTTGAAGATTAGATTCAGGGAATAGTGTGTATCGTTTGATCACTGAGACATAGAAATATTCCATGTCTTCTTCTGTAATGGTTAATCTGTTATTTGAGTATCACTTTCTATTTAACAAGGTATCATTATATTTAGATCCATCATACTTTTCAGATTTTCTTGAATCAATTGATGAATGGATATATATATATAAGAGTATATAGTTTGATCCACTTGTTCTGGTTACCCCAAATGGTAATGCTAGAGTATCTGATTGTGAAATTTTGGTTAATAAACAATAACTGCATGCCAAATAGCTGTTATGCTGCAATTGTGATTATCTGCTTGTGATCAAAATATGCATGGTTCCCTGGGCGATTTTTGTTGTGGTGTGATTGTGAGTATCTTACCTGTTATTGAGATGGCCAAATTCTTAGTGCAAAATATGCGTTGGTGGTTAATGGTATTAGTTCAACCGCTAGAGGTGCTTTTGGCTTCTGGTGATGCTAGAAGATTCTTATGCTAATTTGTTCCGAGCATGAATTTATGGATATGAATGAGTAAAGATGGAGAGTGGTGCTCAATCTTTTATTATTTCCTTTATGAGTTCATGAATGGAATGTCACTCTTAGCTTAGAATGTTGATCATAAGATTAGTACTTCGTTTTTATCGGTTAATGATGAGTCTTAAGTATATTTCTTTCTGATTTTGGCCATGCTGCTGTTAGTGTCCAAAGGATGATGAGTTCTTGTACAAAGTGATTAGTGTGGGTGTTTAGATATAGCTGGCTAAATAAATTGCTGCTGCTCAATGATGGTGTTTTATATTATTGAGATAAAGGGTAGTGTTCTGTTACCGTCAAGCAATGTATTTATATGCTTACATGTTGCATTTCCTGTGATTACATGTTCTAGTGATGAAATGGTTTGTTGGATGAGCTTGTGCATGCTTATCAGAAAAGGGAGTCTAGGGGAGGTAGTGCCCTGACTCTTGCCGAAAGGGCACAAGTATGCTTATGATCTGTATTCTTATGTGGTTAATGGGTGTGGATTCGGATAATTGGTTCCAGGCATACGTATACTGTGATCAATAGTTCTAACTCCTAATAGAAGTTCAGTTTTATTTATCATGCTGATAAGTGCTTTGAATTAGTTATGAATGGTTAGCATTTTTCTTTGAATGATATGAGGGAAATAAATGCATCACTAATGATTAGTACCTTTTTGCTGCAGGGAGATGTAGAAGAAGAATGGTAGGAGGGAAAAGGAAAGGGACAGGGTGGCCGATGGCTTCCTTTCCCTTCTCTGACTGCTTCTCTTCAACAGGGGACAGATGTAGTGATGCTAAGGTGAGGTAGTTAGGGTGTTGAGCTGGTATGCATGCGAGTATGTTTACTCTTTTTATACTGACATTAACCGACATTGCTGGCTGTGCAGGGTGAAACCATGGGCTGGAATTGGGTAAACTGTGGGCAGGCAGTGCACTTGGCGGCAAAGCAGCCTTTTCCACTTCCACCTGGCTGTGAATGAGGGGTTGAGAGGCTAGGTGGAGAGCATGCAGTGGTTGCCCCTTCCACCTGGCTTGAAGGAATGTCAAAAGAGATGGCTAGTAGCTAGCTGTGAGGATGGGTAAAAGTTGGGAGGTGGCAGGCTGTTGGCTTCAAGTTGGTTGTAGCAGAATCAGATTAGTGGCCAGAGGTTAAAAGTGTAAGGCTTTTGTAATCTTTTGAGGTTAGTAAGATTGATTTGTTGTAATAGATGAGAGTGCTGAAAATGAGTATGAGTTAGGGCAGATTTTGAGAGTGCCTCTTGAGGAAGCTACTGTATTATGCTTGGATTTCGATTTGAGATCAGGAAGTATGACAATATTTTGTAATGCAAGCTTGATCCTCACTTTAAATATGTATGCAAAAAGGACATAATTTTGCTCAATGGAAGATTTTGTGTTGAGATGAGATCAATGGGTAAGAGATCCTTACTAATGTGGAAATTTTATTATTTTCTTTTGTGATAATATAATTTGTGTGTATAGATCTGGTGTGAATGAACATTTAATTAAATGCTTTCTTAAATTTTTGATGTTATGAGAGTTCTCGAGTAGAACTGAACTGCCCCTGATGTCTGGTTTTAACTTGGTGTGGTACAGAAGAAAAGAATTTAGAATAGCAAGGTTTTAGGAGATATGATTTTGGGTTGGTTTTTACAGATCTTTTTTCTTATTCTGGTAAATTATTCATCTAAAACATTTTATATTTAATTTACTTACTCATTTATTTTTTTATTTTATTTTTTATTCCTTCAGTCAAGCCAGCCCAAAATTTATGGCCCAACTGGCCCAGCCGACTCCCGAAGTTCTAACCCTAACCCTAAACTACTGCACCCCACTCACTCTCTCTCTCTCGGCCGACACAGCCACCTCCCCCTTTCTGCTCCTCTCCCTCGCACCTCATCTCCTCCAAGCGTCACCGACTCGCTCTTGCGCCCGCCCTCAATCTCCGCCGCCAACTCCCACCGCGCCTCCGTCTCCCCACCGCATCGACCTTCTCCCTCCCCACGCGCCGGTCGCCTCCCCTTCTTTCCCCTCCAGAGCCAACATCCCCTCACAGGCCCACCTCCTTGCCACCGCTCCCCATGCTTGCCCGAGCCCAAGCCCGAGAGACTCGGCTATTTTCTCCCCCACCGCGCTCCGCCTCCAATGGCCCCTCGGCCTCCTCCGGCTTCCCCCTCCTTCTCTCTATCGACGCCGCCTTACCCTCATGCCCCCGATCTCCCGGGCTGCCTCCTTCTGCGCCGGGCGCCGGCACCTAAGCCCCCCCCAACGCTGCCGCCTCCTCTCACCGCGCTCCGGCGACTGGACCTCCCGGACCCTCCAGTGCCGCCACCACTCGGCCTTCCCCCGTGCGCTGCCTTCTCTGGTGCCGACGCCCACTCCCTGCTGAGATAAGTACCGAACCGCCCCCTTCCCTCACTCTTTCCCCTCTCTTTTTCTACTTCTGCTTACTCTTTTCTTCCCCATTTCCTTTTGCCCAAGGTTGCCGACGCACGGCCAGGCCTGCGAGAAGAAGGCCTACGGCCAGGGCCGCACCCACGATGGCGCTGCGACCACCCACGCCCTTCACTACTACCACCGCGGTTAGGAGCTCGACGCCCATATGCAGCCGGCCACCACCGCATCCTCCCTCTCTCTCATTTTTAATGTATGTTGCGAGTTCTATTTTGCTGAAGTGCACACATGTACGATTGTTAAGTTTGATCATAGAATAAATGTTGGATGATCTGCGATTTAGTCTGCTCATGTGATTGCCTACCTAGATGGTTTCTGCTACTCTTATTATTGGCAGCTTGCGTGTTATAACTTCTGGGATTCATATTAGCATAAGAAAATTTTCTTTATGATGATATATAGTGCTTCAATTTCGGCTCATTATTCACGCAGTAGTATTCACAATTGTGTTAGGGTTTTGAGCATAGGCTTTAATGAAATACTGAGATTTAAAAGCACATGAATATACATGTGTGAATAGAGGTTCTGAGATCCAAAGACAGAGAGATTGGCATGAATTCTTGTGTTCCGTATTAATATGTCGTTAGGATTACAAGGTTCAGATGATTGATTAATATTAGACTGAGGGTGTATATGCTAATACTTTTGAAGATTAGATTCTGGACTTCAGTGCATATGATGTTGTTTTATAAACAGAAGTGTATGAGTATTACTTGTAGATATATTTATTAATTTCTCGATTTGTTTGCAAAGTATCCATGAAGATTAGAACCTCATGCTTGGCACTCACAAATGTATGCATGCTTGGTGAGGGGTTTTTTTGTTCTGGAGTATATTGCATGCAAAAGCTTGAGTAGAAACTATAACTCTTAATACCTTATGAATACAGTTTGAAATACTACTCCGATTGGAAGCTCAATTCTTAATTCCAGATTGTAGAGTATCACTTTTGTGTATAGACTACTGTGCATGCAATTCGATGAATAGTTTTTGAAGTTAATTACATTCACAAAGCTCATCTGGTACTTAATCCTTTGATTACACTAGTGCCTATAGCCTGAGATGTTGTATTTATAAATTTTTTAGGCAGAACAAAACAACAACTTTACTTCTCACTGTTAGGATAAAATTGTTAATGTCTTGGCATCTTATTCTTGATTCGAAGCATGACTTTGATCATGAGGAATAGCTTGTCAAACATGATTGTTCAATTACACATCGGCTGGAATATAAAGCAACCATGGTTTTAAGTCAAATGTTTAGTCTTATCCTTATTCCTTGCCCAACTATGGCCCTCTGATTCTTGATCAGTCTGAATTAATAATGTTTTTGTCGTACTATGAATTATTTTGGCTATCCAATTTGGGAGGTATGTGTTTTATGAATATTTGCTATTGAATTTCTCAATCTATAGAAAATGGAGTTACCAAGGCATAGAACTAGGTTATTAAGTTAATATGTGGTTTTTACCAATTTGTGATGATGAATAGATACATGCTTTAAATAAAGTGACTGGCTAGCATTGACTTCTATTGGATCATGAAAACAAAAAGGAACAATAGACTAATGCTTCGCACCTTTTGCATGCAGTGGCACTGGAAGGAGAGGGTTAATGAAAGAGGAACAGATGGAGCCAATCACCTTCTTGGCCTACTGCTCCTTCCTCTCGACAGAAAAGAGCAGCTACTGCTATCCTGACTCTAGGTGAGTGGAAGTGGGTAGCAGTAAAGTTTCATTTGAACTGTTCTAGTCCTATATTTATAGTGCTGACCTTACCCTTTTGGCAGGTGGAAACCACACACACTGTGCAAGAAAACTAGGGGCTGGCTTGCTATGTGGCAGGCATGCAGTCACTCAATACTGCCACTTGGCTGAGGGGAATGAGCAAGGAGGGCTGGCAGCAAGCTGGAGGAATGGGCAAGAATGCAAGCTGGCTGCTGGCTGGGAGGATGGGTGGAGGATGGCTAGGAAGGTCGATTCAGCACAGCTCCTAATTTTCTCTTGCGATCAAAAGTGGGAGCTTGAGTCCATTTGCAAGTACTGAACTCAACTTAGGATGTAATCCTGATGTGTGCATGTAATTTGAACTTGTCTTAGCACTTTGTCGATTTGTGTGGGTGATAGTCTGTGTGCGTGATAATGAGGTTATATATATATTTGTAGAGTATTGATAATTTCTGGACTCAGTGAACTCATGAGGGAATGATCATGAGGTTGAACTAAATAAAAGTGAAATAGATAACAATGTGTATAATCATGAATGCGATTTTTAAATTTTTTGTAATTGAGGATGTTAAGTGTTCACCACTAATATTGGTGATGCTTGAATATACTCTTGAATGTTATTGCTTTGGAAAAATTACTGATTGAGTTAAAACTTGAGATGTTAAATTGGGTGCCTCAAACGAGTTGTATATTCTTGAATGAGTAGATGTGCAAGAGATTTGATGAGAGGTAGATATAGAGAAGTAAGACCACTTTTAGAATCGAGAATGATATTGAGAATACATTAAGAGGTAAGCATGGATCCTGATTTTCTTTAAAGATCAGATGTAGGAGCTTTGGCCTAACTGATTGTGATCTACTGAACTTAGGAATAAACTCGACTTGAGTATATAATTTGAATCTCGTTTAATCTTTTTGATAAGTTGGATGTTTATGAATGATTATAATGCTAAGGAGTGGCTGATCTGAAGTTTTTCTTAGATGAACATGAGATGCATTTGGCATTGAGATTGGTGTGTTACCGAATAGAAAAGTGCGTATATATATATGTATATATATATATACACACATATGATTGCTAAAACTTTGGATAATAGAGAATGTTAGATGTGTTTACTGTTATTGCTGAGTTTATGGTCAATCCAATTAGTAGAAGTGTACTGCACTTTACTGTTTAGTTTAAATCTTGATATAATATTGAAGAAAATTGAGGGATAGCTAAACAGGGTTTTAGGAGATAAGATTTTGGGCAGGTTTTCACAGCCTTCCCTCCTTAAAGAAAATTTCGTCCTCGAAATTTGTTGTGAGATATCTCGAAAAGATATGGGTATTTGATCCTTAGATCGTCCTCTTTTTCCCCTGTTGCTTCTCGAATTGGGTGGTCTTTCCATTGTACTTTGTTTCACAGATGACAATGGTTTCATGCCGTGTCAACGAGTCCATCCCAAGGATAACATCTAATCCACTTAAACCGATAGTATAGAGATTAGTTTTTAATGGGGTCTCTAGAATGATGAGAGGGTGGTTATAGCACATATGTTGTGCTAAGGTTGGGCCACCCGGTGATTGGGCATTTATTTGATTGAATAAGGAAGTGGATTGTATAGGATGTTTTTTGACAAAATGCTTAGAGATAAAACAATGCGTAGCACCTGGGTCAAACAAAATCATCCCTAATGCAGGAGGGGTTTGGATGTTACCCGTAATTACATCTGTAGCTGATTCAGTTTGAGCGGCGTCCACATGATTCAAGCGAACGGGTCCAAGAGCAAGACCTCCGCGCCCTTGTCCATGGTTGGCTGGTGCATTCCCGCGTACGGGCGCCACATTCTGAGGATGTGGTGCAGGTCGTTGCACGGGTTTTGTTCCATTTTGGGTTGGCATCTTTTGCTTCCCTTTTTCTGGGCATTGGTTCTTGTAATGACCCTTCTGTCCACACTCAAAGCAGTAGACATTAGATCTTGGGCAGTCACGGGCCAAGTAAGGTTCATTGCAATAATAGCAACGTAGGGGAGCTCTTGGCTGTGCAACTGCCGGCCTGGGTGCTTAATAAGAAGTGGGTTGGAAAGACACTGGGGCTCGTGCTGGTACAGGAGGTCTATTACCATTTCTCACAAAATTTTTAGGGTCCAACCTAGCCCTCTTTCTTCGATCTTCCTCTAGAGCAGCTTGCCGATGTTCAATGAGTATAACTCGGTCCACCAAGTCATGGAATTCAGTGATTTTAATGACAGCCAACTGAACTTGAATTGATGGTCTCAATCCTTCTATGAACCGGTATATCTTTTTAGCTTCCGTATTTGTGTCTTCTGGAGCATATTGAGCTAAGTGGTTGAAGTGAGTTAGATACTCAGTGACAGTCCTTTGTTCTTGCTTGATTGCCAAGAATTGTTTTCTCTTTAGCTCCATAATACTTTCAGGAATATGTGCTACTCAGAATTTATTTTTAAATTCTTGCCACATGATGATATAGTCTGGCGGATAGGTGTTTTGTAAATTTCTCCACCATGTAGCTGCTTGCCCAATGAATTGGTGAGAGGCATATCGAACTTTTTGTTGGTCTGAGCAACCAACTGTTTCAAGTTTTTGTTCGATGTCCCTCAGCCAATCATCTGCTTCTATGGGTTCTGCAGCATGAGAGAAGGTTGGTGGCCTGGTTTTCTGAAATTCTCCAATACTGACTCCTTGATCTGGGGTTCTTGCCACTAAATTTGTAACTGTCCCAAACAACTGTTCCATGAACTTATTTTGTTGCTCCTGAGCATCTCTACGAGACTGTTCCATCCATAACATCATCTGGCCCATATAATTAGTTCCAGATATAGGTGGAGGCAAAGGTGGAGATGGAGGAAGGGTTTCTCTAGAAGGCAAATCCTCCATACTTCCTAAGGCCTCAGGTATTCCTTCAACTGGATGATTGGTACCATTGCGGGAACCACTACCAGATGCCATGAGTTCGATTCTGGGGATAAAGAGATGATAGGGTTTTAATGATTGGTTTAGTTTGATTTGATATTGATTAGCTAAACTCTTATTTTAGTTTAGTTGTTATCAATTTATTTAATGCATAACTATTATGGTATTACTTATTAATTTACTCACAACAACACAAGCAGCGAAGCAAAAACAACTGAACAAACACATAAACAAAATAGCAAAAGAGGCACTGAAAGAAACAACACAATTATATATATATAGTAGCATAACATTTCCTTAGGGTTATCAGGTCACTATGTGCAACTATACGTGCTCCTGGAACAAAACTATATCTATCGGCCTATCTGCCGCCGAACTACCAACTGCACTGACTGACTAAACTAGCTACGATAAACTCTGGGAGGGGTAGCTATAGCTACACAACCTTGCTAGAGAGTAAAAAGCAAAAGAACAACTGCTAGCAAAGTCAAGATAAAGAAGGCAAATACTCCAAACTCAAACCCTGATCCTGGTATCGTGCGCTCCATTCTACATATTTAGACAAGGATTTAGTTAGCACATGTTTTAAAGTGGAAGTTACTGTAATATACAGAATGTAACTTTTATGCTTGTATTTAAATCATTTGGCATTAAGCGACTTCTTTAATCTAGTCATTTTTGTCATGATTCTTTTTATGGTTATTTTATTCTAATGGAATGTTGTTATATTGATATTTTAAGATTGCTTACCGTTTGCCTTAATGTAGAAGAATAAAATTTAGGTGAGAAGCAGAAGAGTTTCAAGATGTGTAGATTATTGAGATAAGAAGAGAAGAATTTTTTTAGATGAGAGAAGATATTTTTCTGTTGATAAAGATAAGGAGAGAAAGTCTAGCCTTCTTAAGGCAGTCTACAGTCTCTACCTAAGGTACATGTTTGTTTCATTAGCCTTGCCCTGATACCGCCTTTATTCTATGACGCCCCCACATCGCCTGACCAGGCCAGGACCAGTTGAAGCATCAGAGAGCAGAGTGCGCCAGGATCAGGCTAAGGAAAACAACACATGCACGGATAGAAATTTCCACCGAATAGTACTCGGGGATTATTCTTAAAGTAAATATAGTACTGTCTTATGTCTGGCTACAGTGATTTCTACACCGCCCGCCTAATATTACAATATTATTCTAGATGCCTCCCTCCTGAGGGTAGATTTATTTCGCCAGGTCTTAGTCGCCAACCCCCTCATATTCATATCCCTCCACAGCAACATCGGTATCATCATAAAGATTCACATCATCATAAAATTCACCTTCTATCTCATCTGGTTGGGTGGATTCATCATGTTCTGAAAAACAACAGAGAAAGCAAGGCTGAGTGCACCGGTACTCAGCAAGCCGTGGAACCTTTATGCATGGGTATATAAATATACATTTCGGCCACCAAGCCGCTACTCCAAAGTAGTACTTTATCCAAAGTACTACTTTTTCCCATTTGTTAGAAAGTGTCAAGTTTTAACTTTTAAATCTACTGACAACAAAACAACATGGGGTCTTACAACCTGTGTTAGAGGAAAACCCACACGACGCACTTCCAAAACCCGGAAGCTAGGAGTGATATCACATTTGACTCTAATCAGAGGTGTACTTCTTTGCACATAGCATCACTTTGGCTTATTGTCACAGTGTGCTTCCTTAGGCACATAAATAAACCAAGGAAACAGAACGTTTGGCCAACCGTACTCTGACCTCTGCCATACCGCCTCGCCTCACCAAAGGCACACGGGTCGAGACTCCTCCCCCGACGCCTCGCCCTAGGGTGACTGCCCTCACCTGGCACAGTCACCTTTCTCACCATGGCAGAGTCAGCTAGTTGTCGGTTACTTAGTTCAGCCCGTCCCATACCGGTTCTATGGTCAGCATGATTTGCGCCGAATTTGGGGTAAGCACCAGTTTGGTTTGTCCTTAAATGAAATCCTATGTGGAGGAGCCCTGACTTTCATAGCAACCCAACCGGGGTTGCTCATACCCTAAGCTCTTCCACCCACCAATTACTCCATAACCTCACCAAGGTTATGGTTCTAACACTGGATCTAGCTGATCCAATTGGTGTGATTTAATTTCTTTTAGCAATCAGCTTTTGAGATGAATGCAAGAGTTTCAAACAACCCAAGCCACAAAATCAGTTCACAAAACATGGTCGAAGGGCGACATGCCTGAATGAGCGATCACAGAGCTGTCCACAGCAGGAAATGGCTCTAGTTGCCTTCTGTTGTTATTGAGGGGATTTCCTAATAAGAGCACCAAAATTTTAATAAACATATTTTCTCAAGTTGGGTTTAATTTGTTAGTGTTATGCCCTTGAGGCAATCATTTAGATGATTGTAACATGACTATGTTTATGAATAATAATATGATTATTGGTCCAATGAATGTATATCATTGTATTGATCAACAAGTATGTGACTTGATTATGAAGCTCTTAACTTAATGATGTAATTCGATAAATATCTCTGATCGGATATCATCGTATAGGACTACGATGAATAGATCAGCACATGTAGTGATCGATGATCATGCTTCATAGATCATGGGATATGGAGATATCATCTCTACATTGTGGACCATGTTGAAGAACATGGGTTAGATAGACCCGCTATGGGACACTGCGAGAATGTTTCATTCTTATGTGTCATCAGTGTATCTCATACCTAGAAGATGTATGATCCTTAGACCTGAGATTGTCATATTCCCTACATGTGTAATAGTTTTCTTTGGGGCTATCAAACACTACTTCCTAACCGGATAGTTATAAAGGTAGCTTTCATGTTTACTATGAAACGTGCGAGAGGAAGTGGCGATCAAGATAGAATTTGCCACTCCAATGAAACGGAGATATATGACAAGGCCACTCGTGTGATATGATTAAGAAAGTGCATGGCCATGCCGTGATTGAGGAGTCAATCACAACTTATTAATATATCACGGATACGAGAGATGGATTGAATCATCAAAGGATGACATCGCCTTGAGATCAATCTTCATATACTTGGCAAAGGGATTATTACATGAGTTCTTTTGATAGGTTCTGTTCGATTTGATCACAGTATGTTTGGGAGTTGGCATACTTTGCAAGAAGCCGCTACCAACTATTGGATTGAAAAGGAGTTTTCCGAATCCATGTCCAAACGTATGTGAACCTGCAGGGTCACACACTTAATGGGCTGGGACGCATTAATTTGGATTGGATCCGTAATTAATGAACCTCGTGGGCTTAGCATGCTGGTGGGCCCTGGTTTAGGGTTTCATCTCGTGGCTATATAAGGAGGGGAGGAGGGAGGGAGCAGTGTGTGCTTTCCACGGTTTAGGTTTGATTCACTTGAAACCCTAGCCTCCTCCTCTCGCTGCCCCTGCCGAGCGACTAGGTGCTTGCACACACGCCGCGGCGTTCCATCTCGGGCGTGTGGACTATCTGCGGTGACGCTGCTGCTGCATGCGGCGTGGGAGGACGATCCACGGCGAGGCGAGGATGATCCACTACATCGACGCAACGACTGCGGCGAGGACGAACCACTACATCGACGCGCGAAGGATTCCGCAACTGCGCGTCTAGTGGTAATCTTATCTATGATCCCCTTCTTGCGAGTAGCTTTCTGGTTGCGCGGTAGTTTTTTTTTGTGCTAGCGTAGCATACCGCGTTTCCCTTCATAATTTGCTTATATAAAGATATGTTCGTTGTGGAAATTGGATCATAATTTATTTTAGACAAAAGAAAAGAGAAAAACAAGAAATAAATTTTGGATTTGTTTTCCGTTGTTATTTTTGATATATTTTCTTATTCTCGTAAATTATTCATCTAAAACATTTTATATTTAATTTACTTACTCATTTATTTATCTTCATATCTATTTTATTTTTTATTCCTTCGGTCCAGCTGGCCCAAAATTTATGGCCCAACTGGCCCAGCAGACTCCCAAAGTTCTAACCCTAACCCTAAACTACTTCACCCCACTCCCTCTCTCTCTCTCTCTCTCTCTCTCTCGGCCGACACAGCCGCCGCCCCCTTTCTCCTCTTCTCCCTCGCACCTCATCTCCTCCAAGCTTCGCCGACTCGTTCTTGCGCCCGCCCTCGATCTCTGCCGCCAACTCCCACCGCGCCTCCGTCTCCCCACCGCGCCGACCTTCTCCCTCCCCACGAGCCGGTCGCCTCCCCTTCTTTCCCCTCTGGAGCCAGCATCCCCTCACCGGCCCACCTCCTTGCCACCGCTCCCCATGCTCGCCCGAGCCCAAGCCCGAGCGACTCGGCTATTTCCTCCCCCACCGCGCACCACCACCGATGGCCCCTCGTCCTCCTCCGGCTTCCCCCTCCTTCTCTCTATCGACGCCGCCTTGCCCTCGCGCCCCCGATCTCCCGGGCTGCCTCCTTCTGCGCCGGGCGCCGCCACCAAAGCCCCTACCCCGGCGGTGCCGCATCCTCTCACCACGCTCCAGCCACTAGACCTCCCGGTCCATCCAGTGCCGCCACCTCTCGGCCTTCCCCCGTGCGCTGTCTTCTCTGGTGCCGACACCAACTCCCTGCCGAGATAAGTACCGAACTGCCCCCTTCCCTCACTCTTTCCCCTCTCTTTTTCTACTTCTGCTTACTCTTTTCTTCCCCATTTCCTTTTGCCCAAGGTTGCCGACGCACGGCCAGGCCTGTGAGAAGAAGGCCTACGGCCAGGGCCGCGCCCACGGTGGTGCTGCGGCCACCCGCGCCCTTCACTACTACCACCGCGGTTAGGAGCTCGGCGCCCATATGCAGCCGGCCACCACCGCATCCTACCAAAACTCACCAACGGCTACTTGCAAGCAAAGTGCTCTTGCTTTTCCTCCCTCTCTCTCATTTTTAATGTATGCTGCGAGTTCTATTTTGCTGAAGTGCACGTGTGTACGATTGTTAGGTTTAATCATAGAATAAATGTTGGATGATCTGTGATTTAGTCTGCTCAAGTGATTGCCTACCTAGATGGTTTTTGCTACTCTTATTATTGGCAGCTTGCGTGTTATAACTTCTGGGATTCATTTTAGCATAAGAAAATTTTCTTTATGATGATATATAGTGCTTCAATTTCGGCTCATGATTCACGCAGTAGTATTCACAATTGTGTTAGGGTTTTGAGCATAGGCTTTAATGCAATACTGAGATTTAAAAGCACAAGAATATACATGTGTGAATAGAGGTTCTGAGATCCAAAGACAGAGAGATTGGCATGAATTCTTGTGTTCCGTATTAATATGTGGTTAGGATTACAAGGTTAAGATGATTGATTAATATTAGACAGAGGGTGTATATGCTAATACTTTTGAAGATTAGATTCAGGACTTCAGTGCATATGATGTTGTTTTATAAACAGAAGTGTATGATTATTACTTGTAGATATATTTATTAATTTCTCGATTTGTTGGCAAAGTATCCATGAAGATTAGAACCTGATGCTTGGCACTCACAAATGTATGCATGCTTGGTGAGGGGTTTTTTTGTTATGGAGTATTTTGCATGCAAAAGCTTGAGTAGAAACTATAACTCTTAATACCTTATGAGTACAGTTTGAATTATTACTCCGATTGGAAGCTCAAGTCTTAATTCCAGATTGTAGAGTATCACTTTTGTGTATAGACTACTGTGCATGCGATTCGGTGAATAGTTTTTGATGTTAATTACATTCACAAAGCTCATCTGGTACTTAATCCTTTGATTACACTAGTGCCTATAGCCTGAGATGTTGTATTTATAAATTTTTCAGGCAGAACAAAACAACAACTTTACTTCTCACTATTAGGATAAAATTGTTAATGTCTTGGCATCTTATTCTTGATTCGAAGCATGACTTTGATCATGAGGAATAGCTTGTCAAACATGATTGTTCAATTACACATCGGCTGGAATATAAAGCAACCATGGTTTTAAGTCAAATGTTTAGTCTTATCCTTATTCCTTGCCCAACTATGGCCCTCTGATTCTTGATCAGTCTGAATTAATAATGTTTTTGTCGTACTATGAATTATTTTGGCTATCCAATTTGGGAGGTATGTGTTTTATGAATATTTGCTATTGAATTTCTCAATCTATAGAAAATGGAGTTACCAAGGCATAGAACTAGGTTATTAAGTTAATATGTGGTTTTTACCAATTTGTGATGATGAATAGATACATGCTTTAAATAAAGTGACTGGCTAGCATTGACTTCTATTGGATCATGAAAACAAAAAGGAACAATAGACTAATGCTTCGCACCTTTTGCATGCAGTGGCACTAGAAGGAGAGGGTTAATGAAAGAGGAACAGATGGAGCCAATCACCTTCTTGGCCTACTGCTCCTTCCTCTCGACAGAAAAGAGCAGCTACTGCTATCCTGACTCTAGGTGAGTGGAAGTGGGTAGCAGTAAAGTTTCATTTGAACTGTTCTAGTCCTATATTTATAGTGCTGTCCTTACCCTTTTGGCAGGTGGAAACCACACACACTGTGCAAGAAAACTAGGGGCTAGCTTGCTATGTGGCAGGCATGCAGTCACTCAATACTGCCACTTGGCTGAAAGGAATGAGCAAGGAGGGCTGGCAGCAAGCTGGAGGAATGGGCAAGAATGCAAGCTGGCTGCTGGCTTGGACGATGGGTGGAGGCTGGCTAGGAAGGTCGGTTCAACACAGCTCCTGATTTTCTCTTGAGATTAAAAGTGGGAGCTTGAGTCCATTTGCAAGTACTGAACTGAACTTAGGATGTAATTCGGATGTATGCATGTAATTTGAACTTGTCTTAGCACTTTGTCGATTTGTATGGGTGATAGTCTGTATGTATGATAATGTGGTTATATATATATATATATATATATATATATATATATATATATAGATTTGTCGAGTATTGATAATTTCTGGACTCAGTGAACTCATGATGGAATGATCATGAGGTTGAACTAAATAAAAGTAAAATAGATAAGAATGTGTATAATCATGAATGTGATTTTTAAATTTTTTGTAATTGAGGATGTTAAGTGTTCACCACTAATATTGCTGATGCTTGAATATACTCTTGAATGTTATTGCTTTGGAGAAATTACTGATTGAGTTAAAACTTGAGATGCTAAATTGGATGCCTCAAACGAGTTGTATATTCTTGAATGAGTAGATGTGCAAGAGATTTGATGAGAGGTAGGTATAGAAAAGTAAGACCACTTTTAGAATCAAGAATGATATTGAGAATACCTTAAGAGATAAGCATGGATCCTGATTTTCTTTAAAGATTAGAAGTAGGAGCTTTGGCCTAACTGATTGTGATCTACTGAACTTAGGATTAAACTCGACATGAGTATATAATTTGAATCTCATTTAATCTTCTTGATAAGTTGGATGTTTATGAATGATTATAACGCTAAGGAGTGGCTGATCTGAAGTTTTTCTTAGATGAACATGAGATGCATTTGGCGTTGAGATTGGTGTGTAACCGAATAGAAAAGTGCGTATATATATGTATATATATATATACACACACATATGATTGCTAAAACTTTGGATAATAGAGAATATTAGATGTGTTTACTGTTATTGCTGAGTTTATGGTAAATCCAATTAGTAGAACTGTACTGCACTTTACTGTTTAGTTTAAATCTTGATATGATATTGAAGAAAATTGAGGGATAGCTAAACAGGGTTTTAGGAGATAAGATTTTGGGCAGGTTTTCACACATATCATCAACATCTATCCCACTTAAAGGCTTTGGAGCTGAACCGTCTTCGTTCGTTCAATCGAATTGTTTTTTCATCTTGCGGTATGGGTGATTCCTCCGAAGGAACCTACGGTAATGCATGTAAACGGTTTTGCGCGAGTGATTCAGCCACAGACTCTTGGTATTGTCTAAGCAGTGAGTGTAGGCTTTGGTTCCTTTTGTACTCTGGCCTAATAGGTTACCAAGGGCAGGGTAATCATTTATGGTGCAGAACAAAAGGCAGTGCAAAGTGAAGTTCTCTCGTTTGTACGCATCCCATACCTGTACCCTGAGAACCCATAGTGTTTTCAGATCTTCCACCAATGGTGCTAGGTACACATCAATATCGTTCCTAGGTTGTTTCGGTCCTTGGATAAGTACAGATAACGAAATGTACTTTCGCTTTATAGACAACCAAGGAGGAAGGTTGTAGATATAGAGATTCACTGACCAAGTGCTATGCTGGCTACTCATATTACCGAAAGGATTCATTCCATCTGTACTCAATCCAATCCTTATATTCCACGGATCCACACCGAATTCTTGAAACCTCCTATCGATGTTTCTCCGCTGGATGGAATCAGTAGGGTACCTTAGCATTCTATCATTTTACGCTCCTCTGAGTGCCAACGCAACAGTTTTTCCTCATTTGGGTTTGCAAACAAACGCTTCAAATGAGAAATTACAGGCAGATACCATGCCACCTTAGCAGAAGGTCCTTTCATCACCTGGATGCCCTCGCTGTCATCATCTGAATGAATCTTACGCTTGTACCAGGATGCGTTGCACACAGGAATATGTGCAAGTTTGCATACTCTTGGCAGTACAGGATACAGTCGTTTCGACATGCATGTATTCTCTCTACTTCCATTCCAAAGGGACAAAGAACCTTCTTAGCTTTGTAGGTGGTTGTCGGAAACTCGTTTCCCTCGGGAAGCATGTCCGCCAATAGATGTAATTGCGTTGTGAAACTCTTGTCGGACCAACCGTTGCTTGCTTTCAATTTCAGCAGTTCAAGCACAGATGACAACCTTGTGTATTTCGACTTGCAGCCTGGGAACAAAGGTTTCTCCGAGTCATCCATCAAGCCCCAAAATTTACCATATTCTCTATCATCATGATTCCCTTCTTCATCGTGCAGCATTTGATTCAGATTATCTTCCTGCAAGCTATCCACATTAGAACCATAATCGATATGATCATCCGACATATCATTGACTTCATCGACCATGTTAATACTACCTACTATATCTCATGCTCTTCACCGTGATTGGTCCAACATGTATAACCCCCTTTTGAAACCCCTCATAATCAAGTGTGCTTCGATCTGCGTAAAGTTTCGAAACATCTTCAGATTCTCACAGTCAATGCACGAACAAGACATAAACTGCACCCCCTTATTAAACATATCCTCTTCTGTAGTTCTTCTAAAAGTGCAGACGCCATTAATGTACTCGGCACTCACATGGTTCTTAGTGTACATCTAGCTTCGGTCCATCTATGCCAAGCATATAGCATTTAGTGTTAAATATTAAAGTACACTAGGTGTCTGTATGCACACATTGCTAAATTATAACCAATTACTACCTTCGAATGAAGCAAACAACTGGATCTACAAGCTAGATATCTAAACACAATCTTTAAATTAATTCTCTCTTCACCAAACTAGCTACCTAAATCTTATATATAATAATGCATTTAGATTTAACCAATTACTAACCTTTGATCACAAAGAACTTGCACATCCATGGACCTACAAGCTAGATCTAAACAATCTTCAAATTCTCTCCTTACCATGCTAGATCTTGAATATAATGTAATTACCCATTACTAAACCTTAGATCAACAAGATCACACATGGATCTACAAGCTAGCTAGATCTAAACAATCTTTAAATTTCTCTTCTAATTAAGTAATATCTTGAATATAAGCAAGTAATTAGAATCCAAGAAATTATATACTAACTTGCTTAAATATAGAAAAGAACAGTACATGGATCTACAAGCTACATCTATATACAATCTCTCTTCAAATTCTCTCCTTACCAAGCTAGATCTTGAATATAATGCAATTAAAACCCATTACTACCCTTATATAGAAAAGAACACATGAATCAACAAGCTAGATATAAAAAATCATCAAATTCTCTCCTTACCAAGCTAGATCTTGAACATACTGCAATTAGACACCATTACTAACCTTAGATCACCAAAATCAAATGGATCCTCAATCACCCTTCAAAATCAACGGTCTTCTTTTACCAAATCGCCTCACAGCTGCAGCCAAATGAAAAATAGATCCCAAAACCCTAAAATGCACCAAGTGGCTCGGGCCTCTGTATTATATATCGCTGAGAGATATCACAAACTGTTTTATACAAAAACCGTCAATGATAAATATAGTATCCCAAACGGTTTTATTATAAAACCGTCAGTGATTTATCACAGGCGGTTTTACTATAAAACCGTTTGGGATAAAACCTGCTATCACAGATGGATTTTTTGTAAAACCATCTGAGATATTATCACAGACGGTTTCATTATAAAACTGTATGTGACATTGATGTATATCACTGACGGTTTTTGAAGAGTACCATCTGTGATGATGTCACTGACGGTTTTGAGGAACCGTCTGTGATGAGGCGTCTAATATAAGCCTTTCTGTAGTAGTGTTTCAGTTTTTTACAAGCTTAGCAATATGAAACAAAATGAACTTGGACATATCTAAGCTAGCAATTATCTTGAATAAAAGTAGCAATGTGCATAGCATGAATACTAGCTCATTTGCATAATAGAAAAAGCTCATAAAAGTAGAAAATAAAGTCTATATGCAATGAATGAAGCAGATTCTCAAACTCCCCCTCAACAAGTGACTCAATTTTAAGCACAAATCTGGTTCAAGCTGAGTTATTAGCAGAATTAAGCTCAACGAAGGTCCAAATGAATTCTATCGAAACCAGAAACACAGAATGAGGAGAATAAGTTGAGAAACTACAACTAGGTGGCTATATTGCATAGAGAAGATAGTAGAGAACACTGTGGCTCATACTCGCTCTCATCTTTCCCAATGACTGACATAGGGAAGCTGACTCGAGATCTCAAGCTAGGGAGCACACACAGACCCTATCTACCCAGGGGGCCTAACACCTGCTAGACTTATAAGACTGTGAGGGAACTGAACCTAGAGAGAAGAGAGAACAGCTAATTGTGCATGATAGCAACCTATAACATAAGATGAGATGTCTATGCAAAGCATACCAGAAGTCTAAGTGAAGTGAATTCAGAACTCTAGAAATAAGCCAATATCACCTAGAAGATGTAAAAGAAAGGAAATGCTGGAAGAGAACAAACATAGTACATAGTATACAAACCAGCTCCCCCTTAAGACATGCCGTAAGGGCACACAACTCGAAGCTCTCCTCTCAAGGCTATAAACCTAGAGCTATCCAAAGGCTTGGTAAATATTTTAGCAATCTGGTGGTCACTCTCTACAAAATAAAGCACTATATCACCCTTCTCCACATGGTTTCTAAGGAAGTGATTTCTAATGTGTATATGCTTGGTCCTGGAGAGCTGCACGGGGTTTTTCGCATTGCAAATGGCAGAAGTGTTGTCACAAAAAAGTAGAACACTATCTATCTCTAACCCAAAATCCCGTAAGGTTAATCTCATCCAAAGCACCTGAATACAGCAACTAGCTGTAGCAACGTACTTGGCCTCAGCGGTGCGGTGCAACTCCGGACTGCTTCCTAGAAGACCAAGAAACAAGAGAAGTGCCAACGAATTGGCATGAGCTAGAAGTGCTCTTCCTATCTATCCTACAACCAGCAAAGTCTGCATCGAAAATGCTATAAGGGACAGACAAGATGATGAAGAGTACCAAATACCACAGTCAATGGTAGTTCGAAGGTACCTGAAGATGCGCTTTATCGCTTGGCGGTGAGAGATGCGAGGAGAAGCGTGAAATCGAGTGCACAGACACACAGCAAAATGTATGTTCGGCCTCAAGGCAGTGATATACAAGAGGGAGCCGATCATGCTCCTAAACTCCTTCTGATTAAGTGGCTCGCCATCCTCATCGGGTTGAAGGACAGCATTGGCGGCCATAAGAGTCTTCACCGGCTTCCCACCAGATAGGTCAAAGTACCTTAAGAGGTCTCGATTGTTCTTGCCTTAAAGCAAGAAGGTGCCATCCCGAGTCTGCTTGATCTAGAAGCCGAAAAAGTAGCTCAACTCGCCCATCATGCTCATCTTGAATTCTGCGCTCATCACATCTGAAAACTGACACAAGAGAGTGCGAAGAGCCACCAAAGATAATATCGTCCACATAAATTTGGATGAGGAGAAAATGAGCATCCCGATGTGTAAGGACCTGAATCCACTGATTCGAACCCACTGTGTTTACTAAACTAGTCCAAGGATCAACGCTCGTGTACACAGCTCAACATTGGTACATATCACATCATACTCAACGATAATAAAATAATACTCAATTTATTGATATAGCTAAGTGTATGATCTTATGACCATCTTACATTATTAAGCCACGCAGGGCAAGACTTGAAATATAATCTAAGAAATAAGCAGCGAAAAGTAGAAGATGTAGATAGCTCATCAATTCACCACAGGCAACTAACATGGCTCAGACCCTAATGACTCGTGTCCTCCGGGAACTCCTCTAACAAAGGGGTAGACTCTTCAACTGTTGATTTTTGTTGTTGGCAAAGGTGAGTACGTAAAGCACTCAACAAGTTGTGCACAGAATGCAATTCTATGTATCTATATGCAAGGCTTATTCCAAAGGAAAAGGCTATTATGGCTATTTGCAATAAGCAGCATTTAAGAACAATACAGTAAATAGATTATAAAGACCGTAAAACAAATAGATGTAATAAATAGATTCAGTATTTCTCAAGTAAACCAAGTTTCTAATCCTAAGTCAAGTTCAACCTTTCATATGGCATCCTGCCATCCCAACCAAGTTTTCCATTTAATTAAACTAACCCTTAACTATAATTCCCTAGCATTGCTCAAATCCGTGAGCACGGCTATTCGAACAGTTCTACACTCTACAGAGATTATGCACTTTACCCACACGATACAACCATACCCACAAAGGCGAGTGATTATAACAAAGCCTTTACAATGCTCTATCTAGACCCAGTACTGCTCGCTAAGGTTTCAACACTAGTGGGACTGGTTACCACATCCAGGGGCCCCCTCTTGTGCCATGTGAGTCTACCCCAAATATAGGAACTCACTAGTCACCTCGATAGTACCGAAATCTAGACTTTACAAATTAATCAGCTAGGCTGTCCCATTCCAGACATGTGGTTGCATGATTGACTCAGGTCAAAGGCTTGCAAGGTTAAGTCCTTAGAGTGATCAAGGCAAGATATCCACATACCCTCTGCCCATCGGGCCCACCTTGGCATACTAGCCCCTTGTCACTTGCCCCGATCTAAGTGATTATCACCCAAGTTTATTACCAAGCACCACGTGCCAACAACAAATCAAAGTCGTTGCGTGACATGACTCGCCACTACAACTCGATCTCATTGTGTGATCTCACATGACACACAAGTTCACATCATTGTTCCATATTCCATTAATCAAGATTAATCATTGACAATTCATGTACATATGATGATGTTGCACGGCTAAGCAATCTACAACGGTCTAACCAGCCCATGTTGATTATCAATATTAACCAACTATTAGTTTACCATCCTAGGGTGACAGCTAGATCATGGCATACAATGACAAGGTAGGGTATATAATTCAAGTGGGTAGATTAACTAGATCCTAATTTAAATTGAAACAATTGTATACTTGAAATACTATGCAATAAAGTAAAACAATATAGCATTTGTATAAACATGGGTTCAACATGATCAAAGCACAACTTGCCTTGGAATAGGTTCTAATCTTGCTCTGGAACTTGATCTTGAGTTGACGGGTCTTCCTCCGAAGCGTCGCACAATTCAACGTCAACGCGTACCGAAGGACAAAAGTAAATAAATATCAAAATAGAGATCAAATGAACTCAAAAAATCAAATAAAATTCACCATTAAATATATCTCAATTTTAAATTTTTTTAGAAATTTGAATCACTCAAATCTGAGTTAAAATGCTAAAGTTATAGCCTTTTGAAGTTTGAATAAATACTGAAAATACAAAAATTAGAAAATCTGATTTTCCCAATTTATTTTTATTCTGAAAACAGAATTTATGATGTCAGCATGACCTCACGATGATGTCAGCATAGCAGAATTTCCAATCGGATTATTTTCCAACGGAAAACGCGATTGAGACGTAAGCATGACATCAGCGGAGATCTGGAACCAATCACGATGCGCCACATGTCATGGTCTATAGACTTGGTCCACGGCGTGGCGCTGGACCACGGCGGACTCGGTCCACAACGCTTCGGCTGTTGAACCCGACACGTGTCACAACAGGATTGGTCCGAGACGCGACGCGATCCAGATCGTTCGATCTAATCTGACGGCTCACATGGCGAGCAACTAAAGTGCGCACGTGGCTCAATACTAGCGATTCAGGGATGATCTAACGGTCAATACCTCACGGATGCAGCGATGACGGCACGGCGGCGCTCGTTTGTCGGACTTGAAGACGATGATGACCCCACGGTGCTCTGGCGACACTCCGACAACGAAACTCCCCGAATCCGACGCGGCACAACACGACGAACTCCGATCTGGAACCCATACGATAGAAGGCGACTCGACGGTGACACAAAAGCGCAAAAACGAACGGCCGCACAACTAGAACTACGGCGAGCTTTTGCACTAAAACAACGGCGGCTCAGACGCTTGCGGCAAGGGCTACGGATGCGCGACAGAAGGAAGAACCTCGGGAGGCTAACCTCCCCTTTTATAGCCTCGGTGAGCACACTCAAAACGAAAACCTAGCTCACGCGGCGGCGGCGACGTATCAGCGATGGACTCCGAGTCCCGATCGGAGATGACAACGAACAGCCGTCCGATCAAGGATCAACGGTCACGATGACTCCCAATCCGATACGATCTGATCCCGTCCTTCCAAATCCAACGGGCACAATCCTCCCTTTCCTAAACCAACGCGGCTCAATCCTCACCGCTAGATCTTGATCCAACAGCCCACGGTCGCTAGGGTTTCCAACTCATCCTCAAATCCCAGCCATCCAATCCGATCCAACGGCTGGCGATGCGTCTTCTAGAAACAGGCCGAACGGGCCGGCGGCACAAGGCACTGGGCCGCACAGAGATGGGCCCCACATGGACAGTATTGGGCTTTGGCCCAATACTGTTCACCCATTTTAAAACTGGTTTTTGATTTAAAATAATTACAGAAAATCATTTGATTTATTTTAGGCAATAAAAGTATCAGGAAAAATCCAAGAAAATTCTCAAAAATACTTTGAGGCATTTTGAACTCAAATAAAATATTTTTGACAAAACTTTATTTTAACTTTGGATAAATTTAAATAGTTTTCAACAAAATACAAATATACATAATTTAAAATTAATTCAAATAAATCAAAAAAAATCCAATAAATTCCAGAAAAATCATAAAATGCATAATTAACCAATAAAATAATATTAAAGCAAATTTTGGGATGTTACACGATGTCTGATGAACAGAGTCTTGTCTACTGTACCCATCTTAAAACCATGACTAAGAAGATAGGACTTAAGCCTCTCATACCAAGCTCTAGGGTCCTACTTAAGTCCATCTAAAGCTTTGGAAAGCTTGAAGACATGGTTTGGGTACTTAGGATTCTTGAATCCTGGAGGTTGCCTAACATACACCTTTTCTCAATATACCCATTGAGAAATGCACCCTTGACATCCATTTGTTAAAAAGCTTGAAGCCCTTGGATACCGAAAATGCAAGCAGGATCCTAATAGCCTCTAGTTTAGCTACAGGGGCAAAAGTCTCCTCAAAATCAAGACCCTCAACTTTAGAAAATCCCTATGCAACTAGCCTAGCCTTGTTCCTAATGACAACCCCATCCTCACTCTGCTTGTTCTTGAACACCCACATGGTCGCAGTGACATTATGACCAGATGGGAGCTCGACAAGCTACCAAACCTTGTTCCTCTCAAAGTTTTCAAGTTCCTCATTCATAGCATTAATCCACGGCTCATAGGATAATGCATGAGAAACACTATTCGACTCAAAGGAGGCAACAAAGGCAGAGTGGAGACAAAAACTGGACAAACATGATTTTGAGAGTGTGACTCGCTCAAACAGATCACCAATGATCTAATCAGATGGATGATGTCTTTGAATATGGTAGGGAGGACCAGAAGCAGAAGTGACCTCTATATCTCATGAATAGAAGAGGTAGGAACAGAGCCACTCGCTGAAGGAAGTCTAAAGGTAAGGGCTGATCTCCCTGAGTTGCTGAAATGGAAACAAGAGGCACCTCAGGTGTAGAGGGGATTGGATCAGGTGGAACACCAGAATCTCCATCATCCTCATCCTCTACAAAGATGGTCTCAGAGAGGGAAGAAGAACCTGATATGTCGGGTCTAGCTCCTAGACTAACCTCATCAAAGGTCATCTCACAGGTCTCTATGATCCTATTCGCCTCAGAACTCCAAATCCTATAGCTATGAGAAGAAGTCGAGTAACCCAGAAAAATACCATCACAAGAACGAGACTCAAACTTATCTAGTTCCCAGACTTCAGAATGAAACATTTGCAACCAAACACATGAAAATGAGAAACACTGGGCTTTTGCCTATACCTCAACTCATAAGAAATGCAATGCAAATGTGCTCTCAAGAATACTCGATTAGACACATGACAAGTAGTAGCTATAGCCTCAGCCCAAAACTTCCTAGGAGTACTATACTCATCTAGCATGGTCCTGGCCATCTTACGGGTCCTGTCGTAGGTGTAAAACCGAACACGAATGAGGGGTTGGACGTAGGCCATTTTACGGGTCCTCGTCCGTGATAATAAGAGTGAAAGAGAGCGTATATAAAGGTACAGGGGTTTGAGAGGACCAACCTACTTCTGTAAAAATGACTGAAATATGACCCATTGAGACAACTAGCCTACAAGTACAAACAAGGGGTAATATTGTCTTTTTTTGGAGTAACTACAATTGTTGATCCGTATGTCGCACAAGGCGTGAGGATGAGCTACACGATGCCCCACAGCCATAAACCAGGAAGCGGAGGGTAGCCAGCTGTAGGGCGCTAGGCGGCCTAGCGTAGGGCATCGTGCGCAACACACTACTACAGAACTGGGCATCACAACCGGCCTATTAGAAGCGGTTTGGTGCGAACCCGTTGTGATGTTCGCACCAGAAGCGGTTCGTTGGCAACGGTCCGGAGAGGGCTTCGAGCGGTTTGAGACGACGACACGAAGGTTGCGTTCTAGAAGCGGTTCTTTTCTCAAACCGCTTCTGATTTTCAGAAGCGGTTTGAGAAAAGAACCGCTTCTAGAACGCAACATTCAGAAGCGGTTCATGTCTCAAACCGCTTCTGAAAGCCCTCCCGCACAGCGCATTTAAACCCTTCTTCCTCCATGCGCCAGCAGAGGTACGATCGAACAGAGAAGGCCGACCAAGCGCTGTTCTTGGGGATGTGCTGTCCAAATTTTTAATTGGAGGTGTTTAGCTCCAAATTAAGTGTTTCAAAGTTAGTAACATCATGTGAACATGCTTCTCACCTAGATATTGCTATTTTTTTCAATGGATGTGGAGAAATCTTGAACTTTTTAAGCATGATCGAAAATTTGTTTTCTGTGCTTGTTTTTGTTGTTGTATGAAGATGTAGGGTGGAGATCTAGTTCAAAATATGACATTACAAGGTAAAGGTGATCGGAAGCTTTAGATCTAGGTGGTTGTTAGCTTTAGAATCTTAAATATCACAATATTGGGAGAGATCTAGGTACAACATTGCAAGGAAGTAATTATTAGTGTATGAATAAAATAGAAAAACATGTAGAAGGATAAAAAATAATTACAAAGGTAGGAAGGGATACAAAATAATTAGAAAGGTAGGTCTTTAATTGGATGACGGTGTAGGTGGAGCTTTTTTTGTTGGGTTTAAATGTTACGAAATTTAAGTTAGGTTATAATTTTTCTAACGGAATTTGTTATAATTTTTAATGAAATTATAACTTGGTATAGATGAATCGGCAATGGATGTACAATGCGGACCGTCACTCGAGAGAGTTCATTGATGGCGTGCGAGCTTTTCTCGATCGGCCGTTGCATTCTTGCCTCGTGCGACTTCATATGTTGTCCGTGTGTAGATTGCAAGAACGAGAAGGAGCACTCCAGCGATGGCAAGTTATGAACCACTTGATCATGAGAGGTTTCATGCCAAACTATACTGTTGGACCAACCATGGCAAAGTTGAGGTGATTAGCGGAAGGCGATGAAGAAGGCGAGGAAGAGGAAGATGGATTCAACGGTATCCCGGACAAAGACGCACAATCTTGTTCCGTGGAAGAAACACTTAGTGACTTTGGTGATGATGAGCTAGACCGGATCTTTGCGTGACGGAGAGGAGACTACGGATGAAAGCATTCGAGAAGTTCCAGCGCATGTTAGAGGACCACAGAACTCCTTTGTACCCAAACTGTGGGCAGGGCCACAAAAAGCTGCGTACCACGCTGGAACTCATGCAATGGAAGGCTAGAAATGGTGTGTCAGATAAGGGATTCGATGAGGTGTTATCACTCGTAAAGAAGTTCCTTCCAGAAGATAACACTCTGCCCGAATCTACATATGAAGCCAAGCAAGTCGTCTGTCCTTTGGGATTGGAAGTACAAAAGATACACGCATGTCCTAATGATTGTATCCTGTATCGTAATGAGTATGACGATTTGGATGTTTGTCCAGTGTGCAGAGAATCACGGTATAAGGTGAAGCGTGATGATCCAGGTGAAATAGATGGGGGCGTAAGAAGAAGAGACCTCCGGCTAAAGTGTTGTGGTATTTCCTGTGATCCCCGATTGAAAGCGTATGTTTGCTAACAAAGCGCATGCCGGATGATGCGTTGGCACAAAGAAGAGCATAAGGACGACGGGATGCTTAGACACCCTACAGATGGCTCACGAGAGAGGAAAGTCGGCCGGACGTGCCGGACTTCGCGGATGAGGTGAGAAACATAAGGTTTGAGTTGAGTACCGATGGGATGAATCCTTTCGAGAAGCTGCGCAGCAGACCATAGCACTTTGGCTTTGTTACACTATGTATCTATAACATTCCTCCATGGTTGTGCATGAAGCGAAAGTACATCATGATGCATTGTTGATCCAAGGCCCCAAGCAACCCGAAATGACATCGATGTCTACCGAAACCATTGGTTGAAGATCTTGTGACGTTATTGGGACGATGGTGCAAGGGTATGGGATGAGTACAAAGGGAGTATTTCACCCTCGTGCATTGTTATTTGTAACAATCAGCGGTAGCTTGCTTCTCGGTAACTGTCGGCCTAACTATCAAAGGATATAGAGCCTGCATCCAGTGCTTAGATGAAACAGACGACATGTACCTGAAAAACTCTCGGAAGGTTGTGTACATGGGTCACCGTAGGTTTCTTCTTACGAGTCACCCGTTGCGGAAGGAAGGCAGGAAATTTAACGGGCAACCAGACCTTCATGCAAGGCCTCAACATCGTAGTGGGCCACGTGTGTTTGCTATAGTAAAGGATTTGAAAGTAGTATTTGGAAAGAGTCCTGGAAGCAAACATGTGCAGAATGAGGATGGTCATGCACCCATGTGGAAGAAAAAGTCAATATTTTGGGACTTGCCTTATTGGGAAGTCATGGAGGTTCGTCACTCACTTGACTTCATGCATATCACGAAGAATGACTGCTTGAACCTGCTAGGCTACATAGATATGTATGGAAAATCGAAAGATACACTGCAAGCTCGGAAGGACCTTAAACTCTTGGCGAGGAACGACCTACATCCCGAAAAGAGAGGGAAAGGACAACATTACCTACATCCTGCGAGCTACACTCTAAGCAAAGAAGAGAAAAAAAGCGTGATAGAGTTCCTGAACAGTGTGAAGGTCCCTTTCGGATACTCCTCGAATGTAAAGAGACTCGTAAACACGAAAGAGAATAAAATCG
Source organism: Otatea glauca (assembly GCA_036346275.1). Classification (NCBI taxonomy): domain Eukaryota; kingdom Viridiplantae; phylum Streptophyta; class Magnoliopsida; order Poales; family Poaceae; genus Otatea; species Otatea glauca. Next base: position 36,202,512 of record CM070723.1, on the reverse strand, counting down.
TATACATGAAATCCCATGATTGTCTTGTGTTAATGACACAGTTGCTCCCAGTGGCTGTGAGAGGCATACTGCCCGAGTGGGTACGAGGGACAATCACAAAGCTGTTTTCTTTTTTTAACGCGATTTCACAGAAGGTCATCGACCCAGATAAACTAAGTAAGCTGTAGGATGACGTGGTACAAAGTGTGGTTAGTCTTGAGATGATCTTTCCTCTTGCATTCTTTGACCCGTGTATCTACACAACATGTTCCCTTTCGACAGGTACATGAGTGTGCTAAAGAAGTATGTTCGTAACCGTTCTCGTCCGGAAGGATGCATTGCCGAGGGTTATGGGACAGAGGAGGTGATTGAGTTTTGTGTGGATTACATTAATGATCTAAACCCGATCGGCGTCCCTATATCACACCAGGAGTACAAGAGGCTGGCCAAAGGATTGTACAAGCTGTCGAGCAGTCTCAGGCAGGTACATTGGTGGCAGACAGGGAGAATGACGTGCTAACACATGCCCTTGAAAACCCTGAGCACCCAGGACGAACACGAGGTATGGGCAAGCTGACGCCGTGGAAGTATGGTTTCGCTAAGGATGCACATACGTACAGGAGCCGGCATAGAAGCAAAACAAGAGAATCACGTAAAGTGTACCAATTGGAACAAGAGCTCAGAGCAACCCAGGCTAGCATCGGCGACATAGTTGCGCAACAAGTACAAATTGCCCTCAGCAAGCTTCAAGGACTAGGTTCGAGCAATCAGCCGGACGCCGTGATCAGCCCCTCCACGCGGCGAAGTAGCTGCGTGTCCACCGGGGCCCCTGAAGCGGACACCTTGCTAGCCCTTTATCCCGTGGATGACATAAGGGTTCGCCGCCAGTGTGAGCTACGCGTTGATGCGCGTAACCTCTCCATCAAGGTGGCTTACGGCATGGCATATCCGGTGGAGCCGGGCCAGATGTTCCACTGCAACGAGATACCCCCTGGTTACTCAAAGGTCGCGGTGGAGGAGGTGCCGAGCGGATTTGAAGAACTTCACTCGATATTCTTTGGAGGCGGCGACGCGTGACCAAGCTTGGACAGGCCCTCCACAATATCATCCTTTGGCATAAGCGGTACATCATATTTCCAGTTTCTTGTGGGCACGTCATCTCCACCACGCCAACCCACGCCTCCTCCAACGTCACCGCCACGCAATGTCTCGCCAAGATAAAGCGAGCACGCCTCCTCCACCCGCTCCACGCAAGCCCTACTCCACCACCAAAGCATCTCAAACAAAAAGAACCCCCGGAAAAACCACGCCTCCACCATCTCCTCAGGAAGAAGCTCGATATGAATTAAGGCTCCCCACTGCTCCCAAGAAGGCGGAGTCCATCCGATCGACCAAGGTAAAGGAACCTCCAAAGAGGGCATATGATATGAATAAGGAGGAGAGTGACGCGGTCACTAAAGCAGAAGTGGCTGCAGACTTCGCCAAAAAGAAGGTAGAGCCAAAGGTACCAACTGATCCAAAAGCGGAGGAATACTTCGCGACATGCCGTGCAAAGCCGCTACCTGTGCCGTCCAACTATGAACGGACAATAATTAAGGCTACACAGAAGAATAAACGTGGTCAGGCGGCGGCGGCAAAGAAGAAGAAGAAGAGAGACCAAGATCAGGAGAACCTCAAGAGGTTTTTGAAGGAGGCAGGACTCGGCCCACAGTGCGACTCTTGGATTAACAGATGATATCCCAATGGCAACAAAGGTCGGATGGCAATTTGGTTGGGCCGGAGTGATTGACCCAAATGAGATAAAGGATCGCCAACCAAGATGCGGCAATTTCACGAATGGTACATGATGAGTCCGCTCAAGGAAGAACGATGTTCCCCCTCCGTTTCAAAGAAGATGATTTTTATCGCGGGACAACAACATATGGCTCGAATTTGAGGACTTATACAATATTTACCATGCCGACTCCATCAACATGTCTCTCATGAGCTCTTTGGTGCTGTAAGTGTCAAGCTCATACCTTTACTGTGTGCTTCCTCGTACAATAAAATTGCAACTCTTAAACTTATACCTTTCTATGTAGAATGGAGATACAACGATGTTGAAAAGAGAATATCTTCAACGTGGGCTTCATCGACCCGTAGATTGTTAACGAGTTCGTCTTTGGATACAACCGAAAGGATGTTGAAGATTACATTCTCGATGCATTCTTGGGACAGCACTACAAACCGTACATATACGCCCTTCAACTTCGAGTGCGTATATATACAACCTCTCGTTCTTATATTTTCCAAGGCATTTATAATACTACTAGCTAGTTACATATATGTTGCAATACATGAATAGGTTTCATTGGATCCTTCTTGTCATCAAGCTTGATAGCGGCGGATCATTGTTCAAGACTCAAAAGGACTCGGTGAAAAATATCAATTTATCATTGACACCCTAAGCGGTATATAGCACATATATATTCGATAGTTTTCCTTATTATATATATTGAAATACCTTGCTAATTCCAACTCTGATAATTACCATTCATACTAACGCATCACACAGGGCATTCGCACGGTTTCGAAAGAAGCAACAAGGAGATTTCGAGGACGAATTTGATGTACAATTAAGCACTCGAGTACGTATTAAAGAATATTAATATGCCGTAACAGTTTTTCATCCCAATAATCGTGTTCTTTTCAAATTTCATCGCAGGTTCTACAACAGACGGGTGGAAACAACTTATGTGGCTATTATGTGTGCCACTATATGTGTGGAAACACACTTAAATATATATATTACCCACGGCGATGTGCCGACAACCAACGCCGAGATAGTGTGCACATGTCAATTTCTTAGTACTTACACTTTAATAATTACATGTCCAGAGATTTATTTACCTCCCGCTTTGTCAGCCCAACGTCGATGTGCAAGGCGTGATTCCGCCGCACCGGGTTGCAGCAATCCAAGAACAACTCATCGGCTTTATTGTCGCATTTAGATTGTATCCATCAAAGCGAGTTCCACGCAAATGGTTGGAGAGATTGTCCTGAAATAAGGACAGGTGAACTGACATCAACGTCGACCAAGGGCACAAAGAGCGACGCACGCAAGAAATGAGCTCAAGATTCGCCCTTTTATTCTATGGAACTTGAAAAGTGGCTTATTATTTCATGTGTTCATCAACTTGTTCATTTTTTAGTCTATAATTATCTGAATGAATACTCATGACTAATATATATATATTTAAGTGTGTCAAAAAAACTCATGAAGTTCTATTTATTTTAATTGTCAAAATCTATATCACAAACCCCTCTGAAAACATATTCTATATTGAATATAATCAAAACGTTTGTCTTTGTCGGACTCTTCACAAGCGGTTGGTAACTCCAACCGCTTGTGGAGAGAGCTTCTCCACAAGTGGTTCGTAACACCAACCGCTTTTGAGAGAACCTCTCCTGGCGGTTGGTAACACCAACCGCTTGTGGAAATGTCAAACCACAAGCGGTTCGGGGAACCGCTTGTGATACCCGATGGGGTATCACTCGCGGTTGCTTACAAGCGGTTCTAAAACCGCTTCTGAAAGCGGTTTCGAACTGCTTGTGCATGCCCGATCCGCAGTAGTGACAGGGCATAGACGCGAGGGCGCTCGGTCATGGGTTATCACATGCACGAGCACGGGCGCAAGGGAGCACAAGGTGTAGGCATAGGTGTGGCCTAGGCCGCTGGGCGCAAAGAGAGAGCTGGCAGCGCAGGGCACTCTGGAAGCGGACGCTAGAGCGTAGGGCACGGACACTTGGCTGTGTAGGCAGGGTGACCTCCGCGTGGGCTCTGGCTACAGGGCACCAAATGAGGGGCACAAAAGCTTGGGTGTGCTAGCGTGTGGCGTCCTTGCAAGGCGCGGTACTCGCTGCAGGGCGTGAACATGAGGCTTAGCCACATGTTGGCACAAGGGCGCTTCAGGCAGGGCGCACAGGGGCACTGCTGCCTAGCACAGGGCACTACCACCAGGGCGTACGTCACACGAGGGCACAAGGAGATGGTCATGTCACACTTCAGTGATTGAACAACATCCCATAAGGCCACAAGGCACCATACAGTGCAAGGGTCATGCAAGCCACTGGCTCGTGGCATGATCGCAACTGTAAGTCATCCGTGCCACGTAGCAGGGCACTTGCGATCTTTAGGAGGGTACATTGGTCACCTAGGGGCCAAGCTTTTTAGCATACGGGAGCTAAGGATTTGAGCATAGCCATCGCAAGCTCGGCCATGGGATGCGCAGCCGTGTATAGTGTGTAGATTAATTTTGTTGAGGCCCACGACTGAGTGTCGCCCTTGACTAACCAAGGGCATTGGGCACCGGCCATGGAGGGGAAGGCTCTGGCCAAGGCCTTGAAATGCATCTTGTTGTTGGCTTTGCATTCATCTATTCCAAACAAGCATTAATTCCCATTGATCTGATTTTTGATTCTCTTCCTATACGTACCTCCCATGACACCTCAGTGAGTGAGGATCAGTAAAAACCCCCTTTATGATGAGGGGGAAACCAAGGAATCGATAGGCCTAGCTAGGATGGAGGATTCGACGGACGCGGACTTCGAAGAAGAGGTCGAGATCCTTGATGTTGATCCAACCAAGGAGATCCTCATGGGGGTCGAATCCTCGACCCTTACGAAAGCGGAGAAGGTGGCATTGGTGGCCTCTGGGACCCACCTAACGTCGAAGGACATCTTGTGGCTGGGACCAGAGGAGTGCCCCAGCCCTCCTTCGGGGTACACCATCACTCTCAAAGCATGGTTTGAGGTTGGCCTCAGGCTCCTGATGCATCCATTCATTCAAACCATCGTGAGGCACTACGCGGTGAAGCTCTCGCACTTCTCCCCAAACATAATGGCAAGGGTGATGGTGTTCTTGTGGTTGTGCGAGACGGCCATTGAGGGCAGGCACATAAGGCCCACCATTGTGGTTTTTGATTAATTCTTTCATCTTGAAAGGTCGAATGGGAAGTTCGGTCCTTTGGGCTCATTGACCTCGATCGTTCAGAACCAACGTGACTACCCGGTGCATGCCACTAAGTACAACTGGAACCACCCTGGTAAGAAATGGTTATATCTAAAGGTGGAAGGCTTCCGATACATCGGGGGCAAGCAAAGATCACTCAGGATGACTACCTAGAGATCCCTCCTCTTTTTGATGACGATTGGGAGTTTATCCGTGCTACTTCCGAGATTCGCAGGTGGAGCGGTGTCTGGGACTTGATGGAGGAGATGACACTCATGGATGCCAGCCCCTTGTCCATGGGAAGGATGACTACCAGAATGTCCGCAAGAGCAAAGGTGAGCCTAGCTTGGCTATCAATCTTCACATGTAAACATTATTGACTTATGCTCATAATGCCCTTTGTCTTCCGTATAGTGCGCACTCCGAGAAAGGCGGTCAAGGAGGCTAACTGGATCCTTGGAGAGATGACCATCACCGAGTATGAGGCTCTTAAGGAGGCGGGTATCGCTGATGGCTAGGAGTGCAACAGCATTGCAAGCAGTTTGAAGCTAGTGATGCCCTCACGAGGCAAGCCCATCCCGGATCCGTCAAAGAGGAAGAAAGCCAAGGCCGCTGGGGCTTCTTTCAAAGATCTTCTCTCCAAGAACCTTCCAAAGGTGAGACCTCTTTCAGCGGGACACTCGCACCCCATAGTGCAGCCAGGGCCTAGGCCCTCTTCAGCCACCAGGCCTCGCACTGCGACCTTCGCCGCCAAGAGGCCTTTGCCTACGGGGAGCATTACAGAGGAAGCTCTTGTAGGGGCAAAGGCTAAGGGGGCGCTTCTCTTGAAGCGTTCATCACAACATCCTCCTGCCCCCGGGGCACCGCAACCCGCATGCCCTAACAAGGATAAAGACGACCAGTCTTTGAGCAAGAGGAAACTTTAGGATGCCCAGAGGTCCCCCTCGCAGAAGAGGAGGGCACAACTTCCCTCCACTGGACTCCCTCATGCTGCTGCTGGTAAGCTTGGTAAAGAAGGTGATGGAGCTCTTGAGATCACACAGTCCACTTCGACCTCCACGTCCTCATCCTCTTTGGACTCAAGCTCAAAACATAGCCATGTGAGCATGAGGCTCAGCTCTGTTGATTCCCTTGTGTGTGAAGTGGAGGCGTAGTTTGAGGAGGGAGAGATAGGCTCCACTCCCAGGGGTGACTTGGAGAGATCAGCTGTTTAGTGTGGCGATGCCTTCGACTCCCACTTTACTGAGGAAGGTACATGGGTTCCCCTTCTCCACCGCTATCTCATTACTTCTAGAGGTCGAGGCACGAGTGGATGACTTGGAGAAAGAAATTCCTAAGAACAAGTCCTTGAAGAGACAGCATGGCATTCTTAGCACTAATCTCTAGGCAGCGGGAGATAGTGATGAGGCCATGGCTTATCCTCCAGTGAGCTTCCCTCCTATGCCATCCCGTACATTGATGATGACGACGTAGTGACGTAGATTTGTCGCTTAACTGAAGAGCGTGTTAGAAAGTACAAGAGTCGCTTCAGCGATGCACGGAGCATCGAAGAGTTTGCTGAATAGCTCAAAGACCGGTTAGGCACAGTCATTAACCTCCATTTCCAGGTAACTTCTGAGTCCTTTGCACCCTGTGAATAATCTTTTAGCTCTTATTAGCTAACACCTGCAAGCTTCCTCGTAGGCCACCTCCATTTCTAATGTCATCAGGGATGAAGCCCTGAGGATGATCGTGGAGTTGTTCAAAGAGACAGCCAGAGATGCCCAACAGAAGGTCTGTCGGGACCCGAATATACAAATCCGGACCCTCTTAGTATACTACACTAGTCCAGGATCACGCTAGTGCACACAGGCTCAACATTGGTAAATACCACAATCATCCACAACAAAACATTAAGAAAGACATCATATATTAAATAATACTGTTGAATGACCTTATGGTCAACTTACATGACTATGCCTCGCAAGGCTGAAAAACAAATTAAACTGCAGCAGAATGAAAACGTAGATAAACGTCCCAGTGTACCACAGGCAACTGACAAGGCTTGCACCCTAAACATTCGTCTCCTCTTGGTACTCTTTCTCCAGCACTAATGTAGAGTCCTCAACTGGTGATGTTGTTGTTGGCAAGGGTGAGTACTTAAAGCACTCAAAAAGTTGTGCACAGAATGCAATTCTATCATAACTATATGCAAGGATTATTCCAAAAAAATGGCTAACATGGCTATTTTGCAATAAAGCAGCATTTAATAACAGGTACAATAAATAGTTTGTAAAGACAGTAAAACAAATAACAATAATAGATAGATTCAGCATTTCTTAAGTAAACGAAGTTTCCAACCTCCAACTGCAACCAGCTAACCCAACCAAGTTTTCATTTTATAAAATCTAACCCTTAACTGTAATTCCCGAGCATTGCTCTATACCGCAAGCATGACTATCCAAATAGATTTTACACTCTGCAGAGGTTATGCATTTTACACACACGACATGATCATCTCTTTTTGTCAAGCTATTTACACACTTCCTTTGGTGTGTCGGCAGAGTGGTCATGACAAAGCCTTTACAAAGCTCTGCCTTAACCTAGTACTACCCGCTAAGGTATCAACACTAGTGGGTCTGGTTAACACATCTAGGGCGCCCTTTTTGCACCATGTAAGACACCCGTGTGAGGACTGGTTACCACAACCTGGGACTAACACTGCAATTGATAGTACCAAATCTAAGACATTTCAAATTAATCAGCTAGGCTGTACCATACCAGACATGTGGTTGCATGATTGACTCAGTTCAAAGGCTTAGAAGGTTAAATCCTTAAGATGATCGAGGGAAGACTTCCACATACCCTCTACCATTCGGCCCACCTTGGCACACTTGCCCCAATCTAAATGATTAGCACCCCAGTTGATTACCAAGCACCACGTGCCATCAACAAGTCAACATCGTTGCGTGACATCCCTTGCCACTACAACTCAATCTCATTGTGTGACAACACCTGACACACCAATTCATATCATGTTCCATATTCCATTAGTCAAGATTAAACATTGATGATTCAAGTATATGTGATGACGTGGCATGGCTAAGCAACTAACACAATCTAACCATCCCATGTTGATTTTAGTATTAACCAACTATAATGAACCAATCTAGGGTGGAAAATAAATCATGGCATACAAATGACAAGGTAGGGTATAGATCAAATTGGTAGATTAACTAAGTCCCAATTTAATTTGAAACAATTGTATACATGAAACAATATGCAATAGTGTAAAACAATATAGCCATTTTATAAACAAGGGTTCAACATGATCAAAGCACAACTTGCCTTATTAAAGCCCTTATTCTTGCTCTAGACCATGGTCTTGAGTCAACGATTCCTCCTCGGACACTTCGAGCAATTCGACGTCTACGCAAAACGAGAGAGAAAACCAAATAAATACTAAAAAAGAGAGAAAATGAACTATAAAAATCAAATAAAATTCACCATTAAATAGATCTCAATTTTACAAATTTTTACAAACTTGAATCACCTCAATCGGAGCTTGTATGAGAAAGAACAGGCTCGAGGAAGATTCAAAAATCTAAAAATCAGAAAATTGGAAAAAGAATATTTAACCAAATTATTTTTATATTGAAAAATCATAATTATTGCGTCGGCATGAGGTCATGATGATGTCAGCCCTGACCCGAGCTAACCAGATGGCAACATGTGTCCCTCGGTCCATGGACGCAGCCATGAACCTCATTGGGTTCACAATGCACCCGGTCCACGCGGATCTGGACCACCGACATGCGGGCCCACACTGAGCTGTCTTGATCCCACCGCAGCACCTACTTGATGCACCACGCAAGCGCACACGTCAGCTTCTAGTGCTGACACAACAGACTCGTGGCAAACACGTTGCGACGAAAGAGCTCGCCCATGTAGGACGATGGGGCTCTCGGCCCAATGGTCGCTGGTAGCGAAAATGAAGGGCACCACCAAGAAAAGCTCGACCTCATGCACGAGATGATGTGGTCCTTCACCCACCTGCGGTTCTATGGAGATGGCGGATCTAGGGTTCATCATGACGCAGCTCTCCGATGGGTTCTTGGCGAAATAGAGGTGCGCACAGGGTGCTCTAGGCGACGGCGAACCAGATGCGCAGGGTCTTGGGCTTCACGGCGGCTTGATGGCGATGAATCGGTGACTTCCTTCTCACGGCGGCGCATTGTGGTCTTCACAAAATCAAACGAAACGGTGACGCGAAACTGGTAGCTAGCTTAGAGCTTTTGCTCATGGGCTTCTGGCGGACGCACTGCACCACTTAAATAGGCCTAAGAATTCGTTCTCTACCCGCTTCCACCCGGTGTCCATGGCAAGCACGGAATAGAGTCCGGATCAGTCTCGCGAGGACAACGACCAGGAAACTGACAAGTGGTAAGATGAGCGACGGAGATTCACTGCGACACGGCCAAATCCGAGACACAAATGGAAAGCAACGACTGGGATTCTTTAGAGACCCAAACCGATACGCCTCAATCCTAGCCAATGGATCATAATCGAATGGCTAAAATGCACTAAATCAACTCAGCATGAAAATGGCCGTTAGATCCCCGATCAACGGCTAATGCGACAACTTCTAGAAGGCAGGCCGACTCGGCGGTTTTTGGGCTGCACAGCGCACGGGCCAGCCTAATACTATTGTTTGCACCAAAATTCGGCAAGTTAGTCTAAATCAGGCAAATACAAATTAAAGATGCGGGAGCTAATAGAAGTTTGGAAAGAATCTGAGATGTTTGGTAAAACTAAGATTTTTAAGGAAACAACCTCTAAAGATAAGGCCGATACGGATACGGACCTTGAAGCGTGTTGGAGTAGGACACGATCGGCCGAAGGGTATAAAAGAAGAGCCGAAGCAAGCTGCAAGGAGATCATCAAAACATATGCAAACAACCAGCTTTACTTTTCATCTATTTTTTACGCGACTAGAGTAGCTTGTGTAATTTAGCCTTGTAATCGATTTCGATCAATAAAGTTGCGATCGCCGATTGTTGATCTTCGTCAATTACACCCTGTGTTCGATTTGTTTCGATTTTGTTGCGCATCGCCTTCTTGTAATTGATCTACCTTTATCATCCGCTTAGCCTTAATCGCTAATCGGACTTATCCGTTACTTTGATCTTGATCGGCTTCAAGTCGATTGAGTTTAAGCCGATTGATCTTGACGATCGGCTTGAAGTAAATTTTATTGTTTTACCTTGTCGATTCCGAGTCAAATCGACCGCACGCTCGAACTGTGTGTTAAATCCTGTGTCTGTCGTCGAAACCTGCATCAAGTTTTTGACGCCAACACACTTGCACGCCCGGTGGGACCCGTAATGTCTTCATCGTGGAAGTCGATCCGCCATCGGATCTCAACTCGAAGCTATAATCGTCCCAACAATGGACGATTTGTCCGTAACAACGCCAAGAAATTGAAGCTCGGAAAGTCGCTCTTGAAGAGATGATGCTAAGTTGCTATCGAGAAAACAAGACGTGGCGTTACTCAAAAATCCGCCCTACCGACGGTCAACATACGGGTGATGCAGGCATAACAGAACAAGTAAGCCGATATCTACCTGCTCAAGCCGAATTATCGGCTATGATTAATCAATCTGTACACCACGCCTTGATAAACCAATCATCGGCTCTAGTAACAACCCTTAAGCCGATGATAGTGAATAGCGTCAAAACTATAGCTCAGGAGTTGGCCTCGTCAGGAAGTTTGCTAGATCCACTACAAGCTCTGCCAAATTATCCCGTTTTTTCAGTATCACAAAACACGCAGAGCACACCAGTCGATCCTAAACCATCGGCTATAACCTCACCTCCCACGATGATGCCCACACAACCCACGGTCATATTGCCTAGGGATCCTCGGTCAAGTGGGGTGAGCCATTACCACGCCTATACCGACGCTGCTAAGTTAGATTCGTCCATCAACCTACCGCCGTCGGCTCCTTTTTACGCTTTTCCCCAATCGGTTTCACAACCGATTGGATCCGAGAGATATCCCCAAGAGCCTACCCTGCTTAGAAACCTGGGTCCACACAGGGTAGTAACGTATTCAGAACCGTTTATCCCGGTGCCGGAACCACAAATTAGGCATAATCGGCATGATCAAGATAATCGAATGCGGCGACGCACGGCGCAGATTGGCAACCCGAGCTTGCACTCGGGGCAGGATCTGATTATGATCGACATTATCGAGGGCTCTTTGTGCGGTGGCCGATAATGCCGATTGGACCGATCGATCTCATCGTTTTGAGGATCGGTTTGGCATACAACCGAAAGGAAAAGTGATCGGCTATAGAAAGCCGTACCCCGATTACATAGATCGTATGCCCTACCCTCATAATTTTAGAGTCCCGGACTTCGCCAAATTCTCCGGGGATGACTCGATCACAACCTTGGAGCATGTTGGACGCTTTATCGCACAATGCGGTGAAGCGGCCATCCGACGGTTTGAAAATTAGATTATTTCCGTTATCTTTGTGCAGGGCAGCATTTACTTGGTTTACTTGTTTGCCTCCGAATTCGGTCCATCGTGGAACGATTTGGAAAGCCGATTCCATGAATATTTCTTTTCGGCACCGAGCTTAGAATTTCAGATCCGAGTTGATGACGTCAAAAATTTGGGGAATCGGTAGCAGATTACATCAAGAGGTTTAGAGAAATTAGGAATTGGTGTTTTAGTGTCACGTTACTCGACAACCAATTGGCCGATTTAGCATTTCAAGGTTTGATCCGCCACTTAGGAGAAATTCGGAGGACAAGAATTCACCGACCTTAGCCATTTGTTAGACGTGTATCGCTCAAGAAAGCCGATTTATCGATCACAAAGTATTTAAAGACAGATTTAAGAACAATAATAGCAATAATAAAGAGAAGGATAAGGCCAAGGTTAATATGGTTGAGTATTGTCCTAGTGATTCGTCGGAGGATGAGGAAGCGTATAAACATAGCCGAATGGATAAGAGGGTCTAAGAAATCCTTAGTCCGTTCTTGGTCGGGCCGACTAGGAACAAGTCGGAGGCCAAATACTCTTTTGACGCTTCCAAGTGCGATCGCATTTTGATTTACTACGCAAGAAAAATAATACGGTTTCGGAGGGACATGTAATACCATCAACCGACGAGATCAAAAACGCAGTATTGCAAGTGGCATCATTCTTATTCACATAACACTAATGAGCGCAATATCTTCCGTCAACAGATCCAAATTCGCCATTGAAGATGGTCGGTTGAAGTTCGCCGATGAGCCGACCATGCAGGTGGACGTCGATCCATTTCCTATTAATGTGGTACAATGCTCGGCTAAAGGAAAAGAGCCGATGCAAAATGAGCAGAAGAAGGATCGACAAGACGATATACAATCGAGCTCGGACGGCGGCCAGACACTAAAGATTACCATCGGCTCCGCATAAATAGAAGCCGATCGAGACGGAAAAATTCAAGGACCATTAAACCTAAGGGGAATCCCCAGATAGGCAAATGGTACAAAGCAGAAAAGGTTCCATTAAGGCAGCCAGCGAAAAGGCCAGGTCCTACGTTCTCACAATTAATGGAGAAATATGAAAGGATGAATAGCCGACCACGGTACCACACCGCGGTCGGATAATTTGTACCGCACAGAGAACGTGGAGAGGGCACATAGAAGGTGTCCTTTGGCAATTTTGGAGAGGAGAGTAGCGTTGCCATCACCGTATACCGCCCGATGGAACATTATCCTCGAGACGATTGGCCAACACAATCGGCCGAACCACGAGCTATCCGGGCCGATCGAGAGCAAGACGAAGTCACGTAAGGCGGTCCATGAAAGATTATCTAAACCGAATCAAGAGCAAAGCAAGCCAAGACACACACAACCAGTTCTACTCAAGAAGACTTGGTGGTCGATACGAAGCGGTGGAACCTAAACCTGTGTGGTGCCCATCGGCCCGAGCAAATCACAACGACGACGGCTTCAGAGGCTAAGGACACAAGAAATTCGTGAAGCCGATGCGAGAAAGAAAGAGACGAAGTGTTTAATGAACTTCGTCCAATGAGATGCGTCAGAAAGAGTGGAGAAGAAAAGATCAAGCCAAAAAGATTTGAATCGATCGACGACTTGGATTCTCCCATGATTCGGGATGACACGCTCCCATGGATGTAAACATGGTGTTCACATTGCCTACGAGTTCAAGGTTAAAACTGAATCGCTAAAGAGGCGCTTGCTCGGCTATGTTCGGTATACGTAATGCTATCTTCGAGAAACCCAAAGATGATCATCGGCACTGAAACCATTATACCGAAAGGGTACATAAATGGCAAGTCGATATCAAGGATGCCGGTAGATGGAGGTGCCACGATGAATTTGATGCCATACACGACATGCAAAAGTCGGGTAAGTCCGATGAAGACTTGATCAAAACTAACATGGTTCGAATGACTTCACAAAGCGATCCCACGAGGCAAAAGGTGTCATGGTCACAGAGTCGATCGTCGCAAGAAGACTTTACCGACGGCGTTCTTTGTAATTGATGCCAAAGGAAACTACGATGTGCTACTCGGTCGAGATTGGATTCATGCAATTGTCAGATCCCATCGACCATGCACCGAGCATTAGTTCAATGGAACGGAGAAGAAGTTGAAGTCGCCACACCGATACATCACCACATTGCCATGGCTAGCTCGATGCGAATTGGCAACACGAAGAAGTGGTTGCATATCGGGCAAGGCACTTAACGATCGCGATTTCATATGCGTAAGCAAACCGATCGATGCCGATCGATGTCAAGCTCGGCACCTTTGATCGGCAAACGAAGTGTTGCGCCGATGGGGACAAGAAAAGCATTGAAAGCGCTACAGGACAAAATGCAAAGCTATCGGCAAGCAACGGATAGCCACGAAGCCATAGAAGACTTTGAAGAAACAGAAAAGTTGGGGCAAGGATTCACGTCTACCGATTTGCTTGAAGAAGTCGATATAGGTGACGGTGATAGAAAAAGACCAACTTTTGTCAGTGCAAACTTAGATATAAAATACAAAGAAAAGCTAATAAAGATACTTAGAAATTATAAAGATTGTTTCGCTTGGGAGTATCATGAGATGCCTGGATTAAGCCGTCAACTGGTGGAACATCGGCTACCTATTAAATCAGGCTATCGGCCGTTTAAACAGTATCCCAGGCGTTTTAATCCAGCCTTGTACCAAGTCATAAAAGAAGAGATAGAACGATTATTGGAAGCAAAGTTTATCAGGCCTTGCCGATATGCTGAATGGGTTTCCAACATCGTTCCAGTAATGAAGAAAAATGGAAAACTTCGAGTATGTGTCGATTTTAGAGATCTAAATAAGGCGACGCCAAAAGATGAATACCCTATGCCAATAGCCGATATGCTTATCGATGCGGCATCAGGAAATAAGATCATAAGCTTTTTGGACGGCAATGCCGGGTATAATCAGATACTCATGGCGTAGTTTATATACCTAAGACAAACCTTCGATGTCCGGTGCAATAGGTTTATTCGAGTGGATCAGAATGACTTTCGGCTTGAAAATGCCGGAGCAACATATCAACGAGCAATGAATCTGATCTTTCACGACTTAATCGGCCACGTTGTCGAAATTTATATTGACGATGTAGTGGTAAAATCTACAGAAGATTTCCAACATCTGGCCGACTTAGAGAGGGTGTTCAAGAACATAAGAGCGCACGGTTTGAAGATGAATCCTTACAAGTGTGCGTCGCGTGTCAGCAGGATGCTTTTAGGCTTCATGGTGCATGAAAGAGGAATCGAAGTCAGCCAAACAAGGGTCAAAGCCATAGCCAATACCAAGCCGCCAACATGTAAAAACGAATTACAAAAATTGATCGGCAAAATTAACTACCTCCGTCGGTTCATTTCGAACCTCTCTGGTAGGATCCGTGCTTTTACTCCGTTACTGAAGTTAAAAGAAAATGAGGAATTTATATGGGGAGCCGATCAACAAAAGGCTTTTGACGAAGTAAAAAAGTATTTATCTAACCCTCCAGTGTTGGCTGCACCTCAAAAAGGTATTCCTTTCAGATTGTATGTCTCAAACCAAGAAGATACTATTGGAGCTGTTTTGGCACAAGAGGTACATGGTAAAGAGAGGGTTATCTTTTATTTAAGCCGACGGTTGCTAGACGCAGAAGTCAGGTACCCTTTTATCGAAAAATTATGTTTATCATTGTACTTCTCATGCACAAAGCTAAGGCACTATATACTAGCATCGGCTTGTAAAGTTATCTCAAAACCGATGTTATAAAATATATATTGTCAGCTCCGATTTTGCGAGGTCGACTTGGAAAATGGGCTTACGCCTTGGTCGAGTTCGACTTATCATATGAATCGGCCAAAGCAGTTAAAGGACAAGCCCTAGCCGATTTTATAACGGGACATGACACAGCGGCAAACTTAGTCTTGATCGCGCCATGGCGACTGTTCTTTGATGGATCAGTATGCGAGGAAGGATATGGTATCGGCATTGTACTCACTTCACCTAGAGGGCATAGCTTTGAATTTGCATTTCGCTAAATAGTCGATGCTCAAACAACCAAGCCGAGTAACGGTTGTTACTCAAAGGCTTACGCTTGTTGGAAAATATTGGAGTGAGCGCGGTTGAAGCGTATGGTGATTCACTATTGGTAGTACAGCAAATAAAAGGAGAATATCAATGTCGAGATGAAGTACTAACGAAATACTTAGAACAATGCTTAGAAATGATAAGCTCTTTTACATCATTTTCTATCGGTCATGTTCCTCGAGAATTGAACGACAGAGCTAATGCTTTGGCCCAACAAGCATCAGGGTATAGAGATGTTGGCCGAAGTCAGGAAACTGAACTTGTAGATAAAGCAATAATGTGCACGGATATTGCTGATTGGAGGACATAAATAAAAGATTATCTAGTTGATCCATCTAAGCCAGCGAACGAAGGATACGGCAACAAGCATTGAAGTGCGTTATCATGGACGATACAATCGTATTATCGGACTATGGAAGGCTTGTTGCTAAGATGCCTTGAGGCTGAAGAAGCCCGAGTGGCGATAGGTGAAGTGCATGAAGGAATTTGTGGTTCTCATCAATCGGCACATAAAATGAAATGGATGCTTAGGCGGACGTGTTATTTTTGGCCAACGATGCTAGAAGATTGCTTCAAATATTACAAAGGATGTCGACATGTCAAAAGTTTGGCAACGCATAACTAGCACCAAAGATCGGCTTTGCATCCAATTATCAAACCTTGGCCATTCAGAGGTTGGGAATAGACATAATCGCCAAATTTTTCCCGCTTCAAGTAAAGGCCATAAATTTATTTTGGCCGCAACCGATTATTTTTCAAAATGGGTTGAAGCTATACCACTTAAGAAGGTGACTAGCGTTGAGGCGATTAGCCGTGAATGAACATATCGTCCATCGGTTTGGAATACCACAGACAATCACGACCGATCAAGGGACGGTATTCATGTCTAACGAGTTTCAAGGTTATGCAACGAGTCTAGGGATCAAATTGTTAAATTCCTCGCCGATTACGCTCAAAGCTAATGGACAGCCGAGTCGCCTAATAAAACACTTATTAAATTAATCAAAAGAAAGATTGATGAAAAGCCGAGGAATTGGCACTCGACACTATCGGAGTCATTGTGGGCCTATCGGCTATCTTATCACGGGCAACGAAGCTTTCACCCTACCGGTTGGTGTATGGACAGAAGCCGTTCTACCGTGGAGATCAACATTGAGTCGATCTGAATAGCGCACAAAATGGTTTGTCGGCTCAAGATTACAACGATTTAATGATAGACAACTTGGACGAGTTGGTGGGTTACGTTGGTTACACTTGATCGGCTTAAGAAGAACAAGATCGAGTAGCAAAGGCGCATAACAAAAGGTCTTGCCTAAATCTTTCGATCAAGCCGATTTAGTATGGAAAACTATACTACCGTTGGTTCCAAAGATAACCGATTTGGGAAATGGTCGCCACGTGGGAAGGACCATACAAGATTAATCGACTAGTCGGTGGGAACTCGTACTCATCGGAAACACTTGAAGGGCATGTCCCGCCTAAAGCCATTAATGGAAATATCTAAAGAAATATTATCCTAGCGCTTGGATCGGAGCCTAGCCGACTAAAATCATGTTCAGGCCAAGATTAACACGATGTCGTTAATCGGTGAAAGGATTACGACTAGAGATGTAAGCAAGATAAAATTGGTTAAAAGCCGATTATAAACATAACAAGTACAGATTACAAGAATATTCGTGATGATTCAGACAAGTTTTCCAAAATGAACAATAAAGTTTTATTGGATGCCGATCTCGGAAGAGTCGCGCCAAAGCCGATAAAGCACCATTTGCCTTTGCAATGATCCTTGATTTCGCCTAGAAGACGCTCATCGTCCTTGGCATTCCCGGGCACCATTTTTACCTTGGCCGATTGCTTGGTTACATTTTCAACAGCCACTGCAATGCTAAGTTTTTCTTCCTTCAGC
This sequence comes from Otatea glauca, assembly GCA_036346275.1. Taxonomy (NCBI): domain Eukaryota; kingdom Viridiplantae; phylum Streptophyta; class Magnoliopsida; order Poales; family Poaceae; genus Otatea; species Otatea glauca. Next base: position 36,185,021 of record CM070723.1, on the reverse strand, counting down.
TCCGATGCAGTGGTCTCCAAGGTTTGTTGGCCTTTTCCGATTTGTTTCTCGAGCTTGACCAATTCTTCCTGGAGAAGTTTCTTTGTTTTTTCCAAATTCAAGAGAGCTTCCTTGGTCGATTTGAGATGCCGAGCACCGAGATCAAATTTGCGCTTTTGGCCTTGGCATCGCAACCGCCTCCAGAGTTTCCGATCGGCCTCTTGGGCCTCACGGCGCTTGATCCGGTTCTCGCCTCCTCAACTTCTTTTCTTCGTCGCCCAAATGACATACATCTAGAAGAGCTTGCATTGCTTCGGAGGAAGATCGGCTTCAACGGCAGCCATGGCATCCCTTATCGGTGATTGTTAACCAAGATCTCGATCGTGGTTGCATCACAAGCTTGAAAAGCCCGTCAAGACGCTCTTTCATGCCCGAGCGAGGTAACCACAGCCGATGCCTTTTCCGATACTTCAAGAATTCTTCCGATTTACGATCATAGTCGTCGTAGCCATAATCTCTCGGTCGCCAAGATCGGCGCTGAAAATCCAAGCGCATTTGTTTGATCCGATGGTTCCGGAAATCGATGATCAAGCAGAGTTGGCTCGTGCAAGAGTTGGAGCAGATTGAAATGTTCGGAAAATCGGCAAGGATCTTCTCGACTTGAGCAGATTGCGTTGGCTAAAGAAAAATAAAAGATAAGCCAATGCATTGGAGTATAAGAGTTATTGCACAAAGTGTTGTGACCTACCTTTCCAATAGCCGATACATGAGGCGAACTCTCACCGCTTTGCTCTTTAGGTTTGGGTCCTTTCTTTGCTGGAGCCTTGGTATATTTTGCCTTTTTCTTTTCTGGAAATTTAAATCGGATAAAGGTTAAATCAAGGAGGAAGAGGAAATGTCAAAGCTAATTTATGCTTACTTGGCTGTTTTTTCTCGATATCCGACAAAGAAGGACTATGCACTCCCAGAGTGCCGGAGGTGTAGCCTGTAAGGCCAGTCGATGGATGAGCTCTCTTGCCTTGCTCATTCCCAGATTGGCTAGAAACAGTCTTCTTGCCGACATCCTTAGCCTGCAAATATATAGAAAGGAAGTGTGATTATAAAATGCATTCGAATTAAGGCCGATGCATGAGGCAAGATTATTCAAAGCCGATACCTTATCTACTAAGCTTGAGTTAGTATAACCCGACGAGCTAGCTTCATTGCTAGATTCGCTGTTAGATACTAAGGATGTCTCTGGCAGATTTGGAAAAAATTCTTTGACAATAGTCGAAGGTGTCTTCTCCATATACAAACATGCTGCGATAGCCGACCACCATGTCGTGAAACCCCCTGCGCGGCGAGCATTCAGATGGAAGTGAGGGAGACTGCGCAGTTGGAGTTCGTCGGCTAACTCCAGAACTAGCCTCGCGGATATGGCATTGCGGACCCTGGCTCTTGGTTGAAGCCGAGCTGCCTTGCATATACTGAAGGGTGATAAAACTCGTATGAAGGCTGGAAAGTCCGATTCCGAGTATGAAGGCCGACATGGAATATGCATGGAGAAATAAAAATTCTATACAAGTCCGTAGTCTCCCGAGGCATCGAGAGCTATCGGCTTCGGATGAAGAAAAGAAGGCCAAAGAAAATCGTTTGCGAAGATCAGTAGCTAAAGAAATCTTGTCGCTTGAAACTTTCGTGTCCAATTGCAAGAAAATGACGAAACCTTCTACATTTGTCGTGAAAGGCCCTTGTCTCATTTCTCGAGCACATCATAAATCTTTCACCAAAGGATCGGCATTCTCTAAATTGAATAGGTGCCCTTCGTATATCTTCCTTGGAAAAGGAGTATCATCACTGAATCCAAATTAAAAGAACTTTGAATAAACAAGATGACCATATTTGCACAAACCACATTGGGCCACCTACATTACCAACGGTGAATTTTCCAAACCCGTATAAAGCCGACTCCTTATTATGTAAAGCATTTGGTACACAAGACCCAAGAAGATTTTTCCTAAAGCCACCGACGACCCTCAACAAGTCTGCTCGCTATCATTTGATATACTTGAGTTGGTCCAAGAGATGCACCATGTAATAGAAAACGGTCTAGCCAAAGATTCTTAAAAGCCACATGTTCCTCGTCCGATACTAAGCCATTGACCTTGTTATTATTTCCAATATATTTGGCCCAACCTCTCCCTTGGATTGATGAGCCTATATTTTGGTTTTCCACTAAAAGTCGATATTTGATCTCCATCCGTCAAGACAACACAAATGAGCAACATCTAAAAGAGTTGGGCCGATGGGACCGTGCGAATAAGAAAGCATTAAAACAGTCCAATTAAAAATAATGTGCCGTGGCCACTAAGGGCTCATTGGCTTCGTGGTCGGCTAAGGAAAGTGAAATACACTCAGCTATGCCCATTCTTTCCCATTCACTCCTCTTTGGGCTGCTACACCGATAAACCAATTTCTCCATCCTTTGAGAGTGTCGGCCAAGCCTCAAACTCTTATTCCACCTCTATGTTATGACCAGGTTTACAGAGGTAATCGAGGGACTTCTTGGTTTGTTACGGTATGGACGTCTAGATTTCCCAAAGGACCCAAAAATATTGGTCATTCTTTGTGCGGAATCGAATAAGTACCGACTAGGATCCATTGTAGCCGATGAAGGAAGCTGAATGAGTTGAATTGCCTCAAGAGTACTTTAAACGGAAAGTTCAAGCCGATTGAAGGTGATTCGAGAGCTTGTGCGTGTGAGGAATGAATGAGGTGGGGGCCGCATTTTATAGGACAGTGAAAATTTGAAAAGGCGGGAAGTGAATTTCAAAAGGCGTGAGCGGTTAAAAACGCACTACCCGCATGTCAGAGATTTACGGCGCGAATAAAGCACCAGTTAATGGGTGAAGATCAAACGTTAGCCGATTGCACAAGCCGATAATTGTGATTTTTGACAGATGACAAGTCATCTCTCAAAAATTGGGGGCATATGTTTGCACCAAAATTCGCAAGTTAGTCTAAATCGTGCAAATACAAATTAAAGATGCGGAGCTAATAGAAGTTTGGAAAGAATCGAGATGTTTGGTAAAACTAAGATTTTTAAGGAAACAACCTCTAAAGATAAGGCCGACACGGATACGGACCTTGAAGCGTGTTGGAGTAGGACACGATCGGTCAAGGGTATAAAAGAAGAGCCAAGCAAGTCTGCAAGGAGATCATCAAAACATATGCAAACAACCAGCTTTACTTTTCATCTATTTTTTCGTCGACTAGAGTAGCTTGTGTAATTTAGCCTTTGTAATCGATTTCGATCAATAAAGTTGCGATCGCCGATTGTTGATCTTCGCCAATTACACCCTGTGTTCGATTTGTTACGATTTTGTTGCGATCGCCTTCTTCGTAATTGATTCGCTTTATCATCTGCTTAGCCTTAATCGGCTAATCGACTTATCTGGTTACTTTGATCTTGATCGGCTTCAAGTCGATTGAGTTTAAGCCGATTGATCTTGACGATCGGCTTGAAGTAAATTTTATTGTTTTTACCTTGTCGATTCCGTGTCAAATCGACCGCACGCCTCGAACTGTGTTAGATTCCGTGTGTCATTGTCGAAACCCGCATCAAGTTTTTGACGCCAACAACTATTCATTAGATTTTCAAAGTATTTTGATTTAATTTAATTCCTAAAAATAGATTAATACATTTAAGGCAATAAAAATATCAACAAAATTCCAGAAAAATTCTCAAAAATACCTTTATACATTTAGAACTCAAATAAAATATTTTTAGCCAAACATTATATTACTTTTTATCTAGAGTTAATTAGTTTTCACAAAAGGCCAAATTACTTAATTTAAAATAAATTCTTGAAAAATCCAATATATTTAGAAAAATACAAAATGCACAAATAACAATATAATAATATTTTAATGCAAATTTTTGGAAGTTACAAGGTATCACTACTAGATGATAAGAGAGTAAGAGCTGCCGAGGAGAAGCTGAAAGCTGCTAAAGAAAAGCTGCAATCCAGTGAGGAAAGGATTAGAGCCACGAAAGAGAAGTTGAAAGTCACTGAGGAGAAAGTGGATGTCATTTGCCAAGTGAATGTGAGCCTGGAGGAGGATGTGACCAAGTCGTGGCAGCGCTTGGGCAAGTTCTATGTCCTTGAGAAGATCACTCTTACTGCTCAGAGATCCTTGGAGGGCCTTGGGGCTAAGGTTTCTCCACTTCCGTCATGACAAACCAAGCCGGAGAGCTGGATCCCCTTGCTGGAGGAGGTTTTAACTCCTTTGCTCGAGTTGCTGAGGACAGGTGTTAGTCTTTTGCCATAGCCACCCTAACTACCGGGGCCCTTGCCATCTCGCATCTAAGTGAAAGTTTAGGCTGGTAGGTTGTGCAAGATGGTCTCCATGGCCTTTTCACTTCAGTGGTGAAGAAGGCTACCCCTGGGGAGAGAGCTATACTAAAGCCTTTAGCCGCTGAGTTTGTGAAGAGCGTGTCCTCCTCCTTAGCTTCGAGAGCTTCTATGCCTTCACCCAAAAATAGTGGGCGTGATGATATTGCCAGTGTATGACCCTTTGATATCATGTCTTGTTTAGCGGGGAGTGAGGATGATGTTGGGCAGATTTGCACGATGCATTCTTCTAGCCGCTGCTTACTTAGCATTTTCACCATGTAGCCTTCTATGAATGAGTATGCTTTATGTTCATATCTTGTGTGTTATGAGAATGATATGGTGGCATTTGTTTTTTTTATCCAGGAAGCACCCAAGATGGCAATTGGCATCAATTATAAGCGATGTGCTCAAAGGGGCCTGGCCCTCGGCGATTGAAACCACCCAAGAAAGCATGCCGCGAGATAAGGCCACTCAATGGGGGCACAACCATCGTTTGGTACCCTATCCCTCAGAGGGTTTCCCTTCAGCCTTAGCTTAGGTTAAGCAAGGGGATACGGATCCCTATGTATCCCCAAAAAGGCATAGGCATTAGGCCATGCTTGGGTCCTCGCAACGTTGCTTGTGAGGTCCTTGCATGCTAAAGCCCTACAAGAGCAAGCGCCCATGCCCAGCAGGAGGGGATGTCTCCTGGGTTATAACACTTGAAATAAAGAGGTTTTTGTTATACCTTATGGAAAGGTATAAGGTTGTGAGCCAGGGGTCATTCGGCTTAGTGCATGTGGACCATGAGGGACTAGACCACGGTGCACCCTAAGACTTAGGCACACTGCCTTAAGTCGACACCCTATCCCTGGGTCCAGCAGGGAGTGGCCGCCCAAGGGACTCAAGATGTCCTGGCTACTTGGAGCTTTTTTAGGGGAAGACCACGGAGGCCATGCACCCTAGGTGTGCCTCTTGCAGGCAATGCAAGGTTATGACCTGTGCCCCCAACATTGGTGTGTTGGGGGTGGTCTTCTTCAAAGTGAAATATGCGAGCGATGAAGTACATGCGGGACTCAATCTTGACATTTCATTGATAACCTCGGAAGGGTTTTAAACATCAAGACAAATTAAGCGTTGTTATGGTGTACAAGAGGACTTAAACATAGAATTTCCTAAGCTTGTTCGCATTCTAGGCATGCTTGAGTAGCTTGTCTTCCATAGTGGAGAGATGGTAGGCACCCGAGCCCAAGACCGCTGAGACACAGTAGGGTCCCTCCTACATAGGATGAAGCTTCCCTTGATCTCTCGGGTCAGTAACCCTCTTTAGCACCAAGTCTCCTAGGAGGAAGACTCGCTTCCGCACCTGGTTGTTGCAGAAACGGCTGACTTCTCGCTTGTACATGGCATGCTTGACGAGGGTGCGAACACGGATCTCTTCCATGAAATCCACTTCCACCTTGTGGTTTTCTTCGTTCACCACAAAGTTGATGGGTAAGGCCTCCAACAGCATCTCCACACGAAGGGAGCGGTGATGGACCTCTGCGGGGAGGACCGCTTCCTGTCGGGACCCGGATTTGCAAATCCGAAACCCTTTGTGTATACTGCACTAGTCCAGGATCACACTAATGCACACAGTGGAAACATAGATGAAATATCATTCCATACAACGAATTAACTAAAAAGAAGCAAATTATTATTAAATAAAGCAAACGACCTTATGGTCAAAGTTTACACCAATATACCTTAAGGGCTTAAGAAACAAATAACTATTGCAGCGGAAAAGATAACTTGAGCCATTCAACATGCCACAGGCAATCGTCTGGGGAACGCCTTCTTAATCCACAAAGTCTTCATAGAATTTCTCCTCATGATATTCAGCATTTCCTGATCCTTCCTCAACAACTGATCAACAAAGGCGTATAGCCGTGAGTATAAAAAGTACTCAGTAAGCTGTAGGGAATTGATGCAATATACTCATGCACGGCTTGACAAGGATGGCCATATGGTTCTTTTGCAGAAAGCAATAACTTGAATTGAAATACAATAAATAGATTGAAAGCACATTTATGAAAAGATAAATAAATAACAGATAGATTAATGGTAGACAACATGGACAGAATGGCGAGGCATCACCCTAGACCTTCTAAAACAAGTATCAACCAATAAATTCAACAGTATTACTTTAAACAACGAAACAACAGTGAACTCCCCGTTCACATCCCAACAGTTCCATATTCCACATTTCATGAAACATTCTATACCCCGTGTGAAATTCCCGGGCTTGTCCATGACCGCGGACGCGGCTATTCAAATAGTTTTACACTCTACAGAGGTTGTACAAGTTTACCCACAAGACATGACAATCTCTTTGTGCAAACGTTACTGACACACTTCCTTTGGTGTGTCGTAGAGATATCATGACAAAGCCTTTACAATGCACTGTCTAAACTTGGTACTGCCCACTAAGATTTCGCCCCTTAGGGCCCCCTCTTGCACCTTGCGAATTTACCTATCCATCCCGGAACACACACCACCAATTGGCAGTACTCAAGGCTAGACATTGCAAATTAATCAGCTAGGTCTATCCCATACCAGACTTCTGGTAGTACGGTTAGACCCAGTTCAATGGCGCACAAGATTAAGTCCTTAAGTTGTCTCAGGCAAGACATCCACTTCCCAATTTGCTAGAAAGCACCCCCTTTACTGCACGATCACTTGCCCGAGGGAAAACAATTCATTCAATCAAGACCAATGGCAAACCCCGCCATGGTACAACAAATTTTGCAACAGTGGTTAACGGTCACGATTTAATATCTCATTAAGTCAATATTAACATTATTCAACATGTGACATGAATCCCTTTGTACAGCTAAGCATGACTAAGCATAGCTATGATAACCCAATGTTGGTATAACGATTATGTCCAACTAGTAATATCCTAACCTATGTTTAACAATGGATACATGGCATCCCAATAATCAAGGTGGCATAATATCAACTAGGTATATATCTACTCCCATGAAATAAACATTGATACACAAAATAGCATGCAATTGTATAAAAGTAAAGTACATTGGTAAACATACGATCAATATGGTTAAAGTCTACGACTTGCCTTGCTGATCTAGTGCTGAGTTTTGGTCTTCAAAGTCTCCGTTTGCTCCACCGGAATTAGCGTCTACTGGAAAAGAAAGGAACAAAACCAAATAAATACAAAACAGAGACACAAACAAGCTCAAAACTGAAAATAAATGGCTCTGGAAGATAGATCTTGATTTTAGAAAATTTAGAAACTTGAATCGCCTCAATCGGAGTTCGTATGAGAGAGAACGGGCCTCCGAAAGATTAAATTCAGAGAAAATGCTAAAAATCAGAAAATCCGAATTTCCTGATTTATTTTTCCATTGGAAAATCGATTTATTGCACAACGCTAATGTCAGCAATCAATTTCCCGAAATAAAAATAAATCAGCAAATCATATTTCGCTAACATGCGGGACCCACGGTCCATAAACCGAGTCCACGGATTCGCTACCGTTCACGTGATCCGTGCTCACAAGATGCAGGTTAGGGCCGACGCTATTGCCGACGGGCGACACGTGACACTGACGTGGCACACACGCCGCTGCTGACTGGCGCTGACGTGGTTGTCCACGCGTCGCGCATCCGGCGGCATGGCTAGATCGGACGGCCGAGAAGCAAGACCGTGGCGGAGGAGACGTGGCGCATCTGGAGCGCACGCGGGCTATCGGGCGGCCACCATGAAGAGAAGGAGGACGACGGCGAGCGGTGGCGCAGGCTCACCGGATGCGGGGAAGAAGGCTCATTAAACGGCGCAACGGCGATGGATCGGGCTTGATTCCACTCGGGTCTATGAGAGGGCGACGCGACGAGCTCAGGCGAGCAAGCGGCAACGGCGGAGGAGGACCGGCGGTGGAGATATGGGCGACGGAAGGCGTTGGGCGTGGCGGCAACTTCGGCGAGGTCGCAGCGACGGCCGGCGAGGTCTTGGGTGACGAAAAAGAGGGCAACGGGTGCGGCGCAAAACGGCGAACATTTGTGGGTGTGCAACGCCTTAAATAGGGGTCTTGGAGGTCATGTCTGACTCGGACTCCAAGAACGATGGTGGCGGCTAGGGTTCGCGGGCGACGACGCAGCAGAGTCGGGCCACCGGGCCGCACCGGCGAAGGGCCGGATTGGCCGGGGCGGAGCAGGCAGATGGGCCAAGGCGGCGAGCTGGGGAAATAGGCCGCGCGGGGAAATCGGCCCAAGGGAATTTGGGAAAATAAAAATCATTTTTCGAATTAAGAAAATTCCAAAAATTTTAATAAGTGCAAATAAATTCAAATAAATAGCAAACAAATCTTTAGTTTGAAGAATAGTTTAGTCAAATTAAATCCTTCCATTAATGGAAAATTCAAATTAAGCTGGAATTAATTCAAGAAAAATGCAAATCGTTTATTTTTGAATTCAACATTCCAAAACTCCAATTTTGGGATGTTAGAAACCTCCCCCCTTAAATGGAATCTCTACCCCGAAATTCAGGCTGGCTAGAGAATAGGTGGGGAAACTTGGACTTCAGATCCTCTTCTCGCTCCCAAGTTGCTTCCGCTTCTGAATGATTGCTCCACTAGACCTTGCAAAAACAGATGATCTTGCTCCTCGTGATACGCTGTGCTATATCCAAAATTTTCACTGGTTGCTCCTTGTAGGTAAGATCCTCTTGCAAATCAATGGCTTCCAATGGCATCTATTCCTCTGGCACATATAGGCACTTCTTCAATTGTGACACATGGAACACACCATGGATTCCGGCAAAAGACTGAGGCAATTCTAACTTGTAGACAACCTCTCCTCTTCGTTCCAAGATTTTGAACGGTTCCCACATATCTAGGGGCAAGCTTTCCTTTTACTTGAAATCTCATAACTCCTTTGAGAGGGGTGACTTTGAGATAAACATAATCATTGGGCTCAAAACTCAAATCTCGACGATGATTATCAGCATAACTCTTTTGTTTGCTTTGAGCTATCTTCAATCTATCTCGAATTAATTGGACTTGCTCTTCGGCTTCTTGCAGTATGGCAGGACCAAACAATTGTCTTTCTCTAGACTCCTTCCAGTTGAGAGGGGTTCTGCACTTTCTTCCATATAGGGCTTCAAAAGGCGACATTTGTAGACTGGCTTGATAACTATTGTTGTACGAAAACTCGGCATAGGGCAAACACTTATCCCACTTGGCACCATAAGTTAAGGCACAAGCTCTTAACATATCCTCAAGAATCTGATTCACATGCTCAGTCTGTCTATCGGTTTGAGGGTGATAGGCAGTACTGAATCTGAGATGAGTTCCCATGGCTTCATGCAGACTTTGCCAAAAACAAGAGGTAAACTGAGTTCCTCTATCAGACACTATCTTCTTAGGCACTCCGTGAAGACTAACGATCCTTGACATATATAATTCTACTAATTTATCTCATGCATAGGTAGTCTTAACTGGAATGAAGTGAGCTACCTTAGTCAATCGATCCACTATTACCCAGATCGAGTCATAACCTGCTTGGGTCTTAGGAAATCAAGTAATGAAATCCATACCATTTTCTTCCCACTTCCACTCTGGAATCTTCAATGGTTGCAAGAATCCCGCCGCCTCGATGCTCGCTTGACCTTCCGCAGACATCACAAAGTGCAACATACTCTGCAATCTCACTCTTCATGTTAGGCCACCAATACCTTTCCTTGAGGTTTTGATACATCTTGGTACTTCCAGGATGAATGGAGTATAAAGTCTCATGCGCCTCTTTGAGTATCAACTCCTTAAGCTCTTTCTGATCTGGTACGCAAATACACTTCTCATACCAAATAGTACCTTGTTCATCTTCAGTGAAACCTGGGGCTTTTCCTTTCTTCATATTGCTCTTAATCTCCTTGATATCAGTATCACCATCCTGTGCTTCCCGAATCCGATCTTCCAATGTAGGGCGTACTTCCAAGGTAGCTAAATAACCTTCCTGAACCAATTCCAAACTAAGCTCCTGAAATTCCTTATAGAGTGCTGGCTGTATTTCCTTAATCATCATAGTATTGCAGTAGCTCTTTCTACTCAAAGCATCAGCTACGACATTGGCTTTGCCTGGATAATAGTGAATCCCAATGTCATAGTCCTTGATCAACTGCAACCATCTTCTTTGCCTCATATTGAGGTCGGCTTGGGTAAAAATGTACTTCAAACTCTTGTGATCAGTGTAAACCTCACAACGATTACCAATGAGATAGTGATGCCAAATCATTAAAGCATGCACTACGGCTGCCAATTCTAAATCATGGGTAGGGTAGTTGACTTCATGTGTCCTTAGTTGTCACGAAGCATACGCTACAACCTTCTTATCTTGCATTAGCACACAACCGAGTCCTTGTCGGGATGCATGACAGAATATCTCAAAATCCTTCCTATTATCTGGCAGGATAAGCACTAGGGCAGTTGTCAAACACTTCTTTAGTTCTTGAAAACTTTGTTCACAATCTGGCGTCCAAACGAGTTTCTTCTCCTTCTTTAAGAGTTGAGTGAGCGGTCTAGCTTTTCTAGAAAACCCTTCTATAAAACGGCGATAATATCCCGCCATTCCAAGAAAACTTCGGATTTGGGGTACCGTCTTGTGTCTCCCAACTTAGCACATCTCGTACCTTACCAGGGTCAACAGTGACTCCTTCTGCTGATATGACATGTCCTAGAAAAGCAACTTCTTTCATCCAGAACTCACATTTACCGAACTTTGCATAAAGCTGGTTTTCTCTTAGCTTTGTTAAAACTTGGCGTAAGTGATCCTCATGTTCTTCCTCACTCTTGGAGTAGATCAGAATGTCATCAATGAAAACAACAACAAACTTATCCAAATATTCCATGAATACTTTATTCATCAAGGTCATGAAGTAGGCAGGAGCATTGGTCAATCCAAAAGACATCACGGTATACTCATATTGTCCATACCGAGTAACAAAAGCTGTTTTGGGTATATCCTCTTGACGAATCTTCAATCGTGATACCCGATCTCGTGTCAATCTTCGAGAACACTCCGGCTCCTTGAAGTTGGTCAAACAAATCATCGATTCTTGGCAGAGGGTACTTATTCTTGATGGTGACCTCATTGAGTGAGCGATAATCTACACACATTCTCTGAGTTCCATCTTTCTTTTCAACTAAAAGAACTGGCGCTCCCCACGGTGAAGAACTTGGTCAAAAAACACCTTGATCTTGTAGCTCTTTAATATGTCCTTTACCTCAGCTAACTCATTAGCAGGCATCCTGTAAGGTCTCTTGGAAATAGGTGGTGTTCCAGGAACTAGCTCGATCAGAAATTCTATATCTCGGTCTGGTGGCATCCCAGGCAACTCATCTGGAAACACGTCAGGAAAATCACTGGCGATTGGCACATCTTCCAAACTTATTCCTTTGGCACTGCAAACTTTTATCCATTCGGACTGATCTGAAGCAGCTTGAACTTTTATCTTGGCTCCATCTGGACTGGTTAAGGTGATCTCTCTATGCCCACAATCCAAAACTGCTTGGTTCTTGGAGAGCCAATCCATTCCTAGGATCACATCTAGGGACTTGGTGTCTAGGACAATAAGGTTATTAGAAATTCTACCCTCCAATTAATATCTTAACTGGGCAGCCTTGGTTCGCACTCAAATCAGAACCAGGTGATTGCACTAATAAAATAGTTTTAAGAGGCATTGTCTTTAATTGATGATTTGCAGCAAAACTCCGGGAAACAAATGAATGCGTAGCTCCAGAATCAAACAAAACCATGGCAGATGCTGAATTGACTAGGAGCTTACCTAGTATGACGCCTGTGGAATATATGAAACCAGGTATCTCCATGACCGGCCCAACGTCGCCTGAGGAGAAGACAGGCCCAAAGGCTGTGCCCCGCGCCAAGCCTTGCTGCCGTATGGAAGGGGGGGCACATCCTATAGACAGTTACGTATATTTAGATACAAAAGATACATTTGTAATCCGAGTCGTTGATAGGGTAGACAAAGATGTAAACTCTATCCTGTAACCGACTATAATCTAATAACCAATCGGAATCTCCTAACCGATCAGGACTCTATAAGCCGCCCCACCCCCAGTATATAAGGGAGAGGGCGGGTAACACCAATCGGATGATCGATTCATTTAGTAATCAAGCCTCAGAGCACAGCACACAGGATTAGGGTATTACCTCCATCGTTGAGGGCCTGAACCTGTCTAACCCCTTGTCTTGTGTGACCTTCGAGTTTGAGATCTAGCGCCTACCCCATAATTTTGTTGCCGACTACAAAGTCGACAGTTGGCGCGCCAGGTAGGGGAGCGCTATAATCTTTTCCTACAGACTCGATGGTAGCAATCGGCGGATTCATCGCCACCTTCATCTCTAGCCAGGCCTTACGCTTCGGAAGTATGGATTTCGTCGCAGATACGCGCGGAGAGCTTGTCTGCCTGGTCCAAAGCCAGATCCAATCTGGTGAAGATCAGGCCAACCCATCTCAGGTATGTCGCTCTGACTCACCCAAAAAACCAGCCGGCATTGTGAAGAACTGCTGTGATTTTTGTGGCGTCTTTGCGATCGAGGAGCAGAGGACCGATCTCCATCAAGAAGACCAATAGGCTGCGAAGGAAGATCGCCTTCGTAAGGGTAAGGAGGTGCAGGTGCGATCTCTTCGATCGGGCGGCCGCAATGTCCGTGAGGACATCCTGTAGTCCAGGTTGCGAGACCAATCCGTCTTCCGAAAGCCGATGTAGAACGTCGTCGCCTCCAAGGCGCTTCTCGACACGCTGGACCCGACGATTGCATCGGATAGCCCGGCGGCCCCAATCGTGGCCCAGGTCAAGGCCATGGTGATGGCGGCAGCAATCCAGCAAAATCAGGAAAAGTCGGTAGGTGAAGCGCACTCGCACTCCCACGCAGCCTATCAGACGCTGAAGAATGAACCGCAACCGGCCGAATATCGCGCCGGGCGCCATACGCCACCACTCGGCGATGCTCGCCGAATTATCAACCGCAACCTCCGCCAAGACATCACCGCCAGACGACAGGAGCGGGACGAAGAAGAGCGACGCGGGCGCCACGATGACTAGAGCGTTTCGGCAACGACCGTGATCGACGAAGTGATCAGAGGTACGACGACCGCGACGACCATAGAGAACTCCGCCCCAGCACAATGATGACCATCGCCAAGCCAGAGGCTCGCCACGCCGGACTCCCCCTCATCGTAATGAGAGATCTATTAACGGGATCCGAGCATTTACTCCTCGGCTACGCCATGTGGTCTGGCCCGAAGGATTCAACCCCAAGGGCATCGTAAAGTTTGACGGGAAGCGAGATCTCGAAGCTTGGCTGTAGGTCTACACCCTGGCAGTCAAGGCGGCCGGGGGCAATTAGTCTATGATGGTAAACTATCTGCCGGTCAATCTCACCCCCTCAACTCGAGCTTGGCTCACAGGGTTACCAGCGAACTCGGTGCACTCCTGGAGCGATCTCTGCGAACAATTCATCGCGAACTTCCAGGGAACCTATGAGAGGCCTGGCACCCCGTGGGACCTATACCAGCTTCACCAGAAGAAGGACGAGACGCTGAGAGACTTCATCCGGCATTTCGTGCAGAAAAAGAACACCATTAGGGATGTATGAGAAGCGGTGGTGGTGGCGGCCTTCCAGAAAGGGATAAGTGATCCTGATCTAATCAAGAAAATGTCCAGGAAACCCCCGACCTCCGTTAAGGAGATGTTCGCGCTGGTCGACCGCTACGCCACGGCCTCAGACGCCCTGGTCGAGCGCCAAGAAGATCGCCCACCTCAGAAGAACAAAGGCGAAAGACCCGAGTCCTCCAAGCACAAAGACAAGAAGCGGAAGGGCGAGGAATTAGTCGCGGTGGCCGAGTGTAGCCAGCCCCGAGCCATGCGGAGGGAGGCACCCGATTACAGCACCGTCATGGAAGAAATCTGTCCTTTCCACCCTAAGGGAAAGCACGCCACCAAGGACTGCTTCACCTTGAAGCGTTTTGCGCGGGAAAACAACAAGCAGCCGGCTCCAGCAAAGGACGAGGCGACAAAGAAGAAAGATCTTCCAGATGAAGACGACTTCCAAGAGCCCAAGCAGGAGTTGAACTACATCTACGGAGGCTCCGTGGGATATGAGTCCAACCGGAAGCAAAAGCTCACCACTCGGGAAGTCAATGCGGTGGAACCACCTACCCCCCAATACCTTAGGTGGTCTGAGGTCCAGATCACTTTCGATCGCTCGGATCACCCCAACCGGGTTCTACACCCGGGTAAGTTCCCTCTGGTTCTCGACCCTGTTATTCGTAATGTGAAGCTCAAGAAGGTATTAGTCAACGGGCGGAGCGGTCTCAACGTCTTATTCGCCAAGACCTTCGACGTTATGAACATTCCCCGCTCCGAGCTAAAGCCGAGCACCCAGCCGTTCCATGGAGTGATCCCTGGGGCGTCTTCGTTCCCAGTTGGGTAGATTTCTTTGCCTGTTACATTCGGTACCAAGGATAATTTTTGGACCGAATATATCAATTTCGAGGTGGCCAATTTCGAGACAGCGTACCACGCTATCTTGGGAAGGCCCGGTCTGGCTAGATTCATGGTCGTCCCACACTACACCTATCTGGTGATGAAGATGCCGGGACCCAAAGGCGTCATCACGATCCGCAGCGACATCGAGCAATCCATGCAATGCGACCGAGAGAACCACGAACTTGCTGAGTTGCAGGAGGCGACCGCCGAGACAAAGAAAATCCAGGCAGAAGCCACTACGCTGCGGGAAGAAGGCGACGTCCCATCCAAGAAACAGGCCACGTTAGGTATGAAACCCGGCGAAGGAACCAAGAGAATCATTCTTGACCCGTCCGATCCGTCTAAGACGACTTTGATCGGGACAGGGCTCGAGGACAAATAGGAAGGCGCACTCATCACCTTTCTCCAGGCTAACAAAGACATCTTTGCCTGGAAACCATCCGACATGCCGGGTGTTCCAAGGGAGGTGATCGAACATTCACTGCATGTCGACGAAAAGGCAAAGCCAATCAAGCAAAGGTTTCGCGATTTGTTCGATCACGAATGCCATCGTTCTGAGATCACCAAACTTTTAGTCCGGTTTTATCAAAGAGGTGTATCATCCCGATTGGTTGGCTAACCCTGTATTAGTACAAAAGAAGAATAAAATTTGGCGCATGTGCGTTGATTATACTGATCTCAATAAGGCATGCCCGACGGACCCCTTTGGGTTACCTCGAATTGATCAAGTGGTTGACTCGACCACCGGGTGCGAAATTCTGAGTTTTCTCGATGCCTACTCAGGATACCACCAAATTCGCCTAAAAGTGAAAGATCACATCAAAACTTCATTCATCATGCCTTTCGAAGCCTTTTGCTATACCACGATGGCGTTCAGATTGAAAAATGCTGGTGCAACGTACCAGCGTGCAATACAACGATGTTTTCATGCCCAGCTCGGGCGCAATGTGGAAGCATATGTGGACGATGTCGTGGTGAAGTCTAGAGAAAGGAAGGACCTTATTGCCGACCTGACCGAGATATTTGAGAGTCTAAGGGTTTTTAGCTTGAAGCTTAATCCCGAGAAGTGTGTTTTCGGAGTATCTTCGGGAAAACTGCTCGGGTTTATCGTATCACGGCGAGGCATCGAGGCCAACCCAGAGAAGATCAGGGCCATATCAAAATGGAACCGCCGACTTGCCAAAAGGACGCCCGTAAGCTTAACGATGCATGGCCGCATTTCAGCAGGTTCATTTCCGCACCGTATGCGAGGTATGCTTTTCTTTAAACTCCTCAAGAAGCGTGACAAGTTCCAATGGACCTGAGGCACAAAGAGCGCTCAAAACTTGAAGACCTTCCTGACGACGCCCCGGTCTTGGTTTCACCGATGCCGGAGGAGCCCCTGCAACTTTACATCGCGGCAACGACTCATGTAGTCAGTGCTGCGGTCGTCGTAGAAAGGGTGGAGCCGGGCCATGTGCAGAAGATCCAACACCCAGTCTACTTCGTCAGTGAAGTCCTGAGTGAATCCAAGGTGCGGTATCCGCAAGTGCAAAAATTATTGTACGCTGTGCTCCTGACGTCTCGCAAACTCAAGCACTACTTCCAAGAGCATACTATTTCGGTGATCACCTCCTTCCCAATAGGAGATATACTTCACAACTAGGAGGCCACTGGGAGAATTGCAAAGTGGGCGGTCGAGCTTGGAACTTTCGATATCTTATTCAAGCCTTGTACTGCCATAAAGTCTCAAGCGCTCGCCGACTTCACGGCCGAGTGGACAAAGCTTCAAAGCCCAGCGGTTACCAAGTAGCTCGAGTACTGGACAATGTACTTTGATGGTTCCCTCATGCTCAGCGACGCGGGGGCTGGTATCGTGCTCATATCACCAAGCGGAGAAAGGTTGAGGTACGTTCTTCAAATACTTTTTCCCGCTTCAAACAACGCCGCCAAGTACGAGGCACTCATCCATGGGCTCCGTATCGCCATATCACTCGGTATTCGACGTTTGGCGGTTCGCAGAGACTCAATGCTCGTGGTCAACCAAGTGCAAAATGAATGGTCCTGCATCGAAGACAACATGGCAGCCTATTGCCAGGAGGTACGCAAGCTAGAAGGTAACTTTGATGGCCTGGAACTTATTCATGTGCTCCGCCGTGACAATGAAGTGGACGACGAGCTAGGAAAAATGGTATCATGCCGGTCTACAGTGCCCATGGGAGTATTCGTCGAAGAAATTCACAAACCTACGATCAGCACTCGATCGAAGACGGACACCCCAGCCGAGAAGAGCGTAGAAATAGAAGTCCTAGTCGATACCCCAGATTGGATAGCTCCGTATCTGGACTATTTGACGAAGGACGTGCTACCCAAAGACCGCGTGCAAGCCGAACAAATAATGCGCCGAAGCAAGAGCTATGCGGTGATCAGGGAAGAACTCTATCGCAAGAGCTCATCTCGTGTACTACGACGGTGGATATCAGAACAAGAAGGAGAGATCTTCTCAAGGAAATCCACTCGAGTTTGTGGGAACCATGCGCGTCATCAACCTTAGTCGGCAAAGCCTATCGCAAGGATTTTTCGCCGATCGCTATAATCGACGCAGAAGACATTGTCCTGATATGCTAAGGATGTCGGCTTTGCGCGCCGATGAAGAAACCGCACAGAACTACGTATCATTCCCATAACCCGCCGC
Source organism: Otatea glauca (assembly GCA_036346275.1). Classification (NCBI taxonomy): domain Eukaryota; kingdom Viridiplantae; phylum Streptophyta; class Magnoliopsida; order Poales; family Poaceae; genus Otatea; species Otatea glauca. The sequence goes on along the minus strand of CM070723.1, from coordinate 36,167,446 downwards.
TTATGTATATGGGGCTCGATATGGTGGGACCTTTAAAAAAGGCTCAAGGTGGTTATACCCATCTCTTCGTGGCCGTTGATAAATTCACCAAATGGGTGGAGGCCAAACCGGCCGCGATAATAACAAAGAAGAAAAGCCAAAGAGTTCTTCAACGAATCGTGGTTAGGTTCGAGTTCCAAACCGAATCATCACGACAACGGCACCCAATTGAGAAGCAGCGTATTTCAAGACTGGTGCGACGAACTCGGAATAAAAACCTGGTTCGCATCAGTAGCCCACCCCCGAAGCAATGGCAGGTCGAGCGGGCCAACAGGATGGTGTTACAAGGCCTGAAGGCAAGGATTTTTGATCGGCTAAAACCATACACAACACGGTGTGTGAGAGAATTGTCTTCGGTACTCTGGGGGCTGCGAACCACTCCTAGCAGAGCAACCGGGCAGTCACCTTTCTTCCTGGTGTACGGCTCGGAGGCAGTCCTCCCCCACTGAATTAGAATTCGGATGTCCGCGGGTCCAGAGCTATGAAGAAGTCGCCTCGGAAGAAAGCCGGCTAGAGGACCTCGACCGACTAGAAGAAGCCAGGGACGTCGCAACAATTCAGTCGGCAAAGTATCTCCAAAGCCTACGTCGCTATCACGGTCGCAATGTGAGGTGCCGCGCATTCTCCAAACGAGATCTGGTCCTTGGAAAGAATCAGAAATGCAAGCATAAGCTCTCCCCAAGCTGGGAAGGCCCTTACATCATCGATGAGGTGGTACGCCCTGGGGCTTACAAGCTCAAGCGAGAACATGGCACGGCAGTCAGCAACACTTGGAACATAGAACAACTACGTCGCTTTTTCACTTGAACTTTGTAATTCAATTGTTTATTTATGAATGAAAAGATCGATATTAAAGTTATTTTTTACGTAATCTTCTCGAGATTTATGCGTCTGAGTGCTTCACTCCTACGATTTCCAGACTATGAGACATGCGTCGCGAACCATGCCTCAGAGCCTGGGGGCTGGACTAGTCGGACACGATATGTCAAAACCACTCAGGCAAATATGCATGCTTGAAATGGAAATGCAAGAACAAGGAAACGCCTTTATATACATTCAATTTATAGGTCTAAAGTTTCTACAATGGACAAAGAGGTTTCCTTGACTTCCTCCCAGAGCTCGGCGGCCTGGTCCTCATCTATGTTGCGGGCGTAGCCTTCCTTAATGGCTAAAAGATCCACTCGGGGATAAAGCGACTTGGTAATCGCCAAAGCCTGGCTAGCACCATTGGTCGTTGTCTCCTTCAAGAGTCTCTGAGCGCTCGTGGGCTTCTCCACCAAGAGACGACCGGTCCCCGCCGAGTGGCCTCGCCTCCGGGATGAAGCGAACTCACAATGCTCAAAGCTTCATAGAGCTCGGCGCAAGACGCCTCGAGGGCTTCAACCCTCGCAAAGACGGATATTGCGCCGTGTTTTGAATTTATAATCTGCAAGACAGAGTGTTAAGAAGCGCTAAGGCAATGAAGACATAGGAGGGCCAAGCTGCCGACCGTACCTTCTAGCTCCTTCTCCGAAGCTTTAAGTTGCCCCTAGAACTTTACATTAGCAGAGTCCCGGGTTGACGCAAAGACAAGAAGATCAAGAACCGAACGATTAAATGAAAGCACGGGGTAGCCTAGGAAATAGCTACCTCGAAGGGAGCCAACAACGCCCGCCTTCCTCGCTCGAGCCTTCGCTTCTCTCGCAACGCTCGACCTTCCGACCAAGAGATCGCAGCTCGCCACATGCCCGCCTTGATACGCTTCCACCCGCCGATATTCCCGGCGCGCTCGATTTCGTGGAGCATCTTCTTGAAGTATTCGCTTTCTTTTCGTGAGCGCCTCCTATTTTTTCAGATTCACACGGAAAGGTAACTACATGATAAACGACGGAAGCCGAAAGACAGCAAGGGCAGAGAAGTGTTTAATTGGGCAAGGCGCGCGCAAGCCGTGGCATGACTGTAAAAGTCATTTTTCTTCTTCTCCTCCTCCTCCGGATCGTCTAGGAGCTTCAGGCCTTCCTCCTCATCAACCCACGTAGCTTGCATTATGAGCTGGGGCGAGCAGGGGTCAGCGGAACTCAGAGGATCTCCTCGATCTTTGGGGATGGGCGGGATGCCGGCTCCGGAACAGCAGGCCCCGATTCCAAAGCGGGAGGAGTCAGAGATGGCGCCAGGGGCTCGGGAGGCACTTCGGTGCCCCTGGACGTAGCCCCCATGACCGGGACGCAAACCTCCAGGGTCTCAACCTCCACAGGGACCCTAGACGGCGTCCCGACAAGAACGTCAAGCAAAGGATCCCTACAAGAAGAACTGTCAGCAAGCTAGCAAACCGCGTCAAATAAGTGTCGATAGGGTAATAAACCTGTCGGACTTCCTCATTTTCATCGGGGGCTTCTTCCGAGCGGTCGGGCCACCCCGTAAGGACCACTCGCAGACGCTGTCGACTAGCACCTGTGGCTTCTCCGAACGCCCGAGTCCTTCGCAGAGGATTCGCTGAGCCGCAGGCTCACAGGAGAGGGGAGACGAAGGCATCAGCTCAGGCCGACGTGTCCGCATCTTTGGACCACCACCAAGGCCGGGCTTCATGGGTCTTTGGCCACCATCTTTTTCCCCTTATTGGCAACAGGATCTCCCGCAGGAGAGCTCGCTCGCCGCTTCGGGGAATCACCTATACGAGTAGGCATTTCCGGAAGGGGCGCGTCACTAAAGAAGGCAATGCAATCCTGGAAAGGAAGATTAAAAGTGAGAAGCCATTAAAAGATGAAGACAAGAATCTGTCGGCAAAGTATCTCACCTCTGGGGGAGGATTCAACGCAGAGAAGGCCTTGGGGAATCTGGTGGGCATCTCGACGCTAGGAATGAAGAAGTCGCCAACTTGAGCATGAATCGCTTCTCGTTATTAAGTCGCAATTCCTGTGTCTGATTGTCTTGGCCTCAAATCGAAACCCTGTGTGGTCGCGCCCTTCAGTAATGAATCACTGGGCAACAAAGTGAATGGCCGCACTCAACCCTCGTGAGGCCCCTTCCTTCAATTTGCCAATGAGCACCAAGAGGTCTTGCACTTGATCCATGTTGCCGGCCGCCGATGAGGACCAAGAGAGGGTCACCTTCTACCGGGCGCCCGAGGAAGGAAGGAAGAGCCGGATCGTGATTGGCACAATAAAACCACTCTCGTGCTAGCCTTTATTCAAGACTTGAATGGAATAGCGAATATGACTTCTTTAGCCCTCCCGGTTAACTGCCCCCAACTACCTTGGGGTCGCCGAGGATAGGGCTTAAGGTAAAATTGGCGAAAAAGATCAAAATAGGGGCCGATGCCCAAGAAGGCTTCGCAAAGGTGAACGAAGATAGAGATTAGCAAAATAGAGTTGGGATTCAAGTTCACCAACTCGACTTCATAAAAGAAGAGAGGCCGCGAAGAAAAGCACAGGCTGGAAGACCTAGCCCGCGCTGGAAAAAGGATTCAAATACCACTACCTCTTCGGGACGAGGAGTGGGGACGGATTCACCGGCAGCCGACTGGGCGGAGATCAAGGCCAAGTCTGGGAGAATCCCATCATCCACCATGGATCGCAGCTCCTCCGCCTTTGTCGAGGTCGCCCAACCCTCGGGCGTAGGTCATGCAGGAGGAAGAAGAAGACATCTTGGAAGGAGAAATCAATGGTGGTGCGAAGGAGCAGGCGTGACGGCAGTTAACCCTAGTGGCGGAGAAGTCGGAGAGACAAGGAAGCAGAAGGAGCAAGAGAGCAGTGAGAGAATGAACCGTCGGGCAACACATGGCCTAACAATTAAAAGCGGGAAAAAATTAAGTTTTTGCCGAATTGGCGGGAAAAAGATTGCGAAACTTCTCGCCCTTCCGGATTCCCCATAAATGATTTGAAGGCCTGACGTTCTGACTCACGGAGTCAGACGTGGTTTGACCAAGTCATATTGGGACACGTCGCTCCCCACGATGGGATGTTTTCTCCACTTACCGTGCTAAGCAGGAAGTGGATGTCCTCCAATGTGGATAAAAAATATACCTTCTCATGATATGCCCCACGCTGGGTCGTTAGGTGGTTACCGTATGATGGAATCATGTATCACGAGTCGAGCCTAAATGGGCACAAATCCAATGGTATGCCCCATGAGGGTCGAAAAGCTGTGCGTCGTATTAAACGAGTACGGATACCACTCAGATAAAACTACGATATGTCCCGAGAAAGACCAGAGCTGTATCCCGCACCAGTCGGATATGGGTATCGCTCGGCCACGAGCCAAGAAAAATCTGGTACACTCCGAGTTGAGCCTAAGCCGTATCCTACATCAGTTGAATATGGGCATCACTCAGCCAAGAGCCACGTAAATATGATATGTCCCAAGTCAGACCAGAGCCGTATCCTACACCAGTCGGGTATGGGTACCACTCGGCCAAGAGACACGTATGTATGGTACGCTCCAAATTGAGCCCAAGTCGTATCCTACATCAGTCGGATATGGGTATCGCTCAGCCAAGAGCCAAAGAAATCCTGATACGCTCCAAGTCGTGCCTAAGCTGTGTCCTACGGATATGGGTATCATTCCGCCATGAGCCGCGCAATTCCTAACATGTCCCAAGTTGGACCTAAGGAGTATCCTACGACGGTTGGGTGCGAATACCGCTCGACCAAGGAACCATGCAAGCTTCGATGTGCCCCAAGCTGGGTTCAAGCTACGTCAAAATGACGATCATGGAAAAATGCTGAGAAAAGGTACATCTTTATTTATGTATAAAAATTTCATCAGGCATTATACCCAGGAAAGTATTACATTTATAGGGGACCTACACTTCACCCCGATGCACGCGACCCAACGCCTCCACAAGGGCTTCCTTGGCCCTGTATAGAGCAGGAAAGATCTCAAGGAAGGTATCGACGGCGATGCGGTCGAGGGCGGCGGCGGTATCCTCCATTAATTCAGCCACAGCAAGCTCGAAAAGCGCCCATTCTTCGACGAGCCTGCGATCCTGGACGTGCCTGACGTTCCTCCTCCTTCTCCTCGGCATGAAGAAAATGGAAACGTGAAACAGAAAGATGAAGAACCAAGCATGAGAGGATAAATTCTGCAAACGCTGGTTCGCCTTTTATAGCCGATACAGTAAGGATGAAGTAAATGCATCAGGAGCCGAAGAGATTTGGGTTAATGTAATTTTAGAAGCCAAGGAGTTTTTCAGCAAACGAGTTGACAAACAAAACCAAGACGACCTCGAAGACTGTCCGGTGGTTACCATGAAGAGCAAAGATACTAAAAATTCACTTTGGGTGGGAAGAAGTATTCAATCCACATCCAAAATATGGGACAGGTCCGCGAGGCCGCTCACAACAAATTCGTCTGATAGAAGATTATATTCAGTTGAAGCAAAAATCAAGGGTTATATTCGAGTCCTTCATAATCCACTCACTGCAAGAAGAAGCCTTCAAATCAAGTGAAGAAACCAGTCAGAGGATTGTATAGCGAGTTCAGAACAATGATTTAAGTTGGGGCCTAGCTGGAAGCATAGCAATTGGATCATGAATCACTCGGGGGCTACTGTGGAATATATGAAACCAGGTATCTCCATGACCGGCCCAACGTCACCTGAGGAGAAAACAGGCCCAAAGGCTGTGCCCCGCGCCAAGCCTTGCTGCCGTATGGAAGGGGGGCACATCCTATAGACAGTTACGTATATTTAGATACAAAAGATACATTTGTAATCCGAGTCGTTGATAGGGTAGACAAAGATGTAAACTCTATCCTGTAACCGACTAGAATCTAATAACCGATCGAAATCTCCTAACCGATCAGGACTCTATAAGCCGCCCCACCCCTAGTATATAAGGGAGAGGGTGGGTAACACCAATCGGATGATCGATTCATTGAGTAATCAAGCCTCAGAGCACAGCACACAGGATTAGGGTATTACCTCCATCGCTGAGGGCCTAAACCTGTCTAACCCCTTGTCTTGTGTGACCTTCGAGTTTGAGATCTAGCGTCTACCCCATAATTTTATTGCCGACTACAAAAGTCGACAACGACTGGTGCATACTGGGCGTCCTCAGTGGTGACGTGATTCACACGGCCTCTTCCAGCAGGCGGCGGAGTCCTGGTGGCTTGGTTAGGAGTCTGGGGCACTCCACGTCCTGATCCTGGTGCGGGGGTCTTGGCTAGCGTAGGTTCCAAGTTAAAACGGACTGGCATCACAACTTACTTCCTTGGGCAATTGTTGGCATAATGACCAAGTTCATGACAGCTGAAACATGTGACTCCTGCAGCTGGATTATTGGTCCTCTGAGGTAGATTGTTGTTGGTGCTGAGGTTGCGATTGCCCGAAGGAACTGGGCGGGGTGCTGGTGCAGGGGTCCTGAATGCATTTGGAGGAGTGAAATGAGCAGGCTGTTGAGCATTGGTTCTGACTCTCTGCTGGTGATTCTGATGGGCTCCATGCTGCATCATCTTTCTCTTACGAGATTCTTCCAATTCAAGGCGAGATTCCTCAATAAACATAGCTTTATCTACAAGGTGCTGAAAATCTGCATAGTCATTGCCAATAACTTGCACCTTTAAACCAGGATTGAGTCCACGCTTGAACTTCTTCTGGCAAGCATCATCTGTGGCTACATCCTCTAGAGCGTAGCAGGCAAGTTGAGTGAACTTATTGAGGTATTCACTCACTGACATCCCTTCTTTCTTGAGCTCTCGGAACTCATTCTTCTTCATCTCCACTTTGCCATCTGGGATATGTGAGTGGCGGAAAGGAGTGGAAAACTCTGCCCAAGTGATAGTCTGAGGGTCATCATGGCAAGATCAGAGTTCTCCCACCATTCAACATGCGGTGTCTCCACGGTGATGAGCGCGAGAGAACCTTCTCATAATTGGTGCACTCGGCAATTGCAAGCTTCTTCTCAATGAAGCAAATCCAATCATCGGCGTCCAATGGTTCTGAAGAGTTGGAGAAAGTTGGCGGGCGAGTTCTCATAAATTTTGCTAGCTTGGACTGGAGACGAGCTTGAGGGGGTGCAGCGGCAGCTTGGTTCCGCTGGTTCAACAGATTTGCTAGGGCAACTGCAATCAGGTTATGTTGATTCATCATGTTATTCATATTCTGCATCATTGTGTTCATTAGCTGAGTTTGACCTACAAGAAAATGTCCCATGTTCTGATCTGTCACTACAGGTGGTGGCGATGATGCATTGGAATTGGGGTTGGTGTTGTCACTGGCACTGGCATCCATTGGAGAACTGCGACCAGCTCCAGAACGAGTGTCAACCATCTGAGATGGAGCACAAGGGTTTGATAGGTAAGAGGGAAAAGCAGTAGACAAGTGGTAAGATCATCTAGGGGAGAAGGTAATACCCAGGGACAAAAGGATACAGCTGAAAAGGCTTCAAATAAAAGAGGCAAATAAAGCTTTCAACTAAAGGCATGGTTGCAACACCGTGCTTGGGGCAGGTATACAACATACCAGGCACACAAGCATTAAAAATCCTAGTACACGCGGACTAATCGTAACTGAACCGAAAGGGGGTAACATGCTCCGCTGAGCACCAAAAACCTATCTTATATGGTAGTCTTCTCGGATATGTCTTTGATGGCTTGATCGTCGTCTCCCTTGATTTGATTCCTTGCAGAAGACTCGAGGCTTTGAGAAGTTTCATGAGATAAGATTAATTTAAATTTCGAATCAATGTTTCAGCAAAGGAGAGGAATAAGAACCTAAGAATACGACGAGAGGAGACGAAAACTATTAACTACCAATTTGTTGGTTTGATTTAGAAAATAATTTTGAACAGCATGCTAACTAGGATAGAGACCTACAGTCGATATGGCTCTGATACCATCTCTGTCGGGACCCGGATATGCAAATCTGAAACCCTCTGTGTATACTGCACTAGTCCAGGATCACGCTAGTGAACACAGTTGAAACATAGATGAAATATCATTCCATACAACGAATTAACTAAGAAGAAGCAAATTATTATTAAATAAAGCAAACGACCTTATGGTCAAAGTTTACACCAATATCCCTTAAGGGCTTAACAAACAAATAACTATTGCAGCGGAAAAGATAACTTGAGCCATTCGACATGCCACAGGCAATCGTTTGGGGAATGCCTTCCTAATCCACGTAGTCTTCATAGAATTCCTCCTCATGATATTCAGCATTTCGTGATCATTCCTCAGCAACTGATTAACAAAGGCGTATAGCCGTGAGTACAAAACGTACTCAGCAACCGTAGGGAATTGATGCAATATATTCATGCATGACTTGACAAGGATGGCCATATGGTTCATTTGCAGAAAGCAATAACTTGAATTGAAATACAATAAATAGATTGAAAGCACATTTATGAAAAGATAAATAAAAAACTGATAGATCAATGGTAGACAACATGGACATAATGGCGAGGCATCACCCTACACCTTCTAAAACAAGTATCAACCAATAAATTCAACAGTATTACTTTAAACAACGAAACAACACTGAACTCCCTATTCACATCCCAACAGTTCCATATTCCACATTTCATGAAACATTCTATACCCCGTGTGAAATTCTCGGGCTTGTCCATGACTGCGGACGCGGCTATTCAAAAAGTTTTACACTCTGCAGAGGTTGTACAACTTTACCCACAAGACATGACCATCTCTTTGTGCAAACGTTACTAACACACTTCCTTTGGTGTGTCGTAGAGATATCATAACAAAGCTTTTACAATGCACAGTCTAAACTCGGTACTGCCCACTAAGGTTTCGCCCCTTAGGGCCCCCTCTTGCGCCTTGCGAATCTACCCATCCATTCCGGAACCCACACCACCAATTGGCAGTACTCAAGGCTAGACATTGAAAATTAATCAGCTAGGTCTGTCCCATACCAGACTTGTGGTAGTACTGTCAGGCCCACTTCAATGGCGCACAAGATTAAGTCCTTAAGTTGTCTTAGGCAAGACATCCACATCCCAATGTGCTAGAAAGCACCACCTTTACTGCACGATCACTTGCCCGAGGGAAAACAATTCGTTCAATCAACACCAATGGCAAACCCCGCCATGGTACAACAAATTTTACAACAGTGGTTAACGACCACGATTTAATATCTCATTAAGTCAAGATTAACATTATTCAACATGAGACATGAATCCCTTTGTACAGCTAAGCATGTCTAAGCATAGCTAAGATAATCCAATGTTGGTATAACAATTATGTCCAACTAGTAATGTCCTAACCTATGTTTAACAACGGATACATGGCATCCCAATAATCAAGGTGGCATAATGTCAACTAGGTATATATCTACTACCATGAAATAAACATTGATACACAAAATAGCATGAAATTGTATAAAAGTAAAGTACTTTGGTAAACATATGATCAATATGGTTAAAGTCTACAACTTGCCTTGCTGATCTAGTGCTGAGTCTTGGTCTTCAAAGTCTCCGTTTGCTCCCTCAGAATTAGCGTCTACCGGAAAATAAATCAACGAAAATAAATAAATACAAAAAAGAGATACAAACAAGCTCAAAACTGAAAATAAATGGCTCTGGAAGATAGATCTTGATTTTAGAAAAATTTAGAAATTTGAATCGCCTCAATCGGAGTTTGTATGAGAGAGAACGGGCCTCCGAAAGATTAAATTCAGAGAAAATGCTAAAAATCAGAAAATCCGAATTTCCCGATTTATTTTTCGATTGGAAAATCGATTTATTGCGCAACGCTGATGTTAGAAATCAATTTCCCGAATTAAAAATAAATCAGAAAATCCTATTTCGCTGAGATGCGGGACCCACGATCCACGGATCGCTACCGGGTTCTGATGAACGGGCTCACAAAGATGCTAGGCTAGTCGACATCACCACGACGCTCATTGCCGGCGGCACGTGACGTGACGCCGACGGCGCACACGCTACATCGACGGCGGCGACGACGGTCGTCCACGCGTCGCACATCCGGCGGCATGGCCAAATCGGACGGTCGAGAAGCAAGACCGTGGCAGAGGAGACGTGGCGCAATCTGGGGTGCTCGCGGGTGATCGGACGACCACCATGGAGCGAAGGAGGACGACAGAGAGCGGCGACGCGGGCTCACCGGATGCGGGGAAGAAGGCTTAGTAAACGGCGCAACGACGACGGATCGGGCTCGATTCCACGTGGGTCTGCGAGAGGGCCACGCGACGAGATCAGTCGAGCAAGCGGCAACGGCAGAGGAGGACCGGCGACGGAGATATGGGAGGCGGAAGGTGTCGGGCGTGACGGCAACTTCGGCGAGGTCGTAGCCACGGCCGGCGAGGTCTTGGGTGACGAAAAAGAGGGCAACGGGAGCGGCGCAAAACGGCGAACATCGGTGGGGGTGCAGCGCCTTAAATAGGGGTCTTGGAGGTTGTGTCCGGCCCGATCAGCAAGAACGGGCGCGCGTCTAGGTTCACAGGGCACGGTCTTGCAGAGTCATACTGGGCCGCAGCGCGCGACGGTAATGACCGGGCGAGGCGGAGCAGGCCGATGGGCCAAGGCGACGGGCTGGGGAAATAGGCCGCGCGGGGAAATCGGCCCAAGGGAATTTGGGAAAATAATAATCATTTTCCGAATTAAGAAAATTCCAAAAATTCGAATAAGTGCAAATAAATTCAAATAATAGCAAATAAATTCAGAAAAATCCCCAAAAATACAAAAAAATTCCTTGGGGCATAATGAACCTAACTAAAACTAAAAAACTTTAGTTTGATGAATAGTTTAGTTAAATTAAATCCGTCCATTTATAGAAAATTCAAATTAAGCTGGAATTAATTCAAAAAAAAATGCAAATGGTTTATTTTTGAATTCAACATTCCAAAACTCAAATTTTGGGATGTTACACATCCACTCCGTATACAAGTGAGAAAGGTGTACATCACGTGGAGTGGCTGGGAGTGGTGCGCATGTCCGACAAGACGCTGAGGTGCTCCTCTGCCCATAGCCCGAGCTTAAGTGTGCTTTTCTCAATCCAGTGGTGGATGCCTTGGAGGATTAGGCCATTGGCCCTTTCGACCGCCCCGTTAGTCTTAGGGTGAGTCACTAGGGCGATGCAGAGGGTTGTCCCAATTGAACCACAGAACACTACAAGAAACAGAGAAAAATTCGTGGGTTTTTTAAATTCATGGGCCCAAAAAAAAACCCACGAATTTATTTATTTAAATTCGTCGGTTTGTATAAAACCACGTTTTAATTAAATTGTGAGCCAAAATGAAACTCATGAATTTAATCATTTAAATTGTGGGTAAGTAACCCACAATTTAAATATTTAAATTGCAGTTAAAAATTACCCACGATTTAAAAATTTAAATTGTGGGCCACCAATTACCCACGAATTTAAGTGTTTTAAATTCAGGCCCACCTTACCCACGAATTTATCCCGCAAAAACCCCACGGCCCAGAGACGCCGCCTGCCTCCCACGCCCGCCGCCGCCGCGCGCCCGCCCGCCCCACTTCTGCCGCTCGCGCCCAGCCCACTCCCCGCTGTCTGCCCACTCCGCCCCACCGCCACAGACGCCTCGCCGCGCGCGCGCGCTCCACTCGGCCCCGAGCCACCCACCCGCCGCCCCGCGGCAAGAATCGCTCGCTTGGCCGCTAAGACTCGCACGGCCCGGCCGTTCGCGCCACACTCGCCTCGGCCGGCCACTGAGCCCGCCGCCGCGCCCGACCGCTCGCCGCCGCCCGCCCCGGCCCGCTGCCCGCCTGCCCGCAGCCCGCGCGACCGCCGGCCATGCCGCCCGACACGACACCGCCGCGGCCGCAGCTACGCCACGCCCGGCAGCCATGACGTCACCTGCCAGCAGTTACTCGCCACGCTGGCCAGCCAGACGCGCCGCCTGCGCCGGCCGCAGACGCCGCCGCCCGCCGGCCACCAGCGCTGCCGCGCCGCCCGCTGTCCGCCGATGACGCCGCTGCGTCGCTGGCGCCACCTCCCGCTCTCCGGACCCCGCGACGCCCCACCGGCATTGGAGAAGGTATATGTCGTCTCTTTTATATTCGTTTAAAGTTATTTCATCTCATTTTATATTCACGTGATATGATATATATTTTTTATTTTCACGCTGCCGTTGTAGATAACGTTAGAGTTTAGGGTTTGTGTCGAATAGTAGAGAGCATAGGCGCCACCTTGTTCGAGAATGGCGCATCTCACATTTGCTTGTGAGGTGCGCGGTTCCTAATTGTCCAACGTATTTTGGACAGCCGAGAATGTTGGTTGTTGCATAGGACGTGTGACGCGGCGAGCGATCCGAACGTGATTCAAAGCGAGGAAAGATTCGCGCCCACAATCGAAGCATCGGGCGTTGAAGGAGAACGTGGAAGGAGGCGAAGACAACCAAACATGTCGTAGCGCGGTGTGGGCTGGCCGGGTGAGTTTGCGCTATTTATTTACTCTATTTGAGTATTGCTTTAAATGTAAGTACAATTTGACAAAGGTGTGATTATTTGCGTGAGAGGTTCCGCCTTGAGAACGAAGACGATTACAACGCTTTGAAGAAGGCCAAAGCGTCTTCAGCAGGCACACAAAGGTTGTCTGAGATTCATTCAGCAATGCACGATTCAAGTGTCATCAATTTCTACAAGAGGGTGAAGAAGGTGAACATGAGAAGAGGACCAGAGGAGGAGGATACACCGACGAACAAGAGTATCTCCAGAGCTCGATCGATTGGATAATGAAGGACATGGAGGCTTGGAGGTGGATGTGCCGTCTTGGGGATCGGAGGATTTTCAAGAAAAATCAAATAGAAATCGAGGGAGCAGTAAGAAGTAGATTGGGAAGCACAAGTGCAGGCAGACGGACACATTGGCCTAGAGCAACGCATGGTAAGTATCGGTATTATAATTGTTAGTGAATTTGTCACTATGTTTCTAACTTTGCATCGTAGGAGGCTGAAAGTGGGAGTACTCCCACTTTTGTGGAAGTTTACATCCGGGGGCACCAAGGCGAGGATCCACAGAACCCGGATGTGTTGAATTAAGTAATTTTAGTTGTAATCTTGGCCTTATGTTAATACTAGAGAGTATTACTTTGATACTTCATTGAATATGAGATTGATGTTCATATGATTATTGCAGCATATCTTGACTAGCTCGTACGTGTAGTTCTTATATATAGTATCTGTTCTTGTTTAGCTTGACCTGTCATATTGATATTCTCATATTGTGTCTTGGTTGAATAGTACTATTGATATTCTCGTATTGACATTCATGTGAATCAGCATAATGTTACTTGTAGCACAACCTAAGTTAATCTTGAACTTGCAGGTTTCTAGGTCACGCCCTCCAGCACGTACTAACGACGACATCATAGAAGACATCTTCAACAACGCCGATGGTGGTGGTAGCGCCCACAACTCTAACAACCCCGAGGCATGAATTCCATTGTGAGCTCGATTGGTGTATAACTGTTGTACTTTACAACTTGTTGTGATGGATACGTTGTGATCGACTTATTGTGATGGACTTATTTTAATGGATCATGGATTGTATCTATTGTGGTTGTAATGTGTTGTACGTCATTGCGTAGTTTACAAATTCTTTGTTGGATGTGTGATTGGATTATCTAAGGATCTGCTAGAATGTCTCATACGGTTTGAGTGATTGATATATATATTATAATCGCAAATGTTTTTTGTCCGCACGAGTGGATGTCCTATTTACAAGAGAGGTCATGCGAAATTTTGTACATTTCGAGACTTAGCTTTAAGCCGGTTTTGAAGAGTTAAAAGGTTGGTTTCGTATTTTAGTCTTGGTAATAGGTTTGGTATCTCGTTTGTTAATTCTTCGCTCGCTTGAACTTAATTGTGGAGTTTGTCTTTTACATTAGTGTTTTTGATCGATTTGAACAAAATAGATGATCCTTCTTATTTATTCTTCGCTAGCAATTTTAGTTTCAATTTTCTTTTTGCCTTTTCTTTTCTTCTTTAGTTGTTATATGTATTGAGTGCGATACATATATATATATATAAATACATACATTTGGATATATGTATATGTATTGAGTGCGATACATATATATATAAAAATACATACATTTGGATATATATACATTTTTTTGTAAAATGTGATTAAATTCGTGGGTTTATTAAACCCACGAATTTAATCTATTTAAATCGTGGGTTTAATAAACCCACGAATTTATCACATTAAATTCGTGGGTTTAATAAACCTGTGAATTTAATCTGATAAATCGTGGGTTTTTAGCCCATGAATTTAATCTATTAAATCGTGGGTTTAATAAACCCACGAATTTAATCGCTTAAATTCGTGGGTTTATTAAACCCACGAATTTAACTCGAACCCAATTAAATTCGTGGGCTTAGCGTAAACCCACGAATTTAACTTAAATTCGTGGGTACCCACGAATTTAATTAATTAATTTCGTCAAGTTAAATTCGTGAACTAAATTCGACGGTTTGCTCACGAATTTAAATTAAATTCGTGGGTTTTTGGCCCACGAATTTTTCCCTGATTCTTGTAGTAGAAGTCCTTGAAGGAAGAAGCATCGAATTGAGTCCCATTGTCCACAGTGAGTTCCTTAGGGACCCTGAAGCCGCATACAATATTCTTCTAGAAGAACTTTTGCACCACTCGAGATGTGTTGACAGCAACAGCTCCGCTTCCACCTATTTGGTGAAGTAGTCCACCGCCACCACCGCGTGCTTGTAGCCCCCTTGGTCGGCGGGAATGGCCCGCGCAGGTCCATACCCCACCGTGCGAAAGTCCATGTGATTGGTATCTGGTGCAAAAGTGCAGTGAGGGAGTGGTGAGCCGACGCCATCCTTTGGAAACTTTCACACGTTTTGAGGGTTTCAATGGCATCTTGCACCATATTGGGCCAATAGAAGCCTTGTCTTAGCTCCTTCGCCGTAGTTGCCCTGGGCACAAGGTGCGAACCATAGAGACCTTCATGCACCTCACGAAGAAGTGCAACACCCTCCTCTCTTGGGAGGCACTTGAGTAGCACGAAAGACGCTTTTTGTAGAGTATCCCTTCGAGGAGTACGTAGGACTTGACCTTAGCGAACAGCCACTCGTCCTCGATGCTACCCTCCATCTCCGTTCTTCCTTCAATGCATTCTAGGATTGGGGTCATCCACGTTGTGGGGGGTGTTGAGATCTCGTTGACCACCGGGAGCAGTTCTAGATCTCCACTCTCGTTAGCATCTTCCTTGACGGAGGGTGTGTTGAGCACCTCGAGAAAGTCTTCTGGTGGGAGCGGCTCTTGGGAGCTTGCCGCTCGGGCCAATCGGTCCGCTCGGTGGTTGTCTCCATGGGGGACGCGGTGAGCTTCCATCCTCAAGAAGTATCATTCCATCTTATGCACCTCTTCGAGATAGCTAGTCATTTTGGGGTCAAGGCATTGGTAAGATTTGTCCATCTGATTGACGATCAGTTGATAGTTCCTGAGAATGAGGAGACACCGGATCCCCATAGCCCTTGCGAGGCGAAGCCCAAGAAGGGGAGCCTCATACTTAGCCATGTTGTTTGTGGGGTCGAAGGAGAGGCAGGCGGCATACTCAAGTGCCTTCCTCTCCGGGCTCACGAGAACAACCCTGGCGTCCTCACCATTTAGGCTCTTAGAGCCATCAAAGTGGAGAGTCCAGTGCAGGTTGGGTGGAACGGGGCATTCCGTCACTTTCCCACATATAGCTTGGGGGTTTGTCCACTCCACCACAAAATCCGCGAGGACTTGGGACTTGATTGTGGTGTTGGAAATATGCTGTGGGATATAGATTCCAGGGGATCCTCAGGAAAGGCCCAAGATGAAGGCCCAGAAGATGTGCTTCACATCAAGCTTCTTAACCGTACGGAAAGGGATATATCATAACGGAAGTTGAACTTGTGTTTAGAAATGATAGATACAGTTGTAATCCGAGTCGTTAGAAGGATAGATAAAGATGTAAACTCTGTCCTATTAACTGACTAGAATCTTGTAACCGATCGGAATCTTCAAACCGATCAGGACTCTGTAAGCCGCCCCACCCCCGCTATATAAGGGAGAGGGCGGGGAACAACAGGGGGATCCGATCATCCAAGCATAGAGCAATCAAGCCATAGAGCATAGAACACCTCATATCGCCCAGAGCATATTGTGCTTTGAGCAACCCTGGATCCAAGAGATCCATATAATCCCAGCACACAGGATTAGGGTATTATCTCCTCCGCGAGAGCCTGAACCTATATAAACCCCTTGTCTTGTGTGACCTTCGAGTTTGAGATCGAGCGCCTACCCCATAAATTCATTGCCGACTACAAAAGTCGGCGGCTAGCGCACTGGTAGGGTAGCGCTCAATCTTTTCCCACTGCACTCGATGGCGCCAACCGGCGGATTTATCTCCGGCCAGGCTTTCCGCTTCGAAAGCCTGGATTTCGTCGCTAATATGCATGGAGAGCTTGTCAGCCTGGAGAAAAACCAGGTCCAATCTGGCAGAATCCAGGACGAACCATCTCAGATACATTACCGTGACTTATCTGGAAAACCAGTTGGCTCCATTAAGGGCGGCTGCGATTTTCGTGGCATCTTCTCAATTGAAGGACAGAAGACCGATCTCCATCAAGAAGATCGTGACGTCGCGGAAGAAGATCGCCGACGTAAGGGTAAGGAGATCAAAACGCGGTCTCTCCAATCTTTGGGTCGCAATGTCCGGGAGGACATCCTGCAATCTAAGTTGGGAGATCAGTCCGTCTTCCGCACGCCGATTCAAAACATCGTCGCTTCGAAGACGCTCCTCGACACGCTGGACCCGATGATTGCATCGACACCCAGCGGCCCGATTGTGGCTCACATCTAGGCCATGGTGACGGCGGTAGCTATCCAAAGAAAATTAGGAGAAGCCGGCCGAGAAGCGACTCGCGCCTAACGCGCCACGTGTCGCCGCTAGCCGGATCGCAACCACCGAGCGTTGGCGAGCGGCGCCACGCACCGCCTACTGGAGATGCTCGACAGATCCTTGACCGCGACCTCCACCAGGACATCACGGCCAGGCGACGAGAGCGGAACGAGGAAGAAAGACATGGATGCCGCGACGACTTAGAGCGTTTCGGCATAAGCTACAATCGACGGAACGACCGAATGCATGATGACCACGACGATCGCAGATTTCATCATCGCCGGAGTGGAAGTGACGACGAACGCCGAGTCAATGACTCGCCGCGCCAGACCTCACCTCGACGTTTTGACGGTCATCACCGAGCTAGAAGATCTCCACGCTGGAGTCCACCCTAGCGAGATGAAAGATCCATCGATGGGATCCGAGCATTCACTCCCCGGTTTCGCCGAGTGGTTTTACCCTTTGACCGTAGAGATCACCCTGGCAGGGACCCACATCCGTAAGTTTCTCTCGTGACTGACCCGGCCAGCGCGCGTGAAGCTCAAGAGGTTCTCGATCGACGGCAGTGGGCTCAACGCTCGCTTGCCGTAACTTTCGACGACATGAGCATCCCCGCTCGAGCCGAGGCCAAGCACTCGGCCTTTCCACGAGTAATCTCGGGCGCCCTCGTTCCCCTCTGACAGATTTCATTACCCGTTACGCTCGGGACCAAGGATAATTTCCGGACCGAATTCATCAATTTTGAGGTAGCCAATTTCGAGACGGCGATCATGCCATCTTGGGAAGGCCCGCCCAGCAGATTCATGGCCATACCTCATTACACTTACTCGGTGTTGAAGATGCCGGACCCAAAGGAGTCATCACACTTCGTGGCGACATCAAGCAATCCTCGCAATGCACCGAGAGAATCATGAACTTATCGAATTGCGTGAAGCGGTACCCGAGCAAGAAACGCCCAGCCGAGGCGCCACGCCCAAGACGAAGGAGAAGTACCATCAAAAGCAAGCCACCTCGAATTAAGCCGGTGAAGGAACTAAAGGATCATTCTTGACCCGTCGACACGCCTAAAACAACCGTGATCGGACAGGCTCAAGACAAATAGGAAAGTGTGCTCGCCACCTTCCTCCAAGCTAACAGAGACATTTTTACCGAAACCATCGATATGCCAGTGTACTAAGGAGGTGATCGAGCACTCTCTCCATGTTGATAAGAAGTCAAAACCCGTCAAGCAGAGGCTTGCGGTTCGCTCGAGATCGCCTAACGCCATAAAACAGAAATCACGAAACTCCTAGCCGCAGGTTTTATCAAAGAAGTGTATCATCCCGATTGGTTAGCAAATCTGTGTTAGTTCAAAAGAAGAATAAAACTTGGCGCATAAGGCCGATTATACTAATCTCAACAAGGCATGCCCGAAGGATCCCTTTGGACTGCCCCGGATTGATCAGGTGGTAGATTCGACTGCCGGTTGTGAAATTTTGAGTTTTCTTGACGCATACTCGGGCTATCACCAGATTCGCCTAAAGGAGGAAGATCATATCAAGACCTCGCTCATCACGCCTTTCGAGCTATCGTTACACCCGATGGCATTCGGCTAAAAACGGCGCGCGACCTATCGCGCGTGATATCGTGGTGTTTTCATGCTCAGCTCGGGCGCAACGTGGAGGCGTATGTAGATGACATTGTCATAAAAACTCGGGAAAGGAAAGATCTTATCATCGACCTAGCCGAGACTTTTGAAAGTTTAAGGGCTTTCAACATGAAGCTGAATCCTGAGAAGTGTGTTTTCGGAGTATCTTCGGGAAAACTGCTCGGATTTATTGTGTCACAACGAGGCATTGAAGCCAACCCGAAGAAAGTCAGGGCCATATCAAATATGGAACCGCCGACTAACCAAAAAGACGTCCAGAAGCTTACAGGGAGTATGGCCGCTCTAAGCAGGTTCATCTCCCGACTGGGTATGCGAGGTATGCCTTTCTTCAAACTACTCAAGAAACAAGATAAGTTTCAGTGGACGTCGGAAGCGCAACAAGCATTTGAAGATCTAAAGACCTTCCTGACGACACCTCCCGTGTTAGTCTCACCAATGCCAGAAGAACCCCTATTGCTTTATATCGCGGCAGCGGCACATGTAGTCAGCGCTGCGATCATCGTAGAAAGGAGGAAACATTTCAGTGCACAGAGTCCAAGACCCGATACTTGCCGTCGATGAAGTCCTAAGTGAATCCAAGGTACGGTATCCACAAGTGCAGAAGCTATTATATGCCGTACTCCTTACATATCGCAAGCTTAAACACTACTTCCAAGAGCATGTCATTTCGGTAGTCACCTCCTTCCCGATCGGAGACATACTTCGCAACCAGGAGGCCACTGGGAGAGTTGCCAAATGGGCAGTTGAACTCGGGGCCTTTGACATTCAATTCAAGCCCCACATGGCCATCAAATCCCAAGCACTCGCTGACTTTACTGCCGAGTGGACGGAATTGCAGCACCCGGCGATTACTAAAGATCTCGAGTATTGGACGATGTACTTTGACGGTTCCCTCATGCTCAGCGGCGCGGGGGCTGGTATAGTGCTCATATCACCAAGTGGAGAAAGATTGAGGTATGTCCTCCAAATATTCTTTCCTGCAACCAACAATGCCGCCGAGTATAAGGCACTCATCCACGGACTCCGTATCGCCATATCTCTCGGCATTCGACGACCGACGGTTCGCGGAGATTCAATGCTCGTGGTCAATCAAGTGCAGAAGGAATGGTCTTGCATCGAGGACAACATGGCGGCATATTGCCAAGAAGTGCGCAAGCTAGAAAGCAATTTCGATGGACTCGAGCTCGTTCACGTGCTTCGATGGACAACGAAGCAGCTGACGAATTGGCGAAGATGGGATCCTGCCGATCCAAGGTGCCCGTGGGAATATTTGTAGAAGAAATTCATAAACCCACGAATAGCGCTCGGCCAAAAGCAGACAATCCAGTAGAAAAAGGGGAAGAGGCAGAGGTCTTGATTATTACCCCAGATTGGACATCTCCATACCTTGACTACCTGACAGAAGACAAGCTACCCGAGGATCGCGTCCAAGCCGAGCGGATCATGCGCCGAAGCAAGAGTTATGTAGTCGTTGGAAAGGAGCTTTATCGTAAGAGCTCCTCCGCATACTCGCGACGCATGCATATCGGAACAAAAGGGAAATACCTGCTCAAAGAAATCCACTCGGGAATTTGTGGGAACCATGCGGCGTCATCGACCCTGGTCGGAAAAGCCTATCGCCAAGGGTTCTTTTGGCCGACTGCCATCACAGATGCGGAGGACATCGTCCGGACATGCGAAGGATGTCAGTTTTTTGCACGCCAAATGAACAAGCCGGTAGCGAGAACTACTGACTATCCCGATTACATGGCCATTTGCGGTGCCGGGGCTCGACATGGTGGGACTTTTGAAAAGGCTCAAGGAGGCTATACTCATCTCTTCGCTGCCGCTGATAAATTCACCAAATGGATTGAGGCCAAACCGACCGCCACCATTACTGGCGACAAAGGCGGAGAATTCTTTCACGAGATCGTGGTTAGATTTGGCGTACCCAACCGAATCATCACGGATAATGGCACTCAGTTCAGAGGCGAAGTCTTTCAAGATTGGTGCGAGGAGCTGGGCATAAAAATTTGCTTCGCGTCAGTCGCGCACCCCCGAAGTAACGGATAGGTTGAGCGAGCTAATGGCATGGTGCTCCAAGGCATAAAAGCAAGAATTTTCGATCGACTCCAACCATATGCTACTCGGTGGGTCAAAAAACTGCCTTCAGTACTCTGGGGGCTACGAACTACCCCCAGCAGAGCAACCGGGCAGTCACCTTTCTTTCTGGTATATGGCAAAGAAGCGGTCTTACCAACCGAGTTAGAATTCGGATCCCCGCGGGTTCGGAGTTATGAAGAGATCACTTCAGAAGACAACCGGCTAGAAGACCTCGACAGATTGGAAGAAGCCAGGGATATCGCAACAATTCGTTCGGCGAAATACCTCCAAGGCTTACGACGTTATCATGGGCGCAATGTAAAGAGCCGCGCGTTCTCCAAAGGAGATCTAGTCCTAAGGAGGAATGAAAAGAGCGAACATAAACTCTCCCCAAGTTGGGAGGGCCCTTACATCATCGATGAAGTAATTCGTCCCGGAGCCTATAAACTTAAGCGAGAAGACGGATAGACAATCAGCAATACTTGGAATATAGAACAGCTACGTCGCTTTTTCACTTAAGTTTTTGTACTTCTTTTTAATCCTTTGTGAATAAAAGTTCGATTGAAAAAGTCGTTTTCATATAATCTCTTTTATAATCATGAATTCGAGTGCTTCGCTCTTATGTTAAGACTCAGGGACAAGATCCATGAATCATATCCCAAAGCCTGGGGGCTGGAGTCAGATGAACAAAGGTCACCGGTCAAACCACTCGAAGATATATACTTTCATGAAGGAGAAACAGGGGAACACTTTTTATGCCTTTAAAGGTCAAGAGTCTCTACAATCGACAAAGAAGTACCCCTGACTTCCTCCCAGAGCTCGGTAGCCCGATCTTCGTCAACATCGTGAGCGTAGCCTTCCCTAAGGGCCTCAAGATCCACTCGGGGATAGAGGGACTTGGTGATCGCCAGGGTCTGGCTGGCACCGTTGGCCGCTTCCTTCAAAGAGTTCTTGAGGGCCCCAGGGCTTCCTTTAGCCGCACGACGACCTCACCCCGCCGAGTGGCTCTCGCCACTTGGATGAAGCGAACTTCGAGGGGCTAGAAGCGCCCCGAGTTCGTGAGCAGAAGTTTCGAGAACCTTAACTCTCTCGCCGAAGAAGGCGTACTGCGCCTGAGTTTTGACCTTATAATCTGCAAGGCAAAGCGTTAGAAAGGATAGTAAAGGATCAAGCAAAGACAAGTTGACAGCTACACCTTCAAAATCCTTCTCCAGCTTCGCTCGGGAATCTTTCATGGCTTTAAGTTTTCCTTCGACCTTCGCGAGAGCCGAATTCCGAGCTGGAGCAAACACAAGAAATCGGCAAGATAGTTGACTAAGAAAAAAACATGAAACAACCCAAGAGATAGCTACCTCGGAGAGAGCCGGTGATATCCAGATTCTCCTGGCGCAGAGCGTTTTGTTCTGTCCATGATGTCTGGAGTTCAAATCGAAGGAATCGCAGATCGGCCATATACTCGGCTTTGATGCGTGCTAGGTCGGCCAGGTACTCCTGGCGCGTCCGGATTTCAGGGAGCATCCTTTGAATGTACTCGGACTTTCGTTCGAAGCGCTCCCCTATTTTCTATAATCATCATAGCAAAAGGTAAACGCGTGGAAGAAGGGCGGAAGCAGGGACACAGCGGTCTTGGAGGAATGCTCACCTGGGCGGCATGTGCACAAGCCTTGGCATGGATGAAAAAGTCATCCCTCTCTCTCTGCTCTTCCTCCGGGTCGTCCAAAAGCTTCAAACCCTCATCATCGGTAAAGGCGGTATCTGTTATTAGCCGGGGGCGAGCAGGGGCTGGCGGGACTCGATGAATCTCTTCAACCTCAGGGGACGAGCAGGAGGCCAGCTCAGGAGCAACGGGATCTGTCGCAGGGGCAACGCGAACAGGAGACGGCGTCGGGGGACTAGGAGACACTTCGGCGCCCTCAGAAGCAGTTTCCCCTGTCGAAGTATGAATTCCGGGAGGTCCAACCTCAGCAGGGCCCCCAGGTGGAGACCCGACGGGCGTATCAAGCGAAGGGTCCCTGTGAAGAAGAATCGTCAGCAAGACCGAAGAATAAAAATGGAGTCAACGGAGTAACGGACCTGTTGGATTTCCTCATTCTCATCGAGGGCTTCTTGCGAATAGCTGGCCCACCCCCAGAAGAACTACTCGGACCATTGCCGATCGTGCGCGGGCTTCTCCGACAACCATTGGAGCTCGCGAGTGGATCTTGGATTTTGGGACCGCCGACCGGACGTCGGGGGGCCACGAGGTCATCGGACAATATCTTCTTTCCTTTCTTTGCAGCAGGGCCCCCTGCTAGAGACCGCGCCCGACGCTTCAGAGAACAGCCTGGGCGAGGAGGCATTTCCGGAAGGGGAGGAACACTGAAGAACACGATGTGATCCTGAAGATGAAGATCAAAAGTTAGCAAAACTTCAGAGAACGAAGAAACGCAAAATTCCCAATAAAAATCGCCTACCGCAGGAGGGGGGCGTGCTATGTTGAAAGATTTCGGGCACTTGACAGATAATATGTCGATGCTCGAGATAAAGAGTTCTCCAGCCCTAGCGCATAACCTCTCCCTTGGCAAATCATCAGGCCATTCCCGGGTCGGGTCACTTTTTCCCCTATAAGCGAATCCCAGATGAACTCACTCCTTTAGGGGCTGCACCCGGCGGGCGATGAAGTGGAGGGCCAAACCCACTCCTGTAAGCCCGCTATCTTTCAGCTTTCCGATCAGTGCCAATAGTTCAGACACTTGATCCATGTAGGAAGAAGCAGGGGTAGAACCCCAGGAAATAGACATTGTGGGACGGCGCCCAGTGAACGGAGGCAGAGACGAGTCGGGGTTGGCACAGTAAAACCATTCCCTGTGCCAGCCCTTGTTGGAGGTCTTGACAGGAATGGCAAAGTAATCCTTCTTGACTCTTCCCGCACTGAATCCAGCGCCTCGATAACCTTGGGGTCATTTTTGGAGGGATAGGGCTTCAGGAGATAAAGGTGACGAAAGAGGTCGAAATGGGGGCTAATGCCCAGAAAAGCTTCACAAAGGTGGACAAAGAGGGAAATTTGGAGGATAGAATTGGGGTTTAGATTCACCAATTCGATTTCATAAAAGAAAAGAAGGCCGCGAAGGAAAGAACTGATCGGAAGACCAAGGTCGTGGTGGAAAAAGGATTCGAAAAACCACCACCACCTCGGAGCGGGGAGTCAGGACGGATTCACCGGCGATCGGACGTGCGGAGATCAGGGCCAGATCAGCCAAGATCCCATCGTCTACCATGCATTTCAGCTTCTCCTCGGTCGTTGTCGAGGTCGTCCAATCTTGTGGTGAAGGCGGAGAAGGAGTAGAGGAAGACATTCTTGCGAGTAAAGATTGACAATGACTGAGAAGGCAAAACGTAAGGTTAACATTGGTGGCGAAGAGTTCAGAAGGCGAGAAGGTGAAAGGAGAAAAAGCTCGTGGAAAGATGAAGCTGTCGGGCGTCGACGACCTAGTTTTTAAAAGAGAACAATAAGGTCTCTGCCGAATCGGCGGAAAAAGGCAGAAACGCGTCTCATCCTTTCGATTCCTCATAAATGATTTACTGGCTGTCGCCTCGACTTACGGGGCTTAGATGAATTTGACCGGATCGCGTCGAGGCCACATCGCCCCCATGATGGGGCTCGTTTCCCACTTACCGTATTAAACGGGATGTGGATGGTCTTCAACTTGAATAAAAACTTATTTTCTTACGGTACGCCCCACGTTGGGCCTTTGGGTGGTTACCGCATGACGGAATTATGTACCGTAAGATTGAGCCCAAATGGGCACAGATCCGTGGCGCGTGCTCCACGAGGGCCGAGAATGCTGTGCGTCGTTTTAAACGAGTACGGACGCCCTTCGGATCTAAATGTGATACGCTCCAAGAGAGCTTAAGCCGGGTTCGACATCAATCGGGAAAGGGTATCACTCGACCAAGAGCTGTCAAAAGTAATATGCTCCAAGAGAGCCAAAGCTGAACCTGACATCAGTCGGGAAAGGGTATCACTCGGCCATGAGTCGTCTAAACGTGATACGCTCCAAGAGAGCCTAAGCCGCTTCCGATATCAACCGGGAAAAGATATCACTCGGCCAAGAGCCATATGAAATCATGATACGCTCCAAGAGAGCTAGGCCGTGCTCTTAGGATATGGGTATCATTCGGCCATGAGCCAGGATAACCTCGTTACGTCCCAAGTTGAACTAAAAACTATATCTCGCAACAGTCGGATATGGGGATCGCTCGGCCAAGTGCAACGATGCGCTCCAAGTCGAGCCTGAGCTATGTCTAGCGGCAGATGGACGCCTCCTTTCAGGTTCAAGCAACACACAAGGTCCAAGACACCCTAGAACGAGACTAATACACAATCAAGGGACAAACAAGAGATTCTTCTACAGAAGGTATTTCTTTATTATGTACAAAAATTCCCCAGGCATTACGCCTAGGAAACTATATGTTGTAGGAGAACTATGCCTCCTCGCGGTGCGCTTGGCCGAGCGCCTCGGTGAGGGGATCCCTAGCCCTGTAAAGGGCAGGGACGACCTCGAGGAGTGTGTCGGCGGCCTCGTGGTCGCGCTTCTTCGCCAACTCCTCCAGCTGTTCTTTGAAGGCCCGGTTAAACTCTTCCCAGCGCTTGACTAGCCTAGGGTCCACCTTTGCATGATGATACCACCGAGGCATGATGAGGACAAAAGCTTGAAGCAAAAGAATGGAGGGCAGAAAGCGAAGAGATACATTTTGAAGCGTTGGTATGCCTTGTATAGCCAATTCAGACGAAATCGAAGTAAGCGCCGGGATATTAAGCATCGGAAGCAGAAGAGATTTGGTGTTAATGCAACTTCAGAAGACGAAGAGTTTTTTCTGGCTGAACAAGTTGGCACAGGAAAACAAGGCAATCTCGAGGACTGCCCGATGACTGTCAAGCGATGAAAATTAAAGACTTCGAGCGGGAAAAGTATCAAATCTACGTTTGTGACATGATAAGAAGTCCGTAAGGCTGCTCACAAATAAATCAGCTCGGTAAAAGATTTGCGCTTGAGAAAAGCAAAGGATGGAATTTATGATCGAGTTCTTCATAATTCGCTTGTTGCAAAAGGAAGGTTTTTTTCGATTGGATAAGGAAACCAGTCGGGATTACAGGCAGGGAGCCCTGAGTAAAGCAGTCGGATCATGAAGCAATCGGGGGCTGCTGTGGGATATAGATTCCAGGGGATCCTTAGAAAAGGCCCAAGATGAAGGCCCAGAAGATGTGCTTCACATCAAGCTTCTTAACCGTACAGAAAGGGATATATCATAACGGAAGTTGAACTTGTGTTTAGAAATGATAGATATAGTTGTAATCCGAGTCGTTAGAAGGATAGATAAAGATGTAAACTCTGTCCTATTAACTGACTAGAATCTTGTAACCGATCGGAATCTCCAAACCGATCAGGACTCTGTAAGCCGCCCCACCCCCGCTATATAAGGGAGAGGGCAGGCAACAACAGGGGGATCCGATCATCCAAGCATAGAGCAAACAAGCCATAGAGCATAGAACACCTCATATCGCCGAGAGCATATTGTGCTTTGAGCAACCCCGGATCCAAGAGATCCATATAATCCCAGCACAGAGGATTAGGGTATTATCTCCTCCGCGAGAGCCTGAACCTGTATAACCCCTTGTCTTGTGTGACTTTCGAGTTTGAGATCGAGCGCCTACCCCATAAATTCATTGCCGACTACAAAAGTCGACATATGCCCTAGAGGCAATCATAGATATGATTATATTTCCATAAATGTTCATAAACTATGAGATTGTTCTTTGAATTACATCATGGATATTGATTAACAAGTATGTGACTTGTTTGTGAAACTGTGTTCTTCTTTATGATGTTTATTCTAAAAAGGAGTTCCTAGTCGATAATCATATGAGGACACATATGAGTAGACTAGCATATGTATTGGTCGATGACCATGTTTCACGGGTCATATGTATGAAGATATCAAACCAATAATATGGACACATGTTACAGAACATGGAGTTTGACATCGACCCATTATGAGGCACTGCGAGAACATTGTATTCTTTCATATCATCAGTTGGTCTCATATACGATGTGTATGCTATATCCTTCGACTTGAGATTGTCGCATGTTCTCAAGGTGAGTAATGGCTTACTAAGGGGTCATCAAACGCTAAACTTTAACTGGGTAGTTATAAAGATGGCTTTCGGGTTTGTCATGAAACATGCTGCGAGGCGTGGTCGATCAAAATAGGATTTGCCCCTCCATACAATGGGAGAGATATCTCTAGGCCTCTCGAGTGGTCGGATTCCAGAAACGCATGGCAATGCTACTCGAGTAAAGAGTTACTTGAGTCATCGAGTCAAAGAGTAAACTCGATGTATTCGGGAATCCGAATCACGGCATTGAAGAAGATTGGTTGAGCCATCCATATAAGGATGACAACAACTCGCCTTGGGTTTGACAAATATCGTGAGGCAAATGGAAATGCATATAGGACATTGTTGAGGTTCGTCCGATCTTTACATATTCTCGGTAGTCGATAAGTCCTGCTAGAGGCCGCTATCAACTATTGGTCATTTGCTCAATGATCGAGTAGGAGTACTCGATAGTCGAGAAGGTATACCCGATGATCGAGTAGGAGTCCTAAACATCGATAGGGGTACTCCAGCATGTCCGAGTGCACATGAACCTATAGGGTCTCACGCTTAAGGGGCTGTAACCATTTCGGATAGGGATCTGAGTTGTAATGGGCATAGAGTTCCTAATGGGATTCAAGGGTTGAAACCCGTTATGGGACGTCTATATAAAGGGAGAAGGTGGTGGCTTTGAGGCAGATGATACACGAAGTAACACAATAAGAATTCGAAATTCCTAAAACCCTAGCCACCACTCCTCTGCCCAGAACCGCACAGCCGGCGCTAGCACTCCGACGCGTTGTGTTCCTACCTTGTACGTGTGGATACCTTGGAGGTATTGCTGCGAAGCTTCAACGCTAGGATGATCTGCAACCTACGACAGTCACAAGGAGCTGTTGGGGAGGCGCGAGGCCAGTATGACTACATCTGCACCACAAGGCTACATCGACTCTAGTTTCGCTACGGGTCTGCGCATCTAGTTGTAATTATGTGATCTATAACTTGCAGTGGTTCCTTGGTTACGAGGTAGAATTTTTTTTCCGCTAGAGTAGCCTACCCATTCCCCAACAGTGGTAGCAGAGCCTTGCTATGAAGTTTTAGATTCGGAATAGCTGCATATGATGATATGTGGTAGTAATAAATTTGATGTATTGTTGTTCTATTGGTCGTTCTATTTGATAGATCAATTTTTGGCACTGGTTAATAATGTTAATTCATGTTCGGTGGTCCTAGATGTGTTCAAGGTCATTACTCTGTGATATTGTTGTTGTCGTCGCGCCACTACTTATGCTCCAAGGAATTTTTCTGTATTTTTGAAGATTTTTATGAATTTATTTGCTATTTACTTGAATTTATTTCCTTTTATTTGAATCTCTGGATTTCTCTTAATTCGGAAATGTTTTTAATACGAAAAATCCCTTGCGGGCCGTTTCTTCCACGGCCCGTTCCTATTTCTTAGGCCTGATCCGCTCCGCCGGCCTGCTCGCGCTTTTGCCCGGCCCAACCAGCCCCCTCCGCGTCGGCCGTCGGATCTGCGATGCGGGGATGGCTGCGATGCAGCCACGTCACCCCGCCACCGCCGCCCCGAACCCTAACCCTAACGGTCTCCAGATTCGGCGTGCCGCGCCGCCGTTCGGCGTTCGTGTGCCGCACGCCTCCCCAGGGCTATTTAAAGCCACGAGGATCCCCGTTCGAGCTCCTCCGTTCTCCGCCGCACCCGCTACCCTGTCTTGCATCACCCAAAAGCCCTCCGTCGCTGAGATCTTCCTCGCTGGAGTTGCGTCGTCATCCGAAGCCTTCCGCTGACTTGTTCTTAGTCTCTGGTTGGTCTTCGCCGACGCCGTCGCTTTCCCTGCGTTCGCCGCATCGTCCTCTACCAGATCCAGTGCAACCCGCACCCAAACCAGTCCAATTCCGCCGAAGCCCATGTCATCTTCTCCGCGTCCGGTGGTATAGCGCCGCCGCCTCGCTGTCGATCTGATCCGCTCGTCCGTGGCCATTCGATCGCGACCATGTGCTCAGGATGTTGCCGTGTCGCTGCTAACCACCTCTGGGTTTCCCTGTCGTCCGATTCGTGGTGCATACTCCAGATCGCACCACGTCACAGCCCATCGCTCCTTGGTCCTCTGACGTCCGATCTGGCCATGGCACCGATGCGTGACACATGGCCGCTTGCATCAGCGCCTGCATCAGCCGCTGTTTTCATGAACCCGGTCCACCGTGGACCAGAGCCTTCCCGTGGACTCGGTCCGTAGACCGAAGGTCCCACGTGTCAGTGAAATAAGGAATTTTTTGATTTAGTTTTATTTGGGAAATTGATTGCTGACGTTAGCGTTGCGCAATAAATCAATTTTCCAATAGAAAAATAAATCGGGAAATTCGGATTTTCTGATTTTCAGCCTTTTTCTCTGAATTTAATCTTTCGGAGGCCCGTTCTCTCTCATACGAACTCTGATTGAGGTGATTCCTGTTTCTAAATTTTTCTAAAATCAAGATCTATCTTCATGAGCCATTTATTTTCAGTTTTGAGCTTGATTGTGTCTCTGTTTAATATTTATTTGTTTTCATTGCTTTCTTTTTCGGTATACGTTAATTACGAGGGAGCGAACGGAGACTTCGAAGACCAAGACTCAGCACTAGATTAGCAAGGCAAGTCGTAACCTTTGATCATATTGATCCTATGTTTGCAAAGTACTTTGTTTCATACAATTGCATGCTAGTTATGTATCAATGATTATTTCATGGGAATAGCTATATACCTAGTTGTCATTATGCCACCTTGATTATTGGGATGCCATGTACCCATTGTTAAACCTAGGTTGGGACATTACTAGTTAGGCATAATCATTATACCAACATTGGGTTATCGTAGCTATGCTTAGACATGCTTAGATATGCGTTGAGATCCATATCACATGTGATTAATGTTAATCTTGACTTAATGAGATATCGAATCATGGCCGTTAGCCACTGATGTGAAATTTATTGTGCCATAGCAGGGTTTGCCATTGGTCTTGGTTGAACGAATTGTTTTCCCTCGGGCAAGTGATTGTGCAGTAAAGGGGTGCTTTCTAGCACATTGGGATGTGGATGTCTTGCCTGAGACAACTTAAAGACTTAATCTTGTGCGCCATTGAACTGGGCCTAACCGTACTACCACAAGTCTGGTATGGGACAGACCTAGCTGATTAATTTGCAATGTCTAGCCTTGAGTACTACCAATTGGTGGTGTGGGTTCCGGGATGTATGGGTAGATTCGCAAGGCACAAGAGGGAGCCCTAAGGGGCGAAACCTTAGCGAGCAGTATCGAGTTTAGATAGGGCATTGTAAAGGCTTTGTCATGATATCTCTGCGACACACCAAAGGAAGTGTGTTAGTAACATTTGCACAAAGAGATGTTCATGTCTTGTGGGTAAAGTTGTACAACCTCTGTAGAGTGTAAAACTATTCAAATAGCCATGTCCGCGGTCATGGACAAGCCCGGGAATTTCACACGGGGTATAGAGTGTTTTGTGAAATGTGGAATTATTGGGATGTGAACAGGGAATTCACTTTGTTTTGTTGTCTAAAGTAATGCTGTTGAATTTATTGGTTGATACCTATTTTAGAAGGTGTAGGGTTATGCCTCACCATTCTGTTCATGTTGTCTACCATTGATCTATCAGTTATTTATTTCTCTTTTCATAAATATGCTTTCAATCTATTTATTGTATTTCAATTCAAGTTATTGCTATCTAAAAATGAACCATATGGCCATCCTTGTTAAGCCGTGCATGAATATATTGCATCAATTCCCTACGGCTTGCTGAGTACTTTTTGTACTCACGGCTATACGCCTTTGTTGATCAGTTGCTGAGGAAGGATTAGGAAATGCTGATTATCATGAGGAGGAATTCTATGAAGACTACATGGATTAGGATGGCGTTCCCCAAACGATTGCCTGTGGCATATTGAATGGTTCAAGTTATCTTTTCCGCGGCAATAGTTATTTGTTTCTTAAGCCCTTAAGGCATAATGGTGTAAACATTGACCATAAGGTCGTTTGCTTTATTTAATAATAATTTGCTTCTTCTTAGTTAATTCGTTGTATGGAATGATATTTCATCTATGTTTCCACTGTGTGCACTAGCGTAATCCTAGACTAGCGAAGTATACACAGAGGGTTTCAGATTTGCAAATCCGAGTCCCGACATGAAACCAGCCTTCAGGAGTTTGCTGACCTCCTCTTGGATGGCTTGTTTTCGGTCTTCCGCAAATCTGCGCTGTTTCTGCACCACCGGCTTGGCGCTTAGTTCCATAGCCAATCGATGCTCGATCACCTCCCTGGGGACCTCAGCCATGTTGGACGGTTGCCATGCAAACACATTGCGGTTTGCCTGAAGGAAAGCAATGAGCTCGAGTTCCTATTTAGGGTCGAGGTCAGCACCCACCTTGATCGTCTTGGAAGGTTCTGATGGGTCCAGGGGCACTGTCCTAATGCCTCCTTTGGTCTTCTTGTCCTTGTCGCTGCCATTGCTCGAGCTCTCGACAGCGCTACTGGACATAAGAGCTTTAGACTTCTAGCGCTTGGCTCCCTCATTGTCAACGTTAGTTGCTGTTCCGCACAGGTGTTCCGCCATTTCCAAGCTCTTTTTGTCACATCTGACCGCGACGAGCTGATCCCCTTTGATTGTGAGGACCCCTTTTAGTGCTGGGATCTTGACAGCCTGGTATGCGTAATGCACCATGGCCATGAACTTGGCTAACATGGTGTGGCCTAAGATCACGTTGTAAGAGGTCTCAAAATTTGACACATCGAAAAGAAGCTTTTTAGTGCGGAAATTTTTTGGTATGCCGAACGTGACTGGTAGCTCGATCTGGCCGAGCAGTGTGGAAAACAATTGTGGAGTTATGCCATGAAACAGCTCTTCTTCGGCTCTGATCTCTGTCCGGGGGATCCCCATGTTATCTAGCATCTTGGGGAAGATGAGGTTTAGTGAGCTACACCATCAATCAAGGTTCGAGCGACCTTTATATTGATGATAGTTGGCTCTACCACTACGGGGTATCGACCCAGATGTGGGACCACAGTTGGGTGATCCACCTGGTCGAAGGTGACAGGTACTTTTGACCATTTGAGGAATCTGGGGAGAGCTGACGCAACCAGGTTGACCTCCCTTTCGACTGCCTTGTATCGCCTCTTGGACTCATACGTGGCAGATCCGCCAAACATGTGCGCCAACATGTGATCAGCCCCGCGGTATTTGGACTTGTTGTCCAAGGACTTATCCTTGGCCTGCTCGATTCCACGCTCGACGAGTGCGGCTTTAAGCTTTTCCTGAACCTTCCTGCTGATCACCTGGCACTCATCGAAATCATGTTGTTAGTTGATGGATCGGGCAGTAGTTACCTCCACCATGACTTTGGCCTTTGCTATCGCCTGTGTTGCGCGCCTTGCCCCTTTCGACCGCGGCCACGGTGGGGTCACCTTTGCGCTTCTCCTCGCGGTTCTTATTTCGTTTCACTCCTTGATTGGACGACTCGGGTTTGTCGTCGCCTGCTCCAGGGCTGTCCACATGGTCACGGGCTTCGGCATGCCTAACGTACTTGTCTGCCTGCTCGAAGAGTTCCATAGGAGTTCGGATCTTCTGAGTGGCTAACTTTCCCTTCAACGCCTTAACCTTGAAGCTGTTCTCAAAGGCCACGATGATAGCCTCGTCCGAGATGTCAGAAATCGAGTTTCGCTTGTCTCTGATGCGTCAGATGAAACTACGTAATGACTCACCTGACTTCTGCACCACCCGATGCATGTCGCTGCAAGTTCCAGGGCGTTCATAGGTGCCTTGGAAATTGGAAATGAACTGGGCGTACAACTCTGCCCATGAGGATATCGAGTTAGGTAGAAGGTTGAGTAACCAAGACCTGGCTTCACCATCGAGGGTGGTGAGTAGGTAGATGGCCATCACCTTTTCGTTGCCACTAGCTGCCCTCAAGACCGTAGTGTAGATCTGCAGCCACTCGACTGGGTTTATCTTGCCTGAGTACTTCTTGACGGGGACTGACTTGAATTTATCCAGTTACCTGATGGTACATAGCTCGGGGGTGAATGCTTTACAGTCTTCACTGTCGTCCTCAGGGGTCACCGGTCGTGGACCTTGCCAGGGGAGAAACCTTCGCCGTGTGGGAGAACAACCCCTTAAGGGCAGAGACTTACCTCGCCGTGCCAAGTGTGCAAGTGATTGGCCCCTCGAGGGTGGGGACGCATGTTTCTACCACTCGCGATCCTCCCATTTATGTTCTCCCTCTGATCTCGGATGACGTCACGCAGGTCTCGTCGATCATGTGGAATTAGATTCCAAATATCCTCGGGACACCCTCGACGGAGGTTGGAGTGTGTTGCCTTGGAGGTTCTCTGGTTAGTGCTAGCTGCTATCGACCCTGTTAGTCGATGGAGGTTGGACAGCCCTGACGTTTGGCTCCTCAGCCCCTGCTGGCTGGGGCACATTAGCCTCAAGTTGGCAGCTCGAGCGGTCTGTGCCTGCGCTGCATCAAGCAGCGTTTTCATCTGGTCGAACACTAGAGTCATCGGGTTACCCGGATCCAATGGAGGAAGGGATTTTAGCAGCACATGAGCACACTGGACATTTGCTTCAGGGGTACTAAAAACACCACTGTTGTGGCTCTGATGGGACGTTGTCGGCGGAACGAAGTCGCACTTTTCGTTATGGCTATGCGGTCTAGGGACTTGTTGCCTCTGAAGCTCTAGCGCCTATGGATGAGGCGTCGTGGGGTCACTGAGGGCAAGCTGCCATGATAGATTAGCCTCGATCCCTGTTGTGGCCGCGGCTGCCAAGTCACGCCGATGTACTGTAGTATCGGGCGCTACAGTGGTTGTGGCCGCTTTGGCTGCTTCTATCATTGCCGCAAGGTTTTGAGGCGTGTGTAGAGGGATTAGGGGTCCCTGGCCTCTTGAGGTGCCTGCGCCTAGGTTCTTGTTCTGGGAACTCTCGGCAGTAGAACCGTTGTCGCCCCCAGCTACGAACATGCACCGATCTATTCGGCTGCTGTCCTGCAACCTGAGAATTGTTCTCAGGCAAGATAAAAAGGAACACGTTCTAGAGCAACCAATTCCAGATGTGCCTGACGATAATGCTTTGAATGTAGTTAAAGATGCTTACAAAAAGGTGGTTGATGAATCTCTCGATGTTAGCCATCTCATGCTTGCTGTTATGAACTCAGACCTTCAGAAGCAGTTTGAGAACATAGAGGCCTACGATATGATCGTGGTGCTTAAGGGTATGTTTGAGACCCAGGCTAGGACTGAGAGATATGAGATCTCAAAGTCCTTGTTCAGATGTAAGCTGGTGTAACATCCCAAAATTTTACCTATAGTTTCACTCATGTGCATTTGGT
This sequence comes from Otatea glauca, assembly GCA_036346275.1. Lineage (NCBI taxonomy): Eukaryota > Viridiplantae > Streptophyta > Magnoliopsida > Poales > Poaceae > Otatea > Otatea glauca. The sequence goes on along the minus strand of CM070723.1, from coordinate 36,133,340 downwards.
GATTTTATGAATTTATTGGATTTTTTGGAATTTATTTGAATTTACTTTAATTAAGTATATTGAACCTTTGGTGAAAACTAATTATATATAGATAAAATTAATATAATGTTTTGCCAAAAATATTTTATTTGAGTTCAGAATGTCTCAAAGTATTTATGAGAATTTTCTGGGATTTTTCCTTATATTTTAATTGCTTAAAATAGATTAAACTAATTTCTGTAATTATTTTAAATCGAAAAGCGTTAAAAATTCAGTGAACAGTACTGGGCCGAGCCCAGCACTATGCGCGCGAGAGCCCAGCGCGTGCGGCCTGTTCGGCCCGCTTCACCGCCGCCTTCGCGCTCGGCCATTGGATTTCCATCGGGCGACCTTCATTGCGAAACCCTAACGTGGTCGGCCGTTGGATCAAGATCGTGCGGTTGAGATCGTGCGGCGTTGTTTTGGAAAGAGCTGATCGCATCCGTTAATTTTGGAAAGTGCGCATTGTATCGGATTGCCCGAGATCTAATCGTGGCCGTTGATCGCGAATCGGACGGCTGGGCGTCTTCGTCTCCGATTCGGGTTTCCAAACTCACCGCCGCACGCCGTCTTTGTCGCGGAGAGCTAGGGTTGCCTTTTTAGCACGCCTACCGAGGCTATTAGAGCTGTAGCCCGCACTCTGAGGTTCGCCAGCTCGCTCCACATCGTTTCGTCGGTAAGTTTTCACCTGCGCTGCCATCGCTTGTGCGTTAGTGCTCGCTGGAGATCCAGATCGCGCCGCCGATCATTTTTCCCGTGTTCCGTCGACGTCAAGCCGCCTTTCGCTGAATCGGTTCTAGTTCCGAGGTCGCCGCGTCGTGCTTCTCCAAGGCTGCCACTTCGTCTCGCCGAAGTCGCGCCAAAACGCCGTTCGGGTGGTCATCTTCCTCCGCTCCGGTGCAAGTCCGCCGACGTGCTGACATCTTCGTCGGGAAGCTTTGTCACCTGTTGGATTTTTGTCGGACCGCGGAGATCGTGCCACTTTACAGAGTGAACAGGTAACTGCTCGGGTAAGCATCGGCCTTGGATCGGTCTGATCGGTTAGGATTGAGCCGCATAGGTGTAGATCGGTAGCCATCGGATTCCCTCGTGGATGCGCGCTACGTGTCGAGCATCGGCACAGGCGGCGTCGCAGCCAGTCGATTCGCGCCGCGTGTCGGGCGCGTGACGCGAGGCGCCGTGGGTCGCGTCCACGATGGACTATGATTGGCTCGAGTCAGGGCTGACGTCATCATGATGCAACAAAGATCTTTTTCAGTAGAAAAATAATTCAGGAAAATCTGAAATTCTATTTTCTGTATTTTCAGTATTTATTCAAACTTCAAAAGGCTATATCTTTTGCATTTTAACTCGGATTTGAGTGATTCAAATTTCTAAAAATTTGTAAAATCAAGATCTATTTATTGGTGAATTTTATTTGATTTTTGGAGTTTTTTTGCTCTCTAGTTTGGTGTTTATTGGCTATTTTGGCATCGTTTCGCATAGACGTTGAACTGCTCGGTGATCCGGAGGAAGATTCGTCACTTCAAGACCCAAGCTCAGAGCAAGACCAGCACCTACTGCAAGGCAAGTTGTGCTTTGACCATGTTGTACCTGATTTCACAAAAACTGCTATTTTGTCTCTTAAATTTATGCATGATATTTTATGTGGATAAATGATTTCAATTAATCTGGGAAATAGATAATATGCGTAATTGAATAAAATCATACCTTGTCAATTGTATGCCATGATCTAATTGTCGCCCTAGGATGTGGAACTATAGTTGGTAAATAATAATAATCAACATGGGACTAGTTAGACCGTCATAGATTGCTTAGCCATGCCACGTCATCACATGTGTCTGAATGTTGATACTTAATCTTGACTAATGGAATATGGAATAATGTTTATGAATTGGTGTGTCATGTGTTGTCACACATTGATATCACATTGTCGTGGCGAGGAGGTCACACAACTAGATTGAAATGTTGGTAGCACGTGGTGCTTGGTAATCAACTGGGGTGGTCATGATTTTGATTGGGGTAAGTGGCAAGGGGCAGTGTGCCAAGGTGGGCCAGGTTTGGCAGGGGTATGTGAAAGTCTTGACTTAATCACTTTGAGGACTTAACCTTGCAAGCCTTTGACCTGAGTCCTTCTTGCAACCACATGTCTGGAATGGGACAGCCTAGCTGAATAATTTGTGAAGCCTAGATTTCGGTACTGTCGTGGTGAATAGTGAGTCCCGGGTTTACGGTTTAACTCACATGGCGCAAGTGGGGGGCCCTGTTGTGGTGGTTTAACCCTTCAGTGTTGAAACCTTAGCGAACAGTACTAGGTCTAGGTGAAGCATTGTAAAGGCTTTGTTATGATCACTCGCCTTGGTGATGTTTGCTTGTATCGTGTGGGTAAAGTGCATAACCTCTGCAGAGTGTACAATCTATTCGAATAGCCGTGCTCACGGTATTGGGCAATGCTCGGGAATTACAGTTAAGGGTTAGACTTTATTAAAATGAAAACTGAATGGGATGGCAGGATTGCCACGGTGTAAATGGAACTTGACTTAGGATTGGATATCTGATTTACTTGTAATACTGAATCTATTAATTACTGTTATTTGTTTTACTATTTTTCAATCTATTTACTGTATTCTTGTTAAATGCCACTTTATTGCAAAATAGCCATATTAGCCATTCCCTTGGATTAAGCCAAGCATATAGAATATTAGACTTGCATTACTGTGCACAACTTGTTGAGTGCTTTATGTACTCACCCCAACAACAACAACTGCAGAAGCAAAAGAATCTACGTCTTTCGTGGAGGAGGATTATCTGGATGCGAATGCTTAGGGTTCGAGCCTCGTCAGTTGCCTGTGGTGAACTGGGGAGCTGCTACGTTTACTTTATTTCTGCTGCAGCTTAATTGCTATTTCTTAGTTAAGCCCTGTGTGGCAATAATCATGTAAGATAACAGTTATTATTAATTATTGAAGTTATGCTATATTCCGCTGTGTATGACTGTGATAGCATCTATGTTGAGCCTGTGTGAACTAGCGTGATCCTGGACTAGTGCGATATACACAGAGGGTCCGGATTTGCAAATTCGGATCCCGACAGCTGGCCGAGGGCAATCCGGTGAGCCCTCATGTAATCAAGATGGTTGGTTACACTCAGAGCATGGAAAAACTTGGTTTCCCACTTAGCCAAGAGTTGGCTACTGACTTGATTCTTGCATCGCTCCCTCCGAGCTTTGGGAAATTCATTATGACTTTTCGTATGAATGGCATGGACAAGAATCTCATCGAACTGCATATGATGCTCAAGACAGCAGAGGACAACATTAAGAAAAGCAGTCGTGTGATGATGGTGCAGAAAAGTACTAGCTTCAAGAAGAAAGCAAAGACTAAAGGAAAAGGCAAGGCTAAAACTTTGGATAAGATCCCCAGCATCAAGCCTAAGCTTAATTCCATGTCTAGTCCTACTTTAGAGAGTGAATGTTTCTACTGCAAACAGTCAGACCATTGGAGAGGAATTGCAAAAGGTACCTGGCAGATCTAAAAAAGAATGGAGTTAAGCCACCAAAATCAGGTATTAATGTTATAGATGTACATCTTGCCGATTCTCCTAATAACTCTTGGGTATTTGATATCGAATCGGTTGCTCAGATTTGCAATACGATGCAGGGGTTAATAATGAGTAGGAGCGTTGCAAGAGGCAAGGTTGATCTCCGATTTGGGAATAAAGCAAGGGTTGCTGCATTGGCCGTTGGGACCGGATTAAAATAATTGTTATTATGTTCTAGTATTAAGCAGAAACATTATTTCTGCCTCATGTTTGTTGGCAGAAGGTTATAAATTCAATATTGAGGACAATGATTGTTCTATAATTTTGAATAAGATGTTTTATGGCTTTGCTCCTGTTGTGAATGGGTTGTTTATTTTAAATCTTGATCATACTCCTATCTATAATATTGATTCTAAGAGGCTTCGGCCAAATGATTTGAATCCCACTTACTTTTGGCATTGTCACTTGGGTCATATTAGTTAGAAATGCATGATGAAGCTCCATAGAGATGGTCTTCTAAAATCATTTGAAACATATGAGTCTTGTCTACTTGGTAAGATGACCAAGACACCTTTCTGAGGGTATTGTGCGAGGGCATCTGACTTATTCGAACTCGTACATACTGATGTATGTGGACCGATGAGCACGAGTACTAGAGGTGGTTTTCAGTACTTCATCACTTTTACCCATGACTATAGTAGATATGGCTGTGTCTACTTAATGAGGCACAAGTCGGAAACTTTTGAAAAGTTCAAGGAATTCCAGAATGAAGTACAAAATCAACGTGGCAAGAAAATTAAATTTCTACGATCTGATCGTGGAGGCGAATATTTGAGTCATGAGTTTAATAACCATCTTAAGAGTTTTGGAATTGTTTCACAACTTACGCCTCCCGGCACGCCTCAAAGGAATGGGGTGTCCGAGCGACGTAATTGGACCTTGTTAGACATGGTTCGTTCAATGATGAGTCAGTCAGATCTACCACTATCTTTTTTGGGTTACACTCTAGAAACTGCAGCTTTCACACTTAACAGGGTACCATCTAAATCTGTAATAAGACACCATATGAGATGTGGACTGGAAAGAGTCCCAGTTTGTCATTTCTAAAAATTTGGCATTGTGATGTTTATGTTAAATGTTAGATGTCTGACAAACTCACACCCAAATTAGATAAATGCTTTTTCATGGGATATCCTAGGGTGACATTAGGATATTACTTCTACAACCGAGAAGAGGGAAAGTGTTTATCTCTCGGAATGGTGTCTTTCTAGAGAAAGAGTTTCTCTCGCGAAAGGCAAGTGGAAGAACAGTGCAACTCGAAGAAGTTCGAGTTACTCCACTCGAGGAGGACTTGGTCGGAGACACCCCTATCGGGGAAAAACTGGTCGAGGAACCCATGGTTGAGAAAACTCTAGTTGGAGGGACCTCGATCGAGGAGGCACTAATGCCACATAGGTCAGACAGGCTGCGTAATGTACCTGCTCGGTATTCGCGTGGTATATTGTTGTTGGACAGCGATGAGCCTATGACCTATAAGGAAGCAATGATGGGCCCAGACTCTAAGAAATGGCTTGGAGCCATGAGATCCGAGATAAAATCCACGGGAGACAATCTGGTTTGGAACCTGGTCGATCCGCCTGATGGTGTTAAAACCATTGAAAGCAAATGGGTTTATAAGAAGAAGATTGATATAGATGGAAATGTTCACATCTATAAAGCTAGACTTGTTGCAAAGGGTTTTCGACAAGTTCAAGGAGTTGACTACGATGAGACTTTCTTGTCGGTAGCAATGCTTAAATCTGTACGGGTCATTCTAACTATTGCTACATATTTTGATTATGAAATATGGCAAATGGATGTCAAAACGGCATTCCTTAATTGAAACCTAAATGAGAATGTGTACATGACACAACCTGAGGATTTTGTCGATCCAAAGAACGCTAGTAAAATATGCAAACTTCAAAAATCCATTTATGGGTTGAAGCAAGCATCTCGGAGTTGGAATATTCGCTTTGATGAGGTAGTTAAAGGATTTGGCTTCACCAAAAAAGTAGAAGAATCTTGTGTTTACAAGAAGGTTCGTGGGAAAGCACCTGTAATTATAATCTTATATGTGGATGACATATTATTGATTGGGAGTGACATTCCTATTCTGGAATCTGTTAAGACTTCACTAAGAAATAGTTTTTCTATGAAGGACTTAGGAGAAGCAGCATATATCTTGGGTATAAAGATCTATAGAGATAGAGAGAAAAGGCTAATTGGATTATACCAGAGTACTTACATTGACAAGTTGTTGAATCGGTTCAACATGAGGGATGCCAAGAAGGGGTTCTTGCCTATGTCGCATGGAATAAGTCTTAGCAAGACTTAATGTCCTTCGAGAATTGATGAGCGAGACCGTATGAGTAAGATTCCATATACTTCGGCTATTGGGTCTATCATGTACGCTATGCTATGTACTCAACCAGATGTATCATATGCTCTAAGTGTTACGAGAAGATACCAGTCTGATCCAGGTGAAGGTCACTGGACAGTAGTTAAAAACATTCTTAAGTACTTGAGAAGGACTAAGGATGTGTTCCTAGTTTATGGAGGTGACGAAGAGCTCATTGTAAACGGTTACACTGATGCAAGCTTCCAAACTGACAAGGATGATTATTGTTCACAATCTGGATTTGTATACATTTTAAATGGAGGGGCAGTGAGTTGGAAAAGTTCCAAACAAGACACGGTTGCTGATTCTACGACGGAGGCCGAGTACATTGCCGCTTCTGAAGCTGCAAAGGAGTGTGTTTGGATAAAGAAATTCATTTATGAATTGGGTGTTGTCCCTAATGCCTCCAGCCCAACGAATCTCTATTGTGATAATAGCGGAGGCATTGCGCAGGCTAAGGAACCAAGGTCCCATCAAAGTCCAAACACATACTCTGGCGATATCATCTTATTCGTGAGATTGTGGATAGAGGAGATGTAAAGATATGCAAAGTTCAAACGGATTCAAGTGTTGTTGATCCATTGAAAAAAACCCTCTCGCAGCCAAAGCATGAGGCGCACATAAGAGCTATGGATATTAGATACCTGAATGATTGACTCTAGTGCAAGTGAGAGACTGTTGGAAATATGCCCTAGAGGCAATCATAGAGATGATTATATTTCCATAAATGTCCATAAACTATGAGATTGTTCTTTGAATAACATCATGGATATTCATTAACAAGTATGTGACTTGCTTGTAAAACTCTGTGTTCTTCTTTATGATGTTTATTCTAAAAAGGAGTCCCTAGTCGATAATCATATGAGGACACATATGATTAGACTAGCATATGTACTGGTCGATGACCATATTTCATGGGTCATAGATATGGAGATATCAAACCAATAATATGAACACATGTTAGAGAACATAGTGTTGGACATCGACTGTCACAGCCCCAAAACCAAAGATGCATCCATAATCATCATGAGCATACATGAAGCATCATTAAGCATTTAATCTTATGTTGGCATACATTCAAATTCAATTTTTGAATTGTTGATTTTAGTGCAAATTGGTATGTTGTGAAGCAACTCAATTTTTCACCATATAACATGACCTATGTGTTATTTATGTATTGTTACCCATTGCAAATAGTGAATTTAGCAATTTATTCCCAGATTTTAGGAGATCATTTGGGTGCTCAAATTAAATCTTGAAATTTCAGAAACAGCCACCTTGTGTGAATTTTCATACTTAATTTACAAATACTTTTTGAGTGACACCAACTGTAGTGTGCTCTCTAATGTCTATACGTGATCCAAAAAATTGGGATGATTTTTAGAGCTGTTTTGAACCCTCAATTAAGCAGAAGAAGAGAGGGAGAAGAAATGGGCAGAAAATTCAAAAGTTTCTCTGTTCTTGGTCCCACCTGTCATCCCCTACCTCCTCTCTGCTTCTTCCCCAATTGGACGCCATGGACGGTGAATCCACCTAACTTCCGCCGATTGAGGAAGATGGGCGGTGCTCCGAGCTCTCCCTTCCAGAGTGCTTCTCAAAAACTGAAGGTGATAACTTCCTCCACTTTCTTGCAGTCTCCTCTCGCTTTTCTCCCCTTCCTCCTCTGCTCCACAGCTCCAAAGCAAGCCGCCGCCAAGAGCTCACTGGTGTGCTGCCATCGAGTGCCTCCCCATGCCAAGCAGCTACACGGTGAGAACCCCCACGACGTGGTGAAGCTTGCTTCTCACACTCCCCAGCCGTTTCTAGCAACCAAAGCCAGCGCCGTTGTCGTTCCCGTCAAGGTCTAGGGTTAGCAAGAGGTAAGACTCAAATAATTTTGTGCCTAGCCTAGTCACAAGCAACATTATATCTCACTGGTTGAAGTGCTCAATTCCAATCGGCAGGTCATGTGTTCGAATCCATCCTTAAACAATAAAATTTTTCTTTTTGCTTCTACCAATTCAAACCTTCATATCGTTTTGCTAGGAGCATCCAAATGAAACAAAATCTATTTCTAAATTTGAGTTATGAAATAAGGAGTTAAAATATGCAATAAAATTTCATATGTTACTTGCAGAAAAATATTTTAATTAGAGTTTGAAGTATAGTCTCCTTGTAGGTGATATGAAGTAACTATATAATTCACAGTTCCATAAATCATGAAATAAATCACATAGGTTCCTGTAACCTAGATGTTCCATTTCTGTAAATTTTTTTTGAATTGAATGTATTTTGCATCAAAAATTGATTGTTTAAAACCTTACTAACATGCAACATTCAAATGGTTAAAATATGGGTCAAAAGAGCTCAAAATTTAGTGAAACCAGTTTAGTTGCACTCTTGGGATTGCAAGGATCGTAGATATACAAAAGAATATTTATATTTAACCTGGGTTTGTGCTATTTGCTCGTTGTCCGAACATGCAATCGGCAAAATGTTCAAATGGCCGTAACTTTCGCAAATGAACCTCAAACTCAATGAAACCAAATCTTATGACCTTAAAATGTTATATCCTTGCTTGTTGTGCAAAAATGATATCATTTTGAACAATTTGGAGTTAGGCCATATTAAGCCCTAATGATCATTTATATGAAAAATATTGTTTCCCTTTTATTAAGTGTTCGTTCTTTTGATTTGTGGTTTGAGTTGCACGCTTCTTAAAGCATAATTTTCAGCAAATTAATAATTGTGTATAACTCAATTGAATGATGTTTTCCAAATAAATGAACTCCGATAAACTCCTTTATTGCTGAACTCTGTATGTAACTTCTTGAAGTAAATCTCGTTCGTTTCTCATGGTCATACATGCGCATTTACATCAATGGCATCATTCTAATTTTGCATCATTGCATTCGTTTAGAGCCTGACGTACCAGATAGCAACGAGGTTGACCCGGTGACCGTGAGTGAAGAGAACTTTGAGGAGGAACCAACTGCTACACAAGGCAAGCATCGAGCATATTTCTCCTATATTTTGGATCAATATGACTTACATTATGATATTATGCATGTAGGTTTTTATGTTATATATCTATGTCGCGAATAGCTCCTAATTGTTGCATTTCCCCTTCCCTGATATTGTTTACCATACACCTAGATAACTCTTAGCATGGGTAGTTTGTCTTATGCTAATGTTCGTGTTAGATGCTTAGCCATGCTCTAGGTCTTGGTATGGAATCCGGGAATTTTGATGGTCTTTTCTTTGTAAGAATTGGTAGTTATCGTGGGATGGTACTGGTTTGAAACATGGTAATTGGAAAAAAATGTTGGTTCATTCATGATAATTTGAAAGACTTGTGTATAAGGTGAAAGTGCGAGACTTGAGTGTGTAGTTAGGGTTATTTGAGAATGGAGTCTCGGATGCCATAGGCTCGCTTGAGTCGATTAAGGACCGATCGTTGGTGCCGTTGTCATGAGCACTACTTTCCGTACTAACCACATATCCATATATGGGATGGATGAGCTAAGTACCATAAGTTACCCAGATTATTTGACTTGTGGGTTTGGTGTGTGGGTGAGGTGCCTAGGTGTGTCCCCAGTGGACCTAATCATCTCTGCACATTAGACACGAGCACAAATGCTTGCGGTGGTATGCGAAAGGTTGTCATGTGAATCATCGCTTGCTGCCGATGGGTGGTATGGCCGGTGGTCTCGTGTCGTGTGGGTAAAGATTTACCTCCCTGTAGGGTGTAAGAACTATTCGAATAGCCGCGCTGTCGGTTATGGCAAAGCTTAATGTTCATTGGACATCATCGTAGTGTCACGTGTTGTTTTATGATGAGCTTGGAAGGTGAAACATGATGGTCTCATGAGGCATGTTTGGGTATGTGCTAGCTGTCCATAGAAGTCAAATAGGACTTAGGTTACTTATACATTACTCTCTAGTTGTTAAATTATGCTTTTCGCAAACACTACTTAACTTGCGGCCTTTCATGTCCTTGCTACAACCATATGCATTATCCTTGTACTCTATGGTCCGTGTAAGACTTGCGAGTACCTTTGTACTCATGTGTTGGTTTTTGAAGTTTTGCAGGTGAGAATGAGGCCGTGTATGGTTATTTTTACCCCGCAGATGTCGGCGAAGGGGATGAGTAGTCGGTGGTTGGCCAAGATATCAATAGTGGTGCCTTATGGGCAATGGCACCACTATTATTTTGCTTTTATGATGATTATATCCGCTGCGTACTCTATGTTTACTTCGCTAGCTAAACCATGGATAGTTTCTAGCTATTGATGTTTGGTTCGAGAGCATATAGACTTGTCTTTGTATGCTCCTCAAGTTTAATTTCAGATATGGTTCACTCGATGTATGAGACTTGTAATATGTTGAAGACTTGTAATTCACATTAAAACTTGCACTCTCCATGTATTGTTTGATGATAGAGATGTCGTGCAACGGTATGTGTGTTGATCTTGGGCATCGTCTTGATACACATACCAGGGACTACCGGAGTTGCTTTTGTTTTAACTGAGATTGTGGTTGCGTTGTTTGTCATGTAGATGTGAATTAACTTGTGCCTAGCTCTTGTGCGAGCGTATGTTAGCTCTCATCTAAACGGGCAGCCGGCTGCTCAATTAAACCAAGTGCAATTTGGGCGGTTCCAACATCGACCCACTATGAGACACTGCAAGAACGTTGTATTCTTTCATGTCATCAGTTGGTCTCATATACGATATGTATGCTATATCCTTCGACTTGAGATTATCACATGTTCTCAAGGTGCGTAATGGCTTACTTAGGGGTCGTCAAACGCTACATCGTAACTAGGTAGTTATAAAGATGGTTTTCGGGTTTGTCATGAAACATGCTGCGAGGTGTGGTCGATCAAAATAGGATTTGCCCCTCCATCAACGGGAGAGATATCTCTAGGCCTCTCGAGTGGTTGGATTCCAGAAACGCATGGCCATGCTACTCGAGTAAAGAATTACTCGAGTCATCGAGTCAAAGAGTTAACTCGATGTATTCGGGAATCCGAGTCACAGCATCGAAGAAGAGTGGTCGAGCCATCCATATAAGGATGACAACAACTCGCCTTGGGTTTGACCAATATCGTGAGGCAAAAGGAAATGCATAAGGACATTGTTGAGGTTCGTCCAATCTTTGCATGTTCTCGGGTGTGGATAAGTCCTGCTATGGGCTACTATCGACTATTGGTCGTTTGCTCGAGGATCGAGTAGGAGTACACGATGGTCGAGAAGGTATACCCGATGATCAAGTAGGAGTCCTGAACATTGATAGGGGTACTCCAGCCATGTTCGAGTGCACGTGAACCTATAGGGTCACACGCTTAGGAGGCTGTAACCATTTTGGATAGGGATCCAAGTTGTAATGGGCAAAGAGTTCCTAATGGGCTTCAAGGGTTGAAACCCGTTAAGAAACACTATAGGAATTCGGAATTCCTGAAACCCTAGCCACCACTCCTCCTCTGCCTAGAACCGTTCAGCTGGCACTAGCACTCCGACGCATGGTGTACCTGCCCTATACGTATGGATACCTTAGAGGCGTTGCTGCGAAGCTCAACGCTAGGACGATCCGCAACTTGTGACAGTCACAAGAAGCTGTTGAGGAGGCGCGAGGCTAGTACGACTATATCTGCACCACCACGCTACATTGACTCTACTTTCACCATTGGTCGACGCGTCTAGTGGTAATTATGTGATCTATAACTTGCAGTGGTTCCTTGGTTACGCGGTAGAAAATTTTGTTTTTCGCTAGAGTAGCCTACCTGTTCCCCAACAAGTGGTCCTTCCTACAAGATTGAGGGAGAAGGGTGCCTGCTCAGTTGCCCACTTGGCTCTTCCCGGTCACCTCTTTGTTGCCCATTACTTCGGCTAGTGAGTAGCCAGTGGAAGCCGTGATAGAGCACTCGAGGAAGTAGTGTCGAAGCTTCCGTGGTGCCATAAGGAGTGCGTAGAATATTTTCTCTACTTCCGTTTACCTTGTCTTCGTGCCCGTCAAGGCCTCGCTGATGTAGTACAAGGGGTGTTGGACCCTGTACTTGTCCCTGATTAGGATAGCACTTGCTGTGATCGGAGTCGCGGCAAGGTAGAGGAGGGGTTTCTTGGGGCTTGGGCAAGCCAGGAGCTGGGGATTGGTCAAATATAACTTGAGATCCTCAAAATCTCTTTGAGCCTCTAGGTCCAAAGGAAGCCTTCAGGCCCGAGGAGTATTTTGATGAAAGGCAGCCCTTTCTCAGCCGATCGAGACATGAAACGTCCAAGGGCAGCCATGCGACCCATCCGTCATTGGAGGGAGATTGTAGGGGTTCCTCCCTTGCTTGCCCCCGTGTGCCCTCGGGTTAGTGGCGATCTTGACTAAGGGTGGTGGCAGGAGTGGTGAGAGGTGTGGAGGGATGCTAAGAGGATGATAGGAGGACATCATGTAGTCCACGGTTTGCCTCGTGGTCACCTCCACCATATCCCACCACCTTGACAAGTCCAATGCGTCAGGGGTGATAGCAGGCTCCAGGCTCCCAACCCTGCGGCAATGGGGGCATCCCGAGGCTGCTAGCCTTGGCCTGCGACAGCTAGCGCAAGGGAGGAGGAAATGCTCTCAGGTCTCAGGGCTTGAAGGATGTTCTCTAACCCAGGGTGGATGGCTCTGATCTCCTAGGGCGGTGCGCGCCGAGGGTTTTGCCGAGGAGGATGATCATCCTCGTGCTCTTTGCGCTTCGGGGCTGGAGGAGGCTTGTAGTGTTTCTTGGTAGGAGCCATAGTCTTGTATGAGTTAGCTACGCTCCCCACGCATGGCGCCAAATTTTGTAGGTGTAAAAACCGAACACGAGTGAGGGGTTGGACGTAGGCCATTTTACAGACCCTTGTCCATGAGAATAAGAGTGACACAAAGCGTTTATACAGGTTTGGGGGTTCGAGAGGACCACCCTACTCCTGTCGACAAGCCAACGGGGGTTAATCTCTGGAGTGTAGGGCTATGAGGGCTCATCAATTTTGCTTTCCTTTATGTTGTTCAAGAGAGCTCTCATTACAAATTAGAGGGGGACGGGTATTTATAGGCTATTGGCCTGTACAAATGACTGAAATACCCCCCATTGAGACAACTAGCCTACAAATACAAACAAGGGGTAATATTGTCTTTTTTAGGAGTAGCTGCAATTGTTGATCTGTATGTCGCACAATCAACAGCTTTTCAGGTATTCTCCAATAGGTCATGTTTTTCCTTTCCACTTTGCCATTTTGCTGAGGGACGTATCGAGAGGAAAACTGATGCTCTAAGCCTAACTCCTCACATAAGCTCTCAAAGTAGTTCATGAACTCCTTGCCATTGTCACTACGTATAACTCGTAAGGCACCAGGAAGCTCAACAGACAACCTACAGACCAAACCCTGAAATGGGTAAAAGACTCATCCTTCGAGGCCATGAAAACACCCAAGAATACCTCAAAAAATCATTGACAATGACAAGAACCTATCACTTCCTACTCACTGACTGCACTCTAGCCAGACAAACAGTGTCCATATGTAAAAGCTATCCTGGTGCATCAGTCATCACAACAGTGCCTGGAGGATGAGAAGCAGCAACCATCTTGCTTAGGGGTGGCATTTTTTAACTGAAACCAAAAAACCGAACCAAATTAACCAAAAAATTTGGTGTTTTCTATTTTCGGTTCGGTTTTAATTTGATTTATGGTTTTCAGTTCGGTTTTTGTATTTTAGAAAACGAATTCACCATAAAATCGATTAGCTGACCCCATTGGCTATTATCGTGTTCTCCGTTCTAGCGTTACCCATTCGCAAATATTCCCCATCCTCCATTCCTCCTGTCTCCTCCATGGCAAGAACTGTGACTAGGATGCCCAAACGTTCAACAAGCATGCCACTCTGAAGAACCCGGGGAGACGCTACACCCGGGACGAGGACGATGAAGCTGCACGCCCGCTGAGGATTCCACAACGCCAATCTTCACGGCTCATCGGTAGGGACCCAAAGGGCTCGTTCGTGCTCAACGGGGCGAGCAAGGTAGGCTCTCATTCTTGGTTGCATAAATGGGTTCGATTGGGGCTACAGGGTACTTTGGTTGTTTTTTGATTTGGGGCTCCACTTCCTCAGTTGTCGACACGCAGGTCCAGTTGATGGCTCCAGTTGATAGCGATCCAGGGCAGGAGCGTAGCGTCAAATTGGAGGAGTCATGACGGGTGAAGTTCTTCTTCTTTGTCTCAGATAGCTCTGTCCTGTGAAGTGGCTCTTGTTCTTTCCCCTTGATGAATTCTGATATCACAATACTATTCTTTCCCCTTGGTGCTTGTTCTAGGGAAATCTGAGCAAAAGTCACACAAGGAGAAGTGAAAAGAAATGAGATTGGACAGACAAAAACTGCGATTTCTCTCTTGGGTTGAGCGCTAGGTGAGCTGACCCCAAATCATCAAAACGAAAAACAAAAGATAAAGAGTTGTTTTGCTAGTTTTGGGATTTTAACTCTGGTACACAAAATTTCTGGGATTAGGGTGGCAAAAATAAGAAGCCACCAATGCCTACTCGGGGTGGGCATTTATGGCATTAGGGTGGATCGTCTTCATCACTGAGCCGTCGGGGACATGGCTCAGGTCCATCTTAACGATCTCAACGAAGTCGAGGATGTAGATCTTCATTTCACAAATAATTCGGTTAACCAAAAAACTGAATTAACCGAATCGATTTGGTTCGGTTAATTCGGTTCGGTTAGCAGAATACAAAAACCGAAATATCTTAAAACTGAAAAAACCGAACCGAAAAAACTGAATGCCCACACCTAATCTTGCCAGGTTAGCAAGGAGAGCAAACTAATGAGATCGTGGTTGCTAACCAGGGTCAAATGGTCGAAGCCGATGGGACCTAATCTCTTATGCTAGAAAGAGAGATCACGGGACTCTGAAGCAATCAAACACCAAAGAGTCTCCAAAAGAAGCAGAAAAATCAGCACGAAAGACTCTCCCAAATCTAGAAATCCCGCAAACTAACTCCCCTGATGAATCAAGGATTCTACAGGCACTACTCTTAAAGCTTACATCAAAAGAGTTATCGATAAGCTGAGAGATAGAAAGCAAATTGTATTGCAGCTTACTCACACGACGTCTCGAAGTACTAGCCACAAGAGTAAAAGACTGGATTCTGGTGTCTCTCTGATGCTCCACTCTCACAAGATTAGAAGCAGCCCTAGCAGAAGATCTAGTAGTTGGAGCTGGGTTGGCCCGCCATCATGCAAAGGCCGGACCATCCCAGTGAGGCTGCCTAAATCTCCTACAAGGAAACACCTCACGTCGCTGATATCTACCTCAAGGGGAAACACGAGGAATATTAAAAGGATGATGGAGAGACTGACCAAGAGCATATCCAGGATGAAAACTCAAATGAATAGCATGAAATCCAAGTCCTAAATGCTACCCAAAAATAGGCAACACTCTGTCTTGTCTAGCAGCAGTGTGTGCCTTAGGAGCACTCAGAGTCTAGGGGTGACCCTGAATACCCCTAAGGGTATAAACACGCTCGTGCCTCATGATCTTGGCACGCCTGAAGCAGAAATCTAGTAGGTGATCATCCTTCTGACAGTAGGTGCATGTATACTTCACCTAGCTAGAGGCAAAAGCAGTAGGAGGAGCAACATTCTTGTCAGAGATCTCATGGACAAACCCAGTAGGCCTAAACACAGTGGTGCTCACCCTGGGAGCAACCACAATCTCTCCACTCATGGAGCCACGCACAATGTTGGGAGGATGCTCCCTAGCGTGCTCCAAGTAATCAAATCCTAGACCTTAATTAAATTAGCTAATCTTAGACTGGTCTAGGATGAGATTGACCTTTTTCTTCCCTCCTACAAACTTCTTAAGTGTGCTCATGAGATACTCACACTCCTAGAAGTGAGTGGCATTGGACGAACAAGGGGAAGAGGAAGAAGAAGAGCCAGAAAAAGCAGAACTACTAGCACGTGTATTTTTCTCCCTCATCACGGCTTCCTCAACCTTGAGGGTCTCACAAGAAATGCAAGGGGTATTTCTAATCCTATGGGTTTGGGCCTCAAGCTTCTTCCTAAGCTCAACTTGGATTTTATCCAAGTCCCCCTCAATTTCAACACATCACAAGCAACTTTCTTCTGACTTAACAAGTAAGTCCTTAGAGAGTTAAACACACTTGACATTTAAGGATTCATTGTCAAATTTTAGTTGACTACAACCCTCACATGAGCTGACTGAGTCCTTAGAAGCATGCAATTCAAGTTCGTTATTCCTAGTAGATAGCTTCCTAAGGTGAGTGCTCATGGCATCAATTTCAGCAAGCAATTTAGGGCAATTTTCACACGATGCACTAGTGTGAGCATGAAGAAAACTAGCATCTATAGGAATAGTATCAATAGAACTAGTGCTAGCATTCTTCAACATAAGATTCTCAAGCTCAAAAACTACATTATCATGCATAGTCCTTAGGTTCTCAATCTCCACAAGTAAAGCATCGCAAAGAGAACAATCATCAGACTCTCGGGAGGAACAATATCTAAGAGAAGCTAACCCTCGAGTCAAAGTAGCTACATTATTCTCTAACTCCATACACCTAGCTCTAGCTCTAGCATAAAATTTCCCTAATTTGTAGAAAGCTTCATTGAGCTGGTCATACAAGGGTACCTCGTCCGAGTCACTGTAGAGCTCAGAATCGCTAATGCCGTTGGCGTCCGCCATGAAACACATCCCGGTGAAGTCGTCGTCGCCTTTGTTTTTCTATTGCGGATCATCCTAGACCTCATCGTTCCAGGTCTCCATGTCAGAGAGGTTGATGTCGTCATGTGCGGTGAGGATGCGGTGGAAGAGCTTCTTGTTCTTCGAGAAGTTGCGGTACTTCTTCTCACGTGATGGGTCATGAACTCGAGGCTTCTTGTTGTGGTTGTTGTTGGTGTCGTCGTTCTTTCCCGAACCACCAGAGTCGTTCTTGCCTTTTTACAGCTTGGGGCAGTTTCCCCAAATGTGGTTGGGGCTACCACATTCGAAGCAGGTGATCATGCCTCCTCTCTTCCTCTCCCTCACCCTTTTGTAGGCATGAGAAAATTTGCGGGCTAACAAGGCAAGCTAACTTTTTGGAATTTTTTCCAGCTATTCATCTCTTAGCTCGCAAAGGGCGAAAAGAGAGAAACCAACTAAAGTCTCAGGTGTGGATCCAATGGGATCGGTGACCAAGGCCATCGACTGCGAATTTGTCTTTCAAGGGACAACATTGATCTCATGAGTCTTGAGCTAGGAGTAAAGCCCATCAAGAGTCAAGGACGATAATTCTATGGTATCCTTAATGGTGATCACCTTCATCTCTCAAACCCAAAGATCAAGTGTGGTCAAGAAGTGTCGAGCGTTCGCCGAGTCAGGGTATGTGCAACCAACTGCACGGAGATAGCTCAAAATCCTTGTAAAGCGACCAAAGCAATCATCAAGGGTTTCACACTTGTATTGATCCTGTCTCAGTGCCTTGATCTGGGTGGTGCCCTCATGGTAAGCATGGAGGGTCACTCAGATCTCATGAGCAGATCGTTGGTGAGAGATCCTGTTGTACTCACTATGACTAAGGCCCTGTATGAGAATGTTCCATGCCTTAGCATTTGCCTCAACATCAGCCATATTGCCGGCCGTGACGTTTTCATTGGCAGGAACCTCATACGGGAGCTTCACCTTCTGCCAAATCAGGAAGTCCTAGGTAGTCATGTACGACTCCATTCTTAACTTCCAGAAGGGAAAATCAACTCCAGAAAAGATATAAAGCTTGGTGGAATACTTCTCCATCTCCATGGCTTTAGTGACCGGTCAAGATCTATGGAAGAGCAAAATCGAGCTTGTGTACCAATTGATGGACCGAGATGGAGATCAGAGGGGGCGTGAATGTTACCAAATTAGAAATATCCCCACTAAAAACGATCCAACCAAGTCCTCAAACGAAACAATCAAAAGGAGCAACTCAGGCTGTCCTGGCCGGTGCTACCACTGCTAGGGCCGGTAGCACCGGGCCTCAAGAATAGCAGAAAAATTAGCATAAACTAAAAAGCAAAAATGATGCAACTTTTGATCGATTAGTCCAAAACTCACGAAACTTGGTATACACCTTTGTATGGAGGTCAGGAACATATTCCAACCTTCAATCCAAGAGATTGACAATAAAGTTCTGACCTTTTTTGAATCGAAGGAAGAACACCAAGTAAGAGTAAAAACCCAAAAACTTGATCTTGGACTTGCTCGTGGGGTTTTGATGATCAAGATGATCTTGGATAGCCTCCCACACGTCAAACCAAGCAATTACACAAGTTAATAACAATGAAACTCGATCTTTGAAGAATGATCCTCTTAAGAGGAAAAGATCGGTTTCTTGCAAAAAAGAACACAAGATTTGCCTAGATGATTGGGATATTATCTGAAGAAGAATCATCCATCAATCATACATCCTCAACATAAGAAGCACTAAAGGATCGAGATGGCCATCAGAGGGGGGTGAATGATCCCAAAATAAATTTTATCCCCCAAAGAAGATCACAAATGCAATTTTTCACCCAAAGAAACCAAGCCAAAATACTTCGGTATCAAATGGAGGCGGTAGAATCAGTTTTCTCAAATTTCAGCCCGAGGCTGCCACTACCGCCCATGCAGGGGCTGCCGAAGTTACTGTAGCTACAGTACAATGCATATGAACAGTGATTTCAGCACGAGTTCAAAATGAAAAATCGAGGAATCTTTTGATCCAATGGTCCAAACTCATTGAAACTTTGTGGAAACCTTCCTATGGATGTCAGGAACCTATTCAAATCGGCGTTTGCAAGAATCGACGTCAAAGTTCCAACCTTTTTCAAATTTATGGAAGGGTACACAAGAACGGGTACAAAACCAAAAATTGAGCCCCAAACTTCCTCGTGGGTTCTTGATGATCAAGATGGTTCTAAATGACTACCCACATGTCACAGCAAGCTAGAACACAAGACAAGAATGCACAAAAACCCGATCTTCCAAGATTGATCCTCTCATGAACAAAAATCGGTTTCTTGTAAGAAAGAACACAAGATTTGCCTAGATGATTTGGATATGGTCTGAAGAAGACTCACCCATCAATCATACATCCTCAGCAAAAGACCCAAAAGCATTTAGAAGGAGGGGAGGCAAATCCAACTTGCATGAAAGTAAATTGTATGAATGTAAATTGCGGAATTTAAAGACTGAATTTAAAGAATAATGTAAGTGCAGAAAGTAAATTCAGAATTGAGAGGAATGGATAAAACTTTTATTTCTGGAAGGGATGTTTACAAAGCCTCATCACAAAGTGGGCAAAACTCAAAGGAGCACAACAACCTCAAAACCTCTACCCCTCTATTTATACTACTATTGGGCCAGCTACCACCCTTGGATGAGCTTCTAAACCCTAGAGCACTCATCAAGGGCTAGGATTAACCCACTCAACCAGCCATGCAAGGGCTCACCCAAAACCCAAACGCATGATGGGTTTTCTTGCACGGTTTTCAAAGCACACTAACTAGACCGCTAACCTATCAACTAGACCAAGATCCAATGGCCCTCATTGATCTATGCAGTGCCTAGTTAGCATCTCGTTCATTCCTTGTCTTCACGGCTTCCATGACTCTGTCTCCGATCATCTTCTGAGGATCCCCGATCGTCTGAACCTCCAACGCAACTCGCCTAGTCGCGATCATCCTACGCCTCACCATGATCTAGCATCGTCGACCTGCAACCATCAAAAACAAGGAAACACATCGCATAGCAATGTCCAACAAAGATATGCAATAATCATCCAAAATCACATTTTAATATGCAATTCGCTCATGAAGTCGGCACTATTGCCTACACTAGGCCGGTAGTGCCACTCGGCTGGCACTACCGCCCCAGCATGGCCGGTAGTGCCGCTCCCCTAAAGAACCAGCTAACACCTCTCTCTGAAAAATAACTACCGCCCCCTCGGCTGGTAGTACCGCCCCCTGGCCGGCAGTACCTCCCTACTGAGGTCGGTAGTGCCGCTCGTGGCAGACAAAATCCAAATTGCTTCAATTTAAAAATCCAATTCAAATCAAACTCAAATTCAAGCTCAACATGCTAAAACACAGTCAATTACTCATCACCATCAAGGATAGACCTCCACATGGTCTTTCAATCTCCCCCTTGATGAGTATATTGACAAACACCCGAAAAGGCATAAAATTTGTGTTTGAAAGTGAAGAAAGAAATTTGAATGCAAAGCCAAACTTGGTCCAGAGAGAGAAAATAAGGACAGGACCAAATTGACAGGAACGAATTTAAAGCAAAACCAAGGAAAGAGCAAGTTTTCAACAAAAGCTCTAAAAATCCAATAAAACTCATGAAAAGCTCAAATATGCTTATGAGCTTTAGATTTAGCAAGTTTTTATCAAGATCATAAGAACCAAGATGCATTCACATTTTTATCTTTTAATGATGCCTTTTCTACATTTTCTCCCCCTTTTGGCAATATAGGCATCAAGATGGCATTTTCTCCCCTTTTTGATATGTATGCATGAAATGCATCCTAGAAGAGCTTTAAAAATTATCCAAGTTACCACAATGACAAGATATGACAACAAGCTAGTCAATTTCAGATTAGACTAAACTAAGACATGTCCAAGTGCAAATAACAAGTTTTGCTAGCAATCTTATTTTTGAATATGTCATTTTTAGCAAGATTTGATAAGTGCAACACTTAGCATTAGGTTCAAAACTAGAAGCAACGCCACTCAAAGGATCAAATGGAAAACCTAGAGGTCAACCTACTCAACACTTTGGGGAATCTATAAGTGCATACAAGATCCTCTGAGCTCATTTTTCAATTAATGCAAATTTTTCTTTAAGGTCTTAAAAGACATAGCGGGGTGCAAATGTTTAACATTATTTGCATTCTTTACCCACATATGTTTTTTATATGCATTATTTTTTGAAGCAATTGACTCAAGCCATATTCAACCATCTCAAGAAGAACTCTTAAGTGTATGGTCTTGGTCATACACGACACATTCCAAGTTCATCCCAAGTGCAATTGGAAGCTATCTTGTGAATGCGAGGTGTGGAGTCTAATGCGCATAAATAGAGTCACTTTGCTTAATTTTCATTTTAGCACATTGATTTATGAGCATATGAAGGATTCAAGTATGAAACAAACTAGTTTCACCCAAGTTGCTATAGGGACTTTAGAGAACTCCAAAATTTCTCAAATTATAGCACAAACCTCTAGAGATGAAACCTAGCAAGTAAAAGCAACATGTTTTATCAAGTTTTTCATTTAAAGCTTATGTTCATTTTTTTAAAACATAGCAAGATAAATGAACTTGGACATATCTAAGCTAGTGATTTTCTTCAAATGATGTAGCATAGTGTATTGCATGAAGATTAAATCATTTGCATAACAGACAAAGCTCATAAAATAGAAAATGCAGTCTATATGCAATGCATGAACAGATTCCCAAACTCCCCCTCAACAAGTGAATCAATTTAAGCACAAATCTGGTTAAAATGAGTTATTAGAAGAATTAGGTGAAGAACCCAAATGAACTCAATTGAAACCAAAAATACAGAAAGAGGAGAAGAAGTCGAGAAAACTGCAAACTGGATGGCTATAGAGCATAGAAAAGATGGAAGAGACTCACTACGGCTCAGACTCACTCTCATCTTCCCCAATGACTGACATAGGAAAGCTGACTCTAGATCCCAAACTAGGGAGTGCACACAGACCTTGTCTATCCAAGGGGTCCATAAGACTGTGAGTGAACTCAACCTAGAGAGAAAAGAGAACAACTAATCACGCATGATAGTAACCTAAAGCACAAGATGAGAGGTCAATGCAAAGCATGCCAGAAGTCTAAGTGAAGTGAACTCAACTCAGGAAAGTAAGCCCATAATCACCCAGAAAAAAGCAAAAGAAAGGAAATGCTGGAATAAAACATATAATACATAATATACAAACCAGCTCCCCCTCATGATAAGCCATAAGTGCTCTCGATTCCAAGCTTACTCCTCAAGGCAACAAATCTGGAGTTATCCAAAGGCTTAGTAAAGATATCGGCTAACTAGTGATCACTCTCTACAAACTGAAGCGCGATATCACCCTTCTCCACATGGTCTCTAAGGAAGTGATATCTAATATCAATGTGTTTGGTTCGGGAATGCTGCACTGGGTTCTTAGCAATGCAAATAGCAGAAGTGTTGTCACAGAAAAGTAGCACAGTCTCTATCTCTAACCCAAAGTCCCACAAGGTCGATCTCATCCAGAGAACCTGGCTACAACAACTGACTGCAGCAACATACTCAGCCTCAACGGTGGACTATGCAACTCCGGACTACTTCCTAGATGACCAAGAGACAAGAGAAGTGCCAATGAATTGGCAAGTGCCAGAAGCGCTCTTCTTATCTATCCTACAACTAGCAAAGTCTGCTCGGAAAAGGCTCGAAGGGACAAACAAGAAGAAGAAGAGTACCAAATACCATAATCAGTGGTAGCACGAAGGTACCTGAAGATGCGCATCACTGCTTAGCGGTGAGAGACGTGAGGAGAAGCCTGAAATTGAGCGCACAGATACACAGCGAAATGTATGTCTGGCCTCAAAGCAGTGAGGTACAAGAGAGAGCCGATCATGCTCCGAAACTCCTTTTGATTAGCAGGCTCACCATCCTCATCAGGCTCAAGGACAGCAGTGGTGGCCATAGGAGTCATTACCGGCTTCCCGTCAGACATGTCGAAGCGCCTCAGGAGGTCCTGGGTGTATTTGCCTTGATGCAAGAAAGTGCCCTCCCGAGTCTGCTTGATCTGGAAGCCACGGAAGTAGCTCAACTCGCCCATCATACTCATCTCAAACTCTGTGCTCATCACGTCAGAAAACTAAGAAACAAGAGAATGAGATGAGCCACCAAAAATGATATCGTCCACATAAATCTGGATGAGAAGAAGGTGAGACTCATGGTGTCTGATGAACAAAGTCTTGTTTACTACGCCCATCTTGAAGTCATGGCTGAGAAGATAAGACTTGAGCCTCTCATACCATGCTCTTCGGTCCTACTTGAGTCCATACAAAGCTTTGGAAAGCTTGTATACATGACTCGAAAACTTGGGGTTCTCAAATCCTGGAGGTTGTTTGACAAAAACCTCTTGATGAGGACATAACTCCTATGGATGCAACTTTAACTCTTGGTCCAATAACACGAGCCTGAGCAAAACAACTCAATTACAAGCTGAGCTCGTTCTTAGGTGATAATACTTGTTCTAATGAAAATGTGCTACTGCATAATTTTTCTTGTGATGTGTTGTTACATAGGAGTATGGGAGAGGAGATGTTAACTCAAGGAGACCTCATACACAACTTGAACATGTACAAGCCACGTTAACTAAAGTACAAGCTCAATTGATGCTGTCCGTGCACTTCAATTCGGACAACAACTCGTCTCGGAGTCAGCCTGACAGCGCCGGACTAAAAAGGCCATAACTTCCTCATATGAAGTCCGTTTGGGCTGAGCCACCACTCGTTGAAAAGCTTATTTCAAGACCTATCTATTGCATACAATTCCACCTCCAGATTATTTCAGGAAGGCCATCAAATCAACGTGAAATTTGCTGCTATTGGAAACTTCGAATCAGAACCATTGATTGATCACTTTTTGTAACTCGCCCTTATATATACCTAGCCTCCGCTTATTTTAGGGTTAGGTTATTTGCTAAGTTTGTTCCCCACGTATGTGAAACACTTGTTCATCGGAGTAGTGTCACAAGACCTGGTTTGGTGAAAGAGATAACCTCAACTTTGATCGTTTGAATTGTCAGATTGATTTCTTTCTCGTTCTTGCTCGTTTCTTCTACTGCGTGCAGGAATTAACCTTTGTGGTTAGGTCATCCGGGCGTGAGCACGGTTGATAACAACAGGTGCGTGGGTGTAGTGATTGCAAGGATTCAATCTCCATTGATTGGATGCCTTTGGAATGCGAACGTCTCCGTTCCGCAAAAGTAGAATCTATCGAAAGATCGGGCCGTTGTTGCGTCAAGTGGTATCAGAGCTGCGTTGCCCATTAGGTAATTCGTATTTTCCCCATTGGTTACTTTCCAACGTCCTAGTGTCCAAAAAAAATTGGCCGCCAAAATATTCGCGTTCGTCGCTGTCCTTGTTTCCACAGTCCAAACCCCTTTGATCCTTTGCACTTTCTTTTGATTTTCGCTTTATTGAATTATTGTCCCCCGCTATGTCATTATGTTGTTGAGTCTATATCGAGTCTTGTCCTGGTTGTAGTGGTCGAGTTTATTTGCCGTGGAAATTCTAGGGCATCAATTCAGTATTTGAGTCCGAGAAGAAGAAGGTTTCGTGCAGTGTTTAGTAAAACGGGCATAACTTTTGCATACGGACTACGATTTGGGTCTATCTTTTTTCGAAGAGGACGACGACGCGCATCTGAAAAATCCACATTTCTTTAGACCTGTGTATTTTGTTACCCTCAAAATCAGCCTCGAAGACCGAGTTCTGGTCCCCAGAAGTTTTGGTGCCATCTTTTTGTCATCTTTCAGGTCATCTATTTAGCATTTTATCTCATTCGAAAACGTGGGATTGTTGTTTTTCATCCTATTTTTCAGTTGAGAGGGATAGTATACCTCTGAGGAAAAAAGAAAAAAAAGAGAGCCGCACAAAAAGAAGAGAGAAGAGAAAAAGGCCAGTGCAAAAAAAAATCAAAAGCTGCACTGAAAAAAATTTCAAAAGTGTTGGAATCCTTTGTGTACTTTGTATTTTTTGTGCTTCGCTTCGCATAACTAGGTCTATGACGAGTTTAGGCTGGCAACACAGACTAGCTTGGGACTACTTTTCAGTTTTGCAATTTCTGATTTGAATTGTTGCATAACCTTTGCTACTCATACATAGCCTTTCGATCTCCACTCTCTTCCAATTCAGTTGCAGGTTTACTTTGCAATCGCATACCCCACCATTGTCACAGATTATCACGAACCAGCCTACCAGATTGCACCACCTATCACAGTTGGTAAGAAACTTGCAAGAGCTTGGTAAGAAGCTTGAGCGAAAGTGATCTTTACCCTTTGTACACCACCTAGTAGTTGATAGGAAGAATATATACTCCTTTTTTTTCCTTCTTGTCTTCTACTAACAATGACAGGATCACATAATGAAATTCCGGATGGAGATGAATGTGTTGCAAAAATTGAGCTCATGAAGTACGTGGAGGATCATCAAAGCGCGTTGAGAGACATCGATGCAAACCTCACAAAGCTTGCTCAAGACAACGAACATAGGATGGAGCGAATTGAGCGGAGCATTGCCAACCTCATCACCAGAATGGAGTACCTAGAGAGGCAGCCGCCTCCACCTGCAGATCCTGCACCTCCCAATGGAGGTCAAAGGGAGGGCAATCTTGCTGCCCCTAGAGATGAAGAAGCATTCCCTGTCGACGACATAGACGATGACGAAGGAGAAGAAAGTGTCGGTAATATGGATCAAGCTGTTGAACGGAATGCTCGTTTTCACGATCGTCTTCACCGCAATCCTCAGGTATGGGAGGTAACAATGGTAATGCTAATCGACATTATGGTAATGTTAATGATGCATTTCCTAAAGTTAAGTTTACCATGATATTTTTTGCGGGTCATTATAATCTGAATGAATATTTAGAATGGGAGCTATCTATGGATAAATTTTTTTCATGCTTTGAAGTCCCGGAAGAACAAAGAATAAGACTTGCCACTAGTGAATTTACTAACTTTGCATTATATTGGTGGCATGAAATTAAACAAACAGATAATGTCCCAACCACTTGGAATGGTTTGAAAGAATGCATGCGAGTTAGATTTGTACCCTCATATTATGATAGAGATTTATTGAATAAATTGTAGCACCTGAACCAAGATAATAAGTCCGTAGAAGAGTATTATTAGGAGTTACAAATTGGTATGTTGCGTTGTAAAGTGCAAGAAGATGAGGATGCAAAAATGTCTAGATTTTTGGGGGTTTAAATCGTGAAATTCGAGGCCTATTAGAGTATAAGATTATCATAATATCACTCGTTTGTTCCATCTTGCTTGCAAATCTAAAAGAGAAGTACAGGGACAACAAGCTCGATCACGAGGAGTTACTTCTGGAGGATCTCCTCCAACTCGGGCCACACCTAGGGCGTCACTTGCGGCACCTTCTACTGGTCGCTCTACATCATCTTCTTTCCGTGCATGTTCTGTTGATTCCACGCCACAACCACATGCTCCAGCAGCAAGCAAATCAGTGATGGTACAAGCACCAGCAAAGAGCGCATCATCAGTTGTTTCCACGGGTAGGACACGTGACACGTAGTGCTACCGCTGTAAGGGGTGAGGTCATGTGATGAAAGACTGTCCAATTCAGTGAGCTCTCATTGCCAAAGATGATGGTGAGTATACTAGTGCTAGTGATATTGATGATGAAGATTTGGCGCTTGTTTCAGCTAACACCGCAGGTGACGAACATGCGACGGGTAGTGATGATGATGGAGTGGATAGATTTGGAGCTGAAACTTCTGAGAGGTATATGAGTATTGTAGCACAGCGAGTACTTAATGCTCAAATGGAGAGAGCGGAGCAAAATCAGCGCCACACCATGTTCCAAACAAAGTTCGTTGTGAAGGAAAGATCATGTCGCATCATCATCGATGGAGGTAGTTGCAATAACCTTGCTAGCATTGAGTTGGTCGAGAAGCTTGGCTTGACCACGCAGCAGCACCCGCGGCCATATTACATTCAATTGTTCAACTCTTGTGGTAAGTTGAAGGTAAATAAGATTGTGAGAGTGCATTTTTCAATTGGTACCTACCATCATCTTGTAGATTTTGATATAGTGCCTATGCAAGCTTGTTCTTTGCTTTTAGGTAGGCCTTGGCAATATGATACTGATGCTTTACACCATGGTAGAAGCAATAAATACACTTTCACACATAAAGGAAGAACCATTGAATTAATTCCAATGACCCTTGCTGCCATTTTGAAAGATGAGTTAGAAAGAGCTAAAAAAGAACGTCAGGTGAAGGAAACTAACACTAAAAATCAGTATGTAGCTAAAGAAGTTTGCCCACCTAAAAAGGAAAAGGAAGCACCTAGTGTTAAGAAGGCGGGAATTAAATTCAAAGGTGCTAACATTCTTGCTACAAAATATGATTTACTTGCACTTGATAAGTCTGATTTGGCTTTCTATGCTTTGATTTGCAAAGATGCTTATTTTACTCTGGATAAATTGCCTAGCTCTTTGCCTCCTACTGTCATTAATCTTTTGCAGGAGTATGAGGATATTTTCCCGGATGAACTTCCCCCAGCGCTGCCACCTATGAGGGGAATTGAGCATCAAATTGACTTGATTCCGGGGGTGACTTTACCAAACCGTGTTCCTTACCGAACCAACCCGGAAGAGACTAAGGAAATTTAGCGCCAAGTCCAAGGCTTATTGGACCGAGGGTATGTACGAGAGAGCCTTAGTCCTTGTGCTGTTCCTATTATTTTGGTTCCTAAGAAAGATGGTAGTTGTCGAATGTGCGTAGATTGTAGAGCCATTAATAATATCACAATAAGGTATCGTCACCCTATTCCTAGGTTAGACGACATGCTTGATGAGTTATGTGGTTCTATCATTTTTTCTAAGGTAGACTTGCAAAGTGGATACCACCAAATTAGAATGAAGTTGGGAGACGAATGGAAAACTGCTTTCAAAACTAAGCTTGGGTTATATGAGTGGTTAGTCATGCCTTTTGGGTTAACTAATGCACCCAGCACTTTCATGCGGGTAATGGATGAAGTTTTACGTGTTTTCATTGGAAAATTTGTGGTGGTTTATTTTGATGATATTTTAATCTATAACAAGTCACATAGAGAACACATGGAACATTTACGTGCTGTTTTAATGCTTTGAGAGATGCACATTTGTTTGGTAATCTTGAGAAATGCACCTTTTGTACCGATCGAGTCTCTTTTCTTGAATATGTTGTTACTCCACATGGGATAGAAGTGGATGAAGCGAAAATTGAAGCAATCAAGAGCTAGCCGATGCCTGAGACAGTCACATAGGTGAGAAGTTTTCATGGTCTTGTATGATTCTATAGGCGTTTTGTGAAGGATTCAAGCACCATTGCGGCACCATTGAATGAGTTAACAAAGAAATGCATTCTTTTCTACTGGGGACCACACAAGAACATGCTTTTAATGTGTTAAAGGAGAAGCTCACCAATGCCCCTCTACTTCAACTCCCCGATTTCGGTAAGACTTTTGAGTTAGAGTGTGATGCTAGTGGGATTGGAATAGGAGTGTTATACAAGAAGGTAAACCCGTTGCATATTTTAGTGAAAAATTGAATGGCCCTGCTCTAAATTATTCTACATATGACAAAGAATTGTATGCTTTAGTGTGTGTGTTAGAAACATGGCAACATTACCTTTGGCCCAAAGAATTTTTTATTCATTCCGATTATGAATCTTTAAAATATATTAGAAGCCAAGCAAAACTAAATAAACGACATGCTAAATAGGTTGAGTTCATTGAATTGTTTCGCTATATCAACAAGCATAAGAAAGGTAAAGACAATGTGATTGCCGATGTGTTGTCTCGAAGATATACTTTGTTATCACAAGTTGATCATAAAATTTTTGGTTTGGAAACAATCAAGGACTTGTATGCCACTGATTTGGATTTTAGAGATGCTTATCTGAAATATAGAGAAGGAAGAACTTGGAATAAATATGTGCTAAATGATGGATTATTATATCGTGCTAACAAGCTATGCGTTCCAGCTAGTTCTGTTCGCCTTTTGTTTTTGCAGGAAGCACATGGAGGTGGTTTGATGGGACACTTTGGAGTGAAGAAGATGGAGGATATACTTTCTACCCATTTCTTTTGGCCTAAGATGAGGCGTGATGTCGAGCGCTATGTGTCACGGTGCACCACTTGCAATAAAGCTAAGTCCCGTTTGAATCCACATGGTCTTTATATGCCTCCTCCTATCCCTAGCATTCCTTGGGAGGATATTTCAATGGATTTTGTGTTAGGATTGCCTAGGACTAAGAGGGGAAGGGATAGTATATTTTTGGTGGTTGATCGTTTCTCTAAAATGGCGCATTTTATACCTTGTCATAAGAGCGATGATGCTACAAACGTTGCTGATTTGTTTTTCAGGGAGATTGTTCATTTACATGGTGTGCCCAATAACAATGTTTCAGACCGTGATGCAAAGTTCTTGAGTCATTTTTGGATAAGCCTATGGAATAAATTGGGGACAAAATTGCTTTTCTCCACTACTTGTCACCCTCAAACTGACGGATAGACAGAGGTCGTCAACCGCACATTGTCTACTATGCTACGGGCGATTCTCGAGACAAATCTGAAGATGTGGGAAGAGTGCTTTCCTCATATTGAATTTGCTTATAACAGGTCCATACTCTCCACAACCAATGTAAGTCCGTTTCAGATCGTATATGGTTTTAATCCACGTGCTCCTATTGATTTGTTACCTTTACCTCCTTCTGAAACTTTAAATTTTGATGTTAAAAGCTATGCTGAATTGAGTTTGAAAATGCATGAATTAGTTATAGAAAATATTGAAAAGATGAATGCAAAATATAAAGCATTTGGTAGCCAGGGTAGAAAACAATTAACCTTTGAACCTAGTGATCTTGTTTGGTTGCATCTACGCAAAGATAGATTTCCTGAGTTGAGAAAGTCTAAATTAATGCCTCGAGCTGATGGTCCTTTTAAAGTACTTGCAAAGATTAATGATAATGCATATAAGCTTGAGTTGCCCACAGATTTCAGGGTTAGTCCAACTTTTAACATTTCAGATTTAAAACCATACAAGGGCAAAGAAGATGAGATTGAGTTGAGGACGACTCCAATTTTAGAAGGGGAGAATGATGAGGACATAACTCCTACGGATGCAACTTTAACTCTTGGTCCAATGACACGAGTCCGAGCAAAACAACTCAATTACAAGCTGAGCTCGTTCTTAGGTGATAATATTTGTTCTAATGAGAATGTGCTACTACATAATTTTCCTTGTGATATGTTGTTACATAGGAGTATGGGAGAGGAGATGTTAACTCAAGGAGACCTCATACACAACTTGAACATCTACAAGACACGTTCAATTAAAGTACAAGCCCAATTGATGCCGTCCGTGCACTTCCATTCGGACTACAACTCGTCTCGGAGTCAGCCTGACAGCGCTAGACTAAAAAGGCGTCCGTGCACTTCAATTCGGACTACTATTTTTAGGGTTAGGTCATTTGCTAAGTTTGTTCCTCACTCGTGTGAAACACTTGTTCATCGGAGTAGTGTCACAAGACCTGGTTTGGTGAAAGAGATAACCCTCAACTTTGATCGTTTGAATTGTCGGATTGATTTCTTTTTTGTTCTTGCTCGTTTGTTCTACTGTGTGCAGGAATTAACCTTCATGGTTAGGTCATCCGGGCATGAGCATGGTTGATAACGACAGGTGTGTGGGTGTAGCGATTGCAAGGATTCAATCTCCGCTGATTGGAAGCCCTTGGAACGCGAACATCTCCGTTCCGCAAAAGTAGAACCTATCGGAAGATCAGGCCGTTGTCGCGTCCGTGAGGCTTTGTAAACCTCCATTCTTGAAATGAAAGTTTAATCCATTCCTCTCAATTCTAAATTTACTTTCCACACTTAAATTCAGTCTTTACATTCTTGCAATTTACATTTATGCAATTTGAATTTGCCTCCCCTCCTTCTACATACTTTTGGATCTTATGCTGAGGATGTATGATTGATGGATGAGTCTTATTCAGACCATATCACAATCATCTAGGCAAGTCTTGTGCTCTTTCTTGCAAGAAACCGATTTTTGTTCTTGAGAGGATCAATCTTGGGAGATTGGGGTTTTGGGTGTTCTTGTCTTGTGTTCTAGCTTGCTATGACATGTGGGAAGCCATCTAGGATCATATTGATCATGAAGAACCCATGAGCAGCTAGGAGTCAAGTTTTTGTTCTTGAACCCGTTCTAGAGCACTCTTTCTTAAAATTGAAAAAGGTCCGAACTTTGATGTCGATTTTTGCAATCGAAGATTCGAATAGTGATACGGGGGGTGGCCCGATCTTGCGATGACGAATATGATAACTTGGACCCGTGAACCCTGACGAATACTGGCGCCAACCAACGTCTCGATACGGCAACCTGCGATACGTGAATTCGCCCAAGAACACGCTTTGATCCTCGCCTACTTGACCACGCGAAAGTAGACGCACGTTTCCTTGCAATCACCCCGAAGAAGTTGCAAGAACAACGGTGATAATTTCAGATTGGAACTCCCTATTCTAATGAAGAGGAATGCGGTATGCTACACTAGAACAAAAAAAACCTACCGCATAACCAGAAAGCTACTCGCAAGAAGCGGATCACAGATTAGATTACCACTAGAAGCGCAATTGCGGAATCCTTTGCGCGTCGATGTAGTGGATCGTCCTCGCCGCAGTCGTTGCGTCGATGGAGTGGATCGTCCTCGCCTCGCCGTGGATCGTCCTCCCACGCCGCAGTCACAGCAGCGTCACCGCAGTAGTCCACATGTCCATGGATGGAACGCTATGCGTCGGTGTGCAAGCACATGGTCGCTCGGCAGGGGCAGCGAGAGGAGGAGGCTAGGGTTTCGGGTGAATCACTTCTAAACCGTGGAAAGCACACCCTGTGCCCACCCTCCTCCCCTCCTTATATAGCCACGAGACGAAACCCTAAACTAAGGCCCATCAGCGTGCTAAACCCACGATGTCCATTAATTATGGATCCAATCCAAATTAATGCGTCCCAGCCCATTAAGTGTGTGACCCTGCAGCTTCACGTACGTTTGGACATGGATTCAAAAAACTCCTTTTCAATCCAATAGTTGGTAGCGGCTCCTTCAAAGTATGCCAACTCCCAAACATACTATGATCGAATCGGACAGAACCTATCAAAAGTACTCATGTAATAATCCCTTTGCCATGTCATGATGATCTCTTGCTTTATTTGAAGTTGGCTGAATTTTCTCCTTCTTTTCTTTCTTCTCCTTTCTTCTTTCTTGTTTCTTTCCTTTCTTCTTTGATGGCATATATGGAAGGAGATGGAGGGTTATATGAAAAGTGCACATGAATAGTATTTTTCATTTGGCTCCCGTCCCCCCTCGCCTTCCACTAGGGTCCACCGTAATACATTCGCGCAATTTGGCTCCAATACTGATTTTTGTGCAATCTTCATAACGAATAACAAACAAGCACCCTCTATTAGGTAGTATAAAATTCTTGTGGAAATATAACAAATATTGCTTAAGGAAATGATTCACCTGCTGATATTTGATGCGGATTAGTAATTCTTTCCAATTAATTGAAATACTAAATCGTAAAGTACTTGACGTGTGCATATCCGCATCAAATTGGTTCCGACATCCTTAGGAAGGTGCCCTCAAAGTTTCCTTGAGTTTGGATCAATGGATCAAAAGATTCTTCGATCTTTCTTTTTGAACTTTTGCTGAAGTCATGTTTATATGGCTGTTTTTACTATATCTACAGTAAAACTGGTAGTACCGCCCCTGCATGGGTTGTAGTGCCGGCCACTGGCTGAAATTTGTGAAAACTAATTCTTCCGCCTCCATTTGATACCTAAGTATCTTGGCTTGGTTTCTTTGGGTGAAGAATTGCATTTGTAATCTTCTTTGGGGGATAAAATTTAATTTGGGATCATTCACCCCCCTCTAATCGCCATCTCGATCTTTCAATTGGTATCAGAGCCGGTTTTGCTTTTTCAAAGATCTTGACCGGTCTGAAGAGCCATGGCGATGGATAAATATGCCACCAAGCCTCCCATCTTTTCTGGAGTTGATTTTCCATTTTAGAAGTCCTGGATGGAGATGTACATCACTGCCCAGAGCTTCCTAATATGGCAAAAGGTGAAGCTCCCGTATGAGGTTCCTGCCGATAAGCACATCACGGCCGGCAATGTGGCTGACGTTGAGGCAAACGCTAAGGCAAGGGACATCCTCATACAGGGCCTTAGCCGCAGTGAGTACGACAGGATCTCTCACATTTGTTCTGCTCACGAGATCTGGGTGACCCTTGATGCTTACCATTAGCGCACCAATCATATCAAAACAGTGAGATAGGACCAATTCAAGCGTGAGTACAACAAATTTGAAAAACACGCTGGTGAGAGTCTTGACAAGTGTTTTGGTCATTTTACAAAGATTCTAAGCGACCTCCGAGCAGTCGGTTGCACAAACCATGACTCGAATGAAAAAGAAAAATCGAGGAATCTTTTGATCCAATGAACCAAACTCAATGAAACTTTGTAGACACCTTCCTATGGATTTCAGGAACCTATTCCAACCGGTGATTGCAAGAATCGATGTCAAAGTTCCAACCTTTTTCAAATTTACAGAAGGGTACACAAGAACGTGTACAAAACCAAAAACTGCGCCCCAAACTTCCTCGTGGGTTCTTGATGATCAAGATGATCCTAAATTACTTCCCACATGTCACATCAAGCTAGAACACAAGACAAGAACGCACAAAAACCCGATCTTCCAAGTTGATCCTCACATGAACAAAAATCAGTTTCTTGTAAGAAAGAACACAAGATTTGCCTAGATGATTAGGATATGGTTTGAAGAAGACTCACCCATCAATCATACATCCTCAGCAAAAGATCCAAAACCATTTAGAAGGAGGGGAGGCAAATTCAACTTGCATGAAGTAAATTGCGAAAACTAAAGACTGAATTTAAAGCATAATGTAAATGCGGAAAGTAAATTTAGAATTGAGAGGATTGGATTAAACTTTTATTTCTGGAAGGGATGTTTACAAAGCCTCACAACAAAGTGGGCAAAACTCAAAGGAGCACAACAACCTCAAAACCTTCAAGATGAGGAGGGCTACCCCTACCCCTCTATTTATACTACTCTTGGGCCACCTACCACCCTTGGATGAGCTTCTAAACCCTAGAGCACTCATCAAAGGCTAGGATTAACCCACTCAACTAGTCATGCAAGGGCTCACCCAAAACCCACACACATAATGGGTTTTCTTGCACGGTGTTCAAAGCACACTAACTAGACCTGCTAACCTATCAACTAGACAAAAATCCAATGGCCCTCATTGATCTATGCAACGCCCAGTTAGCATCTCGTTCATTCCTTGTCTTCACGGCTTGCCACGACTCCATCTCCGATCATCTTCCGACGATCCCCGATCGTTTAAACCTCCGGCGCAACTCGCCTAGTCCCGATCATCCTTCGCATCACAATGATCTAGCATCGTCGACCTGCAACCATAAAAAACAAGGAAACACATCACATAGAAATGTCCAACAAAGATATGCAATAATCATCCAAAATCACATTTTAATATGCAATTCACTCATGAAGTCGGCACTACTGCCTACACCAGGCCGGTAGTGCCGCTCGGTCGGCACTACAGCCCTAGCATGGCCGGTAGTGCCGCTCCCCAGAAGAACCAACGAACACCTCTCTCTGGAAAATAACTACCGCCCCCTCGGTTGGTAGTGCCGCCCCCTGGCCGGCAGTACTGCCCTACTGAGGCCGGTTGCCGCTCCTAGCCAACAAAATCCAAATTGCTTCATTTTGAAAATCCAATTCAAATCAAACTCAAATTCAAGCTCGACATGCTAAAACACAGTCAATTACTTATCACCATGAAGGATAGACCTCCACATGGTCTTTCAAGCACAAGCAAGTAGAAGAAGGGCAGCCAAATCTAAATGTGCAGAAAGTAAATAGCAAGAAAGTAAGTGCAGAATTTAAAAGCTGAATTTAAGGCATAATGTAAATGCGTAAAAGAAATTCAGACTTGAGGAAATTAAACATTCATTTCTAGAAGAGAGGTTTACAAAGCCTCACAACAAAGTGGGCAAAATTCAAAGGAGCACAAGAACCTCAAAACCTTCAAGTGGGGAGAACTACCCCTACCCCTCTATTTATAGTACTCTTGAGCCATCCTCCACCCTTTGATGAGTTCCTTCAACCCTAAGGAACACATCAAGGGCAGGGATTGACCGTTTGAAACTCCGGCAGACCTCACCTAGTTTTGGTCGTCCTCCGCCTCACCATGACCTAGCATTGTCGTCCTGCAACCATCAAAGACAATAAAAACCCATCACATAGCAATTTCTAAAAAGATATGCAATTATACTCCCAAAATCAAAAATTTAAAATCATCCTCACTCATAAAGGCCGGTGCTACCACCCCATAGGCCGGTAGGGCACCGCCCATGTTAAAATCCCTCATGGATGCACTCTGGAAAAATCACATCGCCCTTAGGGCCGGTGCTATCACCGACAGGGCCAGCAGCACCGCAATTTCTGGGCATTTGTCAAATTGCTTCAAATTTTGAAGAAGTTCAAATCAAACTCAACCTTGAGCACCTAATGCTTAAATATTGTCAATACCTCATCACCATCAAGAATAGACCT
The DNA here is from genome assembly GCA_036346275.1 of Otatea glauca. NCBI lineage: Eukaryota > Viridiplantae > Streptophyta > Magnoliopsida > Poales > Poaceae > Otatea > Otatea glauca. Next base: position 36,097,881 of record CM070723.1, on the reverse strand, counting down.
TCACATGGTCTTTCAAAAACAAATAACAGTAAATAGTAACTTTCAGCATTTCTCAAGTAAACATTGCACCCAGTTTTATCATATTCCAAACTTCCACCAACACCAGCTTTTTGAAGAGGAACGTGATATGCTACACTAGCACAAAAAAAATCTACCACGTAACCAGAAAGCTACTCGCAAGAAGGGGATCACAGATAAGATTACCAATAGACGCGTAGTTGCAGAATCCTTCGCACGTCTATGTAGTGGACCGTCCTCGCCGCAGTCGTTTCGGCGATGGAGCGGTTCGTCCTCGCCTCGTCGTGGATCGTCCTCCCACGCCGCAGTCGCAGCAGCGTCACCGCAGTAGTCCACACGTCCAGGGATGGAACACCGTGCGTCGGTGTGCAAGCACCTGGTCGCTCGGCAGGGGCAACGAGAAGAGGAGGCTAGGGTTTCGAGTGAATCACTTCTAAACCGTGGGAAAAGCACACCATGCGCCCACCCTCCTCCCCTCCTTATATAGCCACGAGACGAAACCCTAAACCAAGGCCCATCAGCGTGCTAAACCCACGATGTCCATTAATTATGGATCCAATCCAAATTAATGCGTCCCAGCCCATTAAGTGTGTGACCCTGCAGGTTCACGTACGTTTGGACATGGATTCAAAAAACTCCTTTTCAATCCAATAGTTGGTAGCGGCTCCTTGCAAAGTATGCCAACTCCCAAACATACTATGATCAAATCGGACAGAACCTATCAAAAGTACTCATGTAATAATCCCTTTGCCAAGTATATGAAGATTGAACTCAAGGCGAGAAGCATGTCATCCTTTGATGATTCAATCCGTCTCTCGTATCCGTGATGTATTAATAAGTTGTGATTGACTCCTCAATCACGGCATGGCCATGCACTTCCTTAATCATATCACACGAGTGGCCTTGTCATATATCTCCGTTTCATTGGAGTGGCAAATTCCATCTTATTTGCTCACTTCCCTCGCACGTTTCATAGTAAACATGAAAGCTACCTTTATAACTATCCGGTTAGGAAGTAGTGTTTGATAGCCCCAAGGAAAACTATTACACATGTAGGGAATATGACAATCTCAAGTCTAAGGATCATACATCTACTAGGTATGAGATACACTGATGACACATAAGAATGAAACATTCTCGCAGTATCCAATTGCGGGTCTATCTAACCCATGTTCTTCAACATGCGTCCACAATGTATAGATGATATTTCTATATCCCATGATTTATGAAGCATGATCATCGATCACTACATGTGCCGATCTATTCATCGTTGTCCTATACGATGATATCCGATCAGAGATATTTATCGAATTATATCAATAAGTAAAGAGCTTCAAAAGCAAGTCACATACTTGTTGATCAATACAATGATATTCATTCATTGGACCAATAATCATATTATTATTCATAAACGTAGTCATGTTACAATCATCTAAATGATTGTCTCAAGGGCATAGCACTAACAATCTCCCACTTGCACTTGAGTCTATCAATTAAGTATCTAATACCAATAGACCTCGTGTGTGCCTCATGCTTAGGCTGTGGCAGTGGCTTTGTCAACGGATCGGCCACATTGGCTTCCGTATGTACTTTGCATATTCTCACGTCATCTCTATCCACAATCTCGCGAATAAGGTGAAAGCGCCGGAGTATGTGTTTAGACTTCTGATGTGATCTAGGCTCTTTTGCTTGTGCAATGGCACCACTATTATCACAATAGATGTCAATTGGACTAGAGGCACTAACGACCACACCAAGCTATGTGATAAACTTCTTAATCCACATAACTTCTTTTGCGGCCTCCGAAGCCGCAATGTACTCTGCTTCTGTCGTAGAGTCGGCCACCGTGTTTTGCTTGGAACTCTTCCAGCTTACTGCTCCTCTATTAAGTGTAAACACAAACCCGGATTGCGATCGAAAATCATCTTTGTCAGTTTAGAAGCTTGCATCGGTGTAACCCTTTGCAACCAGATCATCCTCACCTCCATAAACAAGGAACATACCCTTAGTTCTTCTCAAGTACTTCAAGATATTTTTTACGGCTATCCAATGACCATCACTAGGATCCGCTTGGTATCTGCTTGTGACACTTAGAGCATATGAGACATCTGGGCGTATACAGATCATGGCATACATAATAGACCCAATAGCAGAAGCATATGGAATCTTGCTCATCCTGTCTCGCTCATCAGATGTCGAAGGACACTGATTCTTGCAGAGACTAATGCCATGTGACATTGGCATGGAACCTCTCTTCGATTCATGCATATTGAACCTTTTCAATATCTTATCAATGTACATTTCCTGACTTAATCCAATTAACCTTTTTGATCTATCTCTATAGATTTTTATGCCCGAGATATAGCATGCTTCTCCCAAGTCCTTCATTGAGAAACTCCTTTTCAATGAAGTCTTAACATCTTCAAGCATAGGAATATCATTCCCAATCAATAATATGTCATCTACATACAAAATGAGAAATACAAGTGCGCTCCCACTAGCCTTCTTGTAAACACAAGGCTCTTCTTCATTTTTGATAAAGTCAAACCCTTTGACTACTTCATGAAAACGAATATTCCAACTCCGAGATGCTTGCTTTAACCCATAAATGGATCTTTGAAGCTTGCATACCCTTTTAGCATATTTAGGATGAACAAAACCTTCAGGTTGTATCATGTATACATCCTCAGAAAGATTGCCATTAAGGAAGGCTGTTTTGACATCCATCTGCCATATTTCATAATCAAAATATGCAGCAATAGCTAAAATGATCTGGACAGACTTGAGCATGGCTACCGGTGAGAAGGTTTCATCATAGTCAACTCCTTGAACTTGTTTGAAACCCTTTGCCACCAACCGTGCCTTATAGATCTGAACATTTCCATCTCGTCTATCTTCTTCTTGAAAATCCATTTGCATTCAATGGTTTTACACCATCGGAGAATCGACCAAGTTCCAAACTTGATTGTCATGCATGGATTGAATTTCGGATCTCATGGCTTCAAGCCATTTTTGAGTTTGGGTCCATCATTGCTTCTTCATAAGTCGTGGGCTCATCATTGTCCAACAATAATATGTCATTCCCATATCTTATAGGTACATGGCGTGGCCTCCTCGTCCTCACGTGGGTGGAGTCTCTTCCACAGGTTGTACAACACTTTGTACATCTTGTGAAGGTTCAGTGGTAGCTTGAACATATTCATGTGATTCTCGAACTTCATCAAGATACACATCACTCCTACTGAATTCTTTTGAAAGAAACTCTTTCTCCAAAAAGACACCATTTCGAGAAACAAAAACTTTGTTCTCGTTTCTTTTGTAAAAGTAATATCATTTTGTTTCTTTAGGATACCCCACAAAAAAGCATTTTTCTGATTTAGGTGCGAGTTTATCTGATTGTAAATGTTTTACATAAGCCTCACATCCCTATATCTTGAGAAATGACAATATGGGACTTCTCCCAGTCCATATCTCATATGGCGTCTTCTCAACGGATTTTGATGGGACCCTATTCAAAGTGAACGCAGTTGTCTCTAGAGCAAAACCCTAGAAGGATAATGGCAGATCTGTTTGACTCATCATTGACCGAACCATATCTAATAAAGTTCGGTTTCGTCGTTCGGACAAGCCATTCCATTGAGGCGTTCCTGGCGGAGTAAGTTGCGGAACGATTCCACATTGCTTTAGATGATCACCAAACTCTTGGCTAAGTATTCGCCACCACGATCTGATCGTAAGTGTTTTATTGATTTGCCAAGTTGATTTTGTACTTCATTTTGAAACTCTTTGAACCTTTCAAAAGTTTCAGATTTATGCCTCATTAAATAGATATATCCATATCTACTAAAGTCATCGGTAAAAGTTACAAAGTACTGAAACCCACCCCTAGCAGTCGAGCTCATTGGTCCACATACATCTGTATATACTAGGGCCAATAACTCACTCGTTCTCTCACTAAAACCTGTGAAAGGGGCTTTTGTCATCTTGCCAAGTAAACAAGATTCACATGTTTCAAATGATTCAAAATCAAATGAGGTTAGAAATCATCACCATGGAGCTTCTTCATGCGCTTCTCATTTATATGACCTAAGCGACAATGCCATAAAAAGGTAGGGTTCAAATCATTAGGACGATGCCTTTTTACATTAATGTTATAGACAGGTTTCTCTTCGAGTTCAAGGACGTACAACCCATCCACCATGAGGCAACGACCATAATACATATCATTCAAAAATATTGAACAAACAAAGTTCTTTATTATGAAATCATAACCTTCATGTTCCAAACAAGAAGATGAAATAATGTTTCTACTCAAAGATGGAACAAAATAACAATTATTGAGTTCTAATATTAATCCTGAAGGCAAATGCAATGGGTATGTGCCAACGGCAAGACCAGCAACTCTTGCTTTGTTCCCCACGTGAAGATCCACTTCTCCTTTTGCCAAGTCTGTACTCTTTATCAGCCCCTGCATCGAATTGCAAATGTGAGCAACCGAACTGGTATCATATACCCATGAGCTGAGTGAAGAAGTAGCAAGATTAATTTCTATAACATTAATACCTGAAGTGGAAACTACATTTCCATTCTTCTTATCTGACAGGTACTTTTCGCAGTTCCGTTTCCAATGTCTTGATTTCTTGCAATAGAAGCATTGGGTATCAGGTTGAGGGCCAACTTTAAGCTTCTGAAGCTTGTTTTTGAGGCTTGCGATCTCATCTTGAGCCTTGCCCTTGCCCTTGCCCTTGCTCTTTCCCGTTCCCCTAGCCTTAGCCTTCCTCTTTTTGAATGCAGTTGTTTTCTGAACCATCATCACATGATTGGGTTTTTTTCTTAATACTTTCCTCGGCAGCCTTGAGCATCCCATGTAGCTCGGTTAGGCTCTTCTCCACGCTATTCATATGAAAATTCATAATGAATGGCTCAAAGCTCTGAGACAGAGACTGGAGAAAAACATCTGTGGCCAAACCGAGGCTAAGGGGAAACTCAAGTTTTTCCAATCTCGCAATGTAACCAATCATCTTGATCACATGAGGGCTGACCGGACTGCGTTCAGCCATCTTACAAGCAAATAAAAGCTTTGAGATACCATACCTCTCAGCTCTTGCTTGATTCCCACACATGCCCTTCAAGCCCACAATCATATTGTAAGCATCCTGGTCCTCATATTGCTTTTGGATCTCAGAGTCCATGGTGACTAGCATGAGACAGCTGACCTCTACAGAAGCATTAACATGCTTTTCATATTCAACCTTCAAATTGCGAGGAGCATTTTGGTGGTTCATCAGAATTGGATTCTCTAGAACGTAGTCCTTCTTTTCATGCTTGAGAACAATTCTCAGGTTGCGATACCAATCAACAAAATTAGTTCCATTAAGTTTTTCCCTTTCCAAAACTGATCTCAAAGCAAAACTAGGTGTAGCAGGAGTAGGAGAAGGTGCCATTGAACTACAACAAAAACATGCAAAGATTCTAAGCACTATGTTTATGTAAAAATTTTATTAAACATTTTAATAAAAGACACTCCTATTTTATGTCCCTTTTATAGACACATAGTGAGTATTCAAGATCCATATTCATCAAACACTAGTGAGCTTTGGCATCACTGCTAGAAATTTAATGACATAGGTAAGCAACACCTTTGCTAATTACATCTTATGTAACTCTTGTTTGTTGAGTATGAAAATAAGTAATGAATGCCTCCGTCAACTTGACTCATGGCCAGGTCAACCTGCCCCTAGGGCTCACATGAGGGAGGGAGCACTTCCCGTATTCGGGTGCCAATTAAGAAACCAGCCTCATGTGTGTTTTCCTAGACACCAATTGTCTTGTATAGGTTCCTTCATTACTGAAATCAAATCCCAACCACTTATCTCCTCAAGCCCAAAACCGTTTTGATAGCTTGATTAAATCTAACATTGTTATGCGTGATGTGTCCAACACATCCCTATCAGCTATTAAGATAGCCATTGATATACTACTTTGGCAGTCATATCAATAACGATCTAAATTCTTGATAGGTGCAACAATTGGATGGACATTTTGATTTAAAATTTTAACTATAGGGATGAACAAAATCTACTAAGAACATGGCATCACATGCAATGAGCATAAAGAAAATAGTAAGGATTAAACACACATCCACAGAAAATCAAAATAAGCTGTGAAATAGCATGGCCCTTAGCATTAAGATCTCCATCATCATGCTTGTTTGTTCACCTTGCCACCTTGCTTGATTTGTTCACCTAGCCACCTTGCTTGATACCATCGTCTTCATCATTATGGATGCAACACCTTACAACTTTTGATAATGAATTTTACATGAGGGTTTAAAGCATCACAAGTCGACACGCAGGTCGTTATACAATTTAAATAGCCTTATGGCTTGACACGACACGCAGGCCATGTGGAAATTACATGCATCACATACACATAGGCCATACTATTTCACACGGATTCACCCTCAAAATTTCCATGGATCAACCAAATTGACCCAATCCGATCTAATCCGATTGGCTTGGTCCCATATGGATACGTTTCAGAAACCCTGATGGCGGTAACCCGACCGGTAAGGGTAACGTCGTACTATGAACGGACTCACCCAAATCAATATTGAATCGGTTTGCGCTTACCATGGATCAACTAGATTGACCCAATCCAACTCAATCTGATTGGCTTGGTCCCATATGGATACGTTTCAGAAACCCTGATGGCGGTAACCCGACCGGTAAGGGTAACGTCGTACCATGAACGGACTCACCCAAATCAAGATTGAGTCGGTTTGCACTTTCCTCAAACCCTAAACCGATCGATCTCATCGATGGTCTGCAAATCACCAATTCATCACATGAACCGGCTGAACATGTAATAGATCCAATCTACTAACCTCACACATCATATGTGCAACATCCAGATCACAAAACTATACGAGATGGCTCTGATACCACTGAAGAGGAATGCGATAAGCTACACTAGCCAAAAAAAAATTTACCGCGTAACCAGAAAGCTACTCGCAAGAAGGGGATCACAGATAAGATTACCACAAGACACGCAGTTGCGGAATCCTTCGCACGTCGATGTAGTGGATAGTCCTCGCCGCAGTCGTTGCGTCGATGGAGCGGATCGTCCTCGGCTCATCATGGATTGTCCTCCCACGCCGCAGTCGCAGCAGCGTCACCGCAGTAGTCCACACGTTCAGGGATGGAACGCCGTGCGTCGGTGTGCAAGCACCTGGTCGCTCGGTAGGGGCAACGAGAAGAGGAGGCTCGGGTTTCGAGTGAATCACTTCTAAACCGTGGGAAAAGCACACCCTACGCCCACCCTCCTCCCCTCCTTATATAGCCACAAGATGAAACCCTAAACCAAGGCCCATCAGCGTGCTAAACCCACGATGTCCATTAATTATGGATCCAATCTAAATTAATGCGTCCCAGCCCATTAAATGTGTGACCCTGTAGGTTCACGTACGTTTGGACATGGATTCGAAAAACTCCTTTTGAATCCAATAGTTGGTAGCGGCTCTTTGCAAAGTATGCCAACTCCCAAACATACTATGATCAAATCGGACAGAACCTATCAAAAGTACTCATGTAATAATCCCTTTGCCAAGTATATGAAGATTGAACTCAAGGCGAGAAGCATGTCATCCTTTGATGATTCAATCCATCTCTCGTATCCGTGATATATTAATAAGTTGTGATTGACTCCTCAATCACGGCATGGCCTTGCACTTCCTTAATAATATCACACGAGTGGCCTTGTCATATATCTCCGTTTCATTAGAGTGGCAAATTCTATCTTGATTGCTCACTTCCCTCTGCACATTTCATAGTAAACATGAAAGCTACCTTTATAACTATCCGGTTAGGAAGTAGTGTTTGATAGCCCCAAGGAAAACTATTACACATGTAGGGAATATGACAATCTCAGGTCTAAGGATCTTACATCTACTAGGTATGAGATACACTGATGACACATAAGAATGAAACATTCTCGCAGTGTCCAATTGCGGGTCTATCTAACCCATGTTCTTCAACATGCGTCCACAATGTATAGATGATATCTCTATATCCCATGATCTATGAAGCATGATCATCGATCACTACATGTGCTGATCTATTTATCATTTTCCTATACGATGATATCCAATCAGAGATATTTATCGAATTATATCAATAAGTAAAGAGCTTCATAAGCAAGTCACATACTTGTTGATCAATACAATGATATACATTCATTGGACCAATAATCATATTATTATTCATAAACATAGTCATGTTACAATCATCTAAATGATTGCCTCAAGGGCATAGCACTAACACTTTCCCATCCAAGTTTTCCTTTTACAAAATCTATTCCTTGATTGTAATTCTCGAGTATTGGTCAATACCACGAGCATGGCTATCCAAATAGATTTTACATTCTGTAGAGGTTATGCGTTTTACCCACACGACATGATCATCTCCTTTTGCCTCTAGATTAACACATTTCCTTTGGTGTGTCACTGGAGAGATCACGACAAAGCCTTTAGAATGTTCTCTCTTAACCCAGTACTACCCGTTAAGGTTTCAACACTGATGGGACTGATTACCACAATTAGGGCCCCCCTCTTGCGCCATGTGAGTTTACCTATATAGTCGAGACTCACACCACCACTAGTAGTACTAAAGCTAAGACATCACAAATTAATTAGCTAGGTCTGTCCTATCCCAGACATGTGGTTGCATTTTTGACTCAGATCAAATGCTTGCAAGGTTAAGTCATTATGTTGACCAAGGCAAGACTTCCACAACCCAACCGCCACATAGACCCACCTTGGCAAACCGCCCCTTGCCACTTGCCCTAATCTAAACCATTACCACCCCAGTTGATTAACGTGCAACACATGCCATAAACAAGTCAACTTTGTTGCAGAATAACACATGTTACCGCAACTCAGTGTCATCGTGTAACAACACTTGACACACCAATTCTGTAAACTTGTTCCATATTCCATTAGTCAAGATTAATTTAGTATTTCAAAAGACATGTGTCATACGTGGCATTGCTAAGCACACTAAGCACGGTCTAACCAACCCACGTTGGTATCTATTAGCAAGCAACTAATAAGGAACCATCCTAGGGTGATAAGTAATTATGGCATACAAATGAAAAGGTAAGTATATTCCAAATTGGGTTGAATGACTACATCCCAAACTATTTTCAAAGCAGTTCTACACATAAAATATCATTCATAGTTTAAATCAAATAGAATTTTTGTAAAACCAGGTTCATCATGATCAAAGCACATCTTGCCATAAAATAGCTCTTATTCTAGCTCTGGACCTTGGTCTTGGATCAACGATTCACCCTCTATCTCTGTGGGCACTTTGACTTCTATGTGAACCGAGATGAAACACAAAATAAATACCAAATTAGAGATAAAAACTCCAAAAATTAAATAAAATTCACCATTAAATATATCTCAATTTTACAATTTTTTATAAATTTGAATCGTCTCAATGGGAGCTCGTATGAGGAAGAACAGGCTCCCGAAAGATTTGTAAATAAAGAAAATCAGAAAAATAACAAATATGAAATTTCCCAAATTATTTTTATATTGGAAAATCAATTTATGAATTTAGCTGACGTCAGCAGCACTATTTAACTGAATTAAAGTAAATCTAAAAACAATCTATTAGGCTTACTGGTGGGATCACGGGTCTATGGACTCAGTCCATAGAACTGGCTCGGTCCACGATGAACCTGGCACACGGGGAGGTTGACCGTTGATCAACGCTAGCATCAGCCATGACGCAAGTGACAGTGACGGTGACTCAACAAGTGGCACACGCGGCGTGACGCGGTTGCTGACACTTGGCACAAATCCAACGGCACTCACCAGATCTAACTACTACCATTAAACGCGAAGGACAGTAATGGCGCAGCGGTGGAGGCTCACTGGGCTTGGAGAAGATGACCATAGTGACGGCATTCTGGAGACCTTCTGGCGATGTTATCACCTGGATCTGGAGTGGTTTGAGCAAGGTCCTCCGATATGGGCTCCAACACGACGAAGACAGCTTGACGGCGGTGGAGAAAGGAAAAACCCAACGATGCGATGGCTTTTCATGGAAACTTCAGTGAGCTCTTGTAGCGGCACGGATGCTCCTCAGGCAATGATTTCTGGGGCAAACGATGCGACGGTCTTTGATGAACCACGTATGGGGTCCTGGGTAGCTTATAAAGGCCTAGGGAGGTGTGCACAAGGCGGAATCTAACTTGGACACAGCGGCGGAGTCCGAGCTGGTGACGGCGGCGGCAATGCAGAGATGACGTAATCCAGGACGAACATGCATAAAAAATCTGGCGACATCCATAGCACAAGATGCGACACAATCTTGGCCCTCCACGCAAACCTCATCCAACGGCCACTTATCGCTAGGGTTACACGAGCACACCACCACTGTCTGATGGAGATCCAACGGCGACGATGCTAAGGTTTTACGAAGGTGGGCTAGGCTACTACGGTTTTGGGCTGGCGTAGGGATAGGATGGGCTGGGCTTGATTGGGTTTCAATCCGACACTACTAACATTTTCCAAAGCTTTTTGATTTAAAATAATCCAAGAAAATTGAATAAGCCAAATAAAATAGTAAAAATACTAGAAAAATTCTGAAAAAAATTCTAAAAATATTTTAAGACATTTGGAACCAAAATAAAATATTTTGATAAAAATTTGTTTAACTTTTCTCCATTATTTAAATAGTTTCCTTATTGACCAAAAATCAAAATTAATAAATAACTACAAATAAATTCCAGAAAAATCCCAAAAATTTAGAAAACTCAGAAAATGCATAAATGACAATATTAAATTAATAAAGACCAAAAATTGGGATGTTACAGAAGGGCCAGGAGGGGAGGGGAGGAGAAGGGAAAGGTTAAATAGAACCATGAAGTTGAGTATTGGGCTACCTTGTACATGAACCAGTGGAGAAATTATCGGGACCCAAATATGCAAATACAAATCCTCTATGTATAATGGAGTAGTCTAGGATCACGCTAGTACACACAGCATCAAAATCAATGCAATATCACCCATACATAATGAATTAAGAATAAATGAGCTAATTTGATAAATAAATAACTGTTATCACCTTATGGTCGAGTTTACAATTATTAGGCCACACAAAGCTCAAGCACTAAATTAGATAACTGTAGCAGAACAAAATAAACTCTAGCGAAATCCATTGACTTGCCATAGACAATCGACAAGGAACTATGGACCGACCTCCTTGCAAAGCTCTTCCTCCAATGGAGGTGTAGATTCCTCCACTTCATCAATTGAATGATGATTGTTGCAAGGTGAGTACATATAGTACGACGCAAGTTGTGCACACATAATGTAGTACTTAATTAATATATGTAAGGCTTAAACAAAGATAAGGCTTCAAGTTTATTTTGTGTAAAGAAACAGTTACAAGAATACGATAAATAGAGTGAAACGTAATTTAGACAAATACAACAATAACAGGTAAACATAATTTCATAAAGCTTCACACACCCTAAATCAATCATTCACACAAGAAATCTTCCTAGCTTTATTTTATGAAAACTACCCCGTGTGTTGTGACATCCAAAAATTTCCAAAATCTATTTAAGTAATTTCAAATGTGCATTTCCTAATTTTGAGCTATTTTAAAAAAAATATACACTAAAGAAATTATTTTCCAAATTTTTGGGAAGTGTTTCTGAATTTTAAGAATTATTTAGTACTGGAAAAGAGCTTGGAAATAATTTATTTGAGTTCTAAGTAATCCAAAGTACCTCTCCACAAATTTTCATAATTTGCAAAGTTGGTTTGCTAATTTTAAAAATTCAAAATGTATTTTAGCAATTAAGAAAATTAGAAAAATGTTTTGAAAATATAATTCCATCCTTGGGACGAATCCTCTGTTCTTGGCTTGGCCCATTCCTGTCCGACCAAACTCTAGCTTGCGCACCATCTCACCGCAAAGACATCCCTGCCAAACTTGTCTTCCCTCTCTCCGTCTCCTTCCATGCTAACAGTTAGGCCCCACCCGCCAACCTACCAAAAAGCCAACAGCATGACTCTGCGTTCACACACAGCTTGCATTTCCACCTTCTCTAAGCCGAACTTGGTGTCGCTCAGAAGCACCATCACCTGACTTATCAGCATCTTCTCCTGTGTAGCCATGAGTTCTCGCCAAGTAGATCATCCTCATCTCGCCACAAACGTCATCGCCAACCACGTATAAAACTTAGCTGCCCCTCACCATTTCCATTTTGCCCAGTCATAAGTTATCCCCACCACTGAGTTGTCCGAAACACCATTGTCATCAATAGCTCTGTTGTGTGCCCTCCGCAGTGGTTCTCCATGGTCGTGCCCTTTCCGATGAGCTCTACCTTGACACCCATGTCATATTGTGACATTTGGCCTTTTCTTCTAAAGTGACATCTGTCGGGATTCGAATATGCAAATCCGGACCCTCTGTGTATACTGCACTAGTCCAGGATCATGCTAGTGCACACAGGCTCAACATCGGTAAATATCACAATCATACATAGCGGAAACATTATGAAAGACATCATATATTAATTAATACTTGCTGAATGACCTTAAGGTTGAACTTACATAACTATGCCTTGCAAGGCTGAATAACAAATTAAATTAAAGCAGAATGAAAACGTAGATAAACCCCTCAGTATACCACATGCAACTCACAAGGCTCGCATCCTAAATATACGTCTCTTCCTGGTACTCCTCGTCCAGCACTAATGTAGACTCCTCAACTTGTGATGTTATTATTGGCAAGGGTGAGTACTTAAAGCACTCAACAAGTTATGCACAGAATGCAATTCTAACATAACTATATTCAAGGCTTATTCCAAAGGAATACCTAACATGTCTATTTTGCAGTAAACCAGCATTTGTAAATGGATACGATAAGTAGATTGTAAATATACTAAAACAAAATAATAGTAATAGATAGATTCAACATTTCTCAAGTAAACAACGATATCCAATCCTAAGTCAATTTCCAAACCATCCAATCGCAATCTTGCCATCCCAACCAAGTTTTCATTTAATTAAAATCTAATCGTTAACTGTAATTCCCGAGCATTGCTCAATACCGAGAGCATGGCTATCTGAATAGATTTACACTCTGCCGAGGTTATGCACTTTACCAACACGACAAGATCATCTCTTGTTGCCATGCAATTAACACACTTCCTTTGGTGTGTCGGCGGAGAGATCATGACTACCCACTAAGGTTTCAACACTGGTGGGTCTGGTTACCACATCCAGGGTTGTTGGGGAACACGTAGGCTACTCTAGCGAAAAATCAAAAATTTCTACCGCGTAACTAAGGAACCATTGCAAGTTATAGATTACAGAATTACTACTAGACACGCAGACCCATAGCGGAAGTAGAGTCGATGTAGCGTAGTGTTGTAGGCGTAGTCGTACTAGCCTCACGCCTCCCCTACAGCTCCTTGTGATTGTCGTAGGTTGTGGATGGTCCTAGAGTTGAAGCTTAGCAGCAACGCCTCTAAGATATCCACACGTACGGGGCAGGAACACCATGCGCCGAAGTGCTAGCGTCGATTGCATGGTTTTGGATGGAGGAGGGGTGGCAGCTAGGGTTCCGAGAATTCCAAATTCCTATTGTGTCTCTTCGTGTATATATCTCTCTCGTTGCAAAGCGACCATCTCCTCCCTATATATATACGTCCCTTAACGGGTTTCAACCCTTTAGCCCATTAGGAACTCTAAGCACTCGGATCCCTATCCAGATTGGTTATATCCCCTTAAGCGTACGACCCTATAGGTTCACCTGCACTTGGACATGGATGGAGTACTTCTATCGATTGTTGAGTACTCCTACTCGACCATCGGGTATACCTACTCGATCATCGAGCATTCGACCAATTGTCGATAGCGGCCCCTAGCAGGACTTACTGACTCCCGAGTAAATGTAAAGATCGGACGAACCTCAACAATGTCCTATATGCATTTCCTTTTGCCTCATGATATTGGTCAAACCCAAGGCGAGTTGTTTTCATTGTTATTTGGATGGCTTGACCACTTTTTCTCGATGCCGTGACTCGGATTCCTTGAATACATCGAGTTAACTCTTTAACTCGATGACTCGAGTAACTCTTTAACTCGAATAGTATGGCCATGCGTTTCACGAATCTGACCACTCGAGAGTCCTAGAGATATCTCTCCCGTTGTATGGAGGGGTAAATCCTATCTTGATCGACCACGCCTCGCAGCATGTTTGATGACAAACCCGAAAGCCATCTTTATAACTACCCAGTTACGGAATAGCGTTTGATGACCCCTTAGTAAGCCATTACGCATCTTGAGAACATGCGACAATCTCAAGTCGAAGGATATAGCATACACATCGCATATGAGACCAACTGATGACATGAAATAATACAACGTTCTCGCAGTGTCTCATGGTGGGTCGATGTCCAACACCATGTTCTCTAATATGTGTCCATATTATTGGTTTGATATCTCCATATCTATGACCCGTGAAACATCGTCATCGACCAATACATATGCTAGTCTACTCATATGTGTTCTCATATGATTATCTACTAGAGACCCCCTTTTAGAATGAACATCATAAAGATGAATACAGAGTTTCACAAACAAGTCACGTACTTGTTAATCAATATCCATGATGTTATTCAAAGAACAATCTCATAGTTTATGAACATTTATGGAAATATAATCATCTCTATGATTGCCTCTAGGGCATATTTCCAACAAGGGCCCCCCTCTTGCACCCTTTGAGTTGATCCGTGAACCCGGGACTCACACCACCATTGGTATACCAAAGCTAAAACATTGTTAATTAATCATCTAGTCTATCCCATACCAGACATGTAGTTGAAAGATTTACTCAGGTCAAAGGCTTGCAAGGTTAAATCCTTAAGATGATCAAGGCAAGACTTCCACATACCCTTTGCCCTTCGGGCCCACCTTGGTGCACTGCCCCTTACCACTTGCCCCAATCTAAGTGATTACCACCCCAGTTGATTACCAAGCACCACGTGCCATCAACAATTCAACATCGTTGCGTGACATCCCTCACCACAACAATTCAATCTCATCGTGTGACAACACCTGACACACCAATTCATTAACATGTTCCATATTCCATTAGTCAAGATTAAACATTGATGATTCAAGTACATATGATGGCGTGGTATGGCTAAGCAACTAATACGGTCTAACCATCCCATATTGATTTTAGTATTAACCAACTATAGTGAACCAATCTAGGGTGACAAATAAATCATTGCATACAAATGGCAAGGTAGGGTATTGGTAGATTAGCTAAGTCCCAATTTAATTTGAAACAATTGTATACATGAAATAATATGCAATAGGGTAAAACAATATAGCGATTTTATAAACATGGGTTCAACATGATCAAAGCACAACTTGCCTTAGTAAAGCCCTTATTCTTGCTCTTGACCTTGGTCTTGAGTTGACGAATCTTCCTCGGATGCTTCATACAATTCAATGTCTACACGAAAGGAGAGAGAAAACCAAATAAATACCAAAATAGAGAGCAAATAATCTCCAAAAATCAAATAAATTTCATCATTAAATAGATCTCAATTTTAAATTTTTTTAGAGATTTGAATCACCTCAATCGGGGCTCGTATGAGGCAGAACGGGCTCTTGGAACATTCAAAAATCTAAAAATCAGAAAATTGAAATATAAAATAAAAAACCGAATTGTTTTTAAAAAGGAAATTCTCTATTATTGTATCAGCATGACGTCACGATGACGTCATCACCGAGTCGGCCAATCCCGTAACGACACGTCGCCTTGGTCCATGGACTGTGTCCATGGTCCTGCGCCGTTCTACTGTGGACCCGGTTCACATCTCGACGACGCCTGTGCCGCCACGCGGCTGCCTTCGATTGGTCGCAGCGACTATGCAATACGAACCGTCTTTCCAGATCTGACGGTCTGCATCACTTGAGTGCATATCGCACACGCGGCACCATCTCCACGGTCCGAGTGCAATCAAACAACTCTAATGAGATCCAATCTAAACCGTTCAAGATAATCCAACGATCTACAATTATTAATGAGGGTCTCTGCGATGCTTACGTGGCAAAATATAAATCCCATAAAACGTATCGGACGACCAAAGCTTACCCAGATCCTAAATGATGATTTGCGCGACAAGGCACAATCTCGACCGCCTATTGTTGATTAGACGACAGATAGAGCTCGAACACGATGATGGCGGCGCAGCAGTGCAGCTTCACCATTGCTGTAGAAGATGACCTTGGCGGTAGCATTCCGGCGATGATTCGATGACTTCTTCAAGTGGATCTGACGCGTCTTGACACGATGAGCTCGCTGGTACCTCCAACGTCGACAAAGAGTCACGGGACAACAAGATTTGAATGCTAGAACCCTGTGACGATGTCTAGAACAACGGCGAGCTCTAGGGCATGAACCACAACACTATGACGGTGATTTCTTGGGCGGAAGATACATGAACTTGCAGCGAACCTCGGAAATCTACACATCCTTTAAATAGCCTCGTAGAACATGCACAATCTGGAACCCTAGGTCCACACGGCGGACATGGATTCCAACGGCAGCTCAGAGACAAACTTCCACTGGCCGTCCACGTGTCCGATCAGCGGCTACGATCTCTCGATGGCGTAGTGCAATCTGAGCTGGACTTGAGATCCAACGGATGCAATCACTAGGGTTTCCTCAACGCTATCAACCGTCGGATGAGGATCCAACATTTCATGATTAAGGCTTTAGAACTTGGGCCGAACTGGGCTGACTTACCACGCATAATATTGGACTTAGCCCAATACTATTCAAATCATTTTGCAGATCTTCTCAATTAATTTAAATTCGATAATTCATTTAATTAGTTTAAGGCTTAAAAAATACCAGATAAAATCCAAGAAAAATCTACATAAATTTTATCTATAAATAATTAATTTTTCTCAAAAGGTCAATATACTTAATTTAAAATAAATTACATAAAAATCCAATAAATTCAGAAAAATCACCAATTGCACAAATGGCAATAAAATAATATTTTAAGGCAAATTTTGGGATGTTACAACACACATGTCACATTGCCCAATTTGGCCTTCTCTTCAAAAGCCCCAATTGATTTCATGTTTCGTGCAGCGTAGCACCGAACCTGCATTCATCCCTACAGAGTAGTTGCATCTCTGGTGTGTGTCATACCACACCATGGTTATTTTCACCATCTCTGTGCACCCTTAATTTAAATCCTTGGTCATGCTAGTCGTAGCCATCTCCCTCCAAAATTGGCCGACTCCGTGGACTCCTTCGTCATCACTGTCACCATTACCGTACTCCCTCTGGTGAGACCCCACCTTGAACATGCCACTTTCATGCTCCAAGCCATCCCCTAAACCTCACCAACATGCTTAATTTTAGCTCTCTCTTTGTGTGTGTGTGTGCTTGTGTGCCACCATGAAGCTCGTTGATGCTGTTGCTATTCACCACTGACCAGACACTCTAGACCCTCTCCGCTATCTTCAACCCCACCAGCATGTTCATGGTAAATTCCAGAAGCTAGCCCACTACTTAGTTTGGTCCAAAGGAGTAGTTTTTGCTATCACTGATGTAGCTCTATTTTGTACTGTCACATTAGTTCGATGCCGCTCCTATTCTGATGGCCATTGGTCCTCGTGCTGCCACCCTCACATCATAGTCCCTAGAACTGGTCCCACTCCCAGGTTCCTAGTCTAGTGCTCTGCTGCACTGAGTCCATCTCTAGCCCGAGCATCTTCACTGCTCAATGCCATCACCACGCCGCCTCCGTCCACCTCTTCAGTCATTGTCAACTCCAAAAGTTTCACCATCGCCTCCTTTCCCCATTTTAGGCTTTGCCCTAGCCTCTCCGCCGCTCTTTCACTACTAGCGAGCTCACCCAAGACAGCCACGCCATGTGCGGCACTGTTCTTTACAAAGTATCTAAGCTAATTAAGGCTAATGACAATAGCTAAGAATCAGTTAACTTAATTAACCATGATTAAGTTTTATGAGTCGCTGACATAAGGCTAATGACAGTAGCTAAGAATCGGTTAACTTACTTAACCTTGGTTAAGTATTATGAGTCACTGACATGCTGACATGTGAGCCCAAGTAGGTTAATTGGGTTGTTCATAATTTAAACCAGTTTTAAGTATTGTGGCACTAGTGTGTTGGCCCCATCTGATAGTTAAATCCAAAAAAATAGGAAAGGCACTTTTCGTTATAAGGAAATACGCTTTCTTTGTTGGATAGTGTAATCAGGTCGTTTGCATTTTCGATGTCACCCTTTCCCATTTTCTTTTGTTAGGATTTTCTCTCCCGAGAAAACTTCGATCTCTTATAACTTTTGCATGCGAACTCCAAATTGAGTGCAACCAGTTTCTAATTTTTTCTAAAATCATAAAATTTCGTAATTTGCAAAATATTTGGATTTTTCACTATTCAGTTTTATTTGGTTTTTATTTGTGTTATTTGGCTTTATGCAATAGATTCCGATATACCTAAACTGCTTCGAGGTTGATCTAGATAAAGAGATAAGTGATCCCATATTTCACTATTATGTATATTCTGTTCAAAACTATTATGCATGTGTGCAAATTCAGTAAAAATTTCTATATTGGTAAGGATGGTAGATATATGTTCAATTGTTGCATTTACCCTGGATGAATTGATACCCTGGACATTGCCACCATATTAATGCTACCCATTTTTAGTAAAAGAGTAACCATGGAATTTTAGATGAAACTAGATGATAGATGCTCATGGAATTTTAGATGAAACTAGATAAGCTAGTGTGGTTAACGGTCAAAATTTTCAAAAATGAGAAACCTCTGTTATTTTGGTTATCAAATATTATTGAAAATATGTTTTAGACTTGGGTGAGTTGTTGTGGAGACCAGTGCAGATGCACAAGATTTTGGAGTGTAGTAGTCTCGTCCAGGTCTCTAAGGACTGATCTATTGTGCCATAGACCCAAGTATATTCATATTAATGAGGACATCCCTTCCACTGATACAACCACACCTACTGCTCCTCAACAAGATGTACAATGGCCAATCACTAAAGCACGTGCTCGTCAACTTAATTATTAGGTAACTTCATTTTTCAGACTTATATTCTATGAACTCTACGATACTGCCTGATACACGTGATGTTATTCTAATTAGGAATCAAGGTCCTTGCATGGCAATAAGGCATGAGAGCAGCAATGGAGACGATGGCTACTACACTAAATTGAAGATACCATGATGCCACAATGAAGGATAGCCGAACTCCCATGACTCTTTGCTTCGGCCACTACCTCCAAACACGTAGATTTACTTTTTAATTAAAAGCTATCGTGCTACGTAGTACTCCGAACTCCCATGGCTCGGTACTTTATTCTTTCTTGTTCTTCGATTACTTGCAGGAATTGATCTTCGTGATCAGGTCGATCGTGCTTCTAGCTAGGTCGATAACAATATCAGAGTTGGTTCAGCGATTGCTTGGCGTATCAGTTGTGTATGGTTGGTAGCCGAATCGCGAGAGTCGTCTCCACAAATTGAAGTTATCCTTCTCATCGAAATATTGAGACAAACAACATTCATCAGTTGGTATCAGAGCATCGGTTTTCATGGTGAGAATTTACTATTTTTATAGAGTAGATTATTTCGTCATAGAGTCTAGAAAAAGCAAAAAAATATTAGGGTTTTATCATCCACTGTCCAAACTAATTGTTACTTGCAATTTCTTTTCTGTTTTTGCATTGTTGAATCTTTGGTTGTATCGTCGTGTCAAGTTGCTGGTCGTAGTGTCTAGCCCTTAGATTGTTTAGTTCTGGTCACCCTTGCCATCATGCTGCTGCAGCCCACCCCCTCCACTTCTAGCCCGTGTGAACCACGTCACATTGTGTTGTAGCACAACCTTGAGAAGTGCCTCATACCTAACACCGACACGCACTTCTGCAAAAAAATGTTGCAGAAAAGTCATTTCTCTTCTTGGTGTTATGCCGCACTGTGTTTCCTCTAGTGTGCTAGGCTCGTGTCTCTAGTACGGTCTAGCCTAGGACCAGTAAGCTATTGATTAGTACATTGAACAATTTTTAAACTTTGCATTCTCTTATTTGAATATTGCTAATCCTTGCTACCATATTCAAGCCTATCCAAGCTATACTTTTTACCATCTTACAGGGTACCGTTCACTTGCAATCATTTTATCCAATCTTTAGAGATCGTTTGACATCGACCTTAGCAGCCGATCCCCACCAGTTTGCTTGGTAAGAATTGGTAAGGACTTGGTAAAACCTTGAGTGTGAGAGATTTTGAACCACTAGTACCTGGTAGTTGATATGGACATATACTTGTGATTTGTTTCTTGTCTTCTACTAACAATGGCAGGTTCCACTGAATATACCAAGGAGGATGCGCCTCTTACGCCATGTATGAAGGAAATCGTACAACACTTTTAATGCATGTTGAATCAACATTCAGAGTGTCTTGAGGGGGTTCTAGATAGCACCAATGGTGAGCTTGCTACGCTTGCTACATGCGTAGGGCAAATGAGAGAGCTCCACCACTAGCTACCCCTACTACTAGCCCCGCTACTACCGGCATACCACAACCATGCCACACCCCATCCATTGCTCGCTCATGGGCCAATGAGGTAGAAGGAGAAGTCGATGATGAAGGAAATCCATATGTTGCTAATACAGAGTCTGATGGAGGATTCAATACCAACAATGATCATGATCATCGGCAATGTTGATTCAATCGCCAAGGTATGAGAAGAGATCCACCACCACGAGAGGTACGTGACCATGAAGACCCATTTAATAAAATTAAATTCACTATGCCTCCTTTTGTTGGAAAGTATGATCCTGATGCATATCTCACATGGGAGTTAGCCGTAGAACAAATAGTTGCTTGTTATGCTTTTTCTGAAGATAAGAAAGTTAGGACTGCTACTAGTGAGTTTACTGATTTTTCATCTATTTGGTGGAGTGAATATTGTTGTAATATTGAGAACAACGGCCCAATCTTCCGATAGGTTCTACTTTTGCGAAACAGAAACGTTCGCGTTCCAAGGGCTACCAATCAGCGAAGATTGAATCCTTCCAATCGCTACACCCACGCACCTGTCGTTATCAACGTGCTCACGCCCGGATGACCTAAGCACGAAGGTTAATTCCTGCACGTAGTAGAAGAAACGAGCAAGAACGAGAAAGAAAGCAATCTGACAATTCAAAACGATCAAAGTTGAGGTTATCTCTTTCACCAAACCAGGTCTTGCGATACTACTCCAATGAACAAGTGTTTCACACGCAATGGAGAACAAACTTAGCAAAATAACCTGACCTAAATTGATGACGGCGGCTTGTTTTAATGATGTGGAAAGGGAGAGGGCAGCCACAGCCAGGGAGGGGGCGTGCTAGGGTTGCCTCCCATGTCCACAACCTGGGCTTGGACCCTCTGTCGAGATACAAGGCTCGTAGCCCAAAGAAAAGGTGGCGCATCACCTTCCAGAAAACAGCAGCCACTTGTTATGACTATTTGGAAGCCTTCTCGATAAAATATGGAGGTGAGGTTAGATCCATTGGAAATATCATGAAATAACCTTTCAATAGAGTACTTATACACCTCCGACTGATGCCGTATGAGAAAGTTATGGCCATTTGAATCCAAGGTTATCAAGCTGACTCCAACTTGATGTGCAGCCCAAAATATCTTGCTCTCCGAATTGAGGATGGAGACTTGGCGTGGCATCTTCACCAATATTCCTAAGTAACAACAAATCACGATGTCCATTAGGTAGCATACCATCCCTATTAAAATAATTATGAATAGCGATGAACGAGCTCACCTTATGATTTAATTGACGAGCACGAGCTCGTGTCATTAGACCTTGAAGTGGTGAAACATGAGGAACAGCGGGTGTAGTGTGTGTATCCAAGGAATGGATGTCCTCATCACTTGCTGGATTCTATCATCGATTCGTGAAGGGTTTCAACACTATTATCGTACCATTGAATGAATTGACAAAGAAAGGTGTTTCATTCTTTTGGGGACCAGCACAAGAGAATGCATTTAACCTTATGAAAGAGAAGCTCATAAATACACCATTACTCCAACTTTATGATTTCAGTAAGACTTTTGAGCTTGAGTGTGATGCTAGTGGAATTGGAATTGGTAGTGCGTTGATACAAGAAGGTAAACCTGTTGCTTATTTCAACGAGAAATTGAATGGGCCTAGTCTGAATTATTCTACTTATGACAAATAATTATATGCTTTAGTTCGGACTTTAGAGACGTGACAACATTATTTATGGACAAAATAATTTATTATACATTCTAATCATGAATCATTAAAGCATATTAGAAGTCAAAGTAAATTGAATTGTAGGCATGCTAAATGGGTCGAATTTGTTGAATCTTTTGCTTATGTCATTAAACACAAGAAGGAAAGGAAAATATTATTGCTGATGCATTATCTAGGCATTATATTATGCTATCTCAACTTGTCTTCAAAATATTTGGCTAGAGGCTACTAAAGAGCAATATGTTCATGATGCTGAATTTAAAGAAATATTGTTGAACTATAAAGAGGAAAAGAACTAAAATAAATTTGTGATAAATGATGGATTTGTGTTTCGTGCTAAAAAGCTATGCATTCCAGCTAGCTCCATTCATCTTTTGTTGTTACAGGAGGCGCATGGAAGAGGTCACATAGGACATTTTGGTGTTAAGAAGATAGAGGATATACTAGCCGAGCATTTTTGTTGGCCAAAGATGAGGCGTAACGTCGAGCGCTACATGACACACTACACAACTTGTCAAAAAGCAAAGTCACGACTTAACCATACCTTGGGAGGATATTTCTATGTACTTAGTTTTAGGATTGCCTAGAACAAAAAAGGGGAGAGATAGCAATCTTGTTGTCATGGATTTATTTTCTAAGATGACACATTTTATACCCTATCATAAGTGCGATGAAGCTAAAAATGTTGCTGATTTATTTTTCAGAGAAATCATTCGTCTACATGGAGTGTCAAACACAATTGTTTTTGAGTGTGATACGAAGTTTTTAAGTCACTTTTGGCAGTCACTATGGGCTAAATTAGGGACAAAGTTGCTGTTTTCTATTACATGTCATCCTCAAATCGACGGACAAACTGAAGTTGTCAACTGCACATTATCTACTATGTTCAGGGCTATTTTGAAGAAAAATTTGAAGATGTGCGAAGATTGTTTGCCTCATGTGGAGTTTGCTTAAAACCGTTCGCTGCATTCATCCACAAAGATGTGCCCTTTCCAAGGTAGTATATGGATTTATTCCTTGCGCTCCAATTGATTTACTACCTCTACCATCTTTGGAAAAGGTAAGTATTAATGCTAAACAATGTGCTGAATTGATACTTAAGATGCATGAAATCACTAAGGAGAATATATAGAGTATAAATTCTAGATATAAACTTGTTGGAAGTTAAGGTAAAAAAGAAATTAAATTTGAACTTGGAGATCTTGTTTGGTTACACTTGAGAAAAGAAAGGTTCCCTGACTTGAGAAAATCAAAATTGATGCTTAGAGCTGATGGTTCGTTTAAAGTGTTAGAGAAGATTAACGATAATGCATATAAGCTTGATCTGCATATAGATTTTGAGGTTAGTTCCACCTTTAATATTGCAAGTTTGAAGCCATATTTTGGAGAAGAAGATGAGCTTGAGTTGAGGATGACTTCAATTCAAGAAGGGGAGGATGATGTGGACATCTCTTGCACTGATACAACCACACCTACTGCTCCTCAACAAGATGTATAAGGACCAATCACTAGAGCACATGCTCGTCAACTTAATTATCAGATAACTTCAGTTCTCGGAGTGCACTCATATTCTATGAACTCTACAATACTACATGATGCACGTGATGTTATTCTAATTAGGAATCAAGGTCCTTCCATGGCAATAAGGCATGAGAGCAGCAATGGAGATGATGGTTACTACACTCCATTGAAGCCACTATGATGCCACAATGAAGGATTGCCGAACTCCCATGACTCTTTGCTTCGGCTACTATCTCTGAACACCTAAATTTATTTTTTAGTTAAAAGCTATGGTGCTGCGCCACCTTATTTGGGCCTAGGTCCATGTATCCAGTCAAAGTCCAAGGGGGAAGGAATCTTTTTCTATTGGGACAGGAATCCTTTTTGTTTTCCATATTCTGGATGCACCCCCCTTTTTCCTCTAGTTTTATAATCTAGCCGCAGCCCTATGGATTGGTGGGTTTTTGTTTAGTTGTAGTTTTGCCTAGTGAAACTATTTGGTATTCTCTTGTTCGGCTAGAGCAATAGCAATATCATGCTTCAGAACCCCTCATCAATACGTTAATTATATTCACAATTTCATATTGCTCTTTACTTTGTTCTTTGATTGCTTGCAGGAACTGATCTTCGTGATCAGGTCGATCATGCTTATAGCTAGGTCGATAACAATCTCGGAGTTGGTTCAAAGATTGCTTGGCGTATTAGTCATGTACGGTTGGTAGCCAGATCGCGAGAGTCGTCTCCACAAATCAAAATTATTCTTTTCATTGAAAGTTCAGGACTAACAACCAGCATCACATATGACCACACGTGCCTTTGTGGGAAGTCTATAGCATAATAAGTGGTCATGTTCTAGCAATCAACAATAAGTGATAGTTGATAGGTGAGATTGGATTAGTATAGTCATGGCAGATGTGTCTATATTGGAAGGGGCATTGTGAGTATCGCATGGTTTACCGACACAATGTTTGAGCTCTTATGATTTTAGAGAGCCCTCCACATCTTAAGAAGGTATCGACACATGATTTGTTGTTGGACCGGTAATGTAAAAGCTTTGTCACAAACTCTCAAAAAGAAACCTTTGGTATCACATGACATGGTTGACATGATGTGATGTTTATATCATGTGGGTAAAGTATACAACCTCTACAAAATGTAAATATATTCAAATAACTGTGTCCTCGGTCAAGTACATCACTTGGTTACATCACACAATAAGTAGACTGTGTTTTAGAAAATTGTTTGGAAATGCATAGGCAGAAGATCCATGCACAGTTTGACTAGCAAAAAGGATTTTGCCGTGATATGATATTTACAGCAGTAGGCTGCTTGTCTATTTATGCTACCTATTCTCTATTGTCACTTGTTACCAAATATCAAATGCTCTTACAACTTTCCGACTGCAACCTACTATTTGTTATGGTAAAGGAAAGCTTGCTCTGTGCAAAACTAGATAACTTTGTAGGATAGCCACTCCAATTGACATAGCCTTGCATGGTACATAATTTTGCATACAAGTATTGTGTAGTAACATTATTGTACTCATCATTGCTTGTTGAACATATTCAAAAGATACCGAATAAGATCTGTTGTAAAACTACTTTTATGATGCAGGTCTTGGCGGCGGTGATGTTGAATGATAGGTTTAACCCCAATTAGTTGCCTATGGGTGGGATGAGGCAAGCTAGCTGGTCTTTGGGTTCCACATGTCGCTTCTTTATCGTCGTAGCCATTGTCCTCTTTTGTCCATGTAAAACTATTTTGCCGGTTGACTCTCCAGCTGTAATAATTTACTTGTAAAACTATGTTTTGATGTTATTATATGTTCTACTCTATTGTTATTACCATGTATGGATGTGATATGTCAATATCGATATGTGTGCTAGTGACTATTCGTGGGACTAGCACAGTATACACATAGGGGTTTGATTCACAATCCGAGTCCCAACATGTGTGAAATCCCTAAGCCAGTCCATGACCGTAGATAAAGCTATTCGAATAGATTATGTAAACACTGTGAAGAGGTTGTACAGTTTTCACCACAAGTTATGATCAATGGTATGGTCTTAGCATATTTGTTTGGATAACAAAGTATTCTAGAGAATCCACCCCAACTATTGGCCCTCTCGGTAACCTACCTAGACCCTTATTCCAACACAACAAATAGATGCAGGGGTATAACATTGGATTTCAAAATAGGAACCGTCTATCATGTGATCTGAATATAGCGACACACACCCTCCAACCTACACACACAGTCTAACCTACAACTTGAGGATGCCAACGTTGAGACTCGGCGACTTATTATGCTAGGTTCTTCTCATTAGAACAAGAGGTTGTACTATTTGGTCTCAGTTCAATGGTACAGAAGGCGAAGTCCTTAATTTTACAGGGTGAGACTACCCAATGCACTAAGCTTACACACAGAACCACACAATCCACCACACATAGCTGACCACTAAGTCATACCACTCACCTTAGTCTAAATCATTAACCACCCTCATTGATTACCACCCAGCACCCCGTTGGTCACATAGTTATTACATAGTCATTAATCAAGTGTGACAACGCCATTCAGAATGCTAACTATAACTCGTTACGACTCTGTCTTCGATCATCTTCTGGCGATCCTCAACAATCTGGACCTTTCGCACCTCACCTAGTCCCAGTCATCCTCCTCATCACCATGACCTAGCACCGTTGTCCTGCAACCATCAAAAACAAGGAAAACCATCACATAGCATTGCCCAAAATGATGTGCAATAAATCTCACGCAAATTTAAAATTTAAAATTCAAAACTCAAAATTCTCTCAAAGGTCGGCACAACTGCCCCCTTGGGCCGGTAGTACCGCTCGGCCGGCACTACCACCCAAGCATGGCCGGTAGTGCCGCTCACCTGAAATCCCAGTGAAGATCCTCTCTAGAATATAACTACCGCTCTCAAGCCAGTAGTGTCGCTCCCTAGTCGGCAGTACCACCCTCCTGAGGCCAGTAGTGCCGCTCCTGGAGACTCAATTCAAATTGCTTCAATTTTAAAATCCAATTCAAATCAAACTCAAACCAAAGCATACCAAGCTCAAATTTAGTCAAATACTCATCACAAACATGAGTATACCTCCACATGGTCTTTCAGTCTCCCCCTTGATGAGCATATTGACAAACAACACAAAAGGCATAAATTTGAGTTTGAAGAAGGAAGAAAGCAATTTGAATGCAAAGACAAACTTGGTCCAGAGAAAAGAAAATAAGATCATGATCAATTTGGCCTGAAGGATTTTAGAAGCCAAACTTGGTCCAAAGAAAATAAAATAAGATCATGACCAAGTTGGCAAGAAGGATTTTAGAGCAAGCCAATAGAAAGAACAAGTTTTCCACAAAAACTCTAAAATTCCAAGAAAAGCACAAATATACTTATGATCATAAGAATTAGCAAGTTTTTACCATGATCATAAGAACTAAGATGCATTCACATTTTTATCTTTTTAATGATGCATTTTCTACAATTTCTCCCCCTTTTAGCAATATAGGCATTAAGATGGCATATTCTCTCCTTTTTCACATGTATGCATGAAATGCACCCTAAAGAGCTTTGAAGATTATCCAAGTGACCATATATACAAACAATGACACAAGATACTTAAGTTCAGATTATGCTAAACAAAGACATGTCTAAGTGCAAATGTTAAGTTTGCTAGCAAGTTCAAATAAGACCATGTCATATTTCCATGATTTAACAAGAGCAACACTTAGCATAGTTTCCAAATTAGAAGGAAAGCCATACAAGGGATCAAATTGAAAACCTAGAGTTCAACCTACTCAACACTTTGGGAAGGCTAGAAGTGTATACAAGGTCCTTCGTGCTCAAAGATCTATAATGCAAAGTTTTGCTTTCATTCTTCAAATGACATAGTGGGGTTCAAATGTTTGACATTATTTGCATTCTTTACCCACTTATGTTTTTTTAAATTTTATTTGCATTTTTCAAGTGATTGACCATCTTGATCTTGGTCATACACGATATATTCCAAGTTCATCCCAAGTGCAATAGGAAGTCGTCTCGTGAATGTAAAGTTGAGATCAATTTGAATAAAAGAGTCAAAACAAATTTCATTTTGATATTTAGATTTATGATCATATGAACGACTCAAGTATGGATCAACCTAGCTTCACCCAAGTTGCCCTAGAGACTCTAGTAGAAATCCAAAATTTAACAAATAATGGCATATGCACCTAGAGAAGAAACATAGCAAGTAAAAGCAACATGTTTCATCAGGTTTTCATTTAAAGCTTTAATTTTCAATTTTTAACAAACTTAGCAAGATGAATCAAAATGAACTTGGACATATCTAAGCTAGCATTTTTCTTCATAAAAGTATTGTGGTGCATAGCATGAATAAGCTCATTTGCATAATAGACAAAGCTCATAAAACAGAAAATAAAGTCTATATCAAATGCATGAAGGAGGTTCTCAAACTCCCACTCAACAAGTGAATCAATTTTAAGCACAAATCTGGTTCAAGTTGAGTTATTAGCAGAATTAAGGTCAAAGAAGGTCAAAATAAACTCAATGGAAACCAGAAACACAGAATGAGGAGAAGAAGTCGAGAAACTGCAAACTGGGTGGCTATAAAGTGTAGAAAAGATAGTAGAGAACACTACGGCTCAGACTCGCTCTCATCTTCCCTAATGACTGACATAGGGAAGCTGACTCTAGATACCAAGTTAGGGAGTGCACACAGACCCTGTCTACCAGGGGGCCCAACACTTGCTAGACTTATAAGACTATGAGGGAACTCAACCTAAAGAGAAGAGAGAAGAGCTAATTGTGGATGATAGCAACCTATAGCATAAGATGAGAGGTCCATGCAAAGCATGCTAGAAGTCTAAGTGAAGAGAACTCAGAACACTAGAAATAAGCTCAATAACACCTAGAAGATGCAAAAGAAAGGAAAACTGGAAGAAAATATATATAATACATAATATACACCATGTGGATGTCTTTACCCAAGTGTGTGTTCAGTAATTGACTATTTTCAAGCTTTTGGTGCTCAAGGTTGAGTTTGATTTGAGTCTATCCTAGTCGAAGACTAGTGGTCGGACCTCGAGTGGTTTGGACTTTGGCTGGTCGAAGATTAGTGGTCAGACCTCAAGTGGTCTGGACTTTGGCTGGTCGAAGAATAGTGGTCGAGTGACTCGAGTAGAGTGTGAATCAAGAAGTATCGAGTAGGGATGTTGCCAGGTCGAATGGTGGGTTAAGTCGAGTAATGTCCTGTCGGCTTGTGGTCGAGTGTGTCGAGTAGAGTGAGAATTGATAAGTATCGAGTAGGGTTACTCGATGCTCGATATCGACTCATTGACTCGATTTTGAGCAAAGTGGGCAATGCTATGTGATGTGGTTCCTTGTTTTTTTGCAGGACGACGATGCTAGGTCAAGGTGAGGCGAAGGATGATCAGGACTAGGCGAGGTGCGTCGGAGGTGCAGACAGTCGAGGATAGCCGGAAGATGATCGGAGACGTAGTCGCTGCGAACATAGAAGGCAAGGAATGGATGAGATGCTAGCTAGAGAGCTACTTGGATCAAGGAGGACCATCGGATCGCGATCTAGGAGATAGAGTAGTGGGTCTAGTTAGCAGGCCTTGAAAAACCCAGTGTGCTTGTTGGGTTTCGGGTTACCCCATATAATGCTGTGTGTGGGAGTCATCTTAACCCTTGATGGTGGTCTTTAGGGCAGAAGGATCTCATCCAAGGGTGGAGGATGACTCGAGAGTAGTATAAATAGAGGGGGAGGGGTGGCCTTCCTCCTCTTGAACCCTAGCCGCCTCCCCTCCTTCGCCTAGAACCGCGCAGCCGGCGCTAGCACTCCGGTGTGTGGTGTTCCTACCTCGTATGTGTGGATACTTTGGAGGCGTTGCTACGAAGCTTCAACACTAGGACGATCTGCATCCTGCGAAAGTCTCAAGGAGCAGTTGAGGAGGAGCAAGGCTACTATGACTATATCTGCACCACCGTGCTACATCGACTCTACTTCCACTACGGGTCTGCTCATCTAGTAGTAATTCTGTGATCTGTAACTTGTAGTGGTTCCTTGGTTACGCAGTAGAAAATTTTGTTTTTCGCTAGAGTAGCCTACTCGTTCCTCAGAACCATCGCATTCTCGCCGCACTCGATGATATCAACCTCTCCAGCACAGAGACCTGGCGCGACGAGGGAGAGGATGATCCGCAATAGAAGAAAGGCGGCGACGACTTCATCGGGATGTGCTTCATGGTAGACGCCAACGTCATCAGCTACTCCGAGCTCTATAGCGACTCGGACAAGGTACCGTCCTATGACCAGCACAATGAAGCTTTCTACAAATTAGGAAAATTTCATGCTAGAGCTAGAGCTAAGTGTATGACCAGCTCAATGAAGCTTTCTACAAATTAGGAAAATTTCATGCTAGAGCTAGAGCTAAGTGTATGGAGGTAGAGAAGGATGTAGGTGCCTTGACTCGGGAGTTAGCTTCTCTTAGATCTTGTCCCTCTCGAGTCACTGATGACTGCATTCTTTGCGATGCTTTGCTTGTGGAACTTGAGAACCTATGGACTATGCATGATAGTGTACTGTCTGAGCTCGATAGTTTTAGGTCGAAGAATGCTAGCACTAGTTATGTTGATGATATTCCTGTTGATGCTAGCTTTCCTCATGCTCACACAAGTGCATTTTGTGAAAATTGCCCTAAATTGCTTACTGAAATTAATGCAATGAGCGATCACCTTAGGAAGCTATCTTCTAGAAATAATGAACTCAAATTGCATGCTTTTAAGGACTCAGTCAGCTCATGTGAGGGCTGTAAGCAAATAAAACTTGACAATGAATCTCTAAATGTCATGTGTGCTAAACTTGCTAAGGACTTACTAGATAAGTCACAAGGAAGTTGCTTGCGATGTACTGAGATTGAGGGGGACTTGGATAAAATCCAAGTCAAACTTAGGAGGAAGCTAGAAGACCAAGCCTCTAGGATTAGAAATGCCCTTTGCATTTCTTGTGAGGCCCTCAACATTGAGGCAGACCATCTTTGAGGAGAAAATGCACGTCTTTGGTAGTTCTTCTCTGCAGTTCTTCTTCCTCTTCTCTTCCCTGTTCTTCATGTGCCTCTTTCTTCTGGAAGTGTGAGTATCTCATGAGTACTCTCGAGAAGTTTGTTGGAGGCAAGAAGAAGCTCAATCTCATTCTAAACCAATCCAAGATTAGTCGATTCAATAAGTGTGTAGGATTTGACTACTTGGAGTACACTAGGACTCATCCTCCTATCATTCTGAGTAGTTCCAAGAGTGATGAGATCGTGGTAGCTCCCAGGGTGAGTACCACTGTGTTTAGGTCTGTTGGGGTTGCCCATGGGATCTCTGACAAGAAGGTTGCTGCTCCTGCTGCTTCTGCCTCTAGCAAGGCAAAGTATACATGCACCTTCTGTTAGAAGGATGGACACCTAGTAGATTTCTGTTTTAGGCATGCCAAGATCACAAGGTGTGAGCGTGTGGCTATTCTGAGAGGTATTCAGGTCATCCCCAGACTCTGAGTGCTCCTAAAGCACACATTGCTTCTAGATAGGTTAGAGAGTCAGCTGTCATTGGGCAGCGTCCAGGACTCGGATTTCATGCTATTCATTTGAGTTTTAGTCCTGGAGCTGGTTGTGGTCAGTCTTTCCGCCGTCCTCTTGATATTTCTCATTTTTCCCATCGGGGTAGATATCAGCAGCGTGAGTCATTTTCTGGTAGGAGATTCGGGCAACCTCACTAGAATGGTCCAACCTATCACAATGAGCCAACCCAGTTTCAGCTCCTCGATCTTCTGCTATTGCTAGTTCTGATCTTGTGAGAGTTGAGCGTCAGAGAGACACTCGAGTCCAGTCATCTTCCTCTGTGGTTGGTACTATGAGAAATCATGTGGTTCAGTATTGGGTCCCCAAGTCTTCACTTTATCCAAGTACTAAGTCATCTCTCTCTCTTTTGGCTTGATCAGGTTCGTCTGATGGGGAAGGAAGAGGTTTGGATTGTTGACTCTGGTTGTTCTTGTCATATGACCGGAGACTCAAGATAGTTCTCTTCCCTAGTTCGAGCCCCCGGTGATAAGTTGATCACCTTTGGGGATACTTCTTTTGGTAGAGTCATTGCTAAAGGTACCATCTGCATTAATGACAATTTTATTCTTAAGGATGTTGCCTTAGTAAGTAAGGTGCAATATAATCTGCTTTCTGTTTCTCAGCTTATTGATGACTCTTTCGAGGTAAGCTTCAAGAGTAGTGCCTGTAGGATCCTCGATTCAAATATGGATCAAACAAATTTCACCCAAGGTTCTATAGGGACTCTAGAGAAATCCAAAATTTCACAATTCATGGTAAAAACCCCTAGAGAAGAAACTCAGTAAGTAAAAGCAACATGTTTCGTCAAGTTTTCATTTAAAGCTTTCAAATTTTCCATATTTTAATAAGCTTAGCATGATAAATGGACTTGGACATATCTAAGCTAGTGATTTTCTTCAAAAGATATAACATGATGTATTTCATGAAGATTGAGTCAATTGCATAATAGACAAAGCTCATAAACCAGAAAATGCAGTCTAAATGCAATGCATGAACAGATTTCCAAACTGCCCCTCAACAAATGAATCAATTTTAAGCTCAAATCTGGTTAAAGTTGAGTTATTATCAAGATTAGGTATAAGGAAAACCCAAATAAACTCAATAACAACCAGAAAAACAGAATGAGGAGAAGAAGTCGAGAAACTACAAAACTGGATGGCTATTGAGCATAGATAAGATAGAAGAGAGTCACTACGGCTCAGACTCGCTCTTATTTCCCCCAGTGACTGACATGAAGCTGACTCTAGATCCCAACTAAGGAGTGCACACAGACCCTGTCTACCCAGGAGGCCCAACACTTGCTAGACTTATAAGACTATAAGGGAGCTCAACCTAGAGAGAAGAGAGAACAGCTAATCACGCATGATAGCAACCTAGAACACAATATAAGAGGTCCATGCAAAGCATGCCAGAAGTCTAAGTGAGTGAACTCAACTCAAGAAAAAAATAAGCCCAAAATCACCCAAAAGAAAACACAAAGAGAAAAGAAAAGCTGGAAGGGAACAATATTGTACATAATATACAAACCAACTCCCCCTCACGAAAGGCCGTAAGGGCTCACGACTCCAAGCTCACTCCTCAAGGCAACAAATCTGGAGCTATCCAAAGGTTTGGTGAAGATATCAGCTAATTGGACGTCACTCTCTACAAACTGAAACTTGATATCTCCCTTCTACACATGGTCTCTAAGGAAGTGATATCTAATATCAATGTGCTTGGTCCGGAAATGTTGCACTGGGTTTTTAGCAATGCAAATAGCAGAAGTGTTGTCACAGAAAAGTGGCACACTCTCTATCTCTAACCCATAGTCCCGCAAGGTTGATCTCATCGAGCACACAGCTCGACAATCGGCTGCTGACAACATACTCGGCCTCGTGGTGGGTGTGCAACTCGGATGCTTCCTAGATGACCAAAAAACAAGAGAAGTGCCAACGAATTGGAAAGTGCCAAAAGTGCTCTTCCTATCTATCCTATAGCCAGCAAAGTCAGCATCGGAAAAGGCTCTAAGAGATAGACAAGAAGAGGAAGAGTACCAAATACCATAATCTGTGGTAGCAGGAAGGTACCTAAAGATGCGCTTGACCGCCTGGCAGTGAGAGGCGCAAGGAGATGCTTGAAATCGTGCGCACAGACACACAGCGAAATGTATGTCCGGCCTCGAAGCAGTGAGGTACAAGAGGGAGCCGATCATGCTCCGAAACTCCTTTTGATCAGTAGGCTCACCATCCTTATCGGGCTCGAGGACAGAAGTGGTGACCATAGGAGTCATCACCTGTTAGTGTTATGCCCTTGAGGCAATCATTTAGATGATTGTAACATGACTATGTTTATGAATAATAATATGATTATTGGTCCAATGAATGTATATCATTGTATTGATCAACAAGTATGTGACTTGATTATGAAGCTCTTTACTTAATGATGTAATTCGATAAATATCTCTGATCGGATATCATCGTATAGGACTACGATGAATAGATCAGCACATGTAGTGATCGATGATCATGCTTCATAGATCATGGGATATGGAGATATCATCTCTACATTGTGGACCATGTTGAAGAACATGGGTTAGATAGACCCGCTATGGGACAACTGCGAGAATGTTTCATTCTTATGTGTCATCGGTGTATCTCATACCTAGAAGATGTATGATCCTTAGACACGAGATTGTCATATTCCCTACATGTGTAATAGTTTTCCTTGGGGCTATCAAACACTACTTCCTAACCGGATAGTTATAAAGGTAGCTTTCATGTTTACTATGAAGCGTGCAGAGGGAAGTGAGCGATCAAGATGGAATTTGCCACTCCAATGAAGCGGAGATATATGACAAGGCCACTCGTGTGATATGATTAAGAAAGTGCATGGCCATGCCGTGATTGAGAGTCAATCACAACTTATTAATATATCACGAATACGAGAGATGGATTGAATCATCAAAGGATGACATGCTTCTCGCCTTGAGATCAATCTTCATATACTTGGCAAAGGGATTATTACATGAGTTCTTTTGATAGGTTACATTCGATCGATCACGGTATGTTTGGGAGTTGGTATACTTTGCAAGAAGCCGCTACCAACTATTGGATTGAAAAGGAGTTTTGAATCCATGTCCAAGCGTATGTGAACCTGCAGGTCACACACTTAATGGGCTGGGGCGCATTAATTTGGATTGGATCCGTAATTAATGAACCTCGTGGGCTTAGCATCTTTGGTGGGCCTGGTTTAGGGTTTCATCTCGTGGCTATATAAGGAGGGGAGGAGGGAGGGCGCATGGTGTGCTTTCCACGGTTTAGGTTTGATTCACTTGAAACCCTAGCCTCCTCCTCTCGCTGCCCCTGCCGAGCGACTAGGTGCTTGCACACCGATGCACGGCGTTCCATCTCCGGGCGTGTGGACTACTGCGGTGGCCGCTGCTGCGGCTGCGGCGTGGGAGGGCGATCCACGGCGGCGAGGACGATCCACTACATCGACGCAACGATTGCGGCGGGCGAACCACTACATCGACGCGCGAAGGATTCCGCAATCGCGTCTAGTGGTAATCTTATCTATGATCCCCTTCTTGCGAGTAGCTTTCTGGTTGCGCGGTAGTTTTTTTTTTGTGCTAGCGTAGCATACCGCGTTTCCCTTCATCACCGGCTTCCCATCAGACATATCGAAGCACCTCAGGAGGTCACAGGTATACTTGCCTTGATTCAAGAAAGTACCCTCCCGAGTCTGCTTGATTTGGAAGCTCAACTCGCCCATCATATTCATCTCAAACTCTGTGCTCATCACCTCAGAAAACTGAGACACAAGTGAATGACACGAGCCACCAAAAATGATATCATCCACATAAATCTGGACGAGAAGAAAATGTGACTTATGGTGTCTGATGAATAGAGTGTTGCCTACTACGCCCATTTTGAAGTCATGGCTGAGAAGATAAGACTTGAGCCTCTCATACCATGCTTTGGGGGCCTGCTTGAGTCCACACAGAGCTTTGGAAAGCTTGTATACATGACTCGGAAACTTGGGGTTCTCAAATCCTAAAGGTTGTTTGACATAAACCTCTTCCTCAATATAGCGATTAAGGAATGCACTCTTGACATCCATTTGATCGAGCTTGAAGCCTCGGGATGCAGAGAATGCAAGCAGGATCCTAATAGCCTCTAGTCTAGATACAAGGCAAAGGTCTCCTCAAAGTCAAGACCCTCAACGTGAGAAAAACCCTGTGCAACTAGCCTAGCCTTGTTGCGAATGACAACCCCATCCTCACTCTGCTTGTTTTTGAACACCCACTTGGTCCCAATGACATTATGACCAGATGAACATTCTACAAGCTGCCAGACTTTGTTCCTCTTGAAGTTTTCTAGTTCCTCATGCATAGCAATAGTCAAAGACTCGTCAGATAATGCATGAGTCACATCCTTCGGCTCAAACGAGGCAACAAAGGCAGAGTGAAGGCAAAAACTGGACAAACCTGATTTTGAGTGAGTGACTCACTCAAATAGATTGCCGATGATCTGATCAGGTGGATGAGATTGCTGAAAATGACAGAGAGGTCCAGAAGCAGAAGTGACCTCTACCTCATGCACAGAAGAGGTAGGAGCAGAGCCACTAGCTGAATGAGAGTCAGAAGGCAAGGACTGGCCTTCCTGAGTTGCAGAAATGGAAATAGGAGGCACCTCAGGTGTAGAGGGGACTGGATCAGGTGGAACACCGTCATCTCCATCATCCTCATCCTCTACAAAGATGGTCTCGGAGGACGAATAAGGGCCTGAAATGTCAGGTCTAGCTCCTGGGCTAGCCTCATCAAAGGTCACTTCACAGGTCTCTATGATCTTATGTGCATCGCAACTCCAGACCCTATAGCTATGAGAAGAAGTCGAATAACCCAGAAATATACCATTAGAAGAGCGAGACTCCAACTTATCCAGGTTACCAGACTTCAAAATAAAACACTTGCAACCAAACACACAAAAATGAGAAACACTAGGCTTTCGCCCATACCTCAACTTGTAAGAAGTGCGGTGCAAATGTGCTCTCAAGAATACATGATTAGAAACATGGCAAGTAGTAGCTATAGCCTCAGCCCAAAACTTCCTACGAGTACTGTACTCGTCTACCATCGTCCTGACCATCTCTACCAGGGTCCTGTTCTTCCTTTCCACTACCCCATTTTGTTGAGGGACGTAGGGAGAGGAGAACTGATGCTCTAAACTAGACTCCACACAGAAACTCTCAAAATAGGAGTTCTTGAACTTCGTGCCATTGTCACTGCGTATAGCTCGTAGGGCACCAGGGAGCTCAAAAGACAACCTATGAACCAAACCCCTAAAATGGGTAAAAGTCTCATCCTTCGAGGACATGAAAAACACCAAAGAATACCTCGAAAAATCATCAACAATGACAAGAACATACCACTTCCCACCCACTGACTGCACTCTAGCTGTACCAACAGTGTCCATAAGTAAAAGCTGTCCTGGTGCATCAGTCATCGCAACAGTGACTGGGGGATGAGAAGCAGCAACCATCTTGCCATGTCGACAGGGAGAGCAAACTAAGTCTTTGACCATTTTGAGTTTGGGCAAACCACGAATGAGATCGTGGCTGCTAACTCGGGTCAAATGATCAAATCCAATGTGACCAAGTCTCCTATGCCAGAAGGAGAGATCACGGGACTCTGAAGCAATCAAACATCGGAGAGAGTCTCCAGAAGAAGTAGAAAAATCAGCACGAAAGACTCTTCCAAATCTAGAAATCCCGCAAACTAACCCTCCTGAAGAATCAAGGACTTTACAGACGCTACTCTTGAAACTCACCTCGAAAGAGTCATCAATAAGCTGAGAAACAGAAAGCAAATTGTATTGCAACTTCCTTATTAAGGCAACATCTTTAAGAATGAAATTGTCATTAATGCAAATGGTACCTTTAGCAATGACTCTACCTGAAGAAGCTTCCCCGAAAGTGATCAACTCATCACTAGGGGCTCGGACTAGGGAAGAGAACCATCGAGAATCTCCGGTCATATGACGAGAACAATCGGAGTCGACAATCCAAACATCTCCCTTCCCCATCCGACGAACCTGATCAAGACACAAGAGAGAAAGATGACTCAGTACTCGGATAGAGTGAAGACTTAGGAACCCAATACTGAACCATACGACACCTCAAAGTACCAGTCACAGAAGAAGACTGGACTCGAGTGTCTCTCTAACATTTAACCCTAACAAGATCAGTAGCAACTCTAGTAGATGATCTAGGAGCTAAAACTGGGTTGGCCTGCCGTGGTGCAAAAGCCGAACCACCCAAGTGAAGCTGCCTAAAACTCCTACCAGAAAACACCTCACGCCGCTGATATCTACCTCGATGAGAAAAATAAGGAATATCAAGAGGACGGCGGAAAGACTGACTACAAACAGCTCCAAGACTAAAACTCGAAGAACTAGCATGAAAACCGAGTCCGGGACGCTGCCCAAAAACAGGCGACTCTCTAACCTGTCTAGAAGCAGTGTGTGCCTTAGGAACACTCAAAGTCTGGGGATGACCTTGAATACCCCTAAGAGCAGCAACACGCTCACGCCGAGTGATCTTGGCGTGTTTGAAGCAGAAATCTACTAGGTGACCATCCTTCTTACACAAGGTGCATGTGTACTTCGCCTTGCTAGAGGCAGAAGCAACAGGAGAAACACCCTTCTGGTCAGAAGCCCTATGGACAACCCCAGCAGACCTAAACACAGTGTTACTCACTCTGGGAGCTACCACAATCTCACCACTCTTGGAGCCGCGCACAATGGTGAGAGGATGCGCCCGAGCGTGCTCCAAGGGATCAAATCCTAGACTTTGATTGAATCTACTAATCTTGGATTGGTCTAGTATAAGATTGAGCTTCTTCTTGCCTCCAACAAACTTCTCGAGAGTGCTCATAAGATACTGGCAATCTCGAAAGAAAGAGGCACAATGAGAACAGGGGGAAGAAGAAGAACCAGAAAGATGAGCTCTCTCAGCACGTACATTTTTCTCCCTCAGCACGGCTGCCTCAATCTTGAGGGCCTCACAAGAAATGCAAGACGCATTTCTAATTCTATGGGCTTGGTCTTCTAATTTCTTCCTAAGCTCAACATGTATTTTATCCAAGTCCCCCTCAATCATAGAACATCGCAAGCAACTTTCTTGTGAGTTATCTAGTAAGTCCTTAGCAAATTTAGCACACTTGACATTTAAGGATTCATTGTCAAGTTTTAGTTGCCTACGACCCTCACAT
The DNA here is from genome assembly GCA_036346275.1 of Otatea glauca. Lineage (NCBI taxonomy): Eukaryota > Viridiplantae > Streptophyta > Magnoliopsida > Poales > Poaceae > Otatea > Otatea glauca. Next base: position 36,059,118 of record CM070723.1, on the reverse strand, counting down.
GAGCTGACTGGGTCCTTAGAAGGATGCATTTCAAGTTCATCGTTTCTAGAAGAAAGCTTCCTAAGGTGATCACTCATGGCATCAATTTCGGCAAGCAATTTAGGGCAATTTGAACATGAAGGAGTAGAGTGAGCATGAAGGAAACTAGCCTCAATAGGAATAGCATCAACAGAACTAGTGCTAGCATTCTTCAACCTAAGACCATCAAGTTCAACAAGCACACTATCATATATGGTCCTTAGTTTCTCTAACTCCTTAAGCATGGCATCACACAAAGAACAATCATCGGTAACTCGAGAGGGAGAAGATCTAAGAGAAGCTAACTCCTGAGTCAAGGTACCTACTTCCTTCTCTAGCTCCATACACCTAGCTCTAGCTCTAGCATGAAATTTTCCTAATTTGCAGAAAGCTTCATTGAGCTGGTCATAGGAGGGTACCTCGTCCGAGTCGCTGTAGAGCTCGGAGTCGCTGATGCCGTTGGCGTCGGCCTGAAGCACATGCTAGAGAAGTTGTCACCACCTTTCTTCTCTTACGGATCATCCTCGCCCTCGTCACTCCATGTCTCCGTGTCGGAGAGGTTGATGTCATCAAGCGCGGTGAGGACGCGGTGGAAGAGCTTCTTGTTCTTGGAGAAGTTGCGGTACTTCTTCTCACGCGCCGGCTCGCGAACTGGAGGCTTCTTGTTGTGGTTCTTGTCGATGTAGTCATTCTTTGCCGAACTGTTGGTGTCATTATTTGTTTTCTCTAGTTTGGGGCAATTAGCTCGAATGTGGTTGGGGCCACCACACTCGAAGCATGTGATCATGTCACCTCTCTTTCTCTCTCTCACCCTCTTGTATGCATGAGAAAACTTGCGAGCAAGAAGAGCAAGCTCATTTTCTGAAAATTTTTCGAGTTAGTCATCGCTTAGCTCACAAAGGGCGGAAATAGAGAAACCAGCAGAAAGATCAAGGGAAGATCCAGTGGGATCAGTGACCAAGGCCATCGACTGTGATTTCGTCTTGCGAGAGACAACGTCGATCTCATGAGTCTTGAGACGGGAGTAATGAAGAGGAACGCGCTATGCTACACTAGTACAAAAAAAACTACAACATAACCAGAAAGCTGCTCGGAAGAAGGGGATGACAGATTAGATTACCACTAGACGCGCAGTTGTGTAATCCTTCGCGCGTCGATGTAGTGGATCGTCCTCGCCGCAGTCGTTGCGTCGATGGAGTGGATCGTCCTCCCACGCCACAGTAGCAGCAGCGTCACCGCAGCAGTCCACACGTCCAGGGATGGAACGCCGTGCGTCGGTGTGCAAGCACCTGGTCGCTCGGTAGGGGCAGCGAGAGGAGGAGGCTAGGGCTTCGGGTGAATCACTTCTAAACCGTGGAAAAGAACACCCTGTGCCCACCCTCCTCCCCTCCTTAGATAGCCACGAGATGAAACCCTAAACCAGGGCCCATCAGCGTGCTAAGCCCACGAGGTCCATTAATTACGGATCCAATCCAAATTAATGCATCCCAGCCCATTAAGTGCGTGACCCTGCAGGTTCACGTACGTTTGGAGATGGATTCGAAAAACTCCTTTTCAATCCAATAGTTGGTAGCCGCTCCTTGCAAAGTATACCAACTCCCAAACATACTATGATCAAATCGGACAGAACCTATCAAAAGTACTCATGTAACCCTTTGCCAAGCATATGAAGATTGAACTCAAGGCGAGAAGCATGTCATCCTTTGATGATTCAATCCATCTCTCGTATCCGTGATATATTAATAAGTTGTGATTGACTCCTCAATCACGGCATGGCCATGCACTTCCTTAATCATATCACACGAGTGGCCTTGCCATATATCTCCGTTTCATTGGAGTGGCAAATTCCATCTTAACTGCTCACTTCCCTCTACACGTTTCATAGTAAACATGAAAGCTACCTTTATAACTATCTGGTTAGGAAGTAGTATTTGATAGCCCCAAGAAAAACTATTACACATTTAGGGAATATGACAATCTCAGGTCTAAGGATCATACATCTACTGTGTATGAGATACACTGATGGAACATAAGAATGAAACATTCTCGCAGTGTCCCATTGCGGGTCTATCTAACTCATGTTCTTCAACATGCGTCCCCAATGTATAGATCATATCTCCATATCCCGTGATCTATGAAGCATGATCATCGATCACTGCATGTGCTGATCTATTCATCGTTGTCCTATATGATGATATCCGATCAGAGATATTTATCGAATTACATCAATAAGTAAAGAGCTTCATAAGCAAGTCACATACTTGTTGATGAATACAATGATATACATTCATTGGACCAATAATCATATTATTATTCATAAACATAGTCATGTTACATCATCTAAATGATTGCCTCAAGGGCATAACACTAACAATCTCCCACTTGCACTTGAGTCAATCAATTAAGTATCTAATACCAATAGACCTCGTGTGCGCCTCATGCTTAGGCTGTGGCAGTGGCTTTGTCAACGGATCGGCCACATTGGCTTCCGTATGTACTTTGCATATTCTTACGTCACCTCTATCTACAATCTCGCGAATTAGGTGAAAGCGCCGGAGAATGTGTTTAGATTTCTGATGTGATCTAGGCTCTTTTGCTTGTGCAATGGCACCACTATTATCACAATAGATTTCCATTGGACTAGAGGCACTAGCGACTACACCAAGCTCTGTGATAAACTTATTAATCCACACAGCTTCTTTTGCGGCCTCAGAAGCCGCAATGTACTCCGCTTCTGTCGTAGAGTTGGCCACCGTGTTTTGCTTGGAACTCTTCCAGCTTACTGCTCCTCCATTTAGTGTAAACACAAACCCGGATTGCGATCGAAAATCATCTTTGTCGGTTTGGAAGCTTGCATGGTGTAACCCTTTGCAACAGATCTTCCTCACCTCCAAAACAAGGAACATACCCTTAGTTCTTCTCAAGTACTTGAGGATATTTTTACGGCTATCAATGACCATCACGAGGATCCGCCGTATCCGCTCGTGACACTTAGAGCATATGAGACATCTGGGCGTGTACATATCATGGCATACATAATAGACCCAATAGCTGAAGCATATGAAATCTTGCTCATCCTGTCTCACTCATCAGGTGTCGAAGGACACTGATTCTTGAAGATACTGATGCCATGTGACATTGGCATGAAACCTCTCTTGGATTCATGCATATTGAACCTTTTCAATATCTTGTCAATGTATGTTTCCTGACTTAATCCAATTAACCTTTTTGATCTATCTCTATAGATTTTTATGCCCAAGATATAGCATGCTTCTCCCAAGTCCTTCATTGAGAAACTCCTTTTCAATGAAGTCTTAACATCTTCAAGCATAGGAATATCATTCCCGATCAATAATATGTCATCCACATACAAAATAAGAAACACAAGTGCGCTCCCACTAGCCTTCTTGTAAACACAAGACTCTTCTTCGTTTTTGATAAAGTCAAAACCCTTGACCACTTCATCAAAACGAATATTCCAACTCTGAGATGCTTGCTTTAACCCATAAATGGATCTTTGAAGCTTGCATACCCTTTTAGCATATTTAGGATCAACAAAACCTTCAGGTTGTATTATGTATACATCCTCAGATAGATTCCCATTAAGGAAGGCTGTTTTGACATCCATCTGCCATATTTCATAATCGAAATATGTAACAATAGCTAAAATGATCCGGACAGACTTAAGCATGGCTACCGGTGAAAAGGTTTCATCATAGTCAACTCCTTGAACTTGTTTGAAACCCTTTGCCGCCAACCGTGCCTTATATAGATCTAAACATTTCCATCTACGTCTATCTTCTTCTTGAAAATCCATTTGCATTCAATGGTTTTTACATCATCAGGAGAATCGACCAAGTTCCAAACTTGATTGTCATGCATGGATTGAATTTTAGATCTCATGGCTTCAAGCCATTTTTCGGAGTTTGGGTCCATCATTGCTTCTTCATAAGTCGTGGGCTCATCATTGTCCAACAATAATATGTCATTCCCTTATCTAACAGGTACATGACGTGGCCTTCCCAACCTACGTGGGGCTGGAGTCTCTTCCACAGGTTGTACAACACTTTGTACATCTTGTGAAGGTGCAGTGGTAGCTTGAACATATTCATGTGATTCTCGAACTTCATCAAGATACACATCACTCCTACTGAATTCTTTTGAAAGAAACTCTTTCTCCAAAAAGACACCATTTCGAGCAACAAAAACTTTGTTCTCGTTTCTTTTGTAAAAGTAATATCGTTTTGTTTCTTTAGGATACCCCACAAAAAAGCATTTTTCTGATTTAGGTGCGAGTTTATCTGACTGTAAACATTTTACATAAGCCTCACATCCCCATATCTTGAGAAATGACAACATGGGTCTTCTCCCAGTCCATATCTCATATGGCGTCTTCTCAACGGATTTTGATGGGACCCTATTCAAAGTGAACGCAGCTGTCTCTAGAGCGAAACCCCAGAAAGATAATGGCAGATCTGTTTGGCTCATCATTGACCGAACCATATCTAATAAAGTTCGGTTTCGTCGTTGAGGCCTTCCTGGCGGAGTAAGTTGCGGAATGATTCCACATTGCTTTAGATGATCACCAAACTCTTGGCTCAAGTATTCGCCACCACGATCTGATTGTAAGTGTTTTATTGATTTGCCAAGTTGATTTTGTAATTCGTTTTGAAACTCTTTAAACCTTTCAAAAGTTTCAGATTTGTGCCTCATTAAATAGATATATCCATATCTACTAAAGTCATCGGTAAAATTTACAAAGTACTGAAACCCACCCCTAGCAGTCGAGCTCATTGGTCCACATACATCTGTATGTACTAGGGCCAATAATTCACTCACTCTCTCACTAAAACCTGTGAAAGGGGCTTTTGTCATCTTGTCAAGTAAACAAGATTTACATGTTTCAAATGATTCAAAATCAAATGAGGTTAGAAGTCCATCACCATGGAGCTTCTTCATGCACTTCTCATTTATATGACCTAAGCGACAATGCCATAAAAAGGTAGGGTTCAAATCATTAGGTCGATGCCTTTTTACATTAATGTTATACACAGGTTTCTCTTCGAGTTCAAGGATGTACAACCCATCCACCATGGGGCAACGACCATAATACATATCATTCAAAAATATTGAACAAACAAAGTTCTTTATTCTGAAATCATAACCTTCATGTTCCAAACAAGAAGATGAAATAATGTTTCTACTCAAAGATGGAACAAAATAACAATTATTGAGTTCTAAAACTAATCCTGAAGGCAAATGCAATGGGTATATGCCAACGACAAGACCAGCAACTCTTGCTTTATTCCCCACGCGAAGATCCACTTCTCCTTTTGCCAAGTCTCTACTCAGACGCCTCGCATCGAATTGCAAATGTGAGCAACCGAACCGGTATCATATACCCATGAGCTGAGTGAAGAAGTAGCAAGATTAATTTCTATAACATTAATACCTGAAGTGGAAACCACATTTCCATTCTTCTTATCTGCCAGGTACTTTTCGCAGTTTCGTTTCCAATGTCCTGATTTCTTGCAATAGAAGCATTGGGTATCAGGTTGAGGGCCAACTTTAAGCTTCTGAAGCTTAGTTTTGAGGCTTGCGATCTCATCTTGCGCCTTGCCCTTGCCCTTGCCCTTGCTCTTTCCCGTTCCTGTTCCCCCAGCCTTAGCCTTCCTCTTTTTGAATGCAATTGTTTTCTGAACCATCATCACATGATTGGGTTTTTTTTTAATGCTTTCCTCGACAGCCTTGAGCATCCCATGTTGCTCGGTTAGGCTCTTCTCCATGCTATTCATATGAAAATTCATAATGAATGGCTCAAAGCTCAATGGCGAGGCGGAGAATAACCACGTGGCCAAACCGAGGCTAAGTGGAAACTCAAGTTTTTCCAATCTCCTGATGTAACCAATCATCTTGACCACATGAGGTTTGACCGGATCACAAGCAAATAAAAGCTTTGAGATACCATACCTCTCAGCTCTTGCTTGATTCCCAAACATGCCCTTCAAGCCCACAATCATATTGTAAGCATCCTGGTCCTCATATTGCTTTTGGAGCTCAGAGTCCATGGTGACAACCATGAGACAGCTGACCTCTACAGAAGCATTAACATTTTTTCGTATTCAACCTTCAAATTGTGAGGAGCATTTTCGGCTGATTCATCAGGAATTGGATTCTCTAGAACATAGTCCTTCTTTTCATGCTTGAGAACAATTCTCAGGTTGCGATACCAATCAACAAAATTAGTTCCATTAAGTTTTTTCCTTTCCAAAACCGATCTCAAATTAAAACCAGGTGTAGCAGGAGTAGGAGAAGGTGCCATTGAACTACAACAAAGACATGCAAAGATTCTAAGCACTATGTTTATGTAAAATTTTTAATAAAAGACACCTCCAATTTTATGTCCCTTTTATAGACACATAGTGAGTATTCAAGATCCATATTCATCAAACACTAGTGAGCTTTGCTAATTACATCTTATGTAACACTACAAGAAACAGAGAAAAATTCATGGGTTTTTTAAATTCATGGGCCAAAACAAAACCCACGAATTTATTTATTTAAATTCGTCGATTTCTATAAAACCCACGTATTTAATTAAATTCGTGGGCCACAATAACAACCACGAATTTATGTATTTAAATTCGTCGGTAATACAAAGACCCACGAGTTTAATTAAATTGTATGCCAAAAACCACAATTTGTATACGATTTTAAAGCCCATCAGGCTTCCTCTCTCTCTTCGCTGCTCTCTCCCCGCCGCGCGCCCCGCCCGCCCGCGCCCGCGTGCCGTTGCGGCGCCGCCGTCCGCCACGCCACCGCCCGTCCCCGCAGTCGCCCGCGCCGCCCGCCCGCTCGATCGCCCATCGCCGCCTCGGCCTCCTTCCGCCCGCCGCGCCGCCCGCTCGGCCGCTGCGGCGCCGCCCGCCCGCCCTCCCGCGCACGCCGCCCGCCGCCCGCCGCCCGCCCGCCCCCGCCCGCGGCGCCCCACCCGCCCGCGCCGCGCCACCGCCCGCCATCGCGGCGCCACCCTGCCCTCCCCGGACCCTCCGCGACTCCCCCACCGGCGTTGGAGAAGGTATATTTCATCTCTTTTTATATTCGTTTGAAGTTATTTCATCTCATTTTATATTCGCTGCATATGGTATATATATTTTTATTTTCTCGCTGCCGTTGTATATAACGTTAGAGTTTAGGGTTTGTGTCGAACAATAGAGAGCCTAGGTGTCACCCGTTCGGGAACGGCGCATCTCACATTTGCTTGTGAGGTGCGCGGTTCCGAATTATCGGCGCATTTTGGACGGCGAGAATGTTGGTTGTTGCATGGGGCACATAGCGTGCGGCGATCGAACATGATTTCGGCCGCATAACCCTGTTGTTCTCCGACGCACCAACATCAGGCGTGCGTTTGGAGAACAGCAGGGTTATGCCACTGAAATTTCGTTCGGTTCATAGCGCACGTCACAGGTCGCATGCAATGGCCTCCATTCTTGGGTGGGTTTAGAACACATCTTTCCTAATAGGGTTGTCTTTGTCACCTAAGCCACGGTCATATGTTGACATCGTTTCACTTGTTTAGCTTTGATAATGGGTGACGATCGAAGGGCGATGTATGACGAATGGAGGAGTGATGGGAGGCACTCAAGGGAATGAGGGCAGATCACGGATGCTTTCTTGAAGCAAGCATTCGCTGGAGGAGCTGAATATGTGTATTGCCCGTGTACCCTCTGCGAGAATAACAGCTACTACGACAAGGATATAGTGCAGTATCACATTTGCAAAAATGGGTTCATGCCTAACTATTTGGTGTGGCACCGTCATGGAGAGGCCACAGGGCAGACCATTGAGTCGGACCATGGGGAGGATCACGACCGGATGGAAGAGATGCTGGATGATCTCGGCAGGGGGTCTGAATTTAACTCCGGGGAGGGGTCACAGCCGGAGGAGGTTAAGGAATTCTATAGGCTACTTGACGCCTCAGACGAGAAGCTGCATGAATTGACCAATGTGACCGTCCTGCAGGCGGTTACACGGCCTATGTCGATGAAGTCGAAGTTCAACTTTTCGAACAAATGCTTCAACGCTTTGCTTGAACTTCTAAATGATGTCCTTCCGCCTAACCACAAGATGCCAAAGGATTTGTACCAATCGAAAAAGTTGATGGCCGGCCTCGGGATGAATTACCAGAAGATTGATGTGTGCGAGAATAATTGCATGCTGTTCTGGAAGGATCATGACAAGGATACTCATTGTATGCATTGCGGTAAGTGTAGATTCGTTGAGGTGGTAGATGTGGAAGGGGTATCACTGACTACAAAGGTCGTGACTAAACAGCTTCGGTACATGTCGATCACGGATAGGCTTAAATGGCTGTATATGTCAAAAGAAACAACGAAACATATGCGGTGGCACAAAGAAGGTAAACGTGAGGACCAAGACCGGGATATGATGGTGCATCCGTCTGATGGCGAGGCATGGCAGGCATTGGACCGATTCGATCCTGCATTTGCAAGCGACCCTAGGAGTGTCCGTCTTGGTTTGTCCACGGACGGTTTCACACCTTCGGACTGGCGCTAGCCCCTACTCTTGTTGGCGGTCTTCATCATGCCATACAATCTTCCACCTGAGATTTGCTTGAAAGAGGGGTTCATATTCCTTGCTCTTGTCATTCTAGGTCCTAAGCATCCAGGGAAGGATCTCAATGTGTTCATACGGCCCTTAATTGATGAGCTGAAGAAGTTGTGGCGAGGGGAAAAGGCATACAACAGCGTTGGTGGTAGAGAATTTACCTTACGAGCCGCATACACGTGGTCGGTCCATGATTTGTTGGCATATGGCATTTGGGCATTGGTGTGTTCATGGTCGCCTGTGTTGTCCAATTTGTATGGTTGACTCTGTTGCATTCAGGCTCACGCACCGTAAAAAGATCACATTCTTCGATTGCCATCGACGATGGCTTCCGGCGAGGCACCCTTTTAGGAACGACGCCAAAGCATTTCGAAAAGGACAGAAAGTTAAAAAAGGGCCGCCGAAGTGACTCACAGGAGAGGAGATAGCTGAATGACATAGTCGGCTTCTACGATCTACGGAAGTGAGTTTCACTGGCTTCTACGATCTACGGAAGTTGATGCATCTTTGTCTTGTATTTTGTTGTAGGCACTGGAAAGAGCCGGGTTGGACTGGGACGGGCCACATTACAAAGGTTAACGCCGTGCTGGGAGCCCTTGGATACTACTACTACCCTGGCATGGTTGAGTCAGGCGGGATAGATTCGCGCCCTGGCTGGAAGCCACGGGCGTTGAAGGGAGCGTGGAAGGAGGCGAAGACAACCAAACATGTCGAGTAGCGGATGTGGGCTGGCTTCGGTTGAGTTTGCGTTATGTATTTACTCTATTTGAGTATTGCTTTAAATGTAAATACAATTTGACAATGTGTGATTATATGCGGAGAGGTTCCGCTTGAGAGCGAAGACGATTACAACGCTTTGAAGAAGGCCAAAAGCGTCTTCAACGAGCGGCACAAAGGTTGTCGGAGATTCGTTCGGCAATGCAGATTCAAGTGTCATCAATTTTTACAAGAGGGTGAAGAAGGTGAACATGAGAAGAGGACCAGAGGTGAGGAGGATACACTGATGGAACAAGAGTATCTCGAGCTCGGTCGATTGGATAATGAAGGACATCGAGGCTTGGAGGTGGATGTGCCGGTACTAGGGGTCGGAGGATTTTCAAAAAAAATCAAATAGAAATCAGGGGAACAGAAGAAGTAGATTGGGGAAGCACAAATGCAGTATGACAGACACATTGGCCTAGAGCAACGCATGGTAAATATCGGTATTATAATTGTTAGTGAATTTGTCACTATGTTTATAACTTTGCACCGTAGGAGGTGAAAGTGGGAGTACTCCCACTTTGTGGAATTTACATCCGGGGCACCAATGCGAGGATCCACGTAACCGGATGTGTTGTACGACAGCAGGGCTAGTGAGAGGATGGTAAGTATAAATGACACAATATGTTTTGTGCAAATTTACATCCGGAGCACCAAAATGTTGTTTTGCGGCGTCATATGCAGAACAAATGACACAACGTCATGGGCCGGAGTTTGATTGGAGGGCCGCGCCGGTCGATGTGGAAGCGTTGTACCACGCTGGAGGGGGCCTAAAGCATGGGAGGTTCGTTAATAAAACTGATTTTAATTGTTTTCGCTCTACTAAGGAAAAAAATGTTGCATGGTCACATTTCAGTATATATCGTTTGTAGGTGGGCCAAGGGGGATGTAGTTGTGGACTGCGATCGTCTTCCACGAGGCTCGGTTTCCTCACAGGGGAGTGCTCGCTCGTCGAGGTCTGCACGGGAAGCACAAGCGCACGAGGAGGCTCGTGAAGCGCGAGAGGAGGCTCGTCAAGCGCGAGAAGAGTCTCGTCAAGCACGAGAGGAAGCTCGCAGGTTTAGAAGACTCGAATACATGAAAATGTATCTGCAGTACAATCTCAACTTTGAACAAAACGCTCAATTGTACATTTGTGATTAAAATCTAACAAACAATCTATATGCAAAGAATCGTCACAATCTCTTGGACCTAACGTGCCAGTGTTTCGCCCTCCTGTTATGCCGCAGGTAAAGATACTTGAGTTCACTACTCTCTAATTCACTTAGCTCGTAAAATCACGTTTCTCACAAACTTGACTATTATGTCATAGGGCTCCCAGCCACCTCCCTTCTACATGTTTTCTCCGCACATGCAGCCACCACCACAAGGAGATGCATCACAGGGTGCTCAGCCTCCCCCGCCGTCCTTCATAAACCCTACTGGGATGCAGGCACCACCCCTAGGAGATGCACCTCAGGTTATATGATATTCTCATGCATTCTTTTTTTTAAAAAAAACTCTATTCTGTATACTTTATATCACTAACTATGATCCACAGAGCTCCCAGCCTCCTCGTCCTTTCTACATGTTCACTCCACAGATGCAGCCACCTTCTGTAGGAGAGGCACCACAGGTAAAGACGGATCGGTTCAATTCGTTATTCAAAATTTGAATGAATGATTTATATGTGGCATAATGTACCTGTCTATGCCCTACAGGGCTCCCAGCCTCCAAACCCGTTCTACATGTACCCACCACCTATGCCAGGCCAACGAATGCCTATGTACTTCAACCCGTGGGCCCTGCAGCCACCTCAGACGACACCACAGGTATGGATGTCAAAAATATTCTAAGTTTGCGAAACGAGCTAAGTTTGTCAATTGTGAGCCAAACCAAGTCAAATTGAGCAAATTGAGCTACCTTCATAAAACTTAGTCAATTATATCACATTTAGGCAAATAAAGGTTAATTCTGTCAAAGTTAAGCCAGACTTAGTCAACTTGAGCAAATTTAGCTATACGTGCAAAACTTAGTCGATTTTAGGACATTTAGGCAACTCTTTCTTAAACCTTGCACAAATCATCTCAATGTTCATACTTGAAAAGGTTTACTTGTGTGCTTATGAAAGTTCATTCTTTGTGCTCTCAGAGATATGTGATGGTTTACCAAAATATTAACCCATTACGTGCTATTTGATTTTTTCTTTCTGTCAATAACTTTTTGATTTGGAACCTTATATTGTGCTGACTTGTTGGAATTGTAAAGTTATCTTAAGACAACTTGTTCAATTGTAAACTTATGTTTTAAATGCTTTATATGGCATCCTTGTAGAATGTGTTGTTTGCCCATATACAATCTTATTGTTTATCCTTTTAGAATGCTTTATATTTGTACTTTGTATACTGAACTCTTAAAATGACTACCAAAACTCTTAATTGCTTCTTTGAACTATTTTCACTGTTTGTTATCTTTTGAATACTCAGTGATGCAATTAGGGTCTTTGGAAGTTGAATTAAATAATTTTAGTTGTAATCTTGGCCTTCATCTAGATGGTTAACTTCTGTTAATACTAGAGAGTATTACTTTGATGCTTCATTGAATATGAGATTGATGTTCATATGATTATTATATCATATCATGACTAGCTCGTAGTTGTAGTTCTTATATATAGTATCTATTCTTGTTTAGCTTGACCTGTCATATTGATATTCTCATATTGTGTCTTGGTCGAATAGTACTATTCTGAACTTGTTTCATATGAATCAGCATAATTTTGGAAAGGAAAGAGTTAAATGCCTTATTTGCTAAACTCTTGCTAAGCTTACTCGATTCTAGCACATTTAGCAAGAACCGACGATATGTTACTTGTAACACAACCTAAGTTAATCTTGAACTTGCAGATTTTTGGTCACGCCCAAAGACGTACTAACGGCGACATCATAGAAGACATCTTCAACAAATACGACGGTGGTGGTAGCGCCCACAACTCCAACAACCCCGAGGCATGAATTCCATTGTGAGCTCGATTGGTGTATTACTGTTGTACTTTATGACTTATTGTGATGGATACATTGTGATCGACTTATTGTGATGGACTTATTGTAATGGAATGTGGATTGTATCTATTGCGGTTGTAATGTGTTGTACGTCATTGCGTAGTTTACAAATTACCGTTGGATGTGTGATTGATTATCTAAGGATCCGCTAGAATGTCTCCTTCTGGTTTGAGAGATTGATATATATATTATAACTGCAAATGTTTTTTTGTTTGCTTAGTGGATGTCCTATTTACTAGAGAGATCATGTCGGAATTTTGTACATTTCGTTGACTTAGTTTTAAGACAGTTTTGAAGTGTTAAAAGGTTGGTTTCAGTATTTTAGTAGAGGTAATAGGTTTGGTGTCTCGTTTGTTAATTCTTCGTTCACTTGAACTTCATTGTGGAGTTTGATGACCTTGGTGAGCTAGCTGCCCCCTCCCTTCCTTCCTCTTGCTCAAATTTAGGAACATTAGTTGCAATTTAGTCGATGTGCAGCGGATGGACAGATGCTTCTGTAGGAAATTTAGTTGATTGTTTTAGTATATATCAATCTGAGTAATCTGTTGCAATAGTGATAATTTAAGTTGAAATGCATAAATCTGGATTGATGATGTTGCCATATGAGTTGCATATGTATTTTTGTATATTGCAAATATATGTACAGTCATTTTGTACATTCAGAGTTGTTTTTGTCATTTTCTTGCTTTTGTCATTTCCGACTTCTATGGCAAATGATGATATTGGGTTTTCATATGTGACTTGTTCCGAATGAATGACAGAAACACATTCATCATCAAATGACAGAACAAGTCATGTCAATGCAGTTTCCCGTTTCCAGAGTTAGATCCAGCTGTTGAATGCCATTGCATTCGATTGATACTTTTCCATCCAACTCTGCAAATGGAATCACGCCATAAAAATCGATGCTAACTACTTTTCTTTTGCTTTTAATTTGTTCTTTTGTGTTAGTGTTTCTGATCAGATTTGAACAAAATAGATGATCCTTCTTATTCTTCGCTTAGCAATTTTTAGTTTCAATTTTCTTTTTGCCTTTTCTTTTCTTCTTTAGTTGTTATATGTATTGAGTGCGATGCATATGGATATATATATATACATTTGTGTATAAATGACTGATAAATTCGTGAGCCATTAAAAACCCACAAATTTATCTGGGCGCTCCAGATAAATTCATCGGTTCCTTGAGCCCACGAATTTAACAATTAAATTCGTGGGTTCCTTGAGCCCACGAATTTAACAATTAAATTCGTGGGTTTTTAAGCCCACGAATTTAACAGATTAACTTCGTGGGCTATATAGCCCACGACTTTAATAGATTAACTTCGTGGGCTATATAGCCCACGAATTTAACAGATTAAATTCATGGGCTACGTTGGCCCACGAATTTAGTCTGTTAAATTCATGGGTTTCTTGGACGCACGAATTTAACTCAGATTCCCAGTTAAATTCGTGGGCTTGGAAGAAACCCACGAACTTAACTTAAATTCATGGGTACCCACGAATTTAATTTATTCATCGGTTTCTGGCCCACGAATTTTTCCCTGTTTCTTGAAGTGTAACTCTTGTTTGTTGAGTATGAAAACAAGTAATGAATGCCTCCGTCAACTTGACTCATGGCCAGGTCAACCTGCCCCAAGGGCTCACATGAGGGAGGGAGCACTTCCCGTTTTCGGGTGCCAATTAAGAAACCTGCCTCATGTGTGTTTTCCTAGACACCAATTGTCTTGTATAGGTTCCTTCATTACTGAAATCAAGTCCCAACCACTTATGTCCTCAAGCCCAAAACCATTTTGATAGCTTGATTAAATCTACCATTGTTATGCGTGATGTGTCCAACACATCCCTATCATCTATTAAGATAGCCATTGATATACTACTCTGGCAGTAATATCAATAACGATCTAAATTCTTGATAGGTGCAACAATTGGATGGACATTTTGATTTAAAATTTTAACTATAGTGATGAACAATATCTACTAAGAACATGGCATCACATGCAATGAGCATAAAGCAAATAGCAAGGATTAAACACACATCCACAGAAAATCAAAATAAGCGTGAAATAGCATGGCCCTTAGCATTAAGATCTCCATCATCATGCTTGTTTGTTCACCTTGCCACCTTGCTTGATTTGTTCACCTAGCCACCTTACTTGATACCATCGTATTCATCATTATGGATGCAACACCTTACAACTTTTGATAATGAAATTTACATGAGGGTTTGAAGCATCACAAGTCGACACGCAGGTCGTTATACAATTTAAATAACCTTATGGCTTGACACGGCACGCAGGCCATGTGGAAATTACATGCATCACATACACATAGGCCATACTATTTCACATAATTCCCTGCAAAAACGAGTTAAACAAAAGAAACCCTACGACTCCGGGGTCCGAGGGGTAGTGCCCCTGGTGGGGTCCAAGGAGCAAAGCCCCGGGCGGCGGTAAATCTTTGGCAGCGCCCTTGGAAAATTTTTGGCAGCACCCTTGGAAAAAAATTTTAGAGGCATGTCTTCTGTCAAGGGAAAACACCATCAAAATTTCCACGGATCAACCAGATTGACCCAATCCGATCTAATATGATTGGCTTGGTCCCATATGGTTACGTTTCAGAAACCTTGATGGCGGTAACCCGACCGGTAAGGGTAACGTCGTAACATGAACGGACTCACCCAAATCAATATTGAATCGGTTTGCGCTTTCCATGGATCAACTAGATTGACCCAGTCCAACTCAATCTGATTGGCTTGGTCCCATATGGATACGTTTCAGAAACCCTGATTGTGGTAACCCGACCGGTAAGGGTAACGTCGTACCATGAACGGACTCACCCAAATCAAGATTGAATCGGTTTGCACTTTCCTCAAACCCTAAACCGATCGATCTCATCGATGGCTACCGTCACCAATTCATCACATGAACCGGCTGAACATATAATAGATCCAATCTACTAACCTCACACATCATATGTGCGACATCCAGACCACTGAAGAGGAACGCGGTATGCTACACTAGCACAAAAAAAAAACTACTGCATAACCAGAAAGCTACTTGCAAGAAGGGGATCATAGATTAGATTACCACTAGACGCGCAGTTGCGGAATCCTTTGCGCATCGATGTAGTGGATCGTCCTCGCCCCAGTCATTGCGTCGATGGAGTGGATCGTCCTTGCCTCACCGTGGATCGTCCTCCCACGCCGTAGTCGCAGCAGCGTCACCGCAACAGTCCACACGTCCAGGGATGGAACGCAGTGCATCGGTGTGCAAGCACCTGGTCGCTCGGCAGGGGCAGCGAGAGGAGGAGGCTAGGGTTTCGGGTGAATCACTTCTAAACCGTGGAAAAGCACACCCTGCACCCACCCTCCTCCCCTCCTTATATAGCCAAGAGATGAAACCCTAAACTAGGGCCCATCAGCGTGCTAAGCCCACTAGGTCCATTAATTACGGATCCAATCCAAATTAATGCGTCCCAGCCCATTAAGTGTGTGACCCTGCAGGTTCACGTACGTTTGGAAATGGATTCGAAAAACTCCTTTTCAATCCAATAGTTGGTAGCGGCTCCTTGCAAAGTATGCCAACTCCCACACATACTATGATCAAATCAGACAGAACCTATCAAAAGTACTCATGTAATAATCCCTTTGCCAAGCATATGAAGATTGAACTCAAGGCAAGAAGCATGTCATCCTTTGATGATTCAATCCATCTCTCGTATCCGTGATATATTAATAAGTTGTGATTGACTCCTCAATCACGGCATGGCCATGCACTTCCTTAATCATATCACACGAGCGGCCTTGTCATATATCTCTGTTCCATTGGAGTGGCAAATTCCATCTTGATTGCTCACTTCCCTCTACACATTTCATAGTAAACATGAAAGCTACCTTTATAACTATCCGGTTAGGAAGTACTGTTTGATAGCCCCAAGGAAAACTATTACACATGTAGGGAATATGACAATCTCAGGTCTAAGGATCATACATCTACTATGTATGAGATACACTGATGGCACATAAGAATGAAACATTCTCGCAGTGTCCCATTGCGGGTCTATCTAACTCATGTTCTTCAACATGCATCCACAATGTATAGATGATATCTCCATATCCCATGATCTATGAATCATGATCATCGATCACTACATGTGCTGATCTATTCATCGTTGTCCTATACGATGATATCCGATTAGAGATATTTATCGAATTACATCAATAAGTAAAGAGCTTCATAACCAAGTCACATACTTGTTGATCAATACAATGATATACATTCATTGGACCAATAATCATAGTATTATTCATAAACATAGTCATGTTACAATCATCTAAATGATTGCCTCAAGGGCAAAACACTAACAAGTAAAGCCCATCAAGAGTCAAGGTCGACAAGTCGGTAGTGTCCTTGATGGTGGTCACTTTCATTTCCCAAACTCGAAGATCGAGTGCGGTCAAGAAATGTCGAGCATTATCCGAGTCAGGGTATATACAACCAATTGCTTGAAGATCGCTCAAAATCTTTGAAAAACGACCGAAACACTCATCAAGACTCTCACAAGTGTGTTGTTCAAACTTGTTGTACTCACGCTTGTACTGATCCTGCCTCACGGTCTTGATTTGAGTAGTGCCCTCATGGTAAGCATCGAGGGTCACCCAAATCTCGTGAGCGGAACGGAGGTGAGAAATCCTATCGTACTCACTGCGGCTAAGACCCTGTATGAGAATGTTCCTTTCCTTAGCATTTGCCTCAACGTCAGCCATATTGCCGGCCATGACGTTTTCATCAGCACGAACCTCATACGGGAGTTTCACCTTCTACCATATCAGGAAGCCCTGGGCAGTGATGTATGACTCCATCCATGATTTCCAAAATGGAAAATTAACTCCAGCAAAAATAGGAGGCTTGGTGGAATACTTATCCATCACCATGGCTCTTGAGACCGGTCAAGATCTATGGAAGAGCAAAACCGACTCTGATACCAATTGAAAGATCGAAATGGCGATCAGAGGGTGTGAATGATCCCAAATAAATTTTCACTACTCAAAATAATCCAAACAATCTCGCAATAAAAATCTGAAACACACAAAGATTTTCCTTCAAACTGGTGTTTCTCAGATTCGCACACCCTTCAAAACCCGAAGAACTAGACAACTATGTGTACCCCTAGCTTGCATTGATGAGAACCATGAATCATGTGAGGGATTTTTTAATCACAATCCTGGTAGTCAAGTGTCCAAACAAAGAGGAATCAACTCAAAGACTACATTTCTAAAAGAAATAAAGCTAAAACACCAAAGTCTCTTTCTAGAAAAGTAAAAGCAGATTTTTCAAGAATTGTCCTCAATTGGAGCAGGTGGTTGGTGAGTTTATGTTGCTCTAAAATTTTTGGGAATTGTTTTCCCTGTGAGCAGTTGAGTCTTGAAATACTCCATCAAAAATCACCTCAAAAACCTTTGTATAATAAACATGAAAAATAAAGCATTACAGACAGTCAGGAACTTTGACCAGAATGTTTGAGGATCAGTTTTTACTTCATAGCGCCCAAACGGTGCAACCAGTAGACACAAAATTTTTCCAGAGATGTATATATGTGTCGTGCACCTTATCCAAGAATAATCACTTAAAAATGATTTTGCTAGATTTTTATAAAAATCAAAGACTGACTACTGCTCGAAGAAAAAGTTCTAGACAGATTTGCAATTTGATAAAAACTTGATCTCTAGTCTATCCTAGGGTACAAGAAAGATGTAAAACCATATGAACACCCTCAAGACATCCTAGAAGAACAACATTTAGAAGGAGGGGAAGCAAATCCAAATTGCGATAAAGTAAATTGCGAGAATGTAAATGCGGGAAAGTAAATGCTGAATTTAAGTTGCGTAATTTAAATGCGTAATCTAAATGCGTAAAGGAAATGAAACATGAACATAAATGAAGAACATTTCATTTCTGGAAGGAGAGGTTACAAAGCCTCACATTTCATGTGGGCAAAGCTCAAAAGAGCATCAAAAACCACAAAACCTTTAAGGGGGGAAGGCTACCCCTCCACCCCTATTTATACAACTCTTGGGCCACCTACCACCCTTGGATGAGCCTCTAAACCCTAGAGCTCCATCAAGGGCTAGGATTAACCCACTCAACCAGCCATGCAAGGGTTCACCCAAAACCCACAACACATAATGGGTTTTCTTGCACGGTTCTCAAAGCACACTAACTAGACCCCGCTATCCTATCAACTAGACCGCAATCTGACGGCCCTCATCAATCCGAGCAGCATCTAGGTAGCATCACATCCATTCCTTATCTTCATGGCTTGCACGGACTCCGTCTCCGATCATCTTTCGGCGATCCCCGACCGTCTGGACCTCCGACGCTCCTCGCCTAGTCCCGGCCATCCTTCGCCTCACCATGACCTAGCACCGTCGCCCTACAACCATCAAAAACAAGGAAACTCCTCACATAGCAATGCCCACAATGATGTGCAATAAATCCATCAAAGTCCACTCATTAAAATTCATTTTTCCTCGTTCTGGCTGGTAGCACCGGGAAAGCAGAGAAGACTTCAAATTGCTTCCAAATGAAAATCCAATTCAAATCGAACTCAAACAAGAGAAACCCAAGCTCAAATTTAGTCAAATACTCATCACAAATCTGGATAAACCTCCACATGGTCCTTCATGAAGTCTGGTAACCTGGATAAGTTTGAATATCACTTTTTTGATGGTATTTTTCTGGATTACTCGAATTCTTCTTGTAGCTATAGGGTCTAGAGTTGTGAGGCGAATAGGATCATAGAGACCTGCAAAGTGACCTTGATGAGGCTAGCCCAGGAGCTAGACCTGATATTTCAGGCTCTTCTTTCTCCTCCGAGACCATCTTTGTAGAGGATGAGGATGACGGAGATGATGGTATTCCACCTGATCTAGTCCTCTCTACACCTAAGGTGCTTCCTATTTCCATTTCTGCACCTCAGGGAGATCAGCCCTTGCATTCTGACTTCTTTCTGTGCATGAGATAGAGGCCACATATGCTTTGAACCTCCCCGACATATTCAGCGGGTCACTCGCTCAAAATTGGGTTTGTCCAGTTTCTGCCTTCACTCAGCCTTTGTTACCTCCTTTGAGCCAAAGGATGTTTCTCATGCACTATCCGATGAATCATGGATTAATGCTATGCATGAGGAACTCGAAAACTTCGCAAGGAACAAGGTATGGTAGCTTGTCGAGCCCCCATCTGGTCATAATGTCATTGGGACCAAGTGGGTATTCAAGAATAAGCAGAGTGAGGATGTGGTTGTCATTGGAAACAAGGCTAGGCTAGTTGCACAGGACTTTTCTCAAGTCGAGGGTCTTGACTTTGAGGAAATCTATGGCCCTGTAGCTAGAATAGAAGCTATTAGGACCATGCTTGCATTTTTCGCATCCAAGGGCTTCAAACTTTATCAAATGGATGTCAAGAGTGCATTTCTCAATGGGTATATTGAGGAAGAGGTGTATGTCAGGCAGCCTCCAGGATTTGAGAACCCCAAATACACAAACCATGTCTTCAAGCTTTCTTTGTATGGACTTAAGCAGGCCTCTAAAGCTTGGTATGAAAGGCTTAAGTCCTATCTTCTCTACCATGGTTTCAAAATGGGTATAGTAGACAAGACTCTATTCATTAAGCACCAAGATTCTCATTTCGTAATCGTCCAGATTTATGTGGACGATATTATCTTTGGTGGCTCTTCGCATTCTCTTGTGTCTCAGTTTTCAGAAGTAATGAGCACAGAGTTTGAAATGAGTTTGATGGGCGAGTTGAGCTACTTCCTCAGCTTCCAAATCAAGCAGACTCGGGAGGACTCCTCCTTGCATCAAGGCAAGTACACTCGAGACCTCCTGAGGTGCTTCAATCTATTTGACGGGGAGTCAATAATGACTTATATGGCCATCACTTTTGTCCTCGAGCCTGATGAGGATGGTGAGCCAGTTGATCAAAAGGAGTTTCAGAGCATGATCGACTCCCTCCTATACCTCTCTACCTCAAGGCCAGACATACATTTTGTTGTGTGTCTGTGTGCTCGATTTCAGGTTTCTCCTCGCGTCTCTCACCGCCAGGCGATGAAGCGCATCTTCAGGTACATTCAAGCTACCATTGACTTGTTATTTGATACTCTTCTTCTTCTTGCCTATCTCTTCGAGCCTTTTCAGATGCAGACTTTGCTGGCTATAGGATAGATAGGAAGAGCACTTCTGGCACTTGCCAATTCATTGGCACTTCTCTTGTTTCTTGGTCATCTAGGATGCAGTCCAGAGTTGCATAGTTGACCGCTGAGGCCGAATAAGTTGCTGCAGCTAGTTGCTGTAGTCAGATTCTCTGGATGAGAGCGACCTTGTGGGACTTTGGGTTAGAAATAGAGTGTGCCACATTTCTGTGACAACAATTCTGCTATTTGCATTGCGAAAAACCCAGTACAACACTCTAGGACCAAGCACATTGATATTAGATATCACTTCTTTAGAGTGACCACCATATAGCTGACATCTTTACCAGGCTATTGGATAGCTCTAGGTTTGTGTCCTTGAGAGGAGAGCTTGGAGTTGAGTGCCCTTACGGCTTATTGTGAGGGGGAGCTGGTTTGTATATTATGTTTTATATATTTTCTTCCAGCCTTTCTTTTCCTTTGCATCTCCTGGGTGTTTCTGAGTCGAAGTGTTATCTACTATCTTTTCTATGCTCTATAGCCACCCAGTTTGCAGCTTCTTGACTTCTTCTCCTCGTTCTGTGTTTTTGATTTCCATTGAGTTCAGTTGGACCTTTCTTGAGCTTAATTCTACTAATAACTCAACTTGAACCAGATTTGTGCTTAAAATTGATTCACTTATTAAGGGAGAGTTTGAAAATCTGCTTCATGCATTGCATATAGACTTCATTTTCTGTTTTATGAAATTTGTCTATTATGCAGATGAGCTATTATTCATGCTATACACTATGCTACATCTTTTGAAGAAAAATGCTAGCTTAGATATGTCCAAGTTCAATATCTCTTGCTAACCTTGTTAAAATTTGAAAATTAAAGCTTTAAATGAAAACTTGATGAAACTTGTTGCTTTTTCTTGCTAAGTTTCTACTTAAGGAGTATTTGCGATAATTCGTGAAATTTTGGAGTTCTCTAGAGTCCCTATAGCAACTTGGATGAAACTAGTTGATTCATGCCTGAGTTCTTCATACGCTCATATATGCTTAAAATGCAAAACAAGAAAAATTAACTCTTTTGTGCAAAATTGATCTCAACACTTTATATTCACGAGATTGCTTCCCATTGCACTTGGGATGAACTTGGAATGTATTGTGTATGACTAAGATCATTCTCTTAAAAGTTCCTCTTGAGATGATCGAAAATGGCTTGAGTCAATCACTTAAAAAAATGCAAATAAAAAAATATATGTGGGTAAAGAATGCAAATAATGTCAAATATTTGCACCCACTATGTCGTTTAAAGTGTTAAAGCCAAAATTTGCATTAACTGAAAAATATGCTCGAAGGACCTTGTATGAATTTCTAGATTCCCCAAAGTGTTGAGTAGGTTGAACTCTAGGTTCTCCACTTGATCCTTTGAATGTCTTTGCTTCTAATTTAGAAACTATGCTTAGTGTTGCACCTGTTAAATAATGCAAAAATGACATCATCTTCTTTGTGCTTGCTAGCAAAATTGATATTCGCACTTAGACATGTCTCTGTTTAGCTCAATCTGAACTTGAGTAGCTTGGTGTCATACGTTGTCTATATGATCACTTGGATAATTCTCAAAGCTCTTTTAGGATGCATTTCATGCAAGCATTTTCAAAAGGGGGGGGGGGAATAGAAGAAAATATCATCTTGATGCCTATATTGCCAAAAGGGGGAGAAATTGTAGAAAAGGCATCATTAAAAAAATAAAGATGCGATTGCATTCTATCTCTTATGATCTTTGTAAAGTCTTGAAAATTTTTAGGATCAAAAGTATATTTGAGTTTTTCTTGGAATTTTTAGAGCTTTTGTGAAAAATCGTTTTTTCTATTGGCTTGCTCTAAATTCCTTTTCGCCAACTTGGTCAGGTCCTTATCTTCTTTCTTTCTAGATCAAGTTCGGCTTTTCATCCCAATTGATTCATTCTCTTCTCTTCTCAAACTCAAAATTTTAATGCCTTTGGGTGTTTGTCAATATACTTACCAAGGGGGAGATTGAAAGACCATGTGGAGGTCTACCCAAGTGTGTGACGAGTCATTGACTGTTTTCGAGCTTTTGGTGCTCAAGGTTTAGTTTGATTTCAGTCTGTCCTCGTCGAAGACTAGTGGTCGGACCTCGAGTGGTCTGGACTTTGGCTGGTCGAAGACAAACGGTCGGACCTCAAGTGGTCTAGACTTTGGCTAGTCGAAGACCAATGGTCGAGTGACTCGAGTAGAGTGTGAATCAAGAAGTATTGAGTAGGGATGCTGCTAGGTCAAACGGTAGGTTAGGTCAAGTAATGCCCCGTCAGCTTGTGGTCGAGTGTGTCGAGTAGAGTGAGAATCGATAATTATCGAGTAGGGTTACTCAATGCTCGATATCGACTCATCGACTCGATTTTGAGCAAAGTGGGCAATGCTATGTGATGTGGTTCCTTGTTTTTTATGGTTGCAGGACGACGATGCTAGGTCATGGTGAGGCGAAGGATGATCGGGACTAGGCGAGGTGCGTCAGAGGTCCAAATGGTCGAAGATCGCCAGAAGATGATCGGAGACGGAGTCGCTGCGAACCTAGAAGACAAGGAATGGATGAGATGCTAGCTAGAGAGCTACTCGGATCAAGGAGGACCGTCGGATCACATCTAGGAGATAGAGTAGCGGGTCTAGTTAGCAGTCCTTGAAAAACCTGGTGTGCTTGTTGGGTTTCGGGTTAGCCCATCTAAGGCTGTGTGTGGGAGTCATCGTAACCCTTGATGGTGGTCCTTAGGGCAGAAGGATCTCATCCAAGAGTTGAGGGTGACTTGAGAGTAGTATAAATAGAGGAGGAGGGGTGGCCTTACTCCTCTTGATGGTTTTAGAGGTTTTTGCTTCTTTGAGCTTTTTGCCCACTTTTGTTGTGAGGCTTTGTAAACCTACCATCTAGAAATACAAAACACTTTCTATCATGCTTGAATTTACATTACGCATTAAATTCAGCAATTTACTTTCAAGCATTTAAGCTCCGCACTTCATTCTTGCAATCTACTTATACTCAATTTGGATTTGCCTCCACTCCTTCTACTTGCGATTGCCTCTTATCTCAAAGGATTATTGCGGTTTTTTTGCAAGAATCCGATCTTGTGTCCTTGAGTGATTCATTCTTATAGATCATGTTTGCGAAGATTTTGACTTGACATCTTGCTTGCTATGACAAGTGGGAGGTTATCCAAGATCATCTTGATCCAAGACCCACGAGCAAGTCCAAGATCAAGTTCTTGTGTTTTGCTTGAACTTGGTGTATTTTTCCTTCCAGGACAAAAAGGTTAGAACTTTGACATCAATCCTTGCGATTGAAGGTTGGAATAAGTTCCTAATATCCTTAAGATCACATCTACCAAGTTTCATGAGTTTTTGTTAAGCCGATCAAAAGATTCCTCGAATTAGCTTTTGAGTTCGTGTTGTTCTTTGCTCTGTTCTTCCTGCTATTCTTGAGCCTGGTCATACCGTCCTTCGTACGGTCATACCAGACTTGCAGGAAAACTTCCTCCATTTGTTTTGGTCCTTTTTGATTAAATTATCTATGGGCTTGGTTGGATTATTTTGAGTGGGGAAATCTTATTTGGGATCATTCACCCCCCTCTAATTGCCATTTCGGTCCTCCACAATGGGAAGCAATCTCGTAAATGTATCAAGATCAATTTGCACAAAAAGTGTTAATTTTTCATTCCATTTTATCACTTAGATTTATGAGCATGTGAAGGACTCTAGTATGGATCAACCTAGCTTCACCCAAGTTGCTATAGGGACTCTGGTAGAAATCCAAGATTTCACAAATCATGGCATATGAACCTAGGGAGGCAACAAGGCAAATAAAAGCTACAAGTTTCATAAAGTTTTCATTAAGGCTCAATTTTCAATTTTAGCAGGATTAGCATGATGAACAAAATGAATTGGGACATATCTAAGCTAGCAATGATCTTTAGAAAAGTAGCAAAGTGCATAGCAAGAGAGATAGTTCATTTGCATAATAGACAAAGCTAATAAAAAATAGAAAATAAAGTCTGTATGCAATGCATGAAATAGATTCTCAAACTCCCCCTCAACAAGTGAATCAATTTTAAGCACAAATCTGGTTCAAGTTGAGTTATTAGCAGAATTAAACCAAAAGAATGTCCAAATGAACTCAACGAAAACCAGAAATATAGAATGAGGAGAAGAAGTAGAGAAACTGCAAACTGGGTGGCTATAAAGCGTAGAAAAGATAGAAGATAACACCACGGCTCAGACTTGCTATCATCTTCCCAAATGACTGACATAGGGAAGCTGACTCTAGATACCAAGCTAGGGAGTGCAGACAGACCCTGTCTACTTAGGAGGGGCCCAACACCTGCCAGACTTATAAGACTGTGAGGGAACTCAACCTAGAGAGAAAAGAGAGCAGCTAATTGTGCATGATAGCAACCTATAGCATAAGATTAGAGGTCCATGGAAAGTATACCAGAAGTCTAAGTGAAGTGAACTCAGAACTCTAGAAATAAGCCCAAAATAACACAGAAGATGCAAAAGAAAGAAAATACTGAAAGAAAAATTATATAATACATAATATACAAACCAACTCCCCCTCAATAGAGGCCGTAAGGGCACACAACTCTAAGCTCTACTCTTAAGGCTAAAAACCTTGAGCTATCCAAAGGCTTGGTAAAGATATCGACAAACTGGTGGTCACTCTCTACAAACTGAATCACTATATCACTCTTCTCCATATGGTCTCTAAGGAAGTGATATCTAATATCTATATACTTGGTCCTGGAGTGCTGCACTGGGTTTTTAACAATGCAAATAGCAGAAGTTTTGTAATAGAAAAGTGGAACGCTCTCTATCCCTAACCCAAAGTCCCGCAAGGTCGATCTCATCCAAAGCACCTGACTATAGCAACTGGCTGCAACAACGTACTCGACCTCAGTAGTGGACTGAACAACTCCAGACTATTTCCTAGATGACTAAGAAATAAGAGAAGTGCCAATGAATTGGCAAGTGCTAGAAGTGCTCTTCCTATCTATCCTATAGTCAGCAAGATCTGCCTTGGAAAAGGCTCTAAGGAACAAACAAGAAGAAGAAGAGTACCAAATTTCATAATCAATGGTAGCTCAAAGGTTCTTGAAGATGCATTTCACCGCTTGATGGTGAGAGGCGCGAGGAGAAACCTGGGATCGAGCACATAAACTCCTTTTGATCAACTGGCTCATCATCCTCATCAGGCTCTAGAACAGCAGTGGTGGCCATAGGAGTCATCACTGGATTCCCATCAGACATGTTGAAGCGTCTCAGGAGGTCTCGAGACTACTTGCCTTGATGCACGAAAATGCCCTCCCGAGTCTGCTTGATCTAGAAGCGAGGAAGTAGCTCAACTCGCCCATCATGCTCATCTCGAATTCTGTGCTCATTACCTCTGAAAACTGAGACACAAGAGAGTGTGAAGAGCCACCAAAGATAATATCGTCCACATTAATCTGGACGAGGAGAAAATAAGTATCCTAGTGTCTGATGAACAGAGTCATGTCTACTATACCCGTGTTAAAACCATGACTAAGAAGGTAGGACTTAAGCCTCTCATACCAAGCTCTCAGGGCCTGCATAAGTCCATATAAAGCTTTGGAAAGCTTGAAGATATTGTTTGGGTATTTGGGATTATCGAATCCTGGAGGCTGCCTGACATACACCTCTTCCTCAATATATCCATTGAGGAATGCACTCTTGACATCCATTTGATAAAGCTTGAAGCCCTTGGATGTCGAAAATGCAAGTAGGATCCTAATAGCCTCTATTCTAGCTATAGGGGCAAAGGTATCCTCGAAGTCAAGACTCTCAACCTGAGAAAAGCCCTGTGCAACTAGCCTAAC
Source organism: Otatea glauca (assembly GCA_036346275.1). Classification (NCBI taxonomy): domain Eukaryota; kingdom Viridiplantae; phylum Streptophyta; class Magnoliopsida; order Poales; family Poaceae; genus Otatea; species Otatea glauca. The sequence continues at coordinate 36,032,605 of CM070723.1, read as the reverse complement.
CTTGTTTCTAATGACAACCCCATCATCACTTTGCTTGTTCTTGAACACCCACTTGGTCCCAATGACATTATGACCATATGGGGGCTCAACAAGCTGCCAAACCTTTTTCCCCTCGATTTTCTCAAGTTCCTCATGCATAGCATTAATCCATGACTCATCGGATAATTGTAACACCCTAATTTTTGCTCTAATTTAAAAGTTTGAAGTATTTTTGATTTTTGAGAAATTTTGGAAATTTATTTAAATTTAATTGGATTTATTCAAATAGGGCTTTTCTTGAAAAAAATTGAATAATGGAAAAGTTTTTGCAAAGTTTTATTGAAAATATTTTAATTGAGTTCCAAATATCTCAAAGTAATTTCTGGAATTTTTCTAGAATTTTTCTGCTAATTTAAAAGCCCCAAATGATTTAATTGAATTTCTGGAATTATTTTAAATGTGAAATGTTTTAAAAATCACATGAACAGTAATGGGCCGAGCCTATTACTGTGCGTGTCGCAGCCCGCCCCGCCGAAACCCTAGCGCCACCTAGCCCAAGCCATCCGATCCGGATCGCACGCCTGTGCGTGTGCCACGTCGCCCGCGCGCGTGAGCCTTCGGATCGTCGCCGCACGAACGCACAGGATCGCGCCACGTCGCTTCGTCCCCGCGAGATCATCGGAGAGACGTGGGCGTTGATGGCCGTGACTTCCGCCGGCCGTTTCGCGCACGTCGAGGCAGCCCTTAAGTCCCCGTTGAAGGCGTCGTGCAGAGGCTTTCACTCCGCATCTTTTGACTCCTCGCACGCACGCCGAGACTCCCTCTAGCGCCCGTACGAGCTCGCCGTAGTTGCTTCTTTGTGCCGCCGCTGTTTTTCATCATTTGCTTCGCCGCCGGTTTCTCTCCGCCGTCGCCAAGGTCACCGGAGTAATCCTTCCGCCACACCGCGTCGAACGAGCCACTTCATCACGCCGGAGAAGCCCTGTAGCGCCGTGGGCTGCGTCATCTTCCTCGACTCGTGACCTTTTCTTCTACGCCGCCATCGCCTTCGCCGAAGCCGCCGTCCGTCCGATCTTCATCGCACGCTTCTGGTTCGTCCACGTCACCCTTCTTTGTGTTCTTCTAGAGTAGATCTGTACCGTTAGATCTGGATTGAACGGCTTGGATTAGATCTAGTTTCTGCGTTGTGTTTTTGTCTTAGCCGTTGGATCGTTAGTGAGCGCGTGAGATGTGTGCGCGTAGCGGCTAAATAGTAAACGGCTCGGTACCGTAGGCGTTAGATTAGATCTAAGCGGTAGAGATTGGATCTGGTTTTGCCCTAAGGATCCGCGTCGTTCAGATTTGAACGTGCGGCGGAGATGGCACCGTACCCTCGCCAAATCACGTGTTGACGCGTGGGCATTTTGACTGGGGCGGAGACCAGATCCAGCCGTCGATTTCGGGTGCACCGTCGCGATTGCGCCGCGTGTCGTCGCATGAACCGAGACGTCGAAGTGGCGCGCGGTGCCGCCGTTGATCCGAGCGCCGTTGGATGTGCGACGCGTGGAGGCGCGGAGCCGTCGCGCCCGCGTTGGATGCGTGGCTGACCGTTGGATGCGCGACGCGTGTCGCACGCATCTCGGTGCGCTGCGGTGCGCGTGAGGAGATCTAGCCGTTGATCCAACGAACGGTTCGGATCTTGCCGCGTGGCTGCACTGTTCTGGTGAACTGAGTCCACGTTAGACCAGAGCCGAGCCGTGAACCCAGCCCATAGACCAGAGCGACATGGCAGCCTCTAGGCGTGCCACGTGTCGTGCTGACGTCATCGCTGACGTCATAAATATGTTTTATATAACAATATTTTGACCGAAAATGATTTAGACTGGGGCAAGTGGAAAGAGGCTGTGTGCCAGGTGGGCCTGTGTGGCATTGGGTTGATGAGTGTTGTGAGTCTGTGTGCCACAATGGGCTGTGTGCCACTGTTGAGTGTTGGAAGTCTTGCCTTGGTCGATTAAGGACTTCACCTTGCAAGCCTTTGATCCGAGTCACCCGTACAACCACATGTGCGATATGGGACAGACCTAGTTGACTAGGGTTACGATATCTTTCTCCGATACCTCGGGGTGACGGTACACGGGGTGTATCTGTATGGGGAGCGTACACGTACTCTGACTTGGTGCCCATCCAACGGTGATTGGCGGTCCTATACTTGGCTCTGTGTGAGGAAGTGATAGCGAAGGCAACACTGGAGAGGTTCTTTAGTTAAGGTAGAGGTTCTGAAAAGCTTTGTTGCGGACAATCACTGTGTGGTGGCGGTCAGTATCTTGTGGGTAAAGTGTACAACCTCTGCAGAGTGTCAAAACTATTGAATAGCCGTGCTTATGTATTGAGCATTGCTCGGGATTCTGATCAAGGGTAGATTTTCATAAACAAAACATGGAAGGGTGGTGTGTGCCAAGTGTTAAAAATGAACTATTATATTGTGTGCCGAGAATCCTGGGAAAAACCATTTGAAATTATTATTACGTATAATCTATTACCTTTGCTTTAATCTAACTAAGATATTGGTTAAAAATGTTGCTTGATGCAAAAGAACCATTTAAGCCAATCCTTTGGAATAAGCTCAGCATATAGTAATAGCGCCGCATTCATGCATTACTTGTTGAGTGCCTTGTGTACTCACCCCACCTTGCTTATCAACCCCAACATCGGTGGATGAGACTACACCAGCTTGGGACGAGGAGTACATCGAGGACACGATGAACTAGGGGCAAGCCCGATCGGGTTGCTGTGGCAAGATGAAGGCTTCCACGACTTTTACTTATGTTCATTGCTATTTCTTTACTTTGATTAATGTAAGCCTGTGTGGCTAACTTATCTGTAAGGAGACCATAAGGTCGTACAACTCAGTTTATATACATGTTTGCACTATTTATTCTTATATCCTTGTGTTTATCTGTGATGTGCAACCCTGTATGCCTGTGTGTGCTAGCGTGATCTCGGATCGCACAGAATACACAGAGGGTCGGATTTGCGATTCGGGGCCCTACAGAGAGGTGGTATCGAGCAGTTGGTTGTAGGTCTTGACCCTAGTTTGGTTGTGCCTAGGAGGGTAAAACTATTTTCTAAAGACCTAATCAACTTGAGCAAGAATATCAATGAAATCTTGACTTATCTCTTCTCTCTTGTTTCATACCTATCTGAATTTTTATTATTCTCTGCTTAATTTAAACAAGGTTTGTTTTGGCGAGATGAGGATGATCCATACCTATGGAGAGCGCTGACGGAGGATACGCCGCGGAGTTATGGCGTATGATGCGATTGTTTCGGAGGTTTTGATGCACCACTATACCGAGGGACTTGGTGGTGCAGGCGAGACTTGGCGTCGCCGGGATGTCAAGATCACAGTGTATGCTCGGGGAAAGGGCGAGGCGAGCCGTCCTATCTACATTTCGGTCAGAGGTCTTCTTTGAGGTGGAATCCAGAGACGGCGCGACAGCGAGCGCGGCGATTGCCCGCACTTACTCCGCAGAGTTGGAGGCACCGTCTTCGTCACCATCCGCGTCGAGACAATCATTTTGACAGATGGAGCTTGTGGAGGAGGACGCCACTATCACCCACTGGCGAGGTAAGTCATCGCCCAGGAGGACGCCCTGGACGAGACAGTCCAGGAGCTGCAGAGGACCCGCGACGAGGTCACGGAGGCGAGGATCCAGCTGCGGGAGGGCTTAGCCTACTCCATGCAGAAGATCCAGGAGTTGGAGATGGCTTTGTACGGACCCGAGCCTGAGCCAGTCCTGGAGTTACACGATCTAGATCCGGAGGAGCAGGCAGGAGGCACCGGTCACGAGAGCGAGCAGCCGGGACCAGCAGAGTTGATGGGGTCTTTTGCACCAGCTGCAGTAGGTCTTCAGGATAGGTTCGCCCCGATGCTAGAGCACCCACCAGTGTATGCTCTGGGGGAGCCGCAGCCGGGTTGGCTCGATGAGTGATCGAGTCTAGTAGAGTATAGTGTCGAGACTCGAAGGTTGAGTCGCATCTTTTTCTTCAGAGTCACCATTAGGTGTGAGTCGTCATAGAGTCCTATGTTTGCTTACTTGTTTTGGGTTGTGAGTGTCCCGTATGCGTTGCATTGCCCTTAGGCACTTGTGAGCAACCATACAGCTTTATATTATATCAATAAAGTGGCTAAATAAATTAAGTTACACCTGTTTCCCCACATAAATTCTTCTACTTGTCTATGCTTTCTTCTTTTCTTAACCTTGGAAGCTTGCAACAGATGGTGAGGACACGTGGAAATGTTGGAGCCACCGGAAGTGGAGCTAACTAGGCGGATAACCAGAATGAAGATCCGATTCCTCAACCGCCGCAGGTCGATATGCAGAACCTGGGAGCCTTCTTGACTGCCCAGACTCAATTTATGAACACGATGGTTCAAACCATGCAGCAGATATCCAACCAAGCTGCTGCGAATGTTCAACCTAGGGGTAACCATGGACCACACCCCTACTCCAGGTTGTCGGAGTTTATGAGAACCCGTCCACCTACTTTCTCAGGTAACGCCAATCCACTGGAAGTGGACGATTGGCTAAGGACAATTGAAAGGAAGCTGCACATTACCCAGTGTGTAGGACATGAGAGGGTACTCTATGCCTCTCATCAACTCGAAGGGACCGCCGCAGAATGGTGGGAAAATTCCTGCGCAGCTCATGAGGACCCACAGAGTATCACGTGGGAGGAATTCACCTCAGCTTTCCGCCAGTACCATGTACCCGAGGGTATCATGGATCTCAAAAAGGAGGAATTCCGGAGCCTCAAGCAAGGGGCGATCGGTGGCGATTACGAACAAATTCAACCAACCGCACGCTACGCACGGAGGGCGTGGCTACGGATAAGGCGGACAATCCCGCTTCATGAAGGATTGAATGCGAGGTTGCAGTGGACCGATCACCACACATTCCACGACTTCCAAGAGCTAGTTAACAAAGCTCTTATCTTAGAGGACAAGCGCCGAGAGTTGGATGACAACAGAAGCGCAGAATGGCGCAACAAGGAGGTCGTCGGGGCGCAGAGGCAGAGGGCGGCACCTCAGCAGATTCATCCGGTACCAGCCGGAGAAATGATAGGGTACCACTTTGCGGCAAATCGCCCGATGGGTCGAATGTTGAGACTCGGCCGTAAGCGTAGCGCGGTGGAGGAACCTCTCGAGCGATGGGAAGGCGTTGCTATCATTGCAATGAAATGGGGCATTTGCCAATAATTGCCCTAAGAAGGAGGTGTCACCCGGTCCGCTTTAACACAGGGAACACAACGGCAAGGACTCCCGCATGTCGTGAACCGCGGGCATCAACAAAGACAACTCCATCCCAAGGAACTGCACGAGGCGAATCAACCACATTACAGCGGATGAAGTCGAGCGCCACGGATGTTGTCTTGGGTAAGTTCCTAGTAAAATCGATTACCACTCTTGTTTTATTTGATTCGAACTTCGCATTCTTTTATTTCCGAGATTTTGCTGTTCAAAATGATATGGAAATAGTGAATCTTAAATGTGTGCTTATAGTCCAATCCACGGATCGAACTCCGATCTAAAGTAGGATGTTCGGGGTAAGACTAATAATTAATGGAGTTAAGTTCTAGCGAACTTAATCGTCCTTAATACCCAAACCTTGGATGTTATCACAGGAATGGATTGGTTAACCAATCACAAAGCGATCTTTGATCTGCGGAAAAGAGTCATATCGATCAGCCGGATGGAAAGAAGATTGAGTTTGAAGCAAAATCGGTCGGGATGGACAATTGATGGTCAACAGCGTGAAAGCTATCGACTTAGAGGAAGTGCCCATAGTCAATGAATATCGGATGTTTTCCGGAAGATTTACCGAATGCCGCGAGATAGAGATATCGAGTTCGTGATAGAGTGGTTCAGGACAGCTCCATAGCTAAGAGACCTTACAGGATGTCCACAGAGGAATTGGTGGAAATGAAGAAGCAAATTGAAGAGCTCTTTGAAAAGGGATTTATAAGACCTAGTTCATCGCCATGGGGAGCACTGTCTTATTCGTCAAGAAGAAGGGCGGAGTTTTAGGATGTGTATAGACTATCGTGCACTCAATGATGTGACGATAAAGAATAAGTATCCTCTACCCGGGATCGATGATTTGTTTGACCGATTAAGAGGAGCGAGTCTTCTCCAAAATTGATCTCGATCGAGATACCATCAATTGAAGATCCGATTAGAGGATATTCGAAGAGCGCATTTTCGTCAAGATATGGGCACTACGAGTTTCTGTGATGTCCTTTGGTTTGACAAATGCACGGCATATTTTATAAACTTAATGAATAAGGTTTTATGGAATACTTGGACAAGTTAGTCGTCGTATTCATAGATGATATCCTTATCTATTCCAAGGCGAGAAGAGAGCACGCCGAGCATGTGAGGCTAGTCCTTGAAAAGTTGAGAGAGCAGCAGTTGTTTGCGAAATTTAGCAAATGTGATTTACGGAAGAATAAGGTTGAATTTCTTGGACACATAATGACTGCGGCGGGAGTTGCGGTAGATCCAAAGAAAGTGGAGACGGTTCGCATTGGGAGCAACCCAAGTCGGTAACCCAAATCCGTAGTTTCCTTGGAATGGCGGGTATTACCGTCGATTCATCGAAGGATTCTCTACGATTGCGAGACCTCTTACGCAATTGTTGAAAAGGAAAGGAAATTCTTATGGGCCTTTGAGTGTGAGAAGAGTTTTCAAGAGTTGAAGAGGAGATTAACATCGGCTTTGTACTAGTTTTACGAGCGTTCATCAAGACTTGACATTTATTGTGATGCATCGCGTCGAGGATTGGGATGCGTGTTGATGCAAAATAGGAAGGTAATTGCCTATGCATCGAGGCAATTGAGACCACATGAGGAGAACTATCCGACTCATGATTTGGAATTAGCTGCCGTGGTGCATGCACTAAAAATATGGCGTCATCATCTCATCGGAAATAGATGTGAAGTGTATACAGATCATAAAAGTCTTAAGTATATCTTCACATAAGTGACCTAAATATGAGGCAAAGAAGATGGTTAGAGTTAATCAAGGATTATAATATAGAATTCACTACCACCCTGGTAAAGCCAGCGTGGTGGCGAGGCCTTGAGCAGAAAGAACCACGGTGTAAATATCTTGATGGAAGCAGTCAGCAGAATTGTGTAAGGAATTCGAAATTAGAAGCTGGAAATAGTACGGAAGGATTCCTAGCAACCTTGAAGTAAGACCTACCCTGGAAGATCAGATCAAGGAAGGGCAGAAAGATGATGATAAGATCAAAAGAATTAAGGGCAAAATGGATGAAGGCAAAGCAAAAGATTTCAAACTGGATGAACAAGGTACTATGTGGTTTAAAGGGCGCATTTGTGTACCGAACAAAAAGGAGTTGAAGCAGTTAATTCTGGAGGAGGCTCATGACTCCAGATACTCAATTCATCCAGGAAGTGCGAAAATGTACCAAGATTTAAAGGAAAGATTTTGGTGGCCAAGCATGAAACGAAGTCGCGAATATGTTGCATTATGTGACACATGCCAAAGAGTCAAAGCTATGCACCAAAGACCAGAGGCTATTACAACCCTTAAAGATACCTGAATGGAAATGGGAAGAAATTGGTATGGATTTCATAACCGGATTGCCCAGAACACAAAGTGGATATGATTCCATATGGGTCATAGTGGATCGCTTAACCAAGGTGGCACATTTCATACCAAGAAGACCACTTATTAGGAGACCGGTTAGCGAGAACTTTATATGGCACGGATCGTGCGCTTGCATGGAGTACGAAAAAGATAATGTCGATGAGGTACCCAATTTACCTCCAGCATTTTGGGGTAAGCTACATGAGGCAATGGGGACTCGTTTGAACTTGATCTGACCTACCATCTGCAGACGGATGGTCAAAGCGAGAAGGTTAACCAGATATTGGAAGATATGTTGAGAGCTGCGCTTTAGCATATTCCACCTCATGGGACAAGTGTTTGCCTTATGCTGAGTTTAGCTACAACAATGATTATCGGCGAGTTTGGATGTCTCCATTTGAAGCTTTGTATGGTCGGTCTGTCAAACACCATTGAATTGGAATGAGACAGTGACGACATGTTTTGGACCGGACATTCTTCAAGAAGCGGAAGAACGGTCATACGATCGGGGAAAGATTGAAGATTGCACAATCAAGGCGAAGAGTTATGCCGACAACCGTCGCAGGAGGCGAGCTTTGAACCCAAGATTTTGTGTACCTTAGAGTCACACCTCTCAAAGGAGTCGGGAGGTTCCATGCAAAGGGAAACTCGCACCTGATATATCGGACCATTCAAGATCTTGAGCCGCAGAGGTGAAGTTGCTTATCGATTGAGTTACCACAGTCTTTGACAGAGTGCATGATGTATTTCATGTATCACAATCAAGAAGTGTCTTGAGCACCGGAGGAGCAAACACCTTTGGAGGCAATTGATGCGCAAGAAGATCGACTTACAAAGAACATCCGATGAAGATTACGGGCGTAATGGGCGGAGAGACAAGGAACAAGTCAACACGTTTGCAGAATTCAATGGAGTAACCATTCGAAAGTGAAGCCACGTGGGAACGCGAAGAAGACACGAAGAAGGAGTTTCCTAACCTATTTACGAGCGACCACGAATCTCGGGACGAGATTATTAAGGGGGAGGTTTGTAACACCCTAATTTTTGCTCTAATTTAAAAGTTTGAAGTATTTTTGATTTTTGAGAAATTTTGGAAATTTATTTAAATTTAATTGGATTTATTCAAATAGGGCTTTTCTTGAAAAAAAATTGAATAATGGAAAAGTTTTTGCAAAGTTTTATTGAAAATATTTTAATTGAGTTCCAAATATCTCAAAGTAATTTCTGGAATTTTTCTAGAATTTTTCTGCTATTTTAAAAGCCCCAAATGATTTAATTGAATTTCTGGAATTATTTTAAATGTGAAATGTTTTAAAAATCACATGAACAGTAATGGGCCGAGCCTATTACTGTGCGTGTCGCAGCCCGCCCCGCCGAAACCCTAGCGTCGCCTAGCCCAAGCCATCCGATCCGGATCGCACGCCTGTGCGTGTGCCACGTCGTCCGCGCGCGTGAGCCTTCGGATCGTCGCCGCACGAACACACAGGATCGCGCCACGTCGCTTCGTCCCCGCGAGATCATCGGAGAGACGTGGGCGTTGACGGCCGTGACTTCCGTCGGCCGTTTCGCGCATGTCGAGGCAGCCCTTAAGTCCCCGTTGAAGGCGTCGTGCAGAGGTTTTCACTCCGCATCTTTTGACTCCTCGCACGCACGCCGAGACTCCCTCTAGCGCCCGTACGAGCTCGCCGTAGTTGCTTCTTTGTGCCGCCGCTGTTTTTCGTCATTTGCTTCGCCGCCGGTTTCTCTCCGCCGTCGCCAAGGTCACCGGAGTAATCCTTCCGCCACGCTGCGTCGAACGAGCCACTTCATCACGCCGGAGAAGCCCTGTAGCGCCGTGGGCTGCGTCATCTTCCTCGACTCCGGCAGCCTTTTCTTCTGCACCACCATCGCCTTCACCGAGCCGTCGTCCGTCCGATCTTCGCCATGCGCTTACGGTTCGCCCACGTCACCCTTCTTTGTGTTCTTCTAGAGTAGATCTGCACCGTTAGATGCGGATTGAGCGGCTTGGATTAGATCTAGTTTCTGCGTTGTGTTTTGTCTTAGCCGTTGGATCGTTAGTGAGCGCGTGAGATTGTGCCGCATAGCGGGCTGAATAGTAAACAGCTCGGGTACCGTAGGCCGTTAGATTAGATCTAAACGGTAGAGATTGGATCTGGTTTTGCCCAAAGGATCCGCGTCGTTTAGATTTGAACGTGCGGCGGAGATGGCACCGTACCCTCGCCAAATCACGTGTTGACGCGTGGGCATTTTGGTAGGCGGAGACCGATCCAGCCGTCGATTTCGGGTGCACCGTCGCGATTGCGCCGCGTGTCGTCGCATGAACCGAGACGTCGCAGTGGCGGCGCGGTGCTGGCCGTTGGATCTGAGCGCGCCGTTGGATGTGCGACTCGTGGAGGCGCAGAGCCGAGGCGTCGCCGCGTTGGATGTGTGGCTGACCGTTGGATGCGCGACGCGTGACACACGCATCTCGGTGCGCTGCGGTGCGCGTGAGGAGATCTAGCCGTTGATCCAACGAACGGTTCGGATCTTGCCGCGTGGCTGCACTGTTCTGGTGAACCGAGTCCACGGTAGATCAGAGCCGAGCCGTGAACCCAGCCCATAGACCAGAGCGACGTGGCAGCCTCTGGGCGTGCCACGTGTCGTGCTGACGTCATCGCTGACGTCATAAATATGTTTTATATAAAAATATTTTGACCGAAATTCATTTCTGTGCTGACGTCATCATGACGCGATGCTGACGTCATATATGCGAATTTTCAGTATAAAAATAATTTGGAAAAATCGGATTTCTTAATTTTTGTATTTTCAGAATTTTATTCAAACTTCAAATGACTATAACTTTTGCATTTTAACTCGGATTTGGGTGATTCAAATTTCTAAAAATTCATAAAATTATGAGCTATTTAATGGTGAATTTTATTTGAATTTTTGAGGTCATCTAGTATAATGTATTAGCTATTTATTGCATATTTTGTTTGTGCAGCGAGAGCGCAAATTTTAGGAAAGTTTCGAGGAAGAATTCGTCGCTCAAGACCAAGCTTCGGAACACGACCAGCAACTCTTTGAAGGCAAGTGATGCTTTGATCATTTTGATCCCAGATTTTAAAATGTAATTTATGCTTTGAAACTATGCATGCTAATTATTTAAAATGAATTGAAATTAATTTGGGATAATGTAGTTAATCAACCCATTTTGTTATGCCACCTTGAATTAGGCTGCTGGTCTAGCGAGCCTTCCTAGCCGCCTAGTGGCGAAGATGAAAGAAAACTAAGGAAAACTCACCTCTTCCGCATAATTTCAAAGAGGCTCGACCAGCGCTACTACTTGATTGAGTGCCAGCACGTAGCTGTGCTTTCAGCAAGAATTTCACCTGCATTGTCTACAACAGAGGCTGAGTTCATTGCTGCGATCGAGGCGTGCAACCGCAATTGTTTGCCGGTTCGTTCGTCTCTCCTTTATGTTCTTTACATTACAGTTGACCGACTCAACCCATCAATGTTTTCTACCGGAAAATTTACCTACATAACCCTCCAGCACCTTGAAGAACGATGGCACTAGATCGGGAAAGATGAATGACCAATGAGGACCCGCCACTGGCTTACTAGATGTAAGAGAACTTGCGGTGAAAAGGGTACTCCCAATTGCTGTAACAGAACTCGCAGGTAGAAGAACGAGCAACTACGGCAATGCTCGATGCTTTTTCGGGGCCTATGAGTAAGCGAAATGAAAGGACAGGTCAAGTACAGGAATAGGTAAGGTCTATGTCCTCCACTACCCCTTCACAAACATCAAAAAAACACTGAGACAATGGGAGCCGCTGGCGGAGAAAGCTCGAGGAGCTTCCTTCATTAAGCAGCGGGAGTTGCACACACAGACATAGTGGAAGTCGGAGGCCCGTACTACGCCTAACCCTTCGCTCGAGGGACCGAGAAGAGAAAGCGCCTTCTAAACAACTCGGCAGAAGGAAGGGCCTATGTATTTGCATGACCCCCGTTGCAATTCGGCGCAAGCAAGTGTGTCCACACCCCCCCTGACTTGACGAGGAATCCATTCTCGCGAACAAACACACCCTCTACACACACCTAGGAGCACCCCTTTAACTGTATGCCCTAAATCATTGTCACCCTAAGTTTGATTATATTAGTTGGATGTTAATATTGTGCCAACACAGGAGGCTAGATCGCGAGTAAATGCTTAGGCTTGCAACGAATCATGAGTGTTCTTTCGGAAAAATGCTACAATATTGATTAAAGACATATTGAATGTATTTTGAAAAATGGTGTGATGATGCCACATGATGAGATTGAGGTACCGCGACCTGTGTGGTTCCGTACCGATGTTGAATTATTGCCGGCATGTGTTGCACAATAATCAATCGGGTGGAAAATGATTTAGACTGGGGCAAGTGGAAAGAGGCTGTGTGCCAGGTGGGCCTGTGTGGCATTGGGTTGATGAGTGTTGTGAGTCTGTGTGCCACAATGGGCTGTGTGCCCTTGTTGAGTGTTGGAAGTCTTGCCTTAGTGATTAAGGACTTCACCTTGCAAGCCTTTGATCTGAGTCACCCGTACAACCACATATACGATATGGGATGACTTAGTTGACTAGGGTTACGATATCTTTCCTCGATACCTCGGGGTGACAGCACACGGGGTGTATCTGTATGGGGAGCGTGCACGTGCTACGGCTTGGTGCCCATCCAGCGGTGATTGGCGGTCCTATACTTGGCTCTGTGTGAGGGAAGTGATAGCGAAGGCAATCTGGAGAGGTTCTTTAGTTAAGGTAGAGGTTCTGAAAAGCTTTGTTGCGGACAATCACTGTGTGGTGGCGGTGTATCTTGTGGGTAAAGTGTACAACCTCTGCGAGTGTCAAAACTATTCGAATAGTCGTGCTCGCGGTATTGAGCATTGCTCGGGGATTATAGTCAAGGGGTAGATTTTCATAAACAAAACATGGAAGGGGTGGCTGTGTGCCAAGTGTTAAAATGAGCTCATTAAAGGTGTGCCGAGAATCCTCGAGGAAAAACCATTTGAAATTATTATTACGTATAATCTGTTCCTTTGCTTTAATCTAACTAAGATATTGGTTAAAAATCCGCTTGATGCAAAAGAACCATTTAAGCCAATCCTTTGGAATAAGCTCTGCATATAGTAATAGCGCTGTATTCTATGCATTACTTGTTGAGTGCCTTGTGTACTCACCCCACCTTGCTTATCAACCCCAACATCGGTGGATGAGACTACACGGCTTGGGAGGAGGAGTACATCGAGGACACGATGAACTAGGGGCAAGCCCGATCGGTTTACTGTGGCAAGATGAAGGCTTCCACGACTTTTACTTATGTTCATTGCTATTTCTTTACTTTGATTAATGTAAGCCCTGTGTGGCTAACTTATCTGTAAGGAGACCATAAGGTCGTACAACTCGGTTTATATACATGTTTGCACTATTTATTCTTATATCCTTGTGTTTGTTTGTGATGTGCAACCCAGTATGCCTGTGTGTGCTAGCGTGATCCTCGACTGGCACAGAATACACAGAGGGTCCGGATTTGCAGATTCGGGGCCCGACAATAATGCATGAGAAACATCCTTCGGCTCAAAAGAGGCAACAAAAGCAGAGTGGAGGCAGAAGAGAGATAGACCGGACTTTGAGCGAGAGACATGCTCAAATAAATTGCCGATCATCTGATCGGGGGGGGGGGATGATGTCGCTGAATGTGGCGGGGAGGTCCAGAAGCAGAAATGGCCTCTACCTCATGAATCGTCCCCAAAAGTAATCAACTCGTCACCGAGAGCACGGACTAGGGAAGAGAACCATCTTGAGTCTCCGGCCAAATGACGAGAACAACCAGAGTCAATGATCCAAACGTCTCCCTTCTCCACCTTACGGACCTGGTCAACACACAAGTGAGAGAGATGACTCAGTATTGGGATAAAGTAAAAACCTGGGAACCCAATACTGAACCAAACGACGCCACAAAGTACCAACCACAGAAGAAGACTAGACTCTAGTATCTCTCTGATGCTCAACTCTCACAAGACTAGAAGCAGACCTAGTAGAAGATTTGGGAGCTGGGGCTGGGTTGGCATGCCATCGTGCAAAGGCTGGACCATCCCAATGAGGCTGCCAAAATCTTTGACAAGGAAACACCTCACGTCGCTGATATCTACGTCGAGGAGAAACACGAGGAATATCAAAAGGATGGTGAAGAGACTGACCAAAAGCAGATCGAGGACAAAAAATCGAATGAACAGCATGAAATCAAGTCCTAAACGCTACCCAAAAACAAGCGACACTCTATTCTGTCTAGCAGCAGTGTGTGCCTTAGGAGCACTCAGAATATAGGGATGACCCTGAATACCTCTAAGGGCATGAACACAGCCTCGTGATCTTGGCATGCCTGAAGCAGAAATCTGCTAGGTTACCATCCTTCTAACAGAAGGAGCATGAATACTTCGCAGAAGCAGCAAGAGGAGCAACCTTCTAGTCAGAGATTCCATGGACAACCCCAACAGACCTAAACATAGTGGTGCTCATCCTGGGAGCAACCACGATCTCACGACTCTTGGAACCACATACAATGGTGGGAGGATGAGTCCTAGCATGCTCCAAGTAGTCAAATCCTAACCTTAATTAAGTATGCTAATCTGGACTGGTCTAGGATGAGATTGAGCTTCTTCTTGCCTCCTACACACTTCTCAAGAGTGCTCATGAGGAACTCACACTCTTGGAAGAAAGAGGCACAGGAAGAATAGGGGGAAGAAGATGAAGAAGAGCCAGATAAAGAAGAACGAGTAGCATGTGTATTTTTCTTCCTAAGCACAGTTGCTCAATCTTGAGGGCCTCACAAGATACACACATAGCCTTTCTAATCCTAGTGGTGTGGCCTCTAGCTTCTTTCTAAACCCAACTTGGATTTTATCCAAGTCCCCCTCAATCTCAACACATCGCATGCAACTTTCTTGTGACTTAACTAATAAATCCTTAGAAAATTTAACACACTTGACATTTTGGGATTTATTGTCAAGTTTTAGTTGCCTACAGCCCTCACATGAGCTGACTAAGTCGTTAGAAGCATGCACATCAAATTCAACATTTCTAGAAGATTTTTACATGATGCACTAGTGAGAGCATTAAGAAAACTAGTATTTATTGAAACGACATCAACAAAATCAGTACTAGCATTCTTCAACCTAAGGCTATCTAGCTCAATCAACACACTATCATGCATAGTCCTTAGGTTCTCAAGCTCTACAAGAAAAGCATCACATAGAGAACAGTCATCAGAGGCTCGGGAGGAACAAGATGTGAGAGAAGCCAACTGCCCAGTCTAGGTATCTACTTCCTTCTACAACTCCATAAACCTAGCTCTAGCTCTAGCATGAAATTTAGAGGCTAAAAGAAGTCGCCTTTCTTGGGCATATTCTATCTAAAGGCGGAGTTGCAGCGGATCCAAGAAAGGTTCACACTGTACTAGCCTAGGATCAACCTCAGTCTATTTCCCAAGTCCGAAGTTTCCTCGGTTTAGCCAGATATTATCGTTGGTTTATTGAGAACTTCTCCAAGATTGTTAGACTAATGACTCAACTCGTAAAGAAAGAAAAGAAGTTTGAGTGGTCTCCTGATTGTGAAGTAAGCTTTCAAGAACTAAAGAAGAGGCTAACCACGGCTCCTATGCTTGTGTTGCCAAATGTTCACAAAAGCTTCGATCTGTATTGTGATGCATCATGCCATGGTCTTCGTTGTGTGTTGATGCAAGAAGGAAAAGTTATGGCACATGCTTCTCGTCAACTACGACAACATGAGCTAAATTATCATACTCACGATCTAGAGTTGGCAGTGGTGGTGTATGCTCTCAAAATATGACATCATTATCTGAAGGACCGAAAAGGCGACTAGAGGAGGGGGAATATGAGCCAAATAAATTTTTCCCCTAAAATTCAAAGCACCAAAATATCAAATAGAAAGAACTGAACAATCCGAACAAGTGATCGGATGAACAGTAGCACCGACCAATTGAGGTCAGATGAACAGTACCACCCACCAGCTGTGGTCGGATGAATAGTACAACCGACCAGTTGAGGTCGGATGAACAATAAAAACTGCATTGGACGGGCTGAGCACAAAGAAACTCTGAATTGGTCGGATAAACAGTGTTCGGTGAAGAGCACCCCCGGCAGATGAGGTTGGGTGAATAGTGCCCCCCGACCAGTAGAGGTCGGATGATGAAGGACCATGTGGAGGTCCATCCATGTTTGTGATGAGTATTTGACTTTATTTGAGCAAGGTGTGCTCAAGTTTGAGTTTGATTTGGATTGATTTTCAAAATGAAGCAATTTGAGTTGTCTCTGCCAGGAGTGGCAGTACCGGCCGTATGGGCATGGTAGTGATGAGTTGGATGGTTTATTTCATATCATTGTGGGCATTGCTATGTGATGTGTTTCCTTGTCTTTGATGGTTGCAGGGCGACGGTGCTAGGTCATGGTGAGGCGGAGGATGACCGGGACTAGGCGAGGAGCGTAGGAGGTCCAGACGGTTGGGAGATCGCCGGAAGATGATCGGAGACGGAGTTCGGGCAAGTCAAGAAGACAAGGAAAGGATATGATTCTAGCTAGATGCCGCGTGGATCAATGAGGGCCGTCGGATTGAGGTCTAGTTGATAGGTTAGCGGGTCTAGGTAGTATGCTTTGAAAACCGCGCAAGAAAACCAGGTATGTGTGTGGGTTTTGGGTTAGCCCTTAGATGGCTGTGTGTGTGGGTTAATCCTAGCCCTTAGATGAGTGCTCTAGGGTTGAGGGACTCATCCAAGGGTGGTAGGTGGCCCAAGAGTAGTATAAATAGGGGTGGAGGGGTAGCCTCCTTCCCATGAAGGTTTTGAGGTTTGTGAATGCTCCTTTGAGCTTTGCCCACATGAAAGTGAGACTTTGTAACCTCTCCTTCCAGAAATGAAAGTTTTATCCATCCATCTCTGAATTTATTTTGCGCATTTACATTATGTCTTTAATTTACGCAATTTAAATTCAGCATTTACTTTCCCGCAATTGCATTCTCGCAATTTACTTTCATGCAATTTGGATTTGCCTCCCCTCCTTCTAAATACTGTTGATCTTGTATGTTTTGAGTGTGTTCATATAGTTTTACATCTCTTTTGCACTCTTGGATTGAGTAGAGAACATCTTTTCTTTCAAGTTTCAACTTTGTTCAGAACTTGTTCTTTGCGCAGTATTTAGTATTTGATTTTTATAAAAATATAGAAAAATATTTTTTAATTGATTCTTATTGCATGCAGTGTGGGACTCCGATATCCACTTGCAGAAAAATTTTGGAGTTCACTTGTTGCACGGTTTGGGCGCCATGAGGTGAAAACGTATCCCCAAACTTTCTGCTCGAAGTTCTTGACTGACTGTATTCTTTGATTTTTCCTGTTTTTTCTGTAAGGCTTTTTGAGGATAAATTTCGTGGAGTTATTCAATACTCTGATGCTCATAGGGAGAAAAATTCTCAAAATTTTGTGAGCTGCAGAAACCCACCAACCTCCTATTCAAATTGAGGACAAGTTCTGGAAATTCTGCTTTTGCTTTTCTAAAAGTGACTTTTGTGATTTGAATTGATGTTCTTTCTAAAAGCAAGAGTTTGATTGATTCCTCTTTATCTTGGACACTGGACAACCAGGATTGTGACTCAAAAATCCCCACATATTTTATGGTACTTATCCATGCAAGCTTGGGGTACACATAGTTTCTCTAGTTTTCCGGGTTTTTCACGATTTCCTTTGAGCGATCTTGTCGAGGTTTTTGTTGGGGTATTTTGGGGGAAAATTTATTTGCGACCATTCACCCCCCCTTTGTTCGCAATCTCGGTCCTTCGATTGGTATCAGAGCCGGTTTTGCTCTTCCATAGATCTTGACCGGTCTCAAGAGCCATGGCGATGGACAAGTATTCCACCAAGCCTCCCATTTTTTCTGGAGTCAATTTTCCATTTTGGAAGTCGCACATAGAGTCATACATCACTGCCCAGGGCTTCCTGATATGGCAGAAGGTTAAACTCCCATATGAGGTTCCTGCCGATGAAAACGTCATGGCTGGCAATATGCTGACGTTGAGGTGAATGCTAAGGCAAGGAACATCCTCATACAGGGTCTTAGCCGCAGTGAGTATGACAGGATTTCTCACCTTTGTTCTACTCATGAGATTTGGGTGACCCTCGATGCTTACCATGAGGGCACTACCCAAATCAAGACGGTTCGACGGGACCAATTCAAGCGTGAGTTCAACAAGTTTGAACAGCATGCTGGTGCGAGTCTTGATGAGTGTTTCGGTCGTTTTACCATGATCTTGAGCGATCTTCGAGCAGTTGGTTGTATATACCCTGACTCGGATAATGCTCGACATTTCTGGACCGTACTCGATTTGCGCGTTTGGGAGATGAAGGTGACCACCATCAAGGACACCATCGACCTGTCGACCTTGACTCTTGACGGCCTTTATTCCCGTCTCAAGACTCATGAGATCGACGTCGTCTTGCGGAAGACGAAATCTCAGTCGATGGCCTTGGTCACTGATCCCATTGGATCTTCTTCTTACGATCCTTCTATTGGTTTCTCTCTTTACGCCCTTTGTAAGCTAGCGATGACCAAGCTGGAAAAATTTCGGAAAATGAGCTTGCTCTTCTCGCTCATAAGTTTTCTCATGCATACAAGAGGGTGAGAGAGAGAAGGAGAGGTGGCATGATCACATGCTTGAGTGTGGTGGCCCCAACCACATTCGGGCTAGTACTAAACCGAGAAGGCTAAGAACGATGGCGGTTCGGCAAAGAACGACTACATCGACAAGAACGCAACAAGAAGCCTCGGTTCGTGAGCCGACGCGTGAGAAGAAGTACCGCAACTTCTCCAAGAATAAGAAGCTCTTCCACCGCGTCCTCGCCGCGCAGCGACATCAACCTCTCCGACACGGAGACATGGGGCGACGAGGCGAGGATGATCCGCAAGAGAAGAAAGCGCGACGACTTCTCCGGTATGTGCTTCATGGCGGCGCCAGCGGCATCGGCGACTACGAGTGTCTGGCTACGGATGAGGTACCCACCTCGACAAGTTAAATCTCGCCTACGTAAACTAGGCAAGTTTCATGCTAAGGCTAGGTCGAGTTGTTACGAATTAGAGAAGGAAGTAGGTACCTTGACTCGGGAGTTAGCTTCACTTAGATCTTCTCCTCCCGAGTCAGCGATGGTGTGTTCTCTGTGATCTTTGTTCTTGTGGAGTTGGAGAACCTCAGGACCATACATGATAGTGTGATTACTGAACTTGATGGTCTTAGGTTGAAGAATGCTAGCACCAATTCTGTTGATGCTATTCTTGTTGAGGCTAGTTTTCTTCATGATCACTCCACTCCATCATGCTCTAATTGCCCTAAATTGCTTGCTGAAATTAATGCCATGAGTTCACACCTTAAGAAGCTTTCTGCTAGAAATGATGAATTTGAATTGCATGCTTCTAAGGACCCAGTCAGCTCATGTGAGGGCTGTAGGCAACTAAAACTTGACAATGATGCTTTGAATGTCAAGTGTGATGAACTTGCTAAGGACTTACTAGTTATGTCAAAATCTGGTTGCCTGTTGTGTGCTGAGGTTAAGGATGATGTGGATCAAATCCATGTCGAGCTTAGGAAGAAGTTAGAAGATCAAACCCTTAGGATTAGAGATGCTCCTTGCGTTTCTTGTGAGGCCCTCGAGATTGAGGCAGCCGTCTTTGAGGAACAAAAGCACGTCTTTGAGAGATCTTCTCTTTACAGTTCTTCTTCTTCCTCTCCTTCCCCCTGTTCTTCTTGTGCTTCTTTCTTTCGAGATTGCCAGTATCTTATGAGCACTCTCGAGAAGTTTGTAGGAGGCAAGAAGAAGCTTAATTTTATTCTAGACCAATCCAAAATTAGTAGATTCAATCAAGGTCTAGGATTTGATCCCTTGGAGCACGCTCGAGCGCATCCTCCCACCATTGTGCGCGGCTCCAAGAGTGGTGAGATTGTGGTAGCTCCCAGAGTGAGCACCACCGTGTTTAGGTCTGCTGGGGTTGTCCATAGGACTCCTGACCAGAAGGGTGTTACTCCTGTTGCTTCTGTCTCTAGCAAGGCGAAGTACACATGCACCTTCTGTAAGAAGGATGGTCACCTAGTAGATTTCTGCTTCAGGCACGCCAAGATCACTCGACGTGAGCGTGTTGCTACTCTTAGGGGTATTCAGGGTCATCACCAGACTTTGAGTGCTTATAAGGTACACACTGCTTCTAGACAGGTTAGAGAGTCGCCTGTTTTTGGGCAGCGTCCAGGACTCGGTTTTTATGCTGGTTCTTCGAGTTTTAGTCTTGTAGCTGGTCGTAGTCAATCTTTCCACCGTCCTTTTGATATTCCTCATTTTTCCCATCGAGGTAGATATCAGCGGCGTGTGGTTTTTTTTGGTAGGAGATTTAGGAAGCCTCACTGGGATGGTCTGGCTTTTGTACCACGGCGGGCTAACCCCGTTCCAGCTGCTAGATCATCTATTAGAGTTGCTACTGATCATGTTAAGGTTAAACGATAGAGAGACACTCGAGTCCAGTCTTCTTCTTTGGTTGGTACTCTGAGGCGTCGTGTGATTCATTATTGGGTCCCAAGTCTTCACTCTATCCCAGTACTGAGTCATCTTTCTCTCTTGTGTCTTGATCAGGTTCGTCGGATGGGGAAGGGAGATGTCTGGATTGTCGACTCCGGTTGTTCTTGTCATATGACAGGAGATTCTCGATGGTTCTCTTCCCTAGTTCGAGCCCCCGGTGATGAGTTGATCACTTTCGGGGATGCTTCTTCAGGTAGAGTCATCGCTAAAGGTACCATTTGCATTAATGACAATTTCATTCTTAAAGATGTTGCCTTAGTAAGTAAGCTGCAATACAATTTGCTTTCTGTTTCTCAGCTTATTGATGACTCTTTCGAGGTGAGTTTTAAGAGTAATGCTGTAGAATCCTCGATTCATCGGAGGGTCGATTCTTGGGATTTCTAGATTTGGGAGAGTCTTAGTGCTGATTTTTTGTTTCTTACGGAGACTCTCTTGGTGTTTGATTGCTTCAGAGTCCCGTGATCTCTCCTTCTGGCATAGGAGACTTGGTCATATTGGATTTGATCATTTGACCCGAGTTAGTAGCCATGATCTCATTCGTGGTTTGCCCAAACTCAAAATGGTCAAAGACTTAATTTGCTCTCCCTGCAGACATGGCTAGATGGTTGCCGCTTCTCATCCCCCAGTCACTGTTGTGATGACTGATGCACTAGGACAGCTTTTACATATGGACCTTTGTTGGTCGGCTAGAGTCTGATCGATGGGTGGGAAGTGGTATGTTCTTGTCATTGTTGATGATTTTTCGAGGTATTCTTGGGTGTTTTTCATGTCCTCGAAGGATGAGACTTTTACCCATTTTAGGGGTTTGGTTCATAGGTTGTCTTTTGAGCTCCCTGGTGCCCTATGAGCTATACGCAGTGACAATGGCACGGAGTTCAAGAACTCCTATTTTGACAGTTTCTGTGTGGAGTCTAGTTTAGAGCATCAGTTCTCCTCTCCCTACGTCTCTCAGCAAAATGGCGTAGTGGAAAGGAAGAACAGGACCCTGGTAGAAATGGCCAGGACGATGCTAAACGAGTACAGTACTCCTAGGAAGTTTTGGGCTGAGGCTATAGCTACTGCTTACCATATTTCTAATCGTGTATTCTTGAGAGCACATTTGCACCACACTTCTTACGAGTTGAGGTATGGGTGAAAGCCCAGTGTTTCTCATTTTCGTGTGTTTGGTTGCAAGTGTTTTTTTTAAGTCTGGTAACCTAGATAAGTTTGAGTCTTGTTCTTCTGATGGTATCTTTCTGGGTTATTCGACTTCTTCTCGTAGCTATAGGGTCTAGAGTTGCGATGCGCATAGGATCATAGAGACCAGTGAAGTGACCTTTGATGAGGCTAGCCCAGGAGCTAGACCCGATATTTTAGGCTCTTCTTCTTCCTCCGAGACCATCTTTGTAGAGGATGAGGATGACGGAGATGATGGTGTTCCACCTGATCTAGTCCCCTCTACACCTGAGGTGCCTCCTGTTTCCATTTCTTCACCTCAGGAAGGGCAGCCCTTGCCTTCTGACTCTCATTCAGCTAGTGGCTCTGCTCCTACCTCTTCTGTGCATGAGGTAGAGGCCACTTCTGCTTCTGGACCTCCCCATCATATTCAGCGTTCTCACCCACCTGAGCAGATCATCGACGATCTGTTTGAGTGAGTCACTCGCTCAAAATCAGGTTTGTCCAGTTTCTACCTTCACTCTGCCTTTGTTGCCTCGTTTGAGCCGAAGGATGTGACTCATGCATTATCTGACGAGTCTTGGACTAATGCTATGCATGAGGAACTTGAAAACTTCGAGAGGAACAAAGTCGGCGGCTGTAAAGCGTCCATCTGGTCATAATGTCATTGGGACCAAGTTGGTGTTAAAAACAAGCAGAGTGAGGATGGGGTTGTCATTCGCAACAAGGCTAAGCTAGTTGCAGGGGCTTTCTCGAGGTTGAGGTCTTGACTTTGAGGAGACCATTGCCCCTGTAGATAGGCTAGAGGCTATTAGGATCCTGCTTGCATTTTCTGCATCCCGGGGCTTCAAGCTCTATCAAATGGATGTCAAGAGTGCATTCCTCAATGGCTATATCGAGGAAGAGGTTTATGTCAAACAACCTCGAGTTTGAGAACCCAGTTTTGAGTCATGTATACAAGCTTTCCAAAGCTCTGTATGGACTCAAGCAGGCCCCCAAAGCATGGTATGAGAGGCTCAAGTCTTATCTTCTCAGCCATGACTTCAAAATGGGTGTAGTAGACAAGACTTTATTCATCAGACACCATGAGTCGCATTTCCTTCTCGTCCAGATTTATGTGGACGATATCATTTTTGGTTGCTCGTCTCATTCGCTTGTGTCTCAGTTTTCTGAGGTGATGAGCACAGAGTTTGAGATGAGTATGATGGGCTAGTTGAGCTACTTTCTTGGCTTCCAAATCAAGCAGACTCAGGAGGGTAATTTCTTGCATCAAGGCAAGGATACCCGTGACCTCCTGAGGCGCTTCGATATGTCTCATGGGAAGCCAGTGATGACTCCTATGGCCACCACTGCTGTCCTCGAGCCCGATGAGGATGGTGAACCTGCCGATCAAAAGGAGTTTCGGAGCTTGATCGGCTCCCTCTTGTACCTCACTGCTTCGAGGTCGGACATACATTTCGTTGTGTGTCTGTGCGCTCGATTTCAAGCGTCTCCTCGCGCCTCTCACCGCCAGGCGGTCAAGCGCATCTTCACGTACTTTCGTGCTACCATTGATTATGGTATTTGGTACTCTTCTTCTTCTTCTTGTCTATCCTTTCGAGCCTTTTCCGATGCAGACTTTGCTGGTTGTAGGATAGATGCACTTGCCAATTCATTGACACTTCTCTTGTTTCTTGATCATCTAGGAAGCAATCTAGGGTTGCAGTCCCTTCTTTGAGGCGAGTATGTTCTTTGCTGACTAGTTCTTTGTAGCGAGTTCTCTGGATGAGATCGACCTTGCGGCACTTTGGGTTAGATATCGAGTGTGCCACTTTTCTCGTGACAACACTTACGCTATTTGCATTGCTAAAAACCCGATCTGACATTCCGTACCAAACACATTGATATTAGATATCACTTCCTTAGAGACCATGTGGAGAAGGGAGATATCGCGCTTCGATTCGTGAGAGTGACCTTGATTAGCGATATCTTCACCAAGCCTTTGGATAGCTCCAGATTTGTTGCCTTGAGGAGTGAGCTTGGAGTCGTGAGCCCTTACGGCCTTTCGTGAGGGGGAGCTGGTTTGTATATTATGTATTATATGTTTTCTTCCAGCTTTTCTTTTCTTTGTGCTTCTTCTGGGTGACTTTGGGCTTGTTTTCTTGAGTTGAGTTCACTTACTTAGACTTCTAGCATGCCTTGCATAGACCTCTTATCTTGTGTTTAGGTTGCTACATGCGTGATTAGCTATTCTCTCTTCTCTCTAGGTTGAGTTTCCTCACAGTCTTATAAGTCTAGCAGTTATTGGGCCTCCTGGGTAGACAGGGTCTGTGTACACTCTTTAGTTGGGATCTAGAGTCAGCTTCCCTATGTCAGTCTCTGGGGAAGATAAGAGCGAGTCTAAGCCGTAGTGAGTCTCTTATATCTATTCTATGCTCTATAGCCATCCAGTTTTGCAGTTTCTCGACTTCTTCTCCTCATTACATTTTTAGGTTATTATTGAGTTCATTCGTGTTTTCTTTATGCCTAATCTTGATAATAACTCAACTTTAACCAGATTTGAGCTTAAAATTGATTCATTTGTTGAGGGGGAGTTTGGGAATCTGTTCGTGCATTGCATATAGAATGCATTTCCTGTTTAATGAGCTTTGTCTATTATGCAATTGATTTCTTCTTCATGCTATACACCATGCTACATCATATGGAGGAAATCACTAGCTTAGATATGTCCAAGTTCATTTAACTTGCTAAGCTAAAAAAATGAAATAAGCCTGAAATGAAAAACTTGATCGAACTTGTTGCTTTTACTTGCTAGGTTTCTTCTCTAGAGGTTTGTGCCATAATTTGAGAAATTTTGGAGTTCTCTAGAGTCCCTATAGCAACTTGGGTGAAACTAGTTTGATCCATGCTAGAGTCCTTCAATTGCTCATAAATCATTGTGCTAAAAATGACAATTAAACAAAATTGACTCTTCTTGTGCACATACTACTCAACACCTTGCATTCACAAGACCGCTTCCCATTGCACTTGGGATGAACTTGGAATACATCGTGTTTGACCTAGACCATCCTCTTAAGAGTTCATCTTGAGATGGTCGCATACGGCTTGAGTCAATTGGTTGTCAAAAGAAAATGCAAATAAATTAAAAACAAAGACATATGTGGGTAAAGAATGCAAATAATGTCAAACATTTGCACCCCGCCATGTCTTGTATGATGATAAATCAAAATTTGCATTAAGTGATAAATGAGCCCGAAGGACCTTGTATGCTCTTCTAGATTCCCCAAAGTGTTGCGTAGGTTGAACTCTAGGTTTTCCTTTTGATCCTTAGAGTTGCTATTCTTCTATTTTTGAAACTAAAGCTAAGTGTTGCACTTGTCAAATCTTGATAAAAATGAAATATTCAAATCTAAGCTTGTATTTGCACTTGGACATGTCCTAGACTAGTCTAATCTAAAAATTGACTAGCTTGGTGTCATATCTTGTCATTGTGATCAATTGGATAATCTTCAAAGCTCCCTTAGGTTGCATTTCATGCATACATAAAAAGAGGGAGAAAATTTCATTTTGATGCCTATATTGCCAAAAGGGGGAGAAAATGTAGAAAAGGCATCATTAAAAAAAAGATAAAAAATGTGAAAGCTTGTGGTTTCTTATGATCTATGTAAATTTTTGCTATTTCTTATGGATCATAATCACATTTGTCACTTATGATTGGTTTTTAGAGCTTTTGTGGAAAACTTGCTCTGTTCATGGTATTGCTCTAAATTCTTTCTGCCAACTTGGTCATGATCTTATATCTTTTTCTCTGGACCAGTTTGGCTTTGCAATCAAATTGCTTTCTTCTTCTCTCATTCAAACTCAAATTTATGCCTTTTGTGTGGTTTGTTAATATACTCATCAAGGAGGAGATTGAAGGACCATGTGGAGGTCCATCCATGTTTGTGATAAGTATTTGACTTTATTTGAGCAAGGTGTGCTCAAGTTTGAGTTTGATTTGGATTGATTTTCAAAATGAAGCAATTTGAGTTGTCTCTGCCAGGAGTGGCAGTACCGGCCGTATGGGCACGGTAGTGATGAGTTGGATGGTTTATTGCATATCATTGTGGGCATTGCTATGTGATGTGTTTCCTTGTCTTTGATGGTTGCAGGGCGACGGTGCTAGGTCATGGTGAGGTGGAGGATGACCGGGACTAGGCGAGGAGCGTCGGAGGTCCAGACGGTTGGGAGATCGCCGGAAGATGATCGGAGACGGAGTTCGGGCAAGTCAAGAAGACAAGGAAAGGATATGATGCTAGCTAGATGCCGCGTGGATCAATGAGGGCCGTCGGATTGAGGTCTAGTTGATAGGTTAGCGAATCTAGGTAGTATGCTTTGAAAACCGTGCTAGAAAACTAGGTATGTGTGTGGGTTTTGGGTTAGCCCTTGCATGGCTGTGTGTGTGGGTTAATCCTAGCCCTTAGATGAGTGCTTTAGGGTTGAGGGACTCATCCAAGGGTGGTAGGTGGCCTAAGAGTAGTATAAATAGGGGTGGAGGGGTAGCCTCCTTCCCATGAAGGGGTGGAGGGGTAGACTCTGATGCTCATAATGAGAAAAATTCTCAAAATTTTGTGAGGTGCAGAAACCCACCAAACTCCTGTTCAAATTGAGGACAAGTTCTGGAAATTCTGCTTTTGCTTTTCTAAAAGTGACTTTTGTGATTTGAATTTTTGTTCTTTCTAAAAGCAAGAGTTGGATTGATTCCTCTTTATCTTGGACACTAGACAACCAGGATTGTGACTCAAAAATCCCCACATATTTTATGGTACTTATCCATGCAAGCTTGGGGTACACATAGTTGTCTAGTTTTTCGGGTTTTTCACGATTTCCTTTGAGCGATCTTGTCGAGGTTTTTGTTGGAGTATTTTGGGAGAAAATTTATTTGGGACCATTCACCCCCCCTCTCTTCGCCATCTCGGTCCTTCAGATGAACAGTTCTCGAGTGAAAATAGTGTGAGGTGGATAGTATCATCATGATCTGAGAAACAAGAAACAATGTAACTTTTGATCGGCTGATTCAAAACCCGTGAAACTTGGTGTACACCTTCCTATAGATGTGAGAAACCTATTCCAACCTTTAATCACAAGGATTGATGTCAAAGTTATGACCTTTTTAAGTTTAAAGATGGTTGCACCAAAACCGGGTCAAATACATAGACTTCACCCTTAGCTTGCTCGTGGGGATATGATAATCAAGATGATCTTTAGATGACCTCCCACATGTCAAAGCAAGCAAGAACACCAAATAAACACACCTAAAACGAGCAAGATGAAATCTGCCAAGAATCCTCCATTTACAAGCCGAGAGCTGATTTGTTAAGAAAAGCTATCGAGATCTTGTTAAAAGCTTGCCTAGATGATAGGGATATGATCTGTAGAAGATTAATCTATCAATCATTCATCCTTGGCAGCACATGATCAAGAATGAAAGAAACCAGAGAGATCAAAAACCCAAAAGGAAGGAAACCAACACATGAGCAGGAGAACGTTCTAATGGATCCTGCTGGGTTGAAGCATATTCTAGAAAAGTTCATCAACCTCTTATGCAACCTAGACCAGGTAGATACTCAGCATGTAGAAGGAGGTGAAGCAAAACCCATGTTGCATAAAAGAACCAAGTAAAAATGCAAGAAATAAAAGAAGTTTCAGAACATAGATGAACTTAGATATTGCATTGCTTAGAGAGAGATGGTTACAATGCCACACTCCAGGTGGGCAAAGCTCAACAGAACATAAAGAAACCAAAGAACCCTTCTCTAAGACTTGGTTTTGACCTTGGTTCAAACAAGGGTGATGAGTTCCAACCACAAGCATTTGGAAGGAGGAGAGGCAAATCCAAATGTGCAGAATTTAAATGCTGAATTTAAAGGCATAATATAAATGAGTAAAGTAAATTTAGAGTTGAGGAAAGCAGGTTTTCATTTCTGAAAGGTTGGTTTACAAAGGCTCACAACAAAGTGGGCAAAGCTTAAATGAGCACCAGAATAATCAAAACCTTCGGGGGAGAGGCACCCTTCTCCCCCTAAGATCTTCTCAAAAGAGACACCCCTGTCTCCCCCTCTATTTATAGCACACTGGGAGCAAACCCCACCCTTGGATAACTTCCTTCTCCCAGAAGGAACCTTATCAAGGGCTGGGATTAACTCACACAACCATACATGGGCTAACTCGAAACTCAACAACATAATGGATTTTGCACACCTTTCAAAGCACACTAACTTGACCTACTACTATATCCTCTAGACCACGATCCAATGGCCCTCCTTAATCCAAGCAACTCCAAGTTAGTATCTCATCCATTCTCCATGTGATCCCAATGACTTGCTCCCAAGCCCCTCACGTGTCCGGATCCCCCGAACCGTCTCTGCTTGCACACGAGCCCAAGTCACTTGGTGCACCACATGTTCTTGTCTGCTTCACCATGACAGCGCTGGCTTCCATGACCGTTATGGACCTCAACTCCTTCCTGAGTCTAGTCTCGGTCCATATCATTGCCCACCATGTCCATTACCAAAGCTCGCGCTCTGGCTCCTTGTCTTTCCCGGCTTGCAACCACTTCCCTACCTCAATCATCTTCTGGCGTCCCTTGACTGTTTTGAACCTAAGCTCTTCTAGCCTAGTCTCGGTCTCACCTTCGCCTCACCATGACCTAGCTTCAAAGTCTGCAATCAACATAGACAAGCAAACCATCACGTAGCAATGTCCAATAACATAAACACGAAACCAGACAAGAGTCATTAACTGATAAATTACCAAAAGATCCCACTTTGAATCAAAAGGTCCATGACCACCTTGGTCCATGACCGCTCTAAACTGTGACCACAAAAAGCCAGACCACTCTTAAAAAGGTCCTGACCACTCCCGTAGAGGCCACAACTCCTTCCTTAGTGGTCGAGTCCACTTAAAACTCTGATCAGCAAAGACTCCGACCACTGGTCTCTAACCAACCAAAAGTCCCGGCCACTCGAGGTATGACCAATGGTCTCTGACTAGCCAAAAGTCCCTACCACTCGAGGTTTGACCACTAGTCTCCGACCTGCCAAAAAGTCCCGATCACTCGAGGTCTAACCACTGGTCTTCGACCAGCCAAAAGTCTCGACCACTCGATGTTTGACCACTGATCTCCGACTAGCCACAAGTCCCGACCACACGAGGTCTGATAACTAGTCTGCGACCAGCCAAAGCCCCGACCACTAGAGGTCGGACAACTGGTCTGCACACAGCAACTCAAATTGCTCACGACCAAAACAAGCTCACATCAAACTCAGCCAGTGCGATATATACACATCACACTTGGGTAGACCTCCACATGGTCTTTCATTATCTCATAGGAAACCAGTGTGATATGTACACGATCATAAGAGCTTGAAGTATTTCTTTACTCAACCAGATCTAAATTTAAGGCATAGAAGATTGCTAGAGCTAATAAAAGATTACGATCTTTGCATCCATTACCACCCCGGTAAGGCCAATGTCGTAGCAGATGCTCTTAGTTGGAAGCTTCATTGCATTCTCGTCTCAAATCATACTAATTTGGGCATAGTTGAAGAAGACTATGTTGTTGTCCTTGTATTGTAACCAACCCTCAAAGCTCAGATAAAAGTTGCTCAACTCAAGGATGGGGCCATTGTTGAAATCCGAAGCAAATTGAAGCAAGGCAATGAGTCTAAGTTTGCTGAAAACTTGGATTAAGTGATCATGCGTGGAAATCAAATCTATCCCAAATGATCATGAACTTAAAGAGTTAATCCTAAAAGAAGCCCATGAATCGCTACTCGCATGCACCTCGGAAGTACAAAAATGTACCAAGATCTCCAGAAGGAATATTGGTGGCCTGGCATGAAAAAGGACACTACTGCATATTTTGTTAACTGCGACATGTGCTAGCGAGTCAAAGTTGAACATGAACAACCAGCTGGACTACATCAACACTTGCAAATCCCCGAGTGGAAATGGGATGATATCAGTATGGATTACCGGCCTGCCCATGATTCGAAAAGAAAATGATTCCATATGGGTCATGTGATAACCCGGGGTGTTATCAGTTTAATAAAATGATTAATTAAACAATAAAATGTGATTAGGCAAGAAAATAAAAATGTAAGGATTAGAGAGTGCCGTCAGTCCTGCAGTGAAAGGTATCGCTCATCCAGGTATCTGACCTGTTCGGGACCCAGGCAGACACCTCTCACTAGTTTTCGGGTTCATCATTCGACGCTTTAGAACTTACCTGGTACGGTTGCGGGTACTATTAGTGTTTTTGAGCGAGAAATGACCGTAGTGCCCTTATAAACAATAGAGGCCAGTAAAAGCCCAAGGGCAAAAT
Source organism: Otatea glauca (assembly GCA_036346275.1). Lineage (NCBI taxonomy): Eukaryota > Viridiplantae > Streptophyta > Magnoliopsida > Poales > Poaceae > Otatea > Otatea glauca. The sequence goes on along the minus strand of CM070723.1, from coordinate 36,002,829 downwards.
GGTCATGTGCCACAAGAGAGGTAAATAAAGCCAGCTTTCACCAGCCAAGAGACAGCCCAAAGCCAACCATTCGGCCAGAGCTTCCAGTGCACACAAATCGAAGCATCCAGCCCTCCCATAGCTTTCCAACCACGAACACAAGAACCAGCTGAAGCCAAGGTTCCATCCAGGAAAACCACAAGAAGGAGAAGGGGCCATCCAGAAGAAGAAGGCCAAGAGGGAGATCATTCAGAAGGGGAGGTGAATAACCACAAGAAGGAGGAGCACATCCAGAAGCTAGCCGACTAGGGAGTGAAGGCCAAGCAAGCCACTGTCACCTCTTCTTCACCATCACCAACTTCATTCACCCCATTGCTAGCTCCCAACCAAACCCCAGGTGCATTTCAGCTTTCATGCTAGTAGTAGCTACAGTGTGGGTTTGTATGCACAGGGGGTAGATCAAGGGTTTGGCTAGCTAATGGGGTAGTGTAGATGGTAGATCGGGTCATCCCCATGTGGGTCTCAGTGAGCTGGGATAGCCTTAGGGCTAGTGTAGTATCTGTTCTTTTTTTTGTAGATCAAACCTTCCCAACGATTCATCATAGACCACATTGCTATAAGCAAAAATTAGTAAGCATCAAGCAACAAAATCATCCAAGATAGAAATGGGGTAGAACCCTAGTTCAGTAAAGCAAGGGGATTAGATGTAGCAGTGTAGAAGTGAGCTTGGGCTAGAGCTCCTGTGCACGGGGTGAGGTTGAACACAGCAGCCGCGCAAGGAAGCGTTTCACGCTGGGCCAGAGCTCGCCTGGGTGAAGAGGTGGCAGCCTGAGCAGGTGGGCTTAGCCACCGCCAAGCCACAGTGGAGAGAGGAGTGGCCATGCGCCACAGGAGGAGTGGTCATGCGGGGAGCGACCGACAAGAGGGAGTATCGGAGGCGAGGCCGACCTAGTGGAGTACCTGGCCAGGAAGAAGGAGAGCAAGCGCCAGAGGAGGAGGTCATGGGGAAATCGACAAAAAGGGGAGCAACCGAGGCAAAGCTCGGTCCAGAGAGGAAAAAGAAAGAGGCAGCTGAATTGCCTTCGGCCAGAATGGTAAGAACAGAAAAGAAGAGAAGAAAAAGGAAGCAGAAAATGTGGAGAGAAAAGAAAAGAGAGCTAGAAAAATAATTCGTGCCGTGAATCGCGTCGATTCTGAGATCGACTCGTGGATCGCGTAAAACTTGTCAACTAGCATAAATTAATTTGTGCTGAGATAAAATCTTAATGGTAGATCATTAAATCGGTTGGATGCAAAATTAAAATAATCCACATTAAATGCCTTAGTATATCATCTGCTTTCAGGTCTCGACCTAAACCGCCCCACCAACCAGAACCAATCTACGGGTGAGGCCGAACCATCAAATATTATTCCAGGCAAGATTCTTTGATCATCTCTTACTAAATGATTTTCAATGCTTTTGTATAGTGATTATATCATCATTGCATCAAAAAATTACTTTCAAATTGAAATGTTGGATCAAAGGTAAACGATGGAAGTTCGCTGAATGAATGATGGAAATGGGATGTTGTTTTGAGAAAGGATGAAATGATGAAGATGTGATTTTGGGAATGGTTGAGATAGAGTTTAGCGTCCACCAATGGAGTCGTGGATTTGTTAATAGAAATAAATATGGTGGGTAGAGGGTGCTAAGAAAAGTAGGAGTTGCCTATGCCAGTTTGACCATGTACATAGGCTATAATATAAGTCAAACACCTACACTCGAGCAATTAGTCGTATTTCAGTATCAACCACAGCGAGATAAATCACCGTCAGAAAAGGTTTCCTATGAAAGTATTATGATCTCCACAATGAGTAAGTGAATTAGGGTCATGTTGGGAAATGCCAGTACCCAGGGGAGCCGTGAATTGAATGTGTCAGGATGGAAGGTGTTGACGGCGGTATATTTGAAGTCCGGTGGTATACTACCAGAGGTGCCAGAGTACAACTGTATCTTGAGTCGTGGGATGGCCTTGTTGAGGCTCCCTGCTCGAGTACAGGGTTGGAGATCTAATACTGGATTAGCGATGAATGTTCTGGAGCCTCACGGGATAGGGCCACTATGGGTAAAGTGATACGATCCTGCGTAGGGTCAAATCTTGAATTCAAGCCTATCTCCTGGATTGGAGGCTACGGAAGCTAGTTTGCCTCATATACGAGTGCTAGTAGTCGATTTCAGAAATTAAAATATCCAACCTTTAAAGGAAACCAAAAACCTAATTTTTGTAAAATGGAGTTTGGAGGAAAGGAATTGGATGGTTGGAAAGAAAAGCTGCATATGGCATTCTATTATCTAATGCTTGATGAGTACTTCATACTCACTCTTGTATTTCCCCCTTTTCTAGAAGGAGATCTTGATGGATCGGCATATGAGGCCGAGGATGAGGCCTATCCCTAGGAGTAGTATGAGGGTTATTAGGATGATCCCTCTACGGGCTACTACTCTGACTATTACCAAGAGGGATACGAGTTGGTATATGCCATATTATCCTCATAGGAGGTAATTAGAATAATATAGGTAGTTGAGTTATCTTTTGCTGTACAGGTGGGCTATAATATTATGTAATGGACAAATAGCCCTATGTGGCATGGATTGAATATATTTTCATTCAGTCTCTAATTATTTTTCTGCTGTAACACTCTGAACACGGCATAGTAGCCGACAAACACCGGAGGTTCCGATGTTTTGCTGGCGGCTATGCCGAGATTCGTTTGATTAGCTTAGGGTGACAACAGTGTTACTGTCACTACCCTGGTTTAATTATACAGGTCACCACAAGTCATCATTGATCGGTTGACTAAAGTGGCTCACTTCATAGCAGTTAGGACCACATATCAGGGAGATAAGCTTGCCAAGCTATATATGGATAACATTGTGCGCTTGCACGGTGTGCCCAAAATCATAGTTTCTGATCTAGGCCACCAATTCACTTCTCGTTTTCGGGAAAGCTTGCATAGTCTTTTAGGAACCAAGCTGAACTTCAGTACAGCTTGCCATCCTCAAACAAATGGGCAATCCGAAAGAATAAATCAAATATTGGAAGACATGTCAAGAGCTTGTGTGATATCATATAGCACCAACTATGAGAAATGTCTAGCATTCGTCGAATTCTCCTATAATAACAGCTTCTAAGCAAGCCTCCAAATGTCTCTATTCGAAGAAGTTTATGGGAGAAAATGTCGAACTCCTCTCTTTTGGTTCGAAGTGGGGGAAAGACAATTCTTTGGTCCGGACCACATCCAAGAAGCTCAAGAACATGTGGATGTGATAAGAAGCTGATTAAAGGAAGCTCAATCTTGACAAAAGAGTTACGCCGACAATCATCGATGTGAGCTAAGTTTTGAAGTGGGTGACCACGTCTATCCATCGCTCCCAAATCTGAAGAAAATTGGCTCCTCGACATATTGGACCATATCGTATTCTTGAAAATAAAGGCGAGATGGCATACAAGTTGGAACTACCACCTCAACTATCTATCATTCATAATGTCTTCCATATATCCCAACTCAAGAAGTGTCTACGTGTCCCCACCGAACTCACTCTTTTGGAAGAGATCGATTTACATCTCGATCTTACCTATCGGGAGCATAGCGACATACTCAAAATCAATCTCACAAGATGTTAAACATTCAATGGAGCAACCACACCGAAGACGAAGCAAAATGGGAATGAGAAGATCACCTTAGGAAAGAATTCCCTGACTTCTTTTAGATTTCGACAAATCTCAAGGACGAGATTTTTGTAAGGGGTAGATTTGTAACAGTATGAAAAATACAAAATAATAAAATGTAAAATTAAGTTGGACTTATATTGTTGAATATTTGTTTTTCAAATTGTGGAAAACAAAATCATATAAGAGTAAAATCTATAGAAAATTTATTTAAATCCAAAGACAACTCCAGAACAACCCCAAATAGTCTCAGAGAAATTTGATAGCATTTAATGCCTTAAAAAAATTAAAAAGTGCATTTAATAATCAGGAATAGAAATACTATTAGATTTTATAAAAATGTACAACCATGATCATGCTTTAAAATTTTAATGGGATCATATACAACACTAATCGATGTTACAAAAAAAGTTTCAAAAATATTAAACCTAATTTGATGCTTATTAAAATTCAAAAATAGAAGATTTAAATGAAACAGTAGCATTGTCAGATGAAACAGTAGCATTGTCAGATTTTTATAAAAATGTACATGTTAGATCATCATCTAAAACTTTTATGGTGTCATTTGTAAACCTCTAGGGTCACATAGAAAAATTTCCAAATGAATTGAACCTAATTTGTTATCTCAGAAAAATTAAAATCAGAAAACTCAAAATTGAAACAATGACCTTGTTAGAATTTTATAAAATTGCTCATGTGTTATCATTGTCGAATATCTAAACATAGGGTATGTGTCCGCAAAGGATACGTGAAGGATATGTTCTAACGACATACAGAGATTTCGGATATCACAGGACCAATTCTTTGGGATAAGATATGCACAAAAAGGATAATTCCATATTAGGAAGGATTCGATCATGTTCCCGTTATGAGGAAACCGACTTGAGTACGCCTGATATTCCGAAAAGTTTAGATATGATTCAAAGATCACGCGATGATGGACTCCACATCGGCTACGATCTGTTACTCCAAACCGACTACAACTTGACTTGAGGCCGGGCTATCCCGACTATATAAGGCCAGGGGTACGGGTCCTCAAGGGAGGGGCCTTCTAGACCAGACAAAAAGAAGACTTTTAGAGCTTTGACGCAGAGTAACCAGAAGTTGACGACTTGCGCTTTGTCCACCTCTAGCCGCAGTTTAGCCAAAGCTTTGATAACATCATCCTTGTAACTAGGGCTAGAGACATTGCTTTGTACTTTGTTCATCTACTCCATATACATATCATCCATACAGGAAGTAGGGTGTTACTCCGCCAGAGACCCGAACCTGTCTACATCGTGTGCCTCCGATTTTTGTGCTAGACTTTGCTAACCCGAAGGTACCCAAAAGTATAAGTTTATTGTTGATTTCTAACCTTCGACAGTTGGCGTGCCAGGTAGGGGCCTTCAACTGTGTTTGCAAATCAAGCATGTCTTTGGTGCGCTCTCACATCGGATTTTTCAACGACTGCCCATGCGACGACTTTCGGTCGGTCACCGCCATCGACTTAGCACCTGCAATCGAATATGAGATCGCCTTCGGAACCATGCTCTATCGATGGGGACTGGGCGAAGATATAGTGCACATCGGCTTTACCGAGTCCCATTCTTGGGATCCATGCTGAGAGGTAGGCTTCATTGACTCTGACCTGATGGAGCCCAACGTCCTCATGTGTGTTGACACGAAAAGCGAAAGCTAAAGCGACAGCCACAACAGACAGATCGATGCGTGTTCATGGCCGGCCAGGGGTAGACGCTGCAGAGGATCAGGGATGCCAGAACCCCTGATCACGTCTCAAGATCCTGCAAACGTTGTTGCTCCCAACACCACAGATCATCATTGTGATCTAGCGGCTGCAACCACAGTCGAGATCGTGGCTAATCTGTCAAGGTAACTTGACCTTGATGATCCAATGACACCCCACCCGTGGGTGTGACATCTTCAGGGACAACAAATTTCTCGACAGCTCGACCACAACGGTAGGCCCAGCTGCACTCCTAGAGCAGCGTCCCATCAGAGCCACAATAGTGACATCTTCAGTACTCCTGAGGCAAATGTCCAGTATGCTCACATGCTACTGAAATCCCTTCCAGCAGTAGATCCAGGCAACCCAATGACTCCAGTGTTCGATGAGATTAAAACGCTGCTCGATGCAGCGCAAGTGCAGACCGCTCGAGTTGCCAACTCGGGCTAGGGCGTCCCAGTCAGCAGGGCACCAGAAGCCAACAGTCAGGACCATCCCACCGCCATCGAGCAGTAGGATCGGCGGTGGCTATTTCCAACCAGAGAGTTTCCAGGTCAGTTCGCTTCAACCTCCATCGAGGACATCCCGAAGATCTTCGAGATCGAATTCCTCACGATCGACAAGACTTGAATGATGTGTTGCACGATCGAAAGGAGGAATGCGATTGGGAAGACCGCGAGTGACGGGAAAATGAGTCCCCACCATCGAGGGCACAATCTCCCGCGCGTCAGGCCTGATGGGGTGAATCTCTGCCCTTGACGGACCACTCGCCTGCACGGTGCAGGCTCCCTCCGCAGTATGGTTTGCGGCAGGTGACCCCTGAGGATGTTGATGAAGGATGCAAGGCTTCACCCCGAGCTACGTGTCGTAAGGTGGCTAGATAAATTCAAGCCAAGCCCCGTCGAGAATTACTCGGGAAAAATCAGCCCCATCGAGTGGCTCCAGATTTACACTACATTATGAGGGTAGCTGGGGGGAAACGAGAAGGTGATAGCCAATTACCTGCTCACCACTCTAGATGGTGCTGCAAGGTCCTGGTTTCTCAACTTCCCGCCTCAGTCAATATCCTCATGGGCAGAGTTGCAGGCCCAGTTCATCGCCAACTTCCAAGACACATGAACTCCCTGGAACACGCAGCAATTTGCATCGGATGATCCAAAAGCAAGGTGAGCCATTGCATGGCTTCATCTGATGCTTCATCGACAAGCGTAACTCGATCCCTAACATCTCGAACGAGGTGGTCATAGTCGCCTTCGAGAATGGTGTCAAGGATAGGGAGTTGAAAGGAAAGCTGGCCACTCGAAAGATCCGAACCACCAAGGAGCTTTTCGAGTTGGCGAATAAATACACCATACATGCAAAGGCTCGAGACCATCTCGACGACCTCAAGTCTGGTGATGATAAGCCTGAATCGTCCAAGCAGGGGCGAAGAGGAATAAGAACCATGGGGAAAAGCGCAAGGGTGATTCCATTGTAGCCGCGGTTGAAAGAGGCAAGGCGCGTAATATGGGTGACAACAAGGGTTGAAGCCGTGGGGGAGGCAAATACTGCGCAGTCCATCACACGGACAAACACGACTTCGACGAGTACCAGGTGATCAACAAGAAGGTCTAGGAGAAACTCAAGGCCATCCTCGTCGAATGCGGGGTCGAGCGGGCCAAGGAAAAGCCCCAGGACGACGAGACCGAATATCGCGATGTTGACCACAAGCTGGCGCACATCTTCGGAGGATATACCACTTATGAGTTCAGGAGGCAATACAAGACAGTCGAGAGGGGGGTCAACCTAGCTACGATAGCTCTCCCCAGATTCCTCAAGTGGTCAAAAGTACTGGTCACCTTCAATGATGTGAGGACGGGTCCCGATCTTTCGATGATAGCGATAACTATCGATTTGGTGGAACCGACTTTGACGATCTGACTACAACGTACGACGACGATGCGCCTTAGCAATCGTTAAACGAACTCCGAAGGGTTATTGATCTTGCCGTGGGCACGATCAACCTGAACACGAGGTTCAATTCCTGCAAGCAACCGAAGAACAAGCAAGAATAATAGTAAAAGCAATCTAAAATTGCGAATATGAATGAAGGCAAAACAGGTTGAGGTTTTATTGAAGGTCTTGACAAGGTGGCTGTCCAGCACAACTCGAAGACTCAAAGTTTGCACTTGGCTAAACTAATCAAACAAAACCCCAGTGTCTAAAGTGGTGGCTACTGAGTTTATAAGAGGGAGGGATGTGAGAGGGATGTCTTAGGGTTGTGTGCAACCAGGGGGTGCACACGACTTGGGCTTGGGCCCCCACACGCTTACAAGGCCTGAAACAGCCCAAAACACTATTATAGTGTATTGTTTTGATGATTTCGGCTGATCAACGATGAATCTGGAGCTGGGGCCAGACTCATTGGAAAAGGTCTTGTTGTAATCTTTCAATAAAGTATAAGAACTCTCCAATCGGACACCGTATGCAAAAGTTATGTGTGTTTTACTTCAGGCTGGTATCCGGAGGCCGAATTGGATTCCAGAACGTGATGGATTTGATATCTCTCTCTTCTTTGCCCATGGATGACGTGTTGGAGTTGATCCAACTAGGTGTGGACGTATCCATAGTAGTGATGTCCTCATCATCCTCCCCTTCTTGAATTTGAGTGGTCCATGACTCAAGCTCACCTTTTAGCTCGTCTTCAGCACCAAACATTCTCATATAAATCCTACATTTATTTAAATAAAATAGTAGCTCCGCCTCTTTATATATTTTAAAGACATGAAAGACGTTTAGAGTATTCACCTGATAATTATCCATATAGCTCAACACTTCTTTCCAGCATCTAATTGCATGATGAAAGCTAGCACTCTTGGATGCTTCCTCCCCTCCTTGAAGGAAAACCATCCTTGGTTTCGGACAAGCTGGAAAAGAAACAAGCAACAAAAAGAACAACGTGTATGCAGCATATATGTATATATCGCATATTTCAATGTTCTTTTGGATTAGTGGAATGCTATTTCCATAACAGCAAATGAGGAATCAGATTTAAGCAAAACCCCTTTCCTCACAATTTTGCAACTCAATTTGTGATTATAAGTGAAGCATATAACACAAATATTAACATGATTCAATTTGCAACTTATTTTGCAAATATAAGTAAAGCACATATCTATCCCTGTCCTTAGAAAAAGAATACTCAAGTTTTGTAAGCCTCGTTCAATAAAATAGATGGGCAAAACAACAAGTTTTGATAACAAGCAAAGCTCATTCATATGATCAGATTGTAAACAAGCAATATCAAACCATCCCAACAACAGTGACACAATTTTAATGGGTTTCCATTTATCAACTACGACATGCTGAGGTAGCAAGCTATGGGTATCACACATATCAGAAAAATTTGATGGTGCCTTACCATGCGATCTAGGGTTTTCTAGCTAAAGGATGAAGTGAAGCAGTCAAATCGAGTTCGGTACCCGATTCCTTCCCTTCTTGAAGAAAACGATACAAATTCTTTATGGAAACGGAGTTTTGCGAATTCTCCCCGGAACTGGAAGATCATTTCGAGATCTTCGAGCATATTCGAGGGTTCAATGTGGGGCAGCTGATCCATTCTATGAACCCGATTCTTATCCGCTGAATGATTTATCTCCGAGTTAGTCCTTCCTCTCTAGTCCTCTATAAATCGGGCTTCCTCGCTTAGTAGCTCCTTGAGTTTCCTACTATGTGGGGGTTTGGAAGATGGGCTTGCAGCGGATTCAACCGATCGATTCGCCTCCTGTTGTGTCTGCCCTCGACTTAGCCGTCATAGAATAGAAAGGTTTCTAACCGTTGAAAAGGATACTTCTAAACGTTATGGGGCGCTCAACCTTCCACTCAAATCCTTTTTCCCAGAAGGGAGCTCGAGACTCCCTCTCCGGTTCCACGAAGATCTCTACGTACTTGTCTAGTCCAGGACAACTGAGATCTTCCGGTCTGCGTGCGTAAGAAAACCTTTTTTTTACAGTATGGGAATTTGGCCCAATAGTCCCTCCAATTTTAAGTGATCCAGCCGCCAAGAAACTTCTTCGCGAACTCGGCTGCTCCCTTGTGAGACACTAAAGACTTAAGATCTGAAATCTTAACCTGAAGTGCCGTCAAAATATCCTTGTACGTGCAACAATTCCTAGCTTGAAAGCATTCTTGAGTAGCTGGCTTGCTTCACGTCCCGCTGTTTGCTTACGAGTTTGGTAGCGAGCCGAGGCAGACGTTTGTAGATCTTGCCTCGAAGCCTCTTCACAGTTGATAGCATCACCTGCGGTTTAATTGCAATCAATTAGAAGAATAAAGAAGAATTACTACGCTTGCCGGGTGTTCACCCCTACCTTCTATTCTAGTTGCCCCTCCTCTAGTTAGTGACTTCGCCCCCTTTCCAGAAGACCGAGAATCTGGAGCTACTTTAGACCAAGCCAATGCCAATCTCGCCAAAATAAGGAATTCTTGGTTTCGTTAGTAGCTTCGAGATGGCTCGGGTGCATCGCTAATTGGAAATTATAGCTTTCTTTAGTACAATCTTTTTGCGAGAGCAACCCCGGGTTCGTTCCTAAGACTACACTCACAGCTTTCTCTGTTCATGTTCCGGCATAGGAGATCTAGTGGGGAATGGAAATGAGGGAATGTCCACAATACCCGGATTTAGTCAGATCCAATTCGAGGGATTTTTTAGGTTCATTAATCAAGGCTTGGCAGAAGAACTTGAGAAGTTTCCAACGAGGTTTTCTTTCCGAGAAATGTAACTTCAAACATTCCAGAATAGACTCATAAATATCTAAAAAATCCCCCGGTACGGAAAGCTGGCCCGGCGGAATGTGGTAAGCCAGCTCCACCTAGGGACATCGCCGGACGGTAGGCATCGGTTGCTCTCAAACTTCTCACCTGGTTTTCTATGATGACATTTGTATTGGAGAAGACTGGCGCCCTCGTCGATGGGACAAACGCTCCAGTGTATGCGTTACAAGGCAACTAGCATTTTGTCATAGAAGTTCGTGAAAGAATGTTCTTGTTTTTCGTTGGAAAAACCAACGCCGAGAGCACCCCTTCTCCCAAAGTTACGGGGTCATTTTGCCGAGTTCCTTCGACATGGTTCTCTCGACGTGCCCTAGTATACTCTACTTGTTCACCTGTGTCGGTTTGGGGTACGGTCTGGTCTAAAGTAGCTCCAGATTCTCGGTCTTCTGGAAAGGGGGCGAAGTCACTAACGAAGAAGCCCGCCCCTGATCGAAGAATGAAGAAGCTAGCCCGGGTAGACTTTAAGAGCTCTTGCTCTGCCTATCCGTCTCGCTCAATAGCCCGAACAAAGTGGTCTTCAAAGGCACAGAAGAGGGTACGGTACCACCTGAGGAAAGATGGGTATCCTGACGAAGAAGACGGAAGTGCATAAAAGAGAAAGCGAGGACTCTTTTTCTCTCTCCCCATAGCTTTCCAGAAGGATACCCATTTTGGTCTTCGACATGCAATCATATCACCTAACCATGGGATTGATAAAATAAAGAGGATTGCTTCGACAAGACAGAGTCGTGTTAAGCTATCCGCGACTTCGAGGAGGACCCAGAAGAGGTTGAAGGGGAAAGCTTGAACCCAAGTCCTACAGTGATGGATATAAGCGCAATTGAAATTCCTGGGGAGTTATACATTTGTGTATTGATAAGACCGTTCACAATTTCTTGAAGCTCGATCTCCCCTCTCTAGATAGATGGGCAGAACAAGCTTCTCTTTATATTCTATTCTAGAAAGGATCAAGGGCTCTCTCATCTCCTATTTGTTTGGCTGGCTTACTTTCTCTGCTGGGTCTGGCCCGTCCTTTAGCTTAGGAAGGGACTTTTCAAAGTCTTTCTCGGATCTACCGGACTGATCTGCGAAGCGTTTCGGAGATTCCCCTTTCTTTCGAAAGACTTCCTTGGCTAAGGTAATCAGAAGCCTTGGCCGCCATAGCCACTTCGGACCAGCCAGGGGATTCTCATTCAGCTGTGCCGGTGCGCAAAGCAAGCACGAAAGTGCGGATCGCCAAAGGGAACGCCGCATATTTCAATTCGATGAGGCAAGCTTGAATTCTAACGAAAGTTCCGTTCGTACGATGACGGAAGGATCTAATCCTTCCGAAGGTTCTGTTTAGTTCGAGCATTCTATTGTGTGCTCGATCCGTGATACGCAAAGCAATCTCCTGTTTACTATTGATCTAATGACAGTTGATTGAGGGGCTTCCATTCAAAGCTTATCACACTTCTCCTTCCGACCTTCCAGCACCGGGCAGGTGTCAGACTCTATACATCGTGTTACCCGAGAAAGCCTGTCACCAATCCAGTAGTGATGGTTCTGGCCTGTCGATTAGGTTGGGCACTGACCTTGTCTTTTAATAATCAATTCACCGGTCGAGTCGAGAAGGTAATATTCAATAAGCACAGAAGCTGCTAAACAGGATGTTCCTTGCCATTAATTCAATATCCTTACCACGCTTAGAATAAAATACAAAGAAAGATAGAAGGCGTAGTCAGTCTAACGCATTCGAGAGCATCTAGAGCAGCTTATTCGCACGAAAGATCTTATTCACCAATAGGCACTTTGCGAGGTAGCTTGGTCTAAGAGAGAAGGTATGCCTAACGTTTAGAGCTAGCAAGATTTCAAAGCTCATAAGGTAATAAATATACCTGTGTGAATAGGCCAGAGATGGGTAAGCTGCTGCTGGGAATTCCTACCATTAGTGAAATCTAGTTTTCTTGATAGGCGAGAGATGGCAAACAAAAAGGGGAATTCGTAGTCACTTTTTCCTGTCGCGTAAAAAAAAGGCTTTACGCGAGAGCAATAGAGGTTGGGATACATCTATCTCTTCTGAGCAACCTCTTTTGTTGGATAGCAGATTCTAGGTCCTAAGGATAGAGGCTAGACAGTTCCCTTTTTGGAGGTTCAGTGCTAGGGGTTGAGTTCAAGTTGTAGTTGCGTTCCATGCATAGGATGTTATAGGTTACAGGTTCGAGATGGAGTAGTACATTCCAGCTAACAAGAAAGAAGAAAGTGAAGTAAAAGGCGCGGAGCGGTTACTCGCGATGGAAAGAAATAAATCGAATCTCGCCTAGGACCACTGGTCACCCTCAATCCTTAGCATTGAACTTTACTGATTTGGCTAAGATCTGGTATTTCAAGAATAGATTGGATCTATCCGGCTGCACTTTAAAATATTTTTTAGTATTTTTCGGATAAATAAGAAAAAGGTGCACGATCTCGACGAATTACTTCTGAATAAATTCAGAAATCATATGGCATCAACAATTAGGGGATTTCAACTAATCCTTTCCGGAGAATTAGACGGCCTACCCGAACAGGCTTTTTATTTGGTGGGTAACATCGATGAAGCTCATGTGTGGTATTTGAAAGGTCTTCCTAGTTATATCGCGAACCTTTTAGATAAACCCCTTAAGAAATTGGAGGGCCTAGTATACGGCGATTTCTCTTTTGCTAGGCCCAGCGCTAAAAAACCTACTTTCTTACGATTACGAGGTTTATTTGTGGGAATGAATGGGAAGACTGGGGTAGTATCTTCATTAGCCGGAAGGAATTAGTCTCCACTAGCGTAATTCGAAGAACGAACAAGAAAAGGCGTCACTGTTTAGGTAGGAGGATGGATGGATGTGGTCCAATGGCTAAAGCTACCGCTGCGCGCCTCACTGTACATCTTCTGTCCATTTGCTACTGTAATTACCATGGGTGAATATTAGTTTGGAAGTCAGGAGAAGGCGTAGGAGGGAGGATAATTCAAAGAATTTCCGTTATGAGGCGATGTGGAGCCGAGATGAGACGTATGAGCAGATGGTGCAGGAAGCTTGGGACGAATCGGCGCTTATCAGAACCCACAATGGTCTGCTCGGGAAAATTGCTCACATGTCTGTGCGAAAATTGGTAATAAACTACTGGACTTCTAGCTAGGATGAAAGGCAATAGGTCCTTACTCAAGGGATTACTTATTAGGTTAGGCTGCTCTAAGGGTCTCACCGTAGTGCCCGGTTTGTCTTGATTGGTGATTGATAAACAAGAAGGAAAATGGAAAAGTATAAAATCTACATAAGCTTCCGTTGAGGTCCGATGAAACAAGCTTTTGCATACAACTAGGATTGCCCAAAACAGCAAGCTTCATTTCAGCAAGTTTGTCACAAGTTATGCATATTATGTAGACAAGAAACTTGCCGTCTATGCCATAATCCCCAAATAAATTGAATTTAAAACAATAGGCATATGTGCTAGATAAATACTTAAAAGATGAAATTTTAGAAATCTTATCCATAGCACAATTCAGGCTAACAGGTTCATTTAACATGATATAGCACAAAACAGTGGCAGGGGATATTCTAGCTATCACTTCCTTATGCGTAATGAGCACCACATGATCAAAATTATAAGCATGCAATTCATCACATGGTTCTACAATTGTGGCACAAGGTGGTAACTCACTAGAATTAAGTACAGCAGGAATATACTCACAAATTAGCTCCCTTTCGTGCTGTAAAATCAGATCTGTACCATGGTCATTAGCGTTCTCCTCAAAAGAAGTAGGTACCTCAAAACTTTCACTTGATAATGCATGTTTTTCAGGTTGTAGCTCCCCTTCTTCAAAAGTAACCTGTATATCACATGGAACAGCAACAACAGAAGTAACAGAAGTAGATTGGATTACGTTAGTGGAATCATCCTCACATGTGTTATCCTCTACTTCACTCGTTTTTTCTTCTATTTCTCTTGCATGCTCGGGGTGTAGGCTCTCATTAGGTTTTGGTGCAGTGCATGCAACAGGAGTAGCATCTAACTTTGTACGAGCTTGAACTTTGGTTAATTATCTTCTCTGCATTTTTATTTCAGCTTCACGTGAAAGATTAAGCAAACATGACATAGAATTGAATTCTTCACAAGATATCATGATCTGAATATCAAAATTTAGTCCAAAATAAAAGTTATTCATTCGAGTCTTTTCTGTCTCTTCTAACCCACAATGCAAAGATCTATGCCGAAATTCTTGGTAGTACTCGTCCACTGTTTTACTACCTTGTCTTAAACATTGCAATTCATTCCGTAATTGGTGAGCAACATATGAAGGAACAAATCTAGCTTGCATAATTTTCTTTAATTTAATCCATGTGCTAGGGATGTCCTGATTTTTACGCATATAATCATTCCACCAAAGGGCAGCATAATCAGAAATCCATTAGTAACAACCGTAACTTTATCATGTTCACGAATTCCATGTTTATCAAATGATTGTTCGACAGCTAATTCCCAAGTAAGATCATATTTACCACTAAAAATGGGTACGGTGAACTTACTTGTGGTGCATGTGCTATATCACTGTACCTCCCGTGATGATGAAGCTGCGCTCGTACGTTCTTCGTATCTCGTAGTGTGAACTACCTCTTCTCCTAGGATGCTGTTGGGCAAGCACTACGATGTTGAGAACCTACCATTGTTAGTGAAGACAAGAAACAAATCACAAGTATAATGTGCTTATCACTACATAGGATGTGGTGAAAAGTCTCTCATCTCTCAAGATTTAACCAAAGCTCTTACAAGTTCTTACCATGTAGCAGGTTTTGTCGGCCATTGGCGGTGTCAAAAGTTCTCCGAAGCTCGGATTAAGCGATTGCCAAGGAACCGAACAAACGTACGAGGTAGAATATGTGGAGCTAGGTAGGCTATAATTATTTCCTATGCAATCTGATAATTCTAGTTATTGTAATGATAAGTAATGACCCAAACTAGAATTCATAAGCCCTAGTTGCCGATCACAAGGAAATAAGCAAATTTCAAGACAACACACGCCAAAGATAATGGTACTTATGCAATCAAAAAATGAGCTATAAAATATAAGTGAGGCACCAAAAGCTCTGTTGCACAAGTCGTAGAGAGACGCTAGCTTATTGCTTCAAGAATGTAAAAAGGGCACAAGATTGCTAAATAATTAATATAATTGCACAATCTGAAATAATGAACACAAATTAGGGTTTTGCTCAATGTAGTGTGACTGTCCACTATTTTCTTTTTTTTCTTCTCTTTTTTTGCCTTTTGGCTCTTTCTTTCTCTTTTCTTTCTTTGAGTGACTTTCGACCAACACTAGTATGAACAGAGTTTTGGAATTCCTAACTTGATGTCACAAGATAGTATGATATGATAAATCAAGATTATGCAATGTATCAAATAGAGCAGCCCCAAGCAATATGAAATAGCTAGTCTCAATTGGGATCAACGTATTCGCAAAGGATGAATTGGTTCCCAAAGGTATGTGTACTGATATTTTTGGAGTTTTATGGATTGTGGATGCTACTGGACTCAACCAACTCAAAGTAACAAAGCTATAACACGAATTCAAGCAAGATACCCAAATTCAATGTTTCTAGGGCAATGGATTTGTCGCCTAGATTAAAGCTTCAAAACGACCGAATTTAGATGGTTCACTATGGGGAGAATTGAAGATTATGTCCTTAGCTTTCAAAAGAGTACAAGAACATGCAATTTGGATCTTGGGTGTGAAAGTTATGGCATAAAAACTGAACACCACAGAATACCCCCAATTTCATCCTACAAGACCGATTCCGAATCCGAATTAAATTCGGTTTGAAAGAGTCCGAATCACAAAGGACACCCAAAAACGTTTATGTAGATGACTCTTCAAGTAGTCAGGAAAGTACAAAAACTTCTTAATCGGAGTTCGGACGTGAGAATTATGATCAAAATACCGAACCGAGCTCGATTGGAAGTACAACTTGCTTCACCAAATTTGACATCCAGATTAAACAAACTTGGATACGGAATTAGAGTCCATGCCCAAATAAGTTTTTGCAGAGATCCATCCCAGGTTTTAAGAAAGTGCAAGAACACTTGAATCCGAGCTCATATGCGAAAATTATGAACAAAAGAATGTACTGGACAGATTGAAAGAAAAGCTACGTGAAGGAAAAACGATCAATAACTAAAACAAGGACTCTAATAGATCAAAACCTAACAAAACTCACTAAAATACCAGATTGAATCTAAAGGTTGAATTGTTGTGGAGTAATTTTCAATTTAGGATAGAAAACAAAAACTAATCTATGGTACTAAATCTCTCACCGATCAACTTGGTGCTCTGATACCACCTGATGTGAGGTTGTGTCCCGATCATTCGATGAGAGTAATAACTATCGATTTGGTGGAACCGAATTTGACGATCCGACTACAATGTACGACGATGATGTGTCTTAACAATCGCTAAACCAACTCTGGAGGGTTATTGATTTTGCCGTGGGCACATTCAACCTGAACACGAGGTTCAATTCCTGCAAACAACCGAAGAACAAGGAAGAACAATAGTAAAAGCAATATGAAATTATGAATATGAATGAAGGAAAAATAGGGTGGGGTTCTATTGAAGGTCTTGACAAGGTGGTTGTCCAGCACAACTCGAAGATTCAAAGTTCGCACTTGGCTAAACTAATCAAACAAAACCCCCAGTGTCTAAAGCGGCGGCTACTAAGTTTATAAGAGGGAGGGACATGATAGGGACATCTTAGGGTTGTGTGCAGCGAGGGGGCGCACACAACTTGGGCTTGGGCCCCCACACGCTTACAAAAGTACTCAACCTTACTTAAATTGTTGATTCAGTAGATGAAGAGAGCTAAATTCCAGACGACGCTTATTTTTACGCAGGTTACTGGGAATATAATAACGAGTTTTTTAGGGTTTACTCATTGTCAGTTGCCCATGGTATTTTAGGCAAATGCATATTGCGGGACTTTTTATCTTCCACTTCATTTTAATTCGACTTTTAGGCCATATTTTATGAACAATGTTATGTTAATATATTATGGGCTAGTGTATGGATGTGTTATCAATGTTGTAAATATACGTACTAGCCACAGGTCTTAGGACTAGTATTGTATGTACATGGAACCTTCCTTGGTATTCTGAGCCACAAAGGAGGGTCCCTACAATGGATGCCATGGTTAAGTTGACAGCTTGATCTCTTGGAATTGCTATTACCTAGCCTAAAGCTGGCGCTCCTTCTTTTCCTGAAGCCGCCAAGTGTGCGACATTGCACTTCTGATGGGAACGGTGGCCCGATCTTCCGATAGGTAGTAATGAACCGATTGGTGGAGAACTCGACGTTGATGATCCGGCTTCCAATCGGAACTTATTCTAACCCTGCAATCGCTACACCACGGCTCTATTGGTTATCAACCATGCACAAACACAGTTGACCTCGCCAAGAAGGCTTATCCCTGCATGTGAACCGAGAACACAAGCAAGAACGTAGAAGATGCAATCTGAAATTGCGAATAATATTAAGCACATGAGTTGGGGTTCCACAAACCGATGAACGTCGAAAAACTGACAAAGTGTCTAGTTGTAATCTAATCAAAACCCATCTATTCTAGCGACGGCTACTGAATACATATGAGGAAGAGGGAAAAGGAGGCGGCCAAGGGGATGGCCATGAAACCCTAGTTCATACAAGGCCTTACAAACTCCTTATAGATCAACAGGAATCATCAAAATAATATAATGAACAGAATCTGTCGGGTACTGCGACACCTCCACTTGGGCCCAAAGGCCTTGTACGACCTAGGGTTTCATGGGCACCCCCTTGGCCGCCTCCCTTGCCCTCTCCCTCATACATATTCAGTAGTCGTCGCTAGAATAGACCGGTTTTACTTAGATTACAACTAGACACTTTGTCAGTTTTTCGCTGTTCATCGGTTTGTTGAACCCCAACTCGTGTGCTTAATATTATTCGCAACTTCATACTGAATCTTCTACGTTCTTGCTTGTGTTCTCGATTCGCATGTAGGGATTAGCCTTCTTGGTGAGGTCAACCGTGTTTGTGCATTGTTGATAACCAAAGGAGCCGTGGTGTAGCGATTGTAGGGTTCGAATCCGTTCTGATTGGAAGCCGGATCATCAACGTCAAGTTCTCCACCAATCGACTTACCAGTACCTGTCGGAAGATCGGGCCACCATTCCTATCAAGTGGTATCAGAGTTTCGGTTGCCCGATAGGTAATTCTTGTATCCCCACTTTTATTTTTCCATCGTCCTGTAGTCCACAAAAAAATTGCCCTACAAAAAGTTCTTCATCAGTTCCACTGTCCTACAACCCCTTGTGCCTTTGCAATTTTCGTTTTTAGTTTCGCTTGTTGAGTTTATGTCCATCATCGTCGTCGTGTTGCTGGTTAGAGGTTGTGATCCTAGTTTCTAGTGGTCCTTTTCCGTTGCTGTAGTTCTTGTTTTGCACCGTTAGTCATCCCACCACCGCCAACCCTAGAACCAAACTGAGTCTCACTCGGTTTGCCCTTGCCGCTACTTTACATTATATTTTCTGCTCTGAAAGCCCTAGCTAGGTTGCGAGCCGCCTTGTACCAATCGCCCTGCACCGCTGGCCACCCTTGTTCACCCGCGATCCTATTGCTATTTTAACCCTAACCGGAAGAAAGAAGTGAAGTCGCAGGCAATTGTGCACTGTTCAGTAAAACTTGCATAACTTTTGCATACGAACTCCGATCGGGGCGAATTGTTTTTTGTTTTGAAGAGGACGACGACACGCATTTGAAAAATCCACAGGTCTTTATACCTGTGCAATTTTTTACCCTCAAAATCGGCCTCTAAAACCGAGTTCTGGACCCTAGAAGTTTGCTGTCTTGTTGTTACCGTTGTTTTGGTCATCTGTTTAATGTCTTCTCTTGTTCCAAAACATGAGATTTTTGTTTTCCCTTTGAGTTAATAGAAAGGAAAGCAAAAGGCAAGTGCAAAAAAAAAGAGCCATACTGAAAAAAACCAGAGAAAAAAAGAAGCAAAAAGAATGAAAGAGAAGCTAATAATCAGAATTACTTGCATCCTTTGAGTCCTATGTGCTTTGATTTATCCCTTGCTAGGTTGAACTAGTTCTAAGACCACGTTTAGGCCAGCAACTGTGACAAGTACGTTGGACATTTATTCAGCTTGCTAATCTGAGTTTGATATTGCTTATTCCTTGCTACTAAATATTGCCTTCCGTGCTCCACATACTTCTTATCAGTTCAAATTCTCCTTTGCAATCGCTTCGCTCACGCCCTCATGGTATCACAAACCAGCCACTGGTTGTACCACCTGCTGCTTCGGTAAGAACATTTGTAAGAGCGTGGTAAGACGCTTGAGAGTGAGTGTTTCCTCCTTCCACCACCTAGTAGTTGATAAGGATAATACTCTTGTGTTGTCTTTTATCTTCTACTAACCATGACAGGTTCGCAAGCTGAAGTTGAGCATGGATTGGATTGTGTTACGAAAAATGAGCTAAATAACATGCTAAATGTCATTAATGCAAACATCGCAAAGATCGGTCGAGACAATGAGCATAGATTTGAGAGAATAGAACGAAGCATCGCCAATCTTCTTGAAAGGATGGAGAACTATGAGAGACCGCCACCTCTCAATGGGGCTCGAAGAGTGGAGGAGCATGATGCAGCCCACGATCATGAAGAGTCTGTCGTAGGAGATGATGTGGATGGAGAAAACCGCGACACCTTCACTGCTCGCACCGCTGCACAGGATGTACGAAAACAACAACGCCTGAATCACAATCGTCATGGTATGTGTAACACCCTAAATTTTGCCCTAATTTAAATTTTGGAGTATTTTTTATTTTTGTGAATTTTTGGGAATTTTTTGAAATTATTTATAATTATTCAAATAAAGCCTTCCTTGAAAACAATTAAATAATGGAAAATTTTTTGCAAAGTTTGATTGGAAATATTTTATTTGAGTCCCAAATAGTTCAAAGTATTTTCTAGAATTTTTCTGGAATTTTTCAGATATTTTTACTATTTTCTTTGGCCAAAACTATTTTCTCGAATTATTTTTATTCGAAAAGGATTTAAAATCCCCGAAATAGTGCTTGGGACGAAACCCTTGGACCGCCCAGTACTGTGCTCTGGCCCAGCTCGCGTCGCCGGCCCACGCAGGCCTCCCCGCCGAAACCCTAGCCGCCGCCGCGCTTCGCCCGTTGGATCGGCATCATGCGTCTGAGAAGCTGCCGCGTCACATCACCATTTTCGCCCATTGGATCGCTGCATGCGGACGCCCGGGATTTCGCCACGTCGCTTCTTCCTCGCGAGATCGTCGGAGCAACAGCAGCCTGCATCTCCGCCCGTTTCGCCGAGGATTGCCCGCACGTCGAGGCGTTATTTAGTGCGTCGCTGCCACCCCCGTGCTGCACATTTCAAGACGCTCCTGTAGCCCTAGCGCACGCCTCCCGAAACGCCTCCGCTTACTCACAAAAGCTCGCCGTAGTTGCTCTCTGTGCATCGCCACTGTTCTCCGCCGTTTGCGTCGCCGTCGGTCCATTTCCGCCGTCGCCGAGGCCACCAGAGCACTGCCCGAGACAAGCCGCGTCGAATGCGCTAGATCTTCTCGCCGGGGAACCACCGAAACGCCGTCGACTACGTCGTCTTCCTCATCTCCGGCAAGCCTGCACCGCCACACACCATCGCCGGACTTCGAGCATCGTTGATCGTCGGATCTGCAAGGAGGGGTAAGGATCGTGCCACGTCGCCCTTCTCTGTCTTCATTTAGTTTGTTTCTGTGCCGTTAGATCTGTTATGGACGGTCTGGATTAACCCTAAGGTTTATACGTTAGTTGAATCTTGATCGTTAGATCTAGAGTGAACGGCTTGGATTAGATCTAGTTTCTGCGATATGTTTTTGTCTTAGTCGTTGGATTAGATCTAAACGGCGGCTGTGAGTTGATCGGTGGTGCGCGGATTCGTGCCGTTCAAATTTGAACGTGCAGCGGAGATGACGCCGCACCCCCATCGAATCACGTGCGGACGCGTGTGTGCGTTGATTGAGGGAGAGACCAGATCCAACCGTTGTTTTTGGGCGCACCGTTGGATGCGTGACGCGTGGGGGCGTGGAGTGCGAAGCGTCGCTGAACCGCGCGGGGGTGAGTTCCGACCGTTGGTTGAGCGAGCGGTCTGGATCTTGCCGCGTCTCGCGTCGGGATTGGCTGCGCATCGTCGCTGACGCCACGGCTTGCGTCACCTAGTGCACGAGCACAGTTCTGTCAGTCCACGGTGGACCAAAGCCGGGCGTGGACCCAGTCCATAGGCCAGAGCGACGTGGCAGCCTCTAGGCATGCCACGTGTCATGCTGACGTCATCGCTGACGTCATAAATGTTTTTATATATGAAAATATTTCGGCCGAAATTCATTTCTATGCTGACGTCATCATGATGCGATGCTGACGTCATAAATGCGAATTTTCAGTATAAAAATAATTTGGAAAAATCGGATTTTCTAATTTCTGAAATTTCAGATTTTATTCAAACTTCAAATGGCTATAACTTTTGCATTTTAACTCGGATTTGGGTGATTCAAATTTCCAAAAGTTCATAAAATTGTGATATTTTTAATGATTAATTTTATTTGAATTTTTGAGGCCATTTAGTCCTCTATATTAGATATTTATTATATATTTTGTTTGTACGTGTAGACGCAGTTTTGCCGGAAAGTTTCGAGGAAGAATTCGTCGCTCAATACCAAGCTTCGGAACATGACCAGCAACTCTTTGAAGGCAAGTGATGCTTTGATCATTTTGATCCCAGCTTTTTAAAATGTAATTTATGCTTTGAAATTATGCATGCTTATTTATTTAAAATGAAGCTAATTTAAATTGGGATAACGTAGTTAATCAACCCATTCTGTTATGCCACCTTGAAATTATTAATTGTATGCCCTAAATCATTGTCACCCTAAGTTTGTTTGTACTGGTTGGATAATAATATGATGCCAACATGGGAGGCTAGACCGTGAGTAGATGCTTAGCCTTGCAACGAGTCATGAATGATCTTTCAGAAAAATGCTACAAAATTGACTAATGGAATATTGAATGTATTTTGAAAGTGGTGTGATGATGCCACATGATGATATGGAAGTATGGTGACCTGTGTGGTTCCATACTAATGTTGAGTTATTGATGGCATGTGTTGCACAATAATCAACTGGGTGGGAAATGATTTACACTGGGGCAAGTGGCAAGAGGCTGTGTGCCTGGTGGGCCTATGTGGCATTGGGTTGATGAGTGTTGTGAGTTTGTGTGCCACAATGGGCTGTGTGGCCACTGTTGAGTGTTGGAAGTCTTGCCTTGGTCAGTTAAGGACTTCACCTTGCAAGCCTTTGATCTGAGTCACCCGTACAACCACATGTCTGATATGAGACATACCTAGTTGATTAGGGTTCTGATATCTTTCCTCTGATACCTCGGGGTGACAGTGCACGGGGATGTATCTATGCGGGGGAACGTACATGTGCTACGGCTTGGTGTCCATCCAACGGTGATTGACCTGTCCTATACTTCGGCTCTGTGTGAGGGAAGTGATAGTGAGGGTAATACCGGGGAGGTTCTTTGGTTAAGGTAGAGGTTCCCGAAAAGCTTTGTTGCGGACAATCACCTGTGTGGCAAGCGGCTGTATCTTGTGGGTAAAGTGTACAACCTCTGTAGAGTGTCAAAACTATTCGCATAGCCGTGCTCACGGTATTGAGCATTGCTCGGGGATTACAGTCAAGGGGTAGATCTTCATAAACAAAATGTGGAAAGGGTGGCTGTGTGCCAGTATTGAAAATGGATATATAAGGTGTGTGTAGGAATCTTCGAAGAAAAACCATTTGAAGAAAATAGTATTACTTATAACTATTCCACTGCTTTAAACTAAATAAGATACTGGTTTAAAAATGTTGTTTGATGCAAGAGAACCATTTAAGCCAATCCTTTGAAATAAGCTTTGCATATAGTACTAGTGCAGCATTCTGTGCATTACTTGTTGAGTGCCTTGTGTACTCATCCCACCTTGCTTATCAACCCCAACATCAGTGGAGGAGTCTACACCAGCCTGGGAGGAGGAGTACATTGAGGACCCGAGCAACTAGGGGGCAAGCCCAGTTGGATGCCTGTGGAGAGATTGAGGCTTCCACGATATTTATTTTTTATTCCGCTGCTATTTCTTTTACTCTGAATAATGTAAGCCCTGCATGGCTGATTTTATGTAAGGAGACCATAAGGTCGTACAACTCAGTTTATATAATTGTTTGCACTATTTATTCTTATATCGCTGTGAATATCTGTGATGTGCAACCCTGTAAGACTGTGTGTGCTAGCGTAATCCTGGACTAGCACAGAATACACAGAGGTTCCGGATTTGTAGATTCGGGTCCCGACAGAGGTGGTATCAGAGCAGGCTGACTGTAGGTCTTGACCCTAAACTAGATTAGTTGTACCTAGGAGGACAAAACTATTTTCTATGACTTAATCAACTTGAGACAGAATATCAATGAAATCTCGACTTATCTTTTCTCCTTTGCTTCATACCTATGCTGAAATCTTATTATTATTTTTTGGTTAATTTAAATAAGGTTTGTTTTGGCAGATGAGGATGATCCACACCTATGGAGAGCGCACGGAGGATCGCCACGAGTTATGGCGTATGATGCAGCTGCTCGGAGGTTTTGATAGGCCGCTTTATCGAGGGACCACGGTGGTGCGGGCAGGACTTGACATCGCCTGGGATGTCAAGGTCACAGTGTATGCCCGAGAGAGGACCAGGGCGAGCCGTCCTATCTACATCACGATCAGGAGGTCTTCTTTTGGGGCCGGGATCCAGGAGGCGGCACGTCTGGCGATGAGACAGATTGCCTGCACCTACTCCGCAGAATTGGAGGGCACCGTCTTTCGTCACCACCCGCGCCGAGATAATCTTTTTGACAGGATAGAGCTCGTGGAGGAGGACGCCACGATCACCCACCTGGCGAGCTATGTCATCGCCCAGGAGGACGCCTTGGACGAGACAGTCCAGGAGCTGCAGAGGACCTGCGACGAGGTCACGAGGCGAGATCCAAGCTGCGGAGGGCTTAGCACACTCCATGCGAAGATTCAGGAGTTGGAGATGGCTTTGTATGGACCCGAGCTCGAGCGATCCCCGAGCCGCACGATCCAGATCCGGAGGAGCAGAGCAGAGGCACAAAGACAGGCGAGCAGCCCGGGACCAGCAGAGTCGATGGGGTCTTTTGCACCAGTGCGATGAGGTCATCGGGACCCGATTCGCCCGATGCCAGAGCACCCACCGGTGTATGCTCCGGGGGAGCCACAGCCAGGTTGGCTCAATGAGTGATCGAGTCTAGTAGAGTATAGTGTCGAGACTCGAATGTTGAGTCGCGTCTTTTGCTTCAGAGTCACCATTAGGTGTGTGTCGTCATAGAGTCCTACGTTGCTTACTTGCTTTTGGTTGTGAGTGTCTCGTATGTGTTGCATTGCCCTTAGGCACTTGCGAGCAACCATACTGCTTTATATTATATCAATAAAGTGGTTAAATAATTTAAGTTATACCTGTTTCCCCCACATAAGCTCTTTTACTTGTCTATGCTTTCTTCTTTTCTTAACCTTGGAAGTTTGCAACAGATGGTGAGTACTCGTGGAAATGTTGGAGCCAGTGGAAGCGGAGCTAATCAGGCTGACAACCAGAATGAGGAACCAATCCCTCAACCGCCGCAAGTCGATATGCAGAACCTGGGAGCCTTCCTGACTGCCTAGACTCAACTCATGAACACGATGGTTCAGACCATGCATCAGATATCCAATCAAGCTGCTGCGAATGTTCAACCTGGGGGTAACCATGGACCACACCCCTACTCAAGGTTGTCTGAGTTTATGCGAACTCGTCCACCTACCTTCTCAGGCAACGCCAATCCATTGGAGGCGGACGATTGGCTAAGGACAATTGAAAGGAAGCTGCACATTACCCAGTGTGTGGGACATGAGAGGGTGCTCTATGCCTCTCATCAACTAGAAGGAACTGCAGCAGAGTGGTGGGAAAACTTCGCAGCTCATGAGGACCCACAGTATCACGTGGGAGAATTCACCTCGACCTTCCGCGATTACCATGTACCCGAGGGTATCATGGATCTAAAAAGGAGGAATTAGGAGCCTCAAGCGGGCGGCGGTCGGTGGCGATTACGAATAAGTTCACACAACCGCACGCTACGCACTGAAGGACGTGGCTACGGATAAGGCGGACAATCCCGCTTCATGAAGGGATTGAATGCGAGGTTGCAGTGGACCGATCACCCACACATTCCACGACTTCCAAGAGCTAGTTAACAAAGCTCTTATTTTGGAGGACAAGCGCCGAGAGTTGGATGACAACAGAAAGCGTAGAATGGCGCAACAAGGAGGTCGTCGGGGCAGAGGCGAGGACGGCACCCCAACAGTTCATCCGGTTCCAGCCTAGAGGCGCGATGGGGCACCACTGCCGCAAATCGTACAATGGGCGTAATGCCGGACTCCAACCGAACGTAGTACGATGGAGGAACCTCTCGGGCGCGGAAGGCGTTGCTATCACGCAATGGCTGGGGCATTTTGCCAATAAGCGCCCTAAGAAGGAGGTGTCACCCGGTCCGTTTCAACACGGGAACACACCGGCAAGGACTCCGCACCAATCGTGAACGCGGGGCATCAAAGCAACAACTCCATCCCAAGGAGGCTGCACGAGGCCGAGTCAACCACATTACAACGGATGAAGTCCGAACACCACGGACGTTATCTTGGGTAAGTTCCTAGTAAACTCGATTACGCTCATCGTTTTATTTGACTCCGGAGCATCACATTCATTTGTTTCTCAAGATTATGCCATTCGCAATAATTTGGATATTGTGGAACTTAAGTGTGTACTTATAGTCCAATCCCCTGGATCAGAACTCCGATCCAAAATAGGATGTTCTGGGGTAAGGCTAATAATTAATGGAATGGAGTTCCTAGCGAACTTAATTATATTGAATACCCAAACCCTGGATGTTATCCTGGGAATGGATTGGTTAACCAAACATAAGGCAGTGCTGGACTGCGGAAAAAGAGTCATATCGGTCGAGAGCCCGGATGGAAAGAAGATTGAATTTGAAGCAAAATCAGTACGAGATGGACACTTACAGGTCAACAGCATGAAGATTGACAGCTTGGAGGAAGTTTCCATAGTCAATGAATATCCGGATGTTTTCCTAGAGGATTTACCCGGAATGCCGCCAGATAGAGTATCGAGTTCGTGATAGAGCTTGTTCCAGGGACAGCTCCAATAGCTAAGAGACCTTACAGGATGTCCACGGAGGAATTAGTGGGAATCAAGAGGCAAATTGAAGAGCTGCAGGAAAAAGGGTTTATAAAACTTAGTTCATCGCCATGGGGAGCACCTGTCTTGTTCGTCAAGAAGAAGGACGGGAGTTTTAGTATGTGTATAGACTATCGTGCACTCAATGATGTGACGATAAAGAATAAGTATCCGCTACCCAGGATCAACGATCTTTTTGATCAGTTGAGGGGAGCAGGAGTCTTCTCCAAAATTGATCTCCGATCAGGATATCATCAATTGAAGATCCGATCAGAGGATATTCCGAAGACTGCAATTTCGTCAAGATATGGACACTATGAGTTTACAGTGATGTCTTTTGGCTTGACAAATGCACCAGCATATTTCATGAACTTAATGAATAAGGTTTTTTTGGAATATTTGGATAAGTTCGTTGTCGTGTTCATAGATGATATTCTTGTCTATTCCAAGACAAGAGAAGAGCACGCCGAACATTTGAGGCTAGTCCTTGAGAAATTGAGGGAACAATAGTTGTTTGCAAAATTTAGTAAATGTGACTTTTGGAAGAATAAGGTTGAATTTCTTGGACACATAATGACGGCAGCAGGAGTTGCGGTAGATCCAAAGAAAGTCGAAACGGTTTTGCAATAGGAGCAACTGAAGACAGTAACCCAAATCCGTAGTTTCCTTGGAATGGCGGGATATTACCATCGTTTCATCGAAGGATTCTCCACGATTGCGAGACCTCTTACGCAATTGTTGAAAAAGGAAAGGAAATTCTTATGGACACCGGAGTGTGAGAAGAGTTTTCAGGAGTTGAAGAAAAGATTAACATCGGCACCTATACTAGTTTTACCCGATGTTCATCAAGGCTTCGACATCTATTGTGATGCATCGCGTCAAGGATTGGGATGCGTGTTAATGCAAAACCGAAAGGTAATAGCATATGCATCGAGGCAATTGAGACCACATGAAGAGAACTATCCGACTCATGATTTGGAATTAGCTGCCGTAGTGCATGCCCTAAAAATATGGCGTCACCATCTCATCGGAAATAGATGTGAAGTGTATACTGATCATAAAAGTCTTAAGTATATCTTCACGCAAGCTGACCTGAATATGAGGAAAAAAAGATGGCTTGAGTTAATCAAAGATTATAATGTTCGAATTCACTACCATCCTGGTAAAGCCAATGTAGTGGCAGACGCCTTGAGTAGAAAGAACCACAGTGTAAACATACTGTTGGAAGCAAGTCAGGCAAAATTGTGTAAGGATTTCCAGAAATTAGAACTGGAAGTGGTACCAGAAGGATTCTTAGCAACCTTGGAAGTAAAACCTACCCTGGAAGATCAAATCAGGGAAGGGCAGAAAGATGATGACAAAATCAAGAGAATTAAGAACAAGATGGATGCAGGCAAGACTTAGGATTTGAAATCGGATGAGAAGGGTACTATGTGGTTTAAAGGACGCATTTGTGTGCCAAACAAAAAGGAGTTGAAGCAGCTAATTTTGGAGGAGGCCCATGACTCCAAGTACTCAATTCATCCAGGAAGTGCGAAAATGTATCAAGATTTAAAGGAAAGATTTTGGTGGCCAAGCATGAAGCGAGAAGTCGCCGAATATGTTGCATTATGTGACATGCCAAAGAGTCAAAGCTATGCACCAAAGAACAGCAGGACTATTACAAACCTTAAAGATACCTGAATGGAAATGGGAAGAAATTGGTATGGATTTCATAACCGGATTGCCCAGAATGCAAAGTGGATATGATTCCATATGGGTCATAGTAGATCGTTTAACCAAAGTGGCATATTTCATACCAGTAAAGACCACTTATTCCGGAGACCGGTTGGCAGAACTTTATATGGTAAGAATTATGCCTTGCATGGAGTGCAGAAGAAGATAGTGTCGGACGGAGGTACCCAATTTACCTCCAGTTTTGGGGTAAGCTACATGAGGCAATGGGGACTCGCTTGAACTTGATCTGACATACCATCCATGACGGATGGTCAAGCGAGAGAGTCAACCAAATTTTGGAAGATATGTTGAGAGCACGTGCCTTAGCATATTCTACTTCATGGGATAAGTGTTTGCCCTATCTTTGAGTTCGGCTACAATATGATTATCAAGCAAGTTCTGAGATGTCTCCATTTGAAGCTCTGTATGGTCGATCTGTCGAACACCATTGAACTGGAATGAGGCGGGTGAGCGACATGTTTTTGGTCGGATGTCTTGCAAAAAGCGGAAGAGCAAATCACCATGATCGAGAAAGACTCAAGATTGCAGTCAAGACAGAAAAGCTATGCGACAACCGTCGGAGGAATTGAGCTTGAACCGAAGATTTTGTGTATCTCAGAGTCACGCCACTCAAAGGAGTCCAAAGATTCCACGCAAAAGGGAAGCTCGCACCTAGATATGTTGGGCCGTTCAAGATCTTGAGCCGCAGAGGTGAAGTTGCATATCAGTTGGAGTTACCGCAGTCTTTGGCAGGAGTGCATGATGTATTTCATGTATCACAATTAAAGAAGTGTCTTCGAGTACCGGAAGAGAAAACACCGTTAGAGGCAATCGAGCTGTAAGAAGATCTGACTTACAAAGAACATCCGATGAAGATTCTGGACATAATGGACAGAGAGACAAGGAACAAGTCAACACGTTTTTGCAGAGTTCAGTGGAGCAACCATTCGGAAAGTGAAGCAACGTGGGAACATGAAGAAGATTTGAAGAAGGAGTTCGCTGACCTATTTCTGTAGACAGCCCTGAATCTCGGGGACGAGATTCTGTTAAGGGGGGAGGTTTGTAACACCCTAAATTTTGCCCTAATTTAAATTTTGGAGTATTTTTTATTTTTGTGAATTTTTGGGAATTTGTTGAAATTATTTAGAATTATTCAAATAAAGCCTTACTTGAAAACAATTAAATAATGGAAAAATTTTTGCAGAGTTTGATTGGAAATATTTTATTTGAGTCCCAAATAGCTCAAAGTATTTTCTAGAATTTTTCTGGAATTATTCAGATATTTTTACTATTTTCTTTGGCCAAAACTATTTTCTCGAATTATTTTTATTCGAAAAGGATTTAAAATCCCGAAGCGATTGCTTGGGCGAAACCCTTGGACCGCCCGATCTTGTGCTCGCCCACTTCGCGTCGCCCGGCCACTGATTCGGGTCCCGACGATGCAGGGAGGTAATAATCTTAATCAGCGCAATGGTTGTGGATACGATGATCCTTTTTCGAAAGTCAAACTTACCATACCATCTTTTTCTGGTGCATATGATGCTGAAATTTATTTATATTGGGAAATGACTATTGAACAAAAATTTAACTCCCATCTAGTTCCTGAAGTACATAGAGTCAGACAAGCTACTAGTGAGTTCAAAGATTTTGCTATCATGTGGTGGAATGAAGTAGTTAATTCTGGCTTAGAACGTGATACATGGGATAGATTAAAGCGAGCTATGCGTAATAGATTCATTCCTCCATCTTATAAACATGATTTACATAAGAAATTGCAACGCTTGAATCAAGGAAATAGATCTGTAGAGGAGTACTATCAAGAGCTACAAATAGGCATGTTGCGTTGTGAGGTATTTGAGGATGAAGAAGATAAGATGGCTCATTTTTATGGAGGTTTACGACGTGAAATTCTGGACATAGTTGATTACAAAGAATATAATAATATCAATAGGTTGTTTCAGCTTGCTATGTTGGCAGAAAAAGAATTGCAGGGAAGACAACAAAGGTCAAGAAGCAACTTCGGCAATGCATCTACACCAAAATCGATGCCGGGGCAAGCCAAATCAACCCCATCTCCTACTAATCGGCCTGCTGCCCCCTCCATGAGTAGGGCGCATTCAGCAGCACCGCCACCACCGTCACGTGCACCCGAGGTGAGTAAATCTACTCGTGCGTGCACCAACAAAGAGCTCTTCATCGGTTGCTTCCACGGGTCGTACGAGTGGCATTGTGTGCCATCGTTGCAAGGGAATGGGACATATCATGAAGGATTGTCCAAGTCAGCGAGCATACATCGCCACGGAAGAAGGTGGGTACATTAGTGCTAGTGATGTTGAGGATGAATATGCTCTTGCAGCTAACCTTGCAGACAATGAAGATGACCATGAGACGGACGGTGATGGTGAGGAGATTTTAGGGACCGTCGCCATGGAGAATTATAGGACCATAATTGTGCAGCGAGTGTTGAGCACTCAAGTGGAGCAAGCGGAGAACCTACAACGCCATAATTTGTTTCAGATTTATTTCATCGTCCAAGACCGTCGTGTTCGTGTGATAATTGATGGTGGAAGCTGCAATAACTTGGTGAGTTCAGATCTGGTCAAGAAACTTTGCTTGACCACCCGTGCACATCCTCATCCATACCATATTCCATTCAACAATAGTGGTAAGATGAAGGTAACACAAACTGCGAGAGTGCATTTTTCCATTGGAACATACCATGATTTAGCTAATTTTGATGTAGTACCTATGAAAGCATGTTCACTTTTATTAGGCCGTCCATGGGAATTTGATACTGATGCAACTCATCATGGTAGAAGTAATAAATACACTCTTATGCACAAAGGAAAGAAAATCACTTTGCTTCCTATGACACCTGCTGAAATTGTGCAATGTGATAAAGAGAGAGCTCAAAATGAGGATAAGAAGAGTGCATCAGAATCTAAAAATCAGCAAATAGCTACGAACGTTTTCCCACCTAAGAAAGACAAGAAAGCACCTAGTTCTAAGTCCGAGGGAATTACATTGAAAGGTGGTGTTATGCTTGCTATAAAATCTGATCTTGCTGCAATTACTGAGAATGAGCTGCCATGCTATGCTTTGATATGAAAAGAAGCTTTAGTTTCACTTGAGGATATATCTAGCTCTTTGCTTCCTTCTATTTCTAACCTTTTACAGGAGTACATGAATGTCTTTCCACAAGAGATACCCCCGGGACTACCACCTATTCGAGTGATTGAGCATCAAATTGATTTGATCCAGGAGCAACCTTGCCAAATCGTGATGCATATAGAACCAACCCAGAGGAGACTAAGGAAATTCAGCGACAAGTGCAAGACCTTTTGGACCGTGGGTACGTACGAGAAAGCCTTAGTCCTTGTGTTGTTCCCGTGATCTTGGTTCCTAAGAAAGACGGTAATTGGAGTATGTGTGTTGATTGTAGAGCCATCAATAATATTACCATAAGATATCGTCATCCTATCCCTAGGCTAGATGACATGCTTGATGAGTTGAGTGGTTCTGTAGTTTTCACTAAAATTGACTTGCGAAGTAGATACCACCAGATTAGAATGAAACTTGGAGATGAATGGAAGACTGCATTTAAAACTAAGTTCGGCTTGTATGAGTGGTTAGTGATGCCTTTTGGGTTAACTAATGCACTTAGTACTTTCATGCGATTAATGAACGAAGTTTTACATGCGTTCATTGGAAGATTTGTTGTGGTTTATTTTGATGATATCTTGATTTACAGCAAATCACATGCACTACACTTTGATCATCTACGTGCTGTTTTTAAAGCTTTGAGAGATGCACGTTTGTATGGTAACCTCGAAAAGTGCACCTTTTGCACGGATTGAGTCTCGTTTCTTGGCTATGTTGTTACTCCACAGGGAATAGAGGTGGATGGAGCAAAAATTGAAGCCATAAAGAGCTGGCCAACACCTGAGACTGTCACACAGGTGAGAAGCTTTCATGGTCTTGCGGGGTTCTATCGGCATTTTGTGTGGGATTTCAGCACCATTGCTGCCCCATTGAACGAGTTGACAAAGAAAGGAGTAGCTTTCAAATGGGGACCTGCACAAGAAAAAGCATTCAAGTTGTTGAAAGAAAAGCTCACCCATGCTCCATTGCTCAAATTCCTGGATTTCATTAAGACTTTTGAGCTAGAATGTGATGCTAGCGGGATTGGAATTGGAGGAGTGCTAATTCAAGAAGGTAAACTAGTTGCTTATTTTAGCGAGAAATTAAGCGGGCCAAGTCTCAATTATGCTACCTATGATAAAGAATTGTATGCTTTACTTCATGTGCTTGAAACTTGGCAACATTATCTATGGCACAAAAAATTTGTTATACATTCTGATCATGAATCGCTAAAACATATTAGAAGTCAAGCTAAACTAAATAAACGACATGCTAAATGGGTAGAATATATTGAGTCATTTCCATATGTCATAAAACATAAGAAAGGAAAGGACAATGTGATTGCTGATTCGCTTTCTAGGCGTTATACCATGTTATCTCAACTTGATCATAAGATTTTTGGTTTAGAGACCATTAAGGACTTATATGCTGCTGATTTGGACTTTAAAGGAGTGCATGAACATTGTAAATAAGGAAAAACATGGAATAAATACGTGATGAATAATGGTTTGCTCTATCGTGCTAACAAGCTATGCATTCCAGCTAGCTCCATTCGTCTTTTGTTGTTGCAGGAGGCGCATGGAAGCGGTTTGATGGCACAGTTTGGAGCAAAGAAGATTGAAGATGTGCTAGCCGCCTACTTCTTTTGGCCAAAGATGAGACGTGACGTCAAGCGCTACGTGTTACGCTGCACTACTTGCAATAAAGCTAAGTCTCGCTTAAACCCATATGGTCTTTACATGCCTCTTCCTATTCCTAGTGTACCATGGGTGGATATTTCTATGGATTTTGTTTTAGGGTTGCCTACGACAAAGAGGGGGAGGGATAGAATATATGTTGTTGTGGATCGTTTCTCTAAAATGGCACATTTTATACCTCGTCACAAGAGCGATGATGCTACAAACATAGCTGATTTGTTTTTCAGAGAAATCGTTCGACTACATGGAGTGCCTAATACTATTGTCTCGGATCGAGATGCAAAGTTTTTGAGTCACTTTTGGAGATCACTTTGGAACAAATTGGGGACGAAGCTGCTGTTTTCTACTACATGTCATCCCCAAACTGATGGACAAACAGAGGTCGTTAACCGCACATTATCCACTATGTTGCAGGCTATTTTAAATAAGAATTTGAAGATGTGGGAAGAGAGTTTACCGCATATTGAGTTTGCTTACAACAGGTCAAAACACTCCACCACCAAGGTAAGTCCGTTTCAGGTAGTGTATGGTTTTAATCCCCGTGCTCCTATTGATTTACTACCTTTGCTCACTTCTGAAAAACTTAATTTGGATGCAAAGAAGTGTGCTGAATTTATTCTTAAGTTGCATGAAACAACTAAAGAGAATATAGAGCGCATGACTGGTAAGTATAGGATTGCTGGAAGTAAAGGTAGGAAAGAAATAAAATTTGAACTAGGTGATTTACTTTTGGTTGCATTTGAGAAAGAATAGGTTTCCAGAATTAAGAAAATCAAAGTTGATGCCTAGAGTTGATGGTCCGTTTAAGATAATTGAGAAAATCAATGACAATGCATACAAATTTTATCTACCTGCAGATTTTGGGGTTAGTCCCACATTTAACATTTCAGGAGGAAGATGAGCTTGAGTCGAGGAAGACTCCAATTCAAGAGGGGGAAGATGATGAGGACATCACTCCTTCGGATGTGCGCAACACGACTCCTAAAGATATACAAGGTCCAATTACAAGAGCACGCGCGCGACAATTAAACCACCAGGTAAATTCATTCCTCGCTGTTCATGTTTTCTTGGATGGATTGCTACAAAATTCTTGTGATATTTTGTTGCTTAGGAATATGGCAGAAGTATCACAAGCTTACCTGGACGTCATCCCTCAAAGCCCAAGTCTACTTGGTATAAAAGTCGATCTCAAGTCAGACTCCAACTTCGGTTCGGAGCCTCAGCATAGTATATCAATAAAATGACCATATCTGGGTCATACGAAGTCCAATTGAGGCATTCTTGAACTCTACAAGAAGCCCACGATGAGAGCTTTCCAACGGAAGTGGTTTCACGAACAAACTCCTTCTAGATCGACGAGATCAGCAAAACAATATAACGAATAGAATCTGTGGGGTGCTGCAACACCTCCACTTGGGCCCAAAGGCCTTGTACAACCTAGGGTTTCATGGCCACCCCCTTGGCCGCCTCCCTTGCCCTCTCCCTCATACATATTTAGTAGCCGTCGCTAGAATAGATGGGTTTTGCTTAGATTACAACTAGACACTTTGTCAGTTTTTCGCCGTTCATCGGTTTGTGGAACCCCAACTCGTGTGCTTAATATTATTCGCAATTTCAGATTGCATCTTCTACGTTGTTGCTTGCGTTCTCGATTTGCATGCAGGGATTAGCCTTCTTGGTGAGGTCAACCGTGTTTGTGCGTGGTTAAAAACCAAAGGAGCCGTGGTGTAGTGATTGTAGGGTTCGAATCTGTTCTGATTGGAAGCCGGATCGTCAACGTCGAGTTCTCCACCAATCAACTTACCAGTACCTGTCGGAAGATTGGGCCACCGTTCCTATCACACCCACTGACTGCACACTAGCTGGACCAACAGTGTCAATATGTAAAAGCTATCCTGGTGCATCAGTCATCACAAAAGTGACTTGAAGATGAGAAGCAGCAACCATCTTGCCATGTCAGCAAGGAGAGCAAATTAAGTCTTTGACCAATTTGAGTTTGGGCAAACCACGAATGAGATCATGGCTGCTGACTCTGGTCAAATGATCAAAACCAATGTGACCAAGTCTCCTATGCTAGAAGGAGAGATCACAGGACTCTGAAGCAATCAAACAACGAAGAGAGTCTCTAGAAGAAGCAGAAAAATTAGCACGAAAGACTCTCCTATATCTAGAAATCCCGCAAACTAACCTTCCTGAAGAATCAAGGATTCTACAGGCGCTACTCTTGAAGCTCACCTCGAAAGAGTGATCAATAAGCTGAGAAACAGAAAGCAAATTGTATTGCAGCTTACACTAAGGCAACATCTTTAAGAACGAAATTGTCATTAATGCAGATGGTACCTTTAGCAATGACTCTACCTGAAGAAGCATCCCCGAAAGTGATCAACTCATCACCGGAGGCTCGGACTAGGGAAGAGAACCATCGAGAATCTCTAGTCATATGATGAGAACAATCGGAGTCGACAATCCAAACATCTCCCTATCCCATCCGACGAACCTAATCAAGACACAAGAGAGAAGATGACTCAGTACTGGGATAGAGTGAAGACTTGGGAACCCAATACTAAACCACACGATGCCTCATAGTACCAGCCACAGAAAAAGACTGGACTCGAGTGTCTCTCTGACGTTTAACCCTAACAAGATCAATAGTAACTCTAGTAGATGATCTAGGAGCTAAAACTGGGTTGGCCCGCCGTGATGCAAAGGCTGAACCACTCCAGTGAGGCTGCCTAAAACTCCTGCTAGAAAACATCTCACGCCGCTGATATCTACCTTGATGAGAAAAACGAGGAATATCAAGAGGACGGTGGAAAGACTGATCACAAGCAACTCCAGGACTAAAACTCGAAGAAACAGCATGAAAACTGAGTACTGTACGCTGCCCAAAAACTGGCGACTCTCTAACCTGTCTAGAAGCAGTATGTGCCTTAGGAGCACTCAGAGTCTGGGGATGACCCTGAATACCCCTAAGAGCAGCAACATGCTCACGCCAAGTGTTCTTGGCGTGCCTGAAGCAAAAATCTACTGGGTGACCATCCTTCTTACAGAAGGTTCATGTGTACTTCGCCTTTGATGCGGATATATCCTCTATTGTTGTATCGTCTCATGACTCTAAGTCTACAAATAATCACATTACTTCTTTTGCTGCTGCTAAAGTGCAAGTGAGTCACAAGACCGATGCAAGTTGTGTTGATAGTGTGCTACAGGCTGAGAATTGCAATGGAAACCTTGGTGAGAAGAAAGGTGACTTTGTCATGCATCCACAAGGAGTAATATCCCTTTCTTTTGGAAATATGTCACCTGAGAAAGTAATTCTATTTGGATCCATATTTGTTAGAATTATTGACAGCGATCCGTTGGAATGGAAGGCAAAGAAGAGTTA
Source organism: Otatea glauca (assembly GCA_036346275.1). Lineage (NCBI taxonomy): Eukaryota > Viridiplantae > Streptophyta > Magnoliopsida > Poales > Poaceae > Otatea > Otatea glauca. The sequence continues at coordinate 35,966,318 of CM070723.1, read as the reverse complement.
CATGAGCAAGGCTGGTTCACTCAAATCTGTCCATCCATTTGATCATGATGCTGCTGCTAATAACGACAAGTAACATATCCTTAGGCTATATGGATGGAAAGATATTGAAGTCTAGTTTCTAGCATTTCAAACTGTGCATCATTTGGACTTCCAAGGTGGGAGATATGACTGTTTTGGTGGGAGTTGCACAGGCTGTCAAAAGCTGTGCGAGACCATATCTTGCTGTCCAACTTCCAAGGCATTGAACCTTTTATCTACCCAAGAAAACTCCTTAAGTTTCTTGTATAGTTTCACACCTAAGCTAGGAGGGATGTTCCTAGTATAAATACCTATGTATTTCCATCTGGAATAGACTTTTGGATGTTCAGAAATAGACAGCATAAGCCATGGTTGTTTGTGGCGCAAATACCATGTGTTCTTGATAAGTTCTTCCCGTTCTTGGGTTTGTTAGTGTTGGTGCAAGTCAAGAACGGCATGTTCTTGTGATTGTCCACTGAATCTATACGATTCCTCCACTCAATTCGTGTTCTTGTGTTGATCGCGGTTTGTGTGACCAGTTTCTCGCTTTTGATTTGGCTCTTTTGCCATTCGAGTGCAAGTGTCACGAAGCTATCGTCGTCGTACCGTGAAAGATTGGGCCACCTTTGCTCAACAGCAGGTTGGGTCTTCATCAACCTTGCTAGAGGCAGAAGCAACAGGAGTAACACCATTCTGGTCAGAAGTCCTATAGACAACCCCAGCAGACCTAAACACGGTGGTACTCACTCTGGGAGCTACCACAATCTCACCACTCTTGGAGCCGCAGACAATAGTGGGAGGATGCGTCCGAGCGTGCTTCAAGGGATCAAATCCTAGACCTTGATTAAATCTACTAATCTTGGATTAGTCTAGAATAAGATTGAGCTTCTTCTTGCCTCCAACAAACATCTCGAGAGTGCTCATGAGATACTGGCAATCTCGGAAGAAAGAGGCACAAGAAGAACACTGGGAAGAAGAACTAGAAAGATGAGCTCTCTTAGCACGTGAATTTTTCTCCCTCAGCATAGCTGCCTCAATCTTGAGGGCCTCACGAGAAACGCAAGATGCATTTCTAATCCTATGGGCTTGGTCGTCTAATTTCTTCCTAAGTTCGACTTGGATTTTATCCAATTCCCCCTCAATCACATTACATTGCAAGCAAATTTCTTGTGACTTAGCTAGTAAGTCCTTAGCAAGATTAGCACACTTGACATTTAGAGATTTATTGTCAAGTTTTAGTTGCCTACAACCCTCACATGAGTTGACTTGGTCCTTAGAAGCATGTATTTCGAGTTCATCGTTTCTAGAAGAAAGCTTCCTAAGGTGATCGCTCATGGCATCAATTTCAGCAAGTAATTTAGTGCAATTAGAGCATGATGGAGTAGAGTGATCATGAAGAAAACTAACATCTAGCGGAATAGCATCAATAGAATCATCGCTAGCATTCTTCAACCTAAGACTATTTAATTCAGACAACACACTATCATACATAGTCCTTAGGTTCTCCAACTCCACAAGAAGAGCATCACACAAAGAACAGTCATGAGTGACTCAAGAGGGAGAAGATCTAAGAGAAGCTAACTCCCGAGTCAAGGTACCTACTTCCTTCTCTAGCTCCATACACCTAGCTCTAGCTTTACCATGAAATTTCCCTAATTTGCAGAAAGCTTCATTGAGCTGGTCATAGGAGGGTACCTCTTCCGAGTCGCTATAGAGCTCGGAGTCACTGATGCCATTGGCGTCGGCCACGAAGCACATGCCTGAGAAGTCGTCGCCGCTCTTCTTCTCTTGCGGTTCATCCTCGCCCTCGTCACTCCATGTCTCCGTGTCGGAGAGGTTGATGTCGTCAAGCGCGGCGAGGACGCGGTGGAAGAGCTTCTTGTTCTTGGAGAAGTTGCGGTACTTCTTCTCATACGCCGGCTCATGAACTGGAGGCTTCTTGTTGCGATTCTTTTCGATGTAATCATTCTTTGCCGAACCACCGGTGTCGTTTTTTGCCTTCTCCATTTTGGGGCAATTAGCCCAAATGTGGTTGGGGCCACCACACTCGAAGCATGCGATCATGCCACCTCTCTTTCTCTCTCTCACCCTCTTGTATGCATGTGAAAATTTGCAAGCAAGAAGAGCAAGCTCATTTTCTAAAAAATTTTCCAGTTGGTCATCGCTTAGCTCGCAAAGGGCGGAAAGAGAGAAACCAGTAGAAAGATCAAGGGAAGGTCCAGTGGGATCAGCGACCAAGGCCATCGACTGTGATTTCGTCTTGCGAGAGACGATGTCGATCTCATGAGTCTTCAGACGGGAGTAAAGCCCATCAAGAGTCAAGGTCGACAAGTCAGTAGTGTCCTTGATGGTAGTCACTTTCATTTCCCAAACTCGAAGATCGAGTGCGGTCAAGAAATGTCGAGCATTATCCGAGTTAGGGTATATGCAACCGACTGCTCGGAGGTCACTCAAAATCTTCGTAAATCGACCAAAGCACTCGTCAAGACTCTCACCAGCATGTTGTTCAAACTTGTTGAACTCACGTTTGAACTGGTCCTGCCTCACGGTCTTGATTTGAGTAGTGCCCTCATGGTCAGCATCGAGGGTCACCCAAATCTCATGAGCTGAATGGAGGTGAGAAATACTATCATACTCACTGCGGGTAAGACCCTGTATGAGAATGTTCCTTGCCTTAGCGTTCGCCTCAACATCAGCCATATTTCCGGCCGTGACGTTTTCATCAGTAGGAACCTCATACGGGAGTTTCACCTTCTGCCATATCAGGAAGTCCTGGGCAGTGATGTATGACTCCATCTGCGATTTCCAAAATTGAAAATCAACTCCAGCAAAAATAGGAGGCTTGGTGGAATACTTGTCCATCGCCATGGCTCTTGAGACTGGTCAAGATCTATGAAAGAGCAAAACCGGCTCTGATACCAATTGAAAGATCGAATTGGCGATCAGAGGGAGGTGAATGATCCCAAATAAAATTTTCCCCTACTCAAAGTTCTCCAAACAATCTCATAATAAAAATCTGAAACACCCAAAGATTTTCGTTCAAACTGGTGCTTCTCAGATTTGCACACCCTCCAAAACCCGAACAACTAGACAACTATATGTACCCCTAGCTTACATGTTTGAGAACCATGAACCATGTTAGGGATGTTTTAATCACAATCCTGTTTTTCAAAGTGTCCAAACAAAAAGGAATCAATCCAAAGACTTCTTTTCTAAAAGAGATAAAGCTAAAAACAACAAAGTCACTTTTCTGAAAAGTAAAAGCAGATTTTCCAGGAATTGTCCTCACTTGGAGCAGGTGGTTTGTGAGTTTCTGTTGCTCTAAATTTTTTGGGAATTCTTTTTCCTGTGAGCAGTTGAGTCATGAAACAGTCCACCAAAAATCACAGTAGAAAGCTTTGTATAATAGACATGAAAAATAAAGTATTACAGATAGTCAAGAACTTCGACCAGAAAGTTTAAGGCTCGGTTTTCACTTCATAGCGCTCAAACGGTGAAACCAGTGGACTCAAAAAAATTTCTAGAGATGGATATATGAGTCATGCACCTTCTCCAATAAGAATTACTCAAAAAGGATTTTTCTAAAGTTCCCTAAAATCAAGGACTGACTGCTGCGTGAAGAACAAGTTCTGGATAGAATGACATCTTGATAGAAAACTTGATCTTTAGTCTATCCTAGGGTGCAAGAGAAGTGTAAAACCATATAAACACCCTCAAGAAATTTTAGAACAACAGCATTTAGAAGGAGGGGAGGCAAATCCAAATTGCGAGAAAGTAAATTGCGAGAATGTAAATGCGAGAAAGTAAATGCTGAATTTAAATTGTGTAAAGTAAAGACATAATGTAAATGCGCAATTTAAATTCACAATAAGGTAAAGAAAATTTTTGCATTTTCTGGATAGAAGGTTTACAAAACCTCACTTGATGTGGGCAAAGCTCAAAGGAGCAACTCAAACCTTCAAGGGAAGAAGGCCACCCCTTCCCCCTATTTATACTACTCATGGGCCACCTACCACCCTTGGATGAGTCCCTCAACCCTAGAGCACTCATCGAGGGCTAGGATTAACCCACTCAGAAAGCCATGCAAGGGCTCACCCAAAACCCACACACACAAAGGATTTTCTTGCACGGTTTTCAAAGCATACTAACTAGACCCGCTATCCTATCAACTAGACCACAATCCGACAACCCTCATCGATCCGAGCAGCATTTAGCTAGCATCACATCCATTCCTTGTCTTCATGGCTTGCACGGACTCCGTCTCCGATCATCCTTCGGCGATCCCCGACCGTTTGGACCTCCGACGCTCCTCGCCTAGTCCCGACCATCCTTTGCCTCACCATGACCTAGCACCGTCGTCCTGCAACCATCAAAAACAAGGAAATACCTCACATAGCAATGCCCACAATGATATGCAATAGATTCATTACACTCCACAAATTAAAATTCATTTTTGTTCGTCTTGGCCGGTACTACCGCAAAAACAGGAGAAGACTCAAATTGCTTCAAATTCCAATTTAAATGAAACTCAAACCTGAGGACACCTTACTCAAATAAAGTCAAATACTCATCACAAACATGGATGGACCTCCACATGGTCCTTCAAACCCATGAGCTAGTTGGGAGCCAAGTTTTTGTTCTTGTATCCGTTTTTGTGCACCGTTTCGTAAATTTGAAATAGGTCAGAACTTTCATGCTGATTCTTGCAATCGATGGTTGGAATAGGTTCCTGACATCTCTAGGAAGGTGTTCACAAATTTTCATTGAGTTTGGATCAACCGACCAAAAGATTTTGCGATTTCTATTTTTGAACTTAGGCTGAAAATATTGTTCGCGTGCTGATTTTACTATAGCTTGCCGAGTTTGTGGTAGTGCCGCCCACTGATGAGAACTTTGGGATTTTCTCTTTCTTCGCTTTGTCTCTTTTATGTGAGGATGTTGTTTGGATTGTTTTGAGTGGGAAAATTTTATTTTACGATCATTCACCACCCACTGATCGCCATCTCGATCCTTCAATTGTTATCAGAGCCATTTTTGCTCTTTCATAGATCTTGACCGGTCTCAAGAGCCATGCCGATGGACAAGTATTCCACCAAGCCTTCTATTTTTTGGAGTTGATTTTCCATTTTGTAAATCGCGGATGGAGTCATACATCACTGCCCAGGGGTTCCTGATATGGCAGAAGGTGAAACTCCCGTATGAGGTTCCTACTGATGAAAACGTCACGACCGGCAATATGGCTAACGTTGAGGCGAATGCTAAGGCAAGGAAAATTCTCAGACAGGGTCTTAGCCGCAGTGAGTATGATAGGATTTCTCACCTTCGTTCTGCTCACGAGATTTGGGTGACCCTCGATGCTTACCATGAGGGCACTACTCAAATCAAGATCGTGAGGCAGGACCAGTACAAGCGTGAGTACAACAAGTTTGAATAACACGTTGATGAGAGTCTTGATGAGTGTTTCAGTCGCTTTTCTAAGATTTTGAGCGATCTCTAAGCAGTTGGTTGCATATACTCTGACTCGGATAATGCTCGCCATTTCTTGACTGCACTCGATCTTAGAGTTTGGGAGATGAAGGTGACCACCATCAAGGACACCACCGACTTGTCGACTCTGACTCTTGACGGGCTTTATTCCCACCTCAAGACTCATGAGATTGATGTCGTCTCCACTCTTTGGTCACCGAACCCATTGGATCTTCTTCTTCTAATTTTTCTGTTGGTTTTTTCCTCTCCACTCTTTGCAAGCTAAGCAATGACCAACTGGAATAATTTCTAGAAAATGAGCTTGCTCTTCTTGCCCGCAAGTTTTCTCATGCCTACAAGAGGGTGATCCATGAATACCAAGAACTCCCATTATACCAAAGTCAAGCATTAACTCATCTTGAAACCTTTAAACATTATTAGCCTTGACAATCAAACATCATTAATCAACAAAACACATAAAACACTAAAATTAGGGGCCTAAATTCATGAAAAGTATAATGCTAACCCTTAATGTAATATTCCTAGTTGAGCTCACAAAATCCAAGACAAATAAGTTCAAAATCTACATGCAAATAAGCAAGCAAGCGTATATCACTTATATACATGGCAATATATTAGAAGAAGATAAATATGCTAATGCAATATTATAGGCATCTATGATATTTAACTCACTCCTCAATTTGCAAAAGCTTGTCTCATCTAAGGGTTTAGTGAAAACAACCATAAGTTGATCCTTGGTTCAAACATGTCTTAGCACAATGCGTTTTTTTTGCATCATGATTACTAAGAAAATGATGCTGGCTATCAATGTAATTTGTGCGCGAGTGTTGAACCGGGTTGTTCGCAATTTTTGCCGTACTCTCATTATCACACAAAAGAGGAACTTTTGAAGGTGATCCCATAGTCTAGAAGGGTTTTCTTCGTGTACATTATTTGAGCACAACAACTACTCACGGCAATGTACTCCTCTTCGGTGGTAGAGTGCAACCGAATTTGCTTCTTTGAAGTCCATGAGACTAGGGATCTTCCTAGCAAATGATGTCCCCCAATGAGCTTTTACGATCAATTTTACACCCGGCATAACCAGAATCCGAATAGTCAAGTAACTCTAATTTAGCACCTCTGGAAGACCACAAACCAATTCCATGGGAGTATTTTAAATATATAAGAATTCTTTTAATAGCAATTGGATGCAATTCTTTAGGGGAAGCTTGAAATCTAACACACATACAAACACTAAACATGATATCAGACCTAGATACAGTAAGGTAGAGCAAACTACCAATTATAGAGCGATAAAGTTTTTGGTCCACCGGTTTACCTCACACATCTAAGTCTAGATGTGTGTTTGTAGTCATAGGTACCTTGATTGGCTTGGTATCTTTCATTCCAAAGTGCTTGAGAAGGTCCTTGATATACTTCTCTTGAGAGATGAATATTCCTCCCTTCAATTGCTTAACTTGAAATCCAAAGAAGAAGCTTAGCTCCCCTATCATAGACATCTCAAATTCTTTTGACATCATGTTGTCAAATTCCTTAGAAAATGTTTGATTAGTGGACCCAAAGATTATATCATCAACATAAATTTGGCATTGAAGAAATTACCATCTATGAACTTTTGTTGAAAAAAGTAGTATCAATTCTACCGATTTTGAGCCCCTTTCTAGAAAGTCTCTAAGACACTCATACCATGCTTTTGCATCTTGCTTGAGCGCATATAGCACCTTAGATAACATATAAACATGTTTTGGATGTTTAGGGTCTTCAAACTTGAGAGGTTCTACAAACGCCAATTCAGAAATAACAACATTCAAGAAAGCACTCTTGATATACATTTGATGTAACTTGATATCGAAACATGATGCAGATACAAGGATACGTATGGCTTCAAGTCTTGCCACAGGAGTGAATGTCTTTCCAAAAGCCAAGCCTTCAACTTGAGAGAACCCTTAAGCAACTAGCCTCGCCTTGTTGTGGACTACAACTCTATATTGATGCCTATAACATTATGATCGTGGGGATTCTCTATCATGGACCAAACTTCATATTTGGTGAATTTATTGAATTCTTCATGCATAGCATTCTCCCAAAAGATGCATAGCGAGAGCGAGTTTGAACTCCCTTACTAATATCCCCCGATACTTGGTCAATGTGGTGATATTTGGCTATGGTGTGGTGACTCTTGACTTGTTGTAGTAGTTCCTAGAGTATGTCATCATCATCATCATCATTGGCTTCACTTGCATCAACTTGAGGTGCCATGGACGATGAAGGTTGATCTTGAGCTTCAACCTCTTGAATCACCTCCGTAGGCTTGATGTCTCCAAGAGTAATGTTTTTCACAGAATTTTTAAGTCCTTCATTACCTAGATCATAAAGATTCTCATGCTCTCCTTGAGAACCATTACATTCATCAAACTCAACATTATAAGTTTCTTCAACAAGTCCGATAGCGTTGTTAAAGACACGATAAGCTTTCAAATTAGAGGAGTAACCCAATAGAAAACAAATGTCGTGTCGCCTTTGTAATTTGCCAAGATGGACACGCTTCTTGTAGATGAACCACTTGTATCTAAATACTCAAAAGTAGAAGATATTGCGCTTTCTCTCTACTAATATCTCATATGATGTCTTCTTTAAAAATTGATGGAGGTAGAGCCGGTTGGTAGCATGGCAAGTGGTATTGATGGCCTCCACCCAAAAGCAATTGAGCCTGCCATACTCATCAAGCATTGTCCTTGCCATCTCAATCAAGTTCGATTCTTCAACTCAATAACTCCATTTTGTTGAGGTGTGTAGGTTGTCGAAAGCTCATATTTGGTCCCTAACTCATCATAATAGCCTTCAATATTAGTATTTTTGAACTTGGGTCTATTGTCACTCCGGATTTTCTTAATTGGGGTTTCAAACTCATTTTAGGCCCTCTTTGCAAACCTTTTGAAAATACAAGTGGCTTCAGACTTGTCGCTTAGAAAGAAGACCCAAGTAAACCTTGAGAAATTATCCACAATGATTAAAGAAAAAGAGTTGCCATTGATGCTCTTATAGGATGTTAGGCCAAACAAATCCATATGTAAGAGCTCTAATAGTCTAGATGTTCATATGATACTTTTTGTCAGATGAGAGTTTGCCACTTTCTTGCCAGCTTGACAAGCACTACCTTCTCAAACCGCACATCCTTCAAGCCCACAACCAAACCATTTTTGAAAAAAAAATCAATGTAGACATCCCCACATGTCCAAGACGGTGGAGCCAAAGCTAGCCAAGTGAGAATTTTGCCATTATGCAGTTGAGATGCATGAAACATTCGAGGTGAAATCCCCAAGGAAATTTTTTTGAAAACGAAAGTCTTTTTAAGATCAAATGTTGGGAGGTTTAATGAAAAACTGAAACACCCTCTTCTATGAAAAGATAATGGAACTCTAAATCACAAATTTGAGCAACCAAAAGTAAATTGAAGTTTAGAGATTTAACAAATAATATGTTGGAGATTAAATGGTCATTTGAAATTGCCAACTTTCCTAAGCCAATGACATTCCTTTTGCTATTGTCATGAAATGTTATCTTGTTGCTTGCATCGCCTTTAAGTGACGTGAATATCCGTGAATTACCAGTCATATGTTGAGTGCACCCGCTATCAGTTACCCAATATCGACCTCTAGTCTTGTACTTCACCTACATAAGAGAAGATTACGTCTTGGGTTTAGGTACCCAAGTCTTTTTGAGTACGTGAGAGTTAGTGTACAAAGACTTAGTCACCCGAATGGCCTTTTTCTTCTCTTTAAGCAATGGAGCACATATAAACATAGCAACAAGTTTACCATACTTGTCCTTTTAGATCAAGTAGTGAGTGTCATAGGTGATACTATGTGGAATTATTCTTGGATGAAGTGGCCAATGGACATGCAATATGGTTGTTGCCTTTGTAACAGCACTTGTAGCAAAAGTTTCCCTCATTCATGAATTCTGTCTTGGGTCTTATCCGTCCAACTCCCTTGCGAACAACCTGAGGAACATATCCAATCCTTCCTTACCCAAGGTGAACCTTTACTTCCTAAGAATCCGATCAAGAGTGTCACTTCCTTGAAAGCCTTTTACCAAGCCCATGTTTAGTTTTTGCACCTTTGCTTTGAGCTCCAAATTTTCCTTCACAAGGTTAGTGGTACAAGAGGCTGTTCAAAATAGGCCATAGTGGCCAATCATAGAGATAACTGATATATGTTTACGTTGTCATGTTCCTTTAATAAATATCATATTATAGATCAACAAGTATGTGACTTGATTGTGAGACACTATAACATGTTTATGGTATTATTAAAAATTATCACTTTTCGTTTAATTGGGTGCAACATCAATTATTTATTTACATAAACAAGCATATGACTGTGTAAAGATCATGTTTTGTGGATCATGGATGTGCAATATAAACAAAATATATGAATAACGCATTGGTGAACATGTTATTGGATTGACCCATTATGAACACCATATTGAGCATTACATGTGTATCATCGGTTGGTTTTATACAATGTTTATAATTGATCCTCTGACCTAAGACATACATGGATCCCAACATGAGGATCGCATTCTTTGTTATTACTAATTATTGTCGTGATTGGATAATTATGTTAGTTACACTTTAGAATATGTTGACACATGTGGATGGATGTGTATCATTTTGATGGAATTTTGTCTTGTTATATGAGGACAAAAGTATCTTAAGGCCACTCAAAAAAAGATAGCCTAAAGAATACGCATGGCCATGCATAAGCAGGTTGAGGTGTCGATAGCTTGATCCATTTAGTCTAGCTTTAGAGATTCAAGGAACAACGGATTAAGTAACACAAGGATGACACATATCTCGTCTTGGGTATCTTGCTATTTGAAAGTGATATAAGTATCAAACAAATATTCATTGATGGCTTGTTAGATAAATAATATCCATACGATTTCGAAAGTCATAATGTTCTGCTAGGAGTCACTTATGACTTGTGCATCGAATGATGATTCTGATGAGGACATCCCTTCCACTGATACAACCATACCTATTGCTCCTCAACTAGATATACAAGGACCAATTACTAGAGCACGTGCTCGCCAACTCAATTATCAGGCAAAGTCGTTCTAAAGCATATCTAATTACACTTTTGAGAATAATCCACTACCTGATGCGTGTAATGTGCTTATACTTATGAACCATAGTTTGAATCAGCAAGGATGCACATCTACGTCAAGCAAAGTCGGAGATTAAGTGTGCCACGTTTTGAAGCCCAATTCAGCCTTCGGATACCAGCCTGAAGTAAAATGAGCATAACTTTTGCATACGGCATTCAATTGGCAAGTTCTTGCACTTGATTAAAAGCTTACTTCGAGATCTTTCCAATGGATTTTACCTCACCTAAAAATTCCTTCAGAGTACTCCGCAATCACAAAAACAAGTTAGGTCAACTTTCCAGTCTGAGTCAAACTTGGGCCTTGGGCCTTGTAAGAGTCCTATTCGGCCACTCCTTTGTGCTGGCTGGATCCCCCTTCACTTTTACCTGTATATAGCTAGAGAGTCCCCCAAAATTACTTGGATTTTTGTTTAGTAGTAGTTTTCCTTGCTGAAACTATTTGGTTTTCTTTTGTTCGGCTAGATCAACAGCAATACTGTGCTTCGGAACCCCACAATAATACTTCAATTATATTTGCAATTTCATATTGCTTTTGCTTTGTTCTTGCTTGTTATTCGATTGCTTGCAGAAATTGATCTTCATGATCAGGTCAATCGGGTTTTGGCACGGTTGATAATAATTCAGAATTTGGTTCAGTGATTGCTTGGCGTCGGTCGTGTTTCGGTCGGTAGCCTAGATCATGAGGGTCATCTCCAATAATCGATAGTTATCCATCTCACCGAAAGATCAGGCCTCCATTTGCCTCATCAGATTCTATGCATTGCCAACATCAGAATGGACCTACAGGGTCGCACATAAGAATAGGAACCTACAGGTTTGTTAATAAAATCCATATATTATTATATGGATAATTAATATATTGAAATTGTTAAATATAGAATAAGTTATTGTTTAATTCGAATTATTCAAATATGTAACAATAAGCTTATATGATGTGGATTAAAGTAATGCAAATTAAGTAGGGAGTCAGTTCGGATAAGGATTTGAATTGATAAAGGGTATCTCAAATCCTATTCTGTTATGAAAATAAATTGGATTTGAATTGATAAAGGTTAGCTCGATTCCTACTCGGTTACAGAATAGAAGCGTTTCAGCCTTATCTGATGCTACCTCCCTCAGTTATAAATAAATATGCACCTAGGCTGCGTGGGGATAACCGAAGTTGAGAGACTAATTCTAGAGGGAACCAAGAGGGCCGTGTTGCAGAGGTTCTAGTAGACCGTCACAAAGTCTTCTTCTCGTTTGTGCGAATACTCTTGGGATGAGGCTGCTATTGCCTCAACGTGCTAACACGTTCCGACACACCCTTCTTCCGTTGCTGAGAATTCACACCTGTGTGTCAAGTGGTAATGCTAAAACTCTAATATGTAATCTTAGATCATATATAACGGTTTTTTGGATTCAAGTGGAGAAAAAAAGTGAAATTTCTTATGCCTTGCTACCTAATTTCACAATAGGGGCAACACCAAAAGAAGGAATATTGCAAGTTGGGCTCGCATCTACTTTAGAAAAACGTGTGATAACAATTAAATCATCACAAGAACAAGAGCTATTGACCTTGATAGGAGGATTTCTTGCTTGAGTGGCAATGGATGGAGGATCAAGATCAGAAGCAATACCCCTATCAACCTTGGTCATGACAAATTGGTTTTTAAGGAGTGAGTCATTTTGAACTTCTAGCTCTTCATACTTAGCATTAAGTTCCTCAAACTCGGTACTAAGTGTGGAGTGCACTTTGTTAAGCACCTTAAATTTGTGCTTCTTCTTACTAAGCGCCATGTTTAGCTTCTCAATAATCTCAACAAATTTCTCATATGAAGAAGCGGAGTCGATTACCTTCTCATCAATCTTGGCAATTAGGGAAAATGATGCAATAGGATGTGATGGTGTAGACTCAATGAGCGCAATATGACGCCCCCACTCTGCCTGACCAGGCCAGGACCAGTGGAAGCACTACAGGACAGAGTGCGCCAGGATCAAGCTAAGGAAAACAACACATGTAGAACAAAAACTTCCACCGAATAGTACTCGGGGATTATTCTTAATGTACATATAGTACAGTCTTAGGTCCGGCTACGGTGATTTCTACAGCGCCCACCTAATATTACAATATTATTCTAAGAGCCTCCCTCCTGAAGGTGTTTTATTCTGCCAGGTCTTGGTCGTCAGTTCCCTCATTATTATAGCCCTCCACAGCAGCATCCACATCATCATAACAATTTATATCATCGAGAAAATCACCATCTATCTCAACTGTGTTGGTGGACTCGACAGGCTCTGAAAAACAACAGAGAAAGCAAGGCTGAGTACTCCAGTACTCAGCAAGACGTGGAACCTTTATGCATGGGTATATAAATATAATTTTTGGCCATCTAGCCGCTACTCCAAAGTAGTACTTTACCAAAGGTACCTGTTGGCATCAAAAACTTGATGTAGGGTTTCTGACAGCAGCACACCAGACGAACACCGGGTTCAGAGCGTGCCAGTCGATTTGACCTATAACCGACAAGGTAAAAAAAATAAAATTTACTCAAAAGCCGATCGTAACGATCAATCGGCTCAGACTCAATCAGCTTGAAGCCGATTAAGATCAAAGTAACAAGGTAAGTCTAACTAGCCGATTAAAGCTAATCAGAGGATAAAGGTAGATTGATTCTGAAGAAGGCGATGCGCAACAAAATTAGAACAAATCAAACTTGGGGGTGTAATTGACGAAGATCAACAATCGGCGATGCGCAACTTTATTGATCAAAATCGATTACAATGAGAGATCTAAATTACAGAGGCTACTCCTAGTCGACAGGAAAAAGTAGAAAAGTAAAAGCTGGTTGATTGTATTGTGTTGTTTTTTTTGCAGTTAGCAAGCTTGTCCTTCTTTTATACCCTTCGGCCGATCGTGTCAGACTACAACACGCTTCAAGTTTTGATCCGTATCAGTCTTATCTCGGACAGTTATTTCCTTACAGATCTTGCCATTACCAAAATATCTCCAAACCTTTCCATCATGTTCGTTAATTCCCGTATCTTTGACTTTATTGTCGATTTTGACTAGACTTGCCAAATTTTGGTGCAAACATATGCCCCCCATTTTTGAAAGATGACTTGTCATCTGTCAAAAATCGCAATTTTATCGACTTTTCCAATCGGCTAACTGTTGAACTTCGCTCAATAACTGCTACTTTATTCGCGTCGTAATTCTCTGACATGCGGGTAGTGCATTTTAACTACTCGCGCCTTTTGAGATTCACTTCCCGCCGCTTCAAATTTTCACCACGCTATAAAATGCGACCCCCACTTCAGTCATTCTTCACGCGCACAAGCTCTCGATTTGTTTGCAATCGGCTTAAGCTTCCTATTTGAAGTACTTCCGAGGCAATCCTTTGGCTCATCCATCTTTCTTCATCGGCTGCAATGGACCCTAGCCAGGTACTTATTCCGATCTCGCACAGCAACGACCAATATTTTTTGGGTCCATTGGGAAATCTAGATGTCCATACCGTAACAAACCAAGAAGTCCCTCGTTTACCTTTGTCGGCTGCTGGTCACAACATAGAGGGTTGGAACAAAAGTTTCAGAGCCTGGCCGACAGCTCTCAAAGGATAGAGGAATTGGTTTATCAGGGTAGCAGCCCAAAAGAGGGGTGAATGGGAAAGAATGGGCATAGCCGAGTGTACTCCACTTTCTTTAGCCGACCCAGAAGCCTAACGAGCCCTTGGTGACCACGGCCTGTTATTTTTGGTCGGACTGTTTTAATGGCTTCTTGTCCCATATTGGTCCCATCGGCCCAACTCTTTTAGATGTTGCTCAATTGTACTGTCTTTGGCCAGATGGAGAACAAGTATCGGCTTTTAGCGAAAAACAAAAATATAAACTTATCCGATCTAAAGGGGAAGGTTGGGCCAAATATATTGGAAATAATAACAAGATTAATGGCCCAGTATCGGACGAAGAGCAAGTTGCCTTTTTGAATCTTTGGCTAGACCGTTTTTTGTTATGTGGAGCGTCTCTTGGACCAACTCAGGTTTATCAAGTGATAGCAGAGCAACTTGTTGAAGGTCGTCGGCTAGCTCTAGGAAAAATCTTCTTGGGTGCTGTGTATCAGATGCTTTAGATAATAAGGAGTCGGCTTTATACTGGTTTTGGGAAATTCACCGTCGGTAATGTACGTGGTCCGATGTGGTTCATACAAATATGGCTATACTGCTTATTTCAGCCGTTCTTTTAATTTGGATTCAGCCGAAGAGACTCCTTTTCCAAGGGATGACATACCAGAGGGGGCACCTATCCAATTTAGAGAATGCCGATCCTTTGGTGAGAGGTTTATGATGTGCTCCAGTAATGAAACAAGGATTTCTCCCGATAGCTGCAGAAGATTCTTGTCTTTATTTTTGCAATTGGATACCGAAGATTTCAAGCAGGAAGACTTCTTCAGTTACGTTGCTACAGCCGATTTTTCTTGGCCTTCATTTCTTCACCTGGAAGCTGATAGTTCTCTGATGCCTCAGGAGACTTTGGATTTATATAGAATTTTTATTTCTCCGTGTATTTTCCATGTCGGCCTTCATACTAGGAATCGGACATTCCAACCTTCATACGAGCTTTACGATCCTTCAGTTTACGCAAGACAGCTCAACTTCGACCAGGTAATTCCAAGTTTGCCACTTCTAGATCGGCTTCAACCTAGAGCCAGGGTTCGCAATGCCACATCAGCGAGGTTAGTCTGGGAATTAGCCGATGAGCTTCATCTTCGCAGTCTCCCCCACTTCCACTGAGCGCTCAGCAAAGCGGGTTTCACAACATGGTGGTCGGCTATTGCTGAGTGCCTGTACATGGAGAAGACTCCGTCGCTTATAATCAAGGAATTCTTTCCAAATCTGCCAAAGCCATCCTTAGTGTCTAACAGCGATTCTAGCAGTGAAGCTAGCTCATCGGGTTACACTAACACGAGTTTAGTAGATAAGGTATGGGCTTGAATAATCTTGTCTTGCACATCGGTCTTTCACCAGATGCATTTTCTAATCACTTTTTACCACGCGTATTGCAGGCTAAGGATGTCGGCAAAAAGCCCATCTCTGGCCAATCGGGAAATGGCCAAAGCAAAAGGTCACATCAATTGACTGGCCTGACGGGTTATACTTCTGGTACTCTAGGGGTCCACAGTCCATCTTTATCGGACATTGAGAAAAAACAACCAAGTAAGTATAAACACAATCGACTAATACTATTTTGTTTTTGACCGAACTAACCTTTAGTCGATCTTTATTTTCAGAAAAGAAGAAGACAAAGTACATCAAGGCTCCTCCGAAAAAAGGACCCAAGCCCCAGGAGCAAAGCGGCGAGAGTTCGCCACATGCGTCGGCTACTGACAAGGTTGATGGTTTGTACTTCGCTAAGAAACAAGTCCTTCAGTACGTCGGCTTACCTTGCATTTCTTATTTCAGCCGACACAATCAGTTCAAGCCGCGAAGATTCTGGCTGACCTTCCAAAAATTTCTTCGAAACCGCTTTCCCCGCCACGGCCGATTTCAACTGCTCCGATCGCCGATCTGCCGGAGCCCTCCGACCCGACAAATCTGTTGGGTTTCTCTTTGGCCGATCTTGATGATCTGGAGATTATGGCCACTGATGACTACGATGCTGAGATCAGGAGGATCTTACAAGTTTCGAAGGAGGCATCGGCTGGGGTCACTTCCACCCCAGGCACGAAAGAGAAACTGAACAAACTATTTGATTTAGTCACAAGGCCACAATCGGAGATTTTGGCCAATAATCAGCCGATCCGCGATGCCATGGCAGCCGTTGAAGCCGACCTACCCCCGGAAGCAATGGCGGCACTCCTGAATGTGTGCCACTTGGACGAAAGGAAGTCCGAGGTTGAGGAGGCTCAAGCACGCATAGCGCGGCGCGAAGCTCAAGAAGCCGATCAGAAATTTCTGAACGAGCTCGTCGACGACGCCAAGGCGAAAAAACGCAA
The DNA here is from genome assembly GCA_036346275.1 of Otatea glauca. NCBI lineage: Eukaryota > Viridiplantae > Streptophyta > Magnoliopsida > Poales > Poaceae > Otatea > Otatea glauca. The sequence continues at coordinate 35,949,665 of CM070723.1, read as the reverse complement.
GTTTGACGCGATGCGCTGCAGCTAAAGGCATCCAAGGATAACCTTTCCAAGCTTGAGTCGACAAAGAAATTTCTCTTGGAGGAACTAGCCAAGACAGAAAAATTAAGCCAAGATGGCCAGCATTCCATGGAGAAAAACATATCGGCCATGAAAGAACAGAAACTCGGCATTGCTAAAGCCGTCGCAGATGTGACTAAACAGTTGGCCAAGGTGAAGCCAGTACCCGGGAACGCCAAAGACGATGAGCGCATTCTTGACGAAGTCCAGTGCTTGATTGCGAAGGCGGCGGGTGCTCTATCGGCTCTAGGCATGACTCTTCCTGGTTCTGGCATTCGATATTAACTTCATGAGATATGAAACTCTGTTGGCTGTTTTTTCAGAAACACTTGCTTGAATACTTTGTAATTTTGCTATACTTGTAATCGGTTGTTTAATCGATTTAATTTTATTTTCATGTAATTTTAGTCTGCAATCTCTTTTAGCCGAATAACAGCATCGTGTTAATTTGGCTTTTGAACGAAATCTTTAGTCGGCTAGGCTCCAATCCAAACACTAGGATAGTACTTCTTCAAATACTTCCCGTTAATAGCTTTAGGCAATACATATCCTTCCAATGTTTCTAGTACGTACGAATTTACGCCGACTAGCTGATTAACTTTGTATGGTCCTTCCCACGTAGGTGACCATTTTCCGAATCGGTTATCTTTCGAACCAACAGGTAATATTGTTTTCCATACTAAATCGGTTTGATCAAAAGATTTTGGCACGACCTTTTTATTATACGCTTTCGCCACCCTGATTTTATTCTTCTTAAGCCGATCAAGCGTAGACAATCGTAATTCTGCCAACTCCTCCAAATTGTCGATCATCAAATTGTCATAATCTTGAGCCGATAAACCGTTTTGCCTGGCCACTCGTACAGATTCAATATTGATTTCAACGGGTAATACGGCTTCTTGACCATACACCAGCTGATAAGGTGAAAGCTTCGTTGCTCCGTGGTAAGCTAGCCGATATGCCCAAAGCGACTCCGATAGAGTTGAATGCCAATTTCTCGGCTTTTCATCGATCTTCCTTTTGATCAGTTTAATCAGCGTTTTGTTGGATGACTCAGCTTGTCCGTTAGCCTGAGCGTAGTATGGGGATGAATTCAATAGTTTAATTCCCAGACTTGTTGCGTAAGCCTGAAACTCATTGGACATGAAAACCGGCCTTGATCGGTTGTAATTGTTTGCGGTATTCCAAACCGATGAACAATATGTTCATTAACAAAGCCGATGGCTTCAACGCTGATTACTTTCTTAAGTGGTATAGCTTCAACCCACTTTGAGAAATAATCAGTTGCGGCCAAAATAAACTTGTGGCCTTCACTCGATGCAGGAAATATTTGGCCGATTATATCTATTCCCCAACCTCTAAACGGCCATGGCTTGATAATTGGGTGCAAAGCCGATGCTGGTGCTAGTTGTACATTGCCAAATTTCTGGCAAGTTTGACAACCTTTGTAGTATTTAAAACAATCTTCTAGCATTGTCGGCCAAAAGTAACTTCTCCGTCTGAGCATCCATTTCATCTTATGTGCCAATTGATGAGAACCGCAAATGCCTTCATGTACTTCACCTATTGCCACTCGCGCTTCTTCGGCCCCAAGACTTCTTAATAGCAATCCTTCCATCGTCCGATAATACAACGTATCATCCATTACAATGTACTTGAAAGCTTGTTGCCTAATTTTGCGTTCTGTCGGCTCAGATGGATCGATCAGGTATTTCTTTATCTGCGTCCTCCAATCCGCGACATCCACACACATGACAGCTTTATCCATTAGCTCAGTCACTTGATATCGGTCGAGGTCTTTGTACCTTGATGCCTGTTGAGCCAAGGCATTAGCTCTATCGTTCAACTCTCTAGGGACGTGACCGATATAAAATGACGTAAACGAGCCGATGATCTCTGTGCATTGCTCCAAGTATTTTAGCAGTATCTCGTCTGGACATTGGTATTCTCCTTTGATTTGCTATATAATTAGCATAGAATCCCCGTATGCCTCAACCGTACTTGCTCCGATATTTTCCAACAACTGCAAACCTTTGAGCAACGCTTCATACTCCGCCTGATTATTTGAGCATCGGCTATTTAGCCGAAATGCGAACTCGAAGTTATGCCCTTTAGGCGATATGAGCACTATACCGATTCCATCGCCTACTCTGCACACAGACCCATCAAAAAACAATTGTCAAGGGGCTACGGATACCAAATCAACAGTTGTATCATGCCCTGTTATAAAATCGGCTAATACCTGCCCTTTGACTGCTTTGGCCGATTCATAAGACAAGTCGAACTCAAAGAAGGCATAAGCCCATTTGCCAAGCCGACCTCGCAGGATTGGAGCTAACAACATATATTTTATAACATCGGCTTTACAGATTACTTTACAAGCCGATGCTAAAATATAATGTCTCAGTTTTGTACATGAGAAGTATAAAGATAAGCATAATTTCTCAATGAAAGGGTACCTGACTTCAGCATCAAGAAGGCGTCGGCTTAAATAAAAGATAACCCTTTCCTTTCCATCATCTTCTTGTGCTAAAACAGACCCAATAGTCTCCTTTTCAGCCGATATGTATAACTTGAATGGAATCCCCTTTTGTGGCGCGGCCAAAACCGGAGGATTAGCTAAATATTTTTTGACGTCGTCGAAAGCCCTTTGCTGATCGTCTCCCCATACAAATTCTTGATTATCCTTTAATTTCAACAGTGGGGTAAAGGCGCGGTTCCGTCCGGAGAGATTCGAAATGAACCTTCGGAGATAGTTAATTTTGCCGATCAATTTTTGCAACTCATTTTTGCACGTCGGGGGCTTTGTATTGACTATGGCTTTGACCCATGTTTGATTGACTTCAATCCCCCTCTCATGTACCATAAAACCTAAAAACTGCCCAGCTGACACGCCGAACGCACATTTGAGAGGATTCATCTTCAAGCCATGCGATCTTATGTTCCAGAAAACTCTCTCTAGATCGGCCAAATGCTGCAAGTCCTCTGCAGATTTTACCACGACATCATCGATGTATATTTCAACGATGTGGCCGATTAAATCGTGAAAAATTAGATTCATGGCTCGCTGATATGTTGCCCCAGCGTTCTTTAATCCGAAGGTCATAACCGTCCACTCGAATAAACCTATTGCACCAGGACATCTGAAAGCTGTTTTTGGTATATAAACTTCGCCATGAATATCTGATTGTATCCGGCATTCCCATCCAGAAAACTTATGATCTTATTCCCCGACGCAGCATCGATAAGCATATCGGCTATAGGCATCGGGTATTCATCTTTTGGTGTCGCTTTGTTCAAATCTCTAAAGTCGACACATACTCGCAGTTTTCCGTTTTTCTTCATAACTGGAACAATGTTGGAAACCCACTCCGCATATCGACAAGGTCTTATAAATTTAGCCTCCAACAATCGCTCTATCTCTTCTTTTATGATTTTATACAGAGTCGGATTAAAACGCCTAGGGTACTGTTTAAATGGCCTACAACCTTGTTTAATGGGTAGCCGATGTTCTACCAATTGTCGGCTTAAACCAGGCATTTCGTAATATTCCCAAGCAAAGAAATCTTTATATTTTCTAAGAATTTCGATTAATTTTTCTTTATATCTTACATCTAAATTTGCGCTAACAAAAGTTGGTTTTTTTCTATCACCACTACCTACATCAACTTCTTCAAGTAGATCGGTGGACGTAAAGCCATGACCCAACTTTTCAACTTCTTGAAAGTCTTCTATAGCTTCATAGCTATCCGTTGTTTGCCGATAGCTTTGCATTTTATCTTGTAATGCCTTCACTATTTTTCTTGTCCCCATCGGCGTAGCACTTCGTTTGCTCAATCAAATGTGCCTGGCTTGACACTAATTGGCATAAGTCCTGTTTTGCTTACGCAGATGAAATCGCAATCTTCCAATGTTTTTCCTGATATACACTCTGCTTCTTCATGTTGCCAATTCGCATCAGAACTGGCCATGGCAATGTGAGCCGATGTGTCGGCCGTGACAATTTCAACTTCTTCTCTGTTCCATTGAACAAGCACTTGATGCATAGTTGATGGGATACAACAGTTGGCGTGAATCCAATCTCTTCCCAGCAGAACGCTGTAATTTCCTTTGGCGTCAATAACAAAAAATACGGTCGGCAAAGTTTTACTGCCGACGGTCAGTTCTGTAACCATGACGCCTTTGGCTTCTGTAGGATCGCCTGTGAAGTCGTTTAAAACTATGTTAGTTTTAATCAAGTCTTCATCGGACTTACCCAATTTCTTGCAAGTCGTGTAAGGCATCAAATTTACTGTGGCTCCGCCATCTACCAGCATCCTTGATATCGGCTTTCCATTTATATATCCTTTCAGATATAACGGTTTCAAATGCTAATGATCATCTCTGGGTTTCTCAAAGATTGCGTTTTGGACTCCCGAACAAGATTGGGCAAAAGTTTCTTTAGCCGATTCAGTTTTGATTTTGAATTCGGCTGGCAATGTGAACACCATGTTGATATCCATTGGTGGTGTATCATCCCTAATCATAGGAGAATCTAGATCATCTGCCGATTCAAAATCTTCTTCAGCTTGTTCTTTTTTCCTCCATTCTTTCTTGACAATTTTGACCAGACGAAGCTCATTGAAAGTTTCGTCCCTCTGTTTTTCTGCGTCGGCTTCCCGAATCTCTTGAGTCCTTAGCCTCTAAAGTCGTCGGCGTTGCGATCGGCTAAGGCCAGACGGACACCATCTAGGTTTAGGCTCTACTGGTTTTCTTATCTTGCCGACGAGATTATCTTGGTCTATGTTTGACCTCCGCGTTTCGACCCGGTCTGGTTCTTGCTTTGGTTCAAATATCCTTTCGTGAACAGGCCTTCTGAAACCTTCGTTGTAACCCCGAATCGGCCCAGACAGCCAATCTTTAGCCGATTGCCTTGGCCAATCGTCACGAGGGTAATGCTCCATCGGGCACGTATACGGGGATGGCAGTGCTACTCCCCTTTCCCAACAAAACTGCTAAAAAGGACATCTTCTATGGGCCCTTTCTACGTTTTCAGTGTGATATAAATTATCCGACCGGCGAGCAGGATATCGCGGTCAGCTATTGATCCTTTCATATTTATCCATCAGTTGTGAAAAAGTTGGTTCCGGCCTTTTGGCCGATTGCTTTGATGGCGATTTTTCAGCTTTGTACCATTTACCCACCCGAGGATTACCCTTGGGTTTAATGGTCCTCGAATTTTTTCCTTCGTGATCGGCTTCTATTTGCAGTGAATTGATCGTAATTTTTAGTGTTTTACCAGCGTCTGAATTCGGCTGAATATTGACTTGCCGATCCTTCTTTGGTTCATCATGTATCGGCTTCTTTCCTTTAGCCGAGCATTGAACCATGTTGATTGGAAATGGATCAGCATCAACTTGCATAGTCGGCTCGTCCGCAAATTTTAGCCGACCGTCCTCAATAGCCAACTGGATCTATTGACGGAAAATATTGCAGTCATTAGTATTGTGAGAAAAAGAATGGTGCCACTTGTAATACCTGCATTTCTTGATCTCGTCAGTCGATGGTATAACATGTCCCTCAGGTAACCGTATTATTTTTTCTTGTAATAACAAATCAAAAATACGATCACATTTGGAAATATCAAAGGCATATTTAACTTCCGACTTATTTCTAGTCGGCTTTAGCCAAGAACAGACTACGGACTTTTTAGAGCCCTTCACCCATTCGGCTATATTTATTTCTGCCTCATCGTCTTCTGAAGAATCACTGGGACAATATTCGACCATATTGACTTTGGCCTTGTCCTTCTCCTTATTATTATTGTTCTTGAATCTATCTTTAAACGCTTTACTATCAGGGAATCGGCTTTCTTGAGCCGATACGCGATGAAGCAAGTGACCTAAGTCAACAAACTCTTGCCCTCCAAACTTTTCCCTAAGCGGAGGAATCAATCCTTGAAACGCCAAATCAGCAAGTTGATTATTGGGCAAAGAAATGTTAAAACATCGATTCCTAGTCTCCCTAAACCTTTTAATGTAGCCAGTTACTGATTCCCCAAATTTCTGACGGACGGAGCTTAGATTGGAAATCCTGAGCTCCAAACTGCCCAAAAAAAAGTATTCGTGAAATCGGCTTTCCAAATCGTTCCAAAAGTGGACCGAATTCGGAGGTAAATAGGTAAACCAAGTAAAAGCTGCTCCGGACAATGACAACGGGAACAACCTTATGTTTAGTCCATCGGACTGAGCCGCTTCGCCGCATTGAGCGATAAAGCATCCGATGTGTTCCAACGTTGTAGTTGAATCATCGCCAAAGAATTTCGCAAAGTCTGGTACTCTGAAATTATGAGGGTATGGCATACGATCTATGTAATCAGGATACGGCTTTCTATAGCCGATAACCTTTCCCTTAGGCTGTATGCCGAATTGGTCTCGTAAAACAGCGAAAATCTGATCAGCCCAATTTACATTATCGGCCATTGGCATAGCAGGCCCTTGATAATGTTGATCATAGTTGGCATCCTGCCCCCCGAGTGCAAGCTCGGGTTGCCAATTATGTTGCATCATCGGCACACGACCATACTGATCATGCCGATTATGCCTGCCTTGAGGTTCCGATACTGGGACAAACGGCTCTGAATATGTTACTACCCTATGTGGACCTGGGTTTCTAAGCATGGTAGGATCTTGCGAGAATCTCTCGGAACCAATCGGCTGTGGAACCAATTGGGGAAAGGCATAGAACGAAGCCGATGGTGGCAGGTTTATCGATGCGTCTAACTTAGCGGCATCGGTGTAGGAGTGGTAATGGCTCACCTCGCTTGACTGAGGATCTCTAGGCAATATTACGGTCGGCTGAGTAGGCATCATTGTAGGGGGTGAGGTTATAGCCGATGGTTTAGGATCGGCTGTTGAGCTCTGCGTATTTTGTGCTACTGAAAAAACAGGATAATTAGGCAGAGCTTGTAATGGGTCAAGCAGACTTCCTAACGAGGCTAACTCCTGGGCTATGGATTTAATGCTATTTGCTATCATCGGCTTGAGCGTTGTCACGAGAGCCGATGATTGATTTATTAAGGCGTGGTGCACAGACTGATTGATCATAGCCGATAATTCGGCTTGAGCAGGCAGATATCGGCTTACCGGTTTTGTGACACCCGCATCTCCCAGGGTGTTGACCGTCGACAGGGCGGATTTTTGAGTGACGCCACATCTGGTTTTCTGATAACAGCTTAGCATCATCTCCTCCAACGCAGTCTTCCGAGCTTCTATTTCCTGACGTAGTTCCGTGGTCAAATCGTCCATTATTGGGACGATTATGGCTTCTGCGTTCAGATCTGATGGTGGAATCGACTTTCCTGATGAAGACATTGGTCCCACCGGGCGTGCCAAGAGTGTGTTGGCGTCAAAAACATGATGTAGGGTTTCTGACAGCAGCACACTAGACGAACATCGGGTTCAGACCGTGCCAGTCGATTTGACCTGTAACCGACAAGGTAAAAAAAATAAAATTTACTCAAAAGCCGATCGTAACGATCAATCGGCTCAGACTCAATCAGCTTGAAGCCGATTAATATCATAGTAATAGGGTAAGTCTAACTAGCCGATTAAAGCTAATCAGAGGATAAGGTAGATCGATTCTGAAGAAGGCGATGCGCAACAAAATCAGAACAAATCAAACCTGGGGGTGTAATTGACGAAGATCAACAATCGGCGATGCGCAACTTTATTGATCAAAATCGATTACAAAGAGAGATCTAAATTACAGAGTCTACTCCTAGTCGACAGGAAAAAGTAGAAAAGTAAAAGCTGGTTGATTGTATTGTGTTGTTTTTTTTGCAGCTAGCAAGCTTGTCCTTCTTTTATACCCTTCGGCCGTTCGTGTCCGACTACAACACGCTTCAAGTTTTGATCCATATCAGCCTTATCTCGGACAGTTATTTCCTTACAGATCTTACCGTTACCAAAATATCTCCAAACCTTTCCATCATGTTCGTTAATTCCCGCATCTTTGACTTTATTGCCGATTTTGACTAGACTTGCCAAATTTTGGTGCAAACATATGCCCCCCATTTTTGAGAGATGACTTGTCATTTGTCAAAAATCGCAATTTTATCGACTTTTCCAATCAGCTAATTGTGCAAACAGTACCCTTTCCCCATTTGTTATAAAAAGTAAAGTTTTAACTTTTAAATCTACTAACTGCCAGACAACGTGGGGTTTTACATCCTATGCTAGATGAAAACTCACATGACGCACTTCCAAACCCGGAAGCTAGTAGTGATATCACATTTGACTCTGATCAGAGGTGTACTGCTTTGCCCATAGCATAACTTGGCTTATTGTCATAGTGCGCTTCCTTAGGCACACTAATAAACCAAGGAAACAAAATGTTTGGCCAATCGTATTCTAACCTCTGCCAGACCGCCTTGCCTCGCCAAAGGCATGCGGGTCGAGACTTCTCCCCCGACGTCTCGCCCTAGGGTGACTACCCTCACCGGGCACAGTCACCTTTCTCACCTTGGCGGAGTCAGCTACGTGTCAGTTACTTAGTTCAGACCGTCTCATACCAGGTCTATGGTCAGCACAGTTTGCACAGATTTTGAAGTAGGCACCAGTTTGATTTATCCTTAAATGATATCCTATGTGGAGGGGCCTTGACCATCATAGCAACCCAACCGGGGTTGCTCATACCCTGAACTCCTCCGCCCACCATTTACTCCATAACCTCACCAAGGTTATGGTTCTAACACTGGATCTACCTGATCAAATTAGTGTGATTTAATTTCTTTTAGAAATTAGCTTTTGGGATGAATGCAAGAGTTTCAAACAACCCAAGCCACAAAATCAGTTCACAAGACTTGGTCGAAGGACGACTTGCCTGATGAGAGATCGCAGAGCTATTCACAGCAGGAAGTGGCTCTAGTTGTCCTCTGTTATTATCGGGGAGATTTCCTAAAGAGATACCAAACTTTTAATATTTATACTTTCTCAAAATTTTGGTTTAATTTCTAATGTAAATTTTTCCATTAAGCTATTTGTGAAATGACTTACTAATACCTGTATTTTGAGATTAGTAACTTTTTATCCGATTTATCTATATATGTTTGCATGGTAGTTGGGTCTTAACTTATTTCAGAGAAAAGAAAAGAGAAAAATAAGAAATAAATTTTGGATTTGTTTTCCACTGTTATTCTTGATCTATTTTCTTATTCTGGTAAATTACTCAGGTAAAACATCTATTATTTTATATTTGATTTAATTATTCATTTATTTATCTTTTTATTTATTTATTATTTCATTATTGCTAGCTTTTTATAAAAATATATATTCTGATTATTTATTTATTTGTTCTATTCATTTACCTTTTTAACCCTCAAATTTTCTTTCAGTCCAGCCAGCCCATTAGTTGGCCCATCTGGCCCGGTCGAAAAACTCCTAACCCTAACCCTCACTCTCACCCTCTCTCCTCCCACTCTTGCCAACACAGCCGCCGCCCCCTTTCTCCTTCTCCCTCGCTCTTCTCTCACTTCCCCAACCCAACTGTCGCACCCATCTCCTCTTCCTACTCCCTTGCGCCTCACCTCCTCCAAGCGCCGCCGACTCGCTCTTGCGCCCGCCCTCGAACTCCACTGCCGCCCTCTCGACGCCGCACCGACACTTCCTAGCGCCGCGCCCACTTCGACCTCCTCTCTACCGCCATTCTCCCTCGCTCGCCCTGTGTATCGCTCTCCACTGGCTCCGGCCCTTGGCCACCTGGTCCCCTCCCCTCTCCTATGCCACCGAGCCGACCTGCGGGCTCCCCCTCACACTGGCCTCCCCCGCGTCAGCGCGGACTCCTCTTCGCCAGATCGGTCAGTGAGCTCGCCGGATCTGGCATTCCCGACACCGGTGTCTTCCCCAGCCTCCCTCATGAGCTAAGTACTGCTCCTCCATTTTTTTTCTCCCATGGATGCTCCATTTCCTTACCCTTTCTTCTCCTTTACTCATTCTACTTTCCTCTCCCTCTACTAGCCCTAGGTCGCCGCCGAGTTCGGCCGGTCCCGTGAGGAGAAGGGCTACGGCCATGGGGTCGCACCCGCGGTGGTGCTACAGCCACCCACGCCGGTCGCCACTACTTCCTCAGCTAAGAACTCAGCGCCCGCATGCAGCCAGCCACCACCTCATCCTACCAAAAACTCACCCACAGCTCAATCTCCTACCGGCTGCCCACAAGCTAAGTTCTAAACCTAATCCCTTGCCAGAACCATTTTAACTTACCCCATTTGTGATATGTATGATATGTGCATGAGTAAAATTATGATGCTTGGAACATTGAATAAATGTCGGGTTATCTGTGATTTAGTCTCTTTACATGATTGTCCATCAAGTGAATTTTATTTCCTGCCGATTGATCTATACCATGAGTTCATGGTACTCATATGTGTTCAAAAGTTTATGAGTATATTTTCATGCTAGTTAGTGACTTAATTGGTTGATCAATAGTTTTAGTGAGGCTTAGAACTTGAGGTGCTAAAACAAGCTGGTGCTTGACAGAAGCATATTTGCACGCTTGCGTTTTGAATTTGATTGGCTTATAAGGCATAAGGCCATAAGTTGTCTGATTGCATAAATAGCATTTTGATTAGTTGATGAGATTTCAAATTAGCTTAACACTTGTGATAAAACTTATGCTAGTGGTGTGGAGTACCATTCTGGGTTTCACATGAGCATGCTGAATCATTTATATGAAATGGTTATCTATGATTCTGTCTTTTCATATGATTGTCTACCAAGTGTTAAGATGATTGAAAGAGTATGAACTGGAAATTTGGCCTTAGAATATGTATGACCATCTTTAGTGCTTTGCAATTGTGTTTGGTGTGATTAGCAAAGAAACCACATTGCTGCTTGAATTTCATTTACTGCCGATTGATTCAGGCTCTGGTGTTCATGGTGCTGATGTGTGTTCAGAAGTGCATTAACACCATTGCTTATATGCTCAATTATATCATGGTTTGATGACAAAGATTTAATGAAGTTTGGTGCTTGCATAGGTCCTTAATTTTAATAAGGATAAAAGATTTTTATTTCTGCTTAATATAACTAGGATTGTTCGCATAACAAGATAAGCTTTGGATATGTTCTGGAAATCTAAGGTTTTGATATTTGGTTTGGCTCAGAAAACTCATGCAAGAATATACACATATGTGTTAATCATCTAAATTTACAGTTCCTTGTGCTTGCTTGCAAGCACTATAATTTTAGAAGTTGTAGTGTACTTTTGCTTAGGCCTCAGATTGGTTTGATTTGAGTGTGATTACTCTTGTTAGTTGATAAAAGAAGGCATAAATTTGGATCTGCTTGGATTGCCAGATTGAGATGCATAGGTTTCGAAGAACCGAATATGGTTCAACTAAAAAGTGACTATTCTACATGACAAAGTAACTATGACCTGTTCTTATTCATATCCTGCAACTACCTTTATGCATGCATGCCTTTTTAACAAAGACTAGCCATTAAAGCTATTGAAAGATAATGCTATAGATGGATAAGTTACTAAAGTTGGGTACCTGGTGAATGCAGGGACAACTTGAAAGGGATGGTGAGAAGATGGAAGGTAGATGCCTACTACCTCCTTTACTCCTTAGGCTTACCCTCCTCCTTTCGGCAGAGATGAATGGCTATCCACTGCTGTCCTGGTTCTAGGTGAGTGTGTAGGTGAGAGTAGTAAAATCCCATAGAGTACTGTTTTGACCTATTTATATACTGATGCATTTACCACTTGGTGAGGGCTGAATCCAAACTGTGTGTGCTAGGGAAAACCATGGGCTGGAGGCTATGTGGCATGCATGCAGCCACTGCCTTGCCAAATGGCCGGCAGGATGGGCAAAAGTGACGAAAGAGTGATTCACAGTTGGCTGGCCAAGGAAAAGTTGGTTCTTGAAGAACTAAAGGTCGGTTCAACAAAGTACACATTAGTGTTTCCTTTTGTTTCTACTTAGAATTGCTTGTCTGTAATAGAGTGTAGCTTGTTGTAAAAGATTATGCTTTTTATTAAACTCTTGAGGACTGGAGGGTACATATTTGTTATGAGATTTGCACCTGAAATGTAAGTCCTAACGTAAGTGACCTGGCTTGAATTCTATTTTACCTCTTTGAATATTTCAAATGGACTTGAAGAAAAGGGTTACTCTTCAGTGTTAATGCCCTGAATTGGATGTTCATTTGTGATGATGTTTAAGTGGGTGTAGTTATCTAATTCTGTAAAATATTTATTGGCGTGAGATCTGGACTGTAATTGGAAGATGTAAATTTAATGTATGGCTGAAATTTGAACTTGTTTACTCTTCTTGATAATCCAAATGTTATAACCTTGTGTTTTGGCTGATCTGATACTCTACGAGTGAGGAGATGACTATGTGATAAGTTATTTGAGTGAGTAAGGTTAAGGGTGTATGTATATAAATAAACATGAGTATGAGTGTTGATACTTTTGAGTAGTAGAGAATATTACTGTGCCTTATTTAAATTGCTGAAGCTTGAGTAAAACTATAGAACGACGTGGCACTATAAGCTACTAATTAAAATCTGAGATTCTAATCTGGCTCTAGTAGGAAAGCATGAACTAAGCTAAGAAATGAAAGAGATTATCTGAAAGATGGATTAGATAAAAGGGCTGCTTGAAATCTGTATGCGCTAATGAGATACCATTAGGAGATAAACACAGATTAAGGATTTAGATTTGTGGTAGGTTTTTACATGCAAGCTTAGCTAGGCCCTTTAGATTAGGTTCATCTTCATCATCATTGCTTGAATCTTTATTTGAGCTTTCTTCATCCATCACCCACTCTCCTGCATAGGCTTTGTCCTTTCCATCATAACTGAGTATCTTGAACTTAATTTTCTTGCCTTGGTTCTTTTCCCTTTTGAAGTAGCTCTTGTCCTTATTCTTCTTGTTTTCACCTCTTTAGACGATATGACCCTTCTTATTGCACTCATAGCATCTAGTACTGGCAAAGGGGTTCTTCTTGTTGTTGGAGTAGCTTGAAGATGATTTTCTCCTCTTATCATAGTTGTTATCATTAGTGTTCATCTTCTTGAGGAGGCGCCTTTTTTTCTTAATGAGCAAGGTCAAGTCATTTGGGTCTTCCAAGTCATCATCATGTTCATGGCTGCTATCTTCATCTTTGGCCTTCAAAGCAACATTCTTCTTGGTGCTTCGCCAAGAGTTAGAATATTGATGATATAGGTGATAAAGGACTTAGAAGTGCTATGAAAAAAATGACTCTTGAAGACATCAAGCCTACAGAGGTGATTCAAGATGTTGAAACTCAAGATCAACCTTCATCATCCATAGCACCTCAAGTTGATTCAAGTGAAGCCAAAGATGATGATGTTGATGACATACTCTAGGAACTACTACCTCAAGTCGAGAGTCACCACACCATAGTCAAGGATCACTCCATTGACTAAGTATCGGGGGATATTAGTAAGGGAGTTCAAACTCGCCCTCGCTATGCATCTTTTTGTGAATATTACTCTTTCGTCTCTTGTGTGGAATCCACAAATGCTCCAAAAAAATCTCATGTGTGGTGAGCTTCCCCAAGAGTAAAGTACCATGGTGTCAACTCATTCAAATCTCTATTTGTGAGAAGCACCACGAGCATCCTGTACTCCTTGGGCGGCACCCTAAGTATTTTTCTTACAACCTCAATGTTAGATAATGATGTTAACCTTATGCCTTTCAACTCATTCACAATGCAATTGTTCCGAGAGAACATATCGTTCGCCTTTTCATGAGGTAGTATTTTGAAAGAGTCGAATTGTCCTTGAGAACAAACATCTTTAGCCTCTCGCACGTTAGATGGGCCTTTGTAAAATCTCACGAAGAGTAGTCCAATTCTCATGAGTGGTGTTGAGATTGCTCACTCAATCAAAGACTTTAATACTATGAGATAAAGATGGCATTCTTAGTTTGGACATTGAATTGCAAGTGGATTACATGCAGTGACAAACCAATACTCAACCGTGCCAAACATCTAGACTCAAGGCCTCGAGATAACATCTCATGCGAACCTTCAAATAAGAATAACGAGAATGCGACCGGGATGACGTGGACGCCCTGAGGTTGCGATGATTCCTCCCACTATAAGAAAGTAAATATTTGTGCCATCAAACAAAGGTGCCCTACCAACATTCACATAGTCTCCCGACCTCCTTATTCACGTCGGTAAAGTTCTAGTAGAGCAACTGTCGAGACCCGAATATGCAAATCCGGAACCTCATATATACTACACTAGTCAGGATCATGCTAGTACACATAGTGGCAACATAGATGAATATCACCATCTTACACAACAGAAACATAATAAAAGACTTTATTTATTATGCCACATAGAGTTTAAACTCTAATAAATAAAACAGTAGTGGAATGAAAACTTTGTAGAAAAACCCATCAATATGTCACAGGAAACTAACAAGGTTCACACCATAGAAATTCACCTCCTCTTGGTGCTTCCTCCAATGCAGGTGTAGACTCTTCTTCAACCAATGATTTTGTCATAGCAGTGGTGAGTACATAAAGCACTCAACAAGTTGTGCACAAAATGCAAGTCTAATATAACTATATGCAAAGCTTATTCCAAATGAATGGCTGATATGGTTATTTTGCAGTAAAGCAATATTTACAAAAAAATACAATAGATAGATTGAAGTGATAGTAAAACAAATAATAATAATAAATAACTTTTAGGTATTTCTCATGAATAAACTTCGCTCACAGCCCTAAATCAACTTACAATACATCCAATGGCACACAGCCTTCCTACCCAAGTTTTATTTTATAAAATATAACCCTTGACTGAAATTCCCGAGCATTGTCGATAACCGGGGACACGGTTATCCGAATAGATTTACTCTCTGTAGAGGTTATACACTTTACCCACAAGATATGATCAATCTTCTACTATTGGCCATTACATGTACCTATTGACATACGACTCAACATCATTATGTGACAATACATGACACACCCATTCATAAGCATGTTCCATTGAAAGACCATGTGGAGGTCTACCCATGTTTGTGATGAGTATTTAACTAAATTGAGCTTAGTATGCTCTGGTTTGAGTTTGATTTGAATTGGATATTCAAATTGAAGCAATTTGAGTTGTGTCTGCTTGCACTACACTGAAAAAAGGTCATCTATGGCTGTTCATAACTGCCATCAGTGTCGGTTATTGAACCGCCATAGATATAGTGCCACTGATAATCGAGGATTATCAGTGGCGGTTTTCTAACTGCCACAGATAATAGTTGTCTGTGGCGGTTCTATCCACCAACCACCACAGATAACAATATTATCTGTGACGGTTCTATTCACCAACCGCCACAGATAATATTGTTATCTGCGGCGGTTCTATCTACAACCGCCACAGATAACAATATTATCTGTGGCAGTTCTATTCACCAACCGCCACAGATAATATTGTTATCTGTGGCGGTTCTATCTACAAACCGCCACAGATAACAATATTATCTGTGGCGATTCTATACACCAACCACCACAGATAACAATATTATCTGTGGCGGTTCTATTCACCAACCGCCACAGATAGTACCTGACCGAAAAAATAAAAAACCGCATTTTGGGCTAGCCTCAGGTGCTGCTAGCCATACCCTCTGAAACATATACATCAATCACAGCATATACACAATTACAATGTACAACAATATACCGATTTGATCAAACAACAACAATATACCAGTGCGGAAGAAATGATGAATTTGTTGCTAACATATACATCAATCACAGATGAGGCTAAGAATTTACCGCGATGATTGATAACATAAAACAAGCCATAGGAAGTTCCGACAAGGATGTCCAAATTTTCATCACCATCCAAATCAACCACGATTGCGAGAAGAATATGCATGGGCACGGAAGTTTCGATGTCGATTACTCAAATCAAGGTCTGCGATCCATTTAACTTGTCTTGTGTCAAGGTTAAAAACTACTATACCGCTTGCAACATATTTTTCAATGTCAATCCCTACTAGCTCCTTTATATGCTCAGGTTATCATAATACTGCGGTAAAAGCCAGCAAGTTACTAGTGCACTAGGTACACCAACACAGTAACACAAACAAGAAATCATGAAGTGTTCATATTGTGGTTGCAAGTTTTGCATTAAGAAAAAGTATTTCGATCATAACCAAAAGATAACACAGCAAGATAAGCAAACACCTAGCGTTGGCACCTTTTGATTCATTGTTGGAACCAGTATGATAATACTTAACAGCAAATCTATGCCTGCTAATTTAGCGAAAGAAAAAAATGTCTAGTAGACCAAACAGCTAAATATAAGCAAAAGGATACAAAAGGTTCACTTACTGGGGTGGACTAGAAGATAAGCTTTACCACCCAAATGCAAATAACAAAAGAAGACATTTCTTAGAATAGACCAATGATCAATGTGGCAATAGATTATAAGCTGACTTACGGGACTGGGGTTCCTTAGAAGATTCTTTGACAACCGAGGGAGCGCTCCTCGTCTAGAGCACACACACACACCACCCATCAACACACACACACACGCACGGGAGAAGGGCAACAACACACAGGCAGATCAATCACAACTTCTTAAATCAAATGACAGAAATTAGAACATGTACAAGCCATGCCATCCAATACGAAACTTGACATTTAATGAAACATCAGTTTACACCATCGTAAGAAAAAATTAACTATTTTTCTGAACTATAAGCCTACGAGTCTTCAGTGTTGGTAGGGGCCTCAGGAGGTGGCAGATGAGTATGGAAGACTTCATCGTTATTATCTGGGTCATGAAACTCGCCGTTCTTGTTGAGTACTTCCTTCATGACGAAGTAGGCGAGCTGTCCCTGGATGCCTTGGATTTCATTTGGAACCAGTCCTCCCGTAGCCAACTTCAGACGCTATAAATAGAAAAAGTTTGTCTTAAGAGCTTATATAGGGAATGAGATGTATGAATCAATATGTGATGTTAGCATGGCAAACCTCTACGTCATTGTTTACTATTGTAGAGCCTAAGATTTCGCGCATGTATTGGCACACGAAGTACCCACATAAATTTGTGCCTGGCGGCTGCTTGTGACACTGCAAAAAATTGAATAAACTTATACGATATTTAAGGAGTTATTGACTACAAGATGCGATATAGGAAAATTGTTTTTGTGCTTACCGGAAATTTAATACGGATTGTCAGTGATTTATGGAAAGTACGGTTTCTCGAGCTCTTTTTACAATATGCTTGGAACGCCCTATTCACTAGACTTGTCATATCTTTGTAGTTTTTTGGATCTTTGTCCCGCGGGTCCAAGATTAGCATCTTGCTTTTATCTGGAGTAATTACTACTAGAATCCAGTGGAAACTACATACACATGTATGATACCGTAGTCATTAGTCCTAAGCTGAGCAAAGAACGAGATTAACAAGTAGTTGAACTAGCTAGTGAGCCACTTACTTGAAATTGTATTGTAAAAGTATGAACTCCTTGTCTTGGAGTTTGATGAAAGCGTTATATACGTAGTCCTCGACCTCCTTTGGTACTCTTTTGATTTTGGTACCGCAAACCGTTCCCGGATCGAGGAATGCCACTGGCCCGTTGGTTCTTCTTAGTTCGATCAACTCGTATCTACATAAGAAATGATTTAGACATCACATTTATCGGTATTACATGAATGTAGACAATGATTTTTATATTGGACACTTACAGTGACCAGCATCTCATAAGAGACACGTCGAGGGCATCTTGATAGTACATGTTGTGCAACTCGCTGAATTCTATCATGAAGTAGCCAGTCCCCTCATGGTGGAAATGTTCCTCTCTGAAAATGGCAGTGATCACCTTCTGGAGTACATCTTGGTTAGATCGCTCCATATACCATGCATGTAATCGCCTTAGCTGCATTGTTTGGCTATCAAGCTTCGAAGGGGTGACAAACGGCTTCCCCAATTCGTATTTCAGTCTTTCTTCAGCAGCTTGTCCTTTGGACACCACTTTACCCTTACTTTTCTCGCGCACAACATCATACTCTGTTCTGGCTTCGCCTAACCTCGCTGATATGGCTTGTCTATTCTGCCATGCCTTCAGAGGAGGATTTTTAAGTCGGTCAACTGAAGTTGTCGCACTAACTTTTGTATGCTGATGTGTTGGTGACGACTGTGCGAGGTTTACTGTAGGACAGGCCGGCAGGTTCACTGTAGGAGAGGCTGGCATGGTCACCTCAGGAGGGGCTGGCAGGTTCACCTCGGGAGGGGCAGGCACTTCACGATGGTCCAAGATAATGTCGCATTTGCGCCACTGGATGAATGAGTGGACGACACTTCCTAGAGTTGTAACCTCGTCGTTCGGGGGCATTTCTAGCCGGAGGTTGGCAAACTAGGGATTAACCGTGTCCACCTGGACCTTTCCATAACCCGGCGCTATCGCAGAGTTGTGCAATACACCTCCTTGGCATGGATACGCTATGCCTGTACCAGCCTGAATGAATATGTTCATGATGGGCAAAGTGAGCTGGCACGGTGTGGGGTCATGTATGTCGTCCACAGGATAATGGCCCATGCCCTGTTCTACAAGTGGGGCGGATACGCAACTGCTGCGATGATTCGGAGGGCTGGTCGTAACAATGTTCTCGGCTTGCGACTGGCTCATGGCTTGTTGTACTTGTCGTTGTACTTGTTTTTCTATTGTGCCTTGCAATTCTCGAAGCATCTTTTCCTTCATCATTTCTATTTCAGCAAACGCTTCTCTAGCTCTCTTTCGAGTCTTGTAAGTGTGGAGGTGTTCTAGGAATCCTGTCTTCCAGGGAACCTTAACCCCGACACCTCGTGTCCGTCCAGGATGCTCCTTGTTTCCCAGGGCACATGTTAGTTCGTCGTTCTCCCTATCTGGGTGGAATGTTCCTTGGGAAGACTCGACGTACAGCTCCAGGACCCTTTGCGACATTGCTTCGTCATTGCTATTTTTGAAGGATAAGCCCCCACCAGACGTGACACTTGCCCTCGCTAGCACATAGTGCTTGACTCGGTCAGGTAGTCTGGCCAATTGACTTGTACCAGTCGATTGTAATGATTCTGCTTCCTGCTTCTCCCATTGAGGGATTTTACCAGCGTACCCACCCGTACCAAGTCTGTGTGAATGGATGTTCCTCCTTCCGATGTTTATGTGGTCCTCGCTGGACTTCTTTGTTGCTTCACTTTGCTTCATCGACACAAATTCATCCCAATATGGTTCTAAGTTTGGGTAGTCCACTATGGCCGACCGGTTTTTCTTCACATAATTAGTATTCAACCTGGCCTTGAAGTTCCTCCATGCCGCATCTATGGTCATCAAAGCATCCCGACGCACGCAGTGTTCATCTTCTTCGGGGAATTCGAAGGTTTGTTTGAGCTCTGTCCATAGATCCGTTTTGATGGTATCGGGCACTTTGTGCCAATCCAAAAAGGTGATTGGCACTCTCTCCCTTGCGATATACCCGCAGGTTGTTCTGTACTTTGCTACGAACTTTGGCGGTGCAATAGGGGCCCCAGCATCTGAGTCCTCAGAGATGGTATACCGGCCTTCGGGCTTCTTATTTCTTCCTCGGCCACGAGGTCTTGCTGAAGGGAAACGCGGTATGCTACGCTAGCACAAAAAAAAAAAACTACCGCGCAACCAGAAAGCTACTCGCAAGAAGGGGATCATAGATAAGATTACCACTAGACGCGCAGTTGCGGAATCCTTCGCGCGTCGATGTAGTGGTTCGTCCTCGCCGCGATCGTTGCGTCGATGTAGTGGATCGTCCTCCGCCGTGGATCGCCCTCCCACGCCGCAGATCGCAGCAGCGTCACCGCAGAGTCCACACGCCCAGAGATGGAACGCTGCGGCGCCGTGTGCAAGCACCTAGTCGCTCGGCAGGGGCGAGAGGAGGAGGCTAGGGTTTCAAGTGAATCAAACCTAAACCGTGGAAAGCACCCTCTGCGCCTCCTCCTCCCTCCTTATATAGCCACGAGATGAAACCCTAAACCAGGGCCCACCAAAGATGCTAAGCCCACGAGGTTCATTAATTACGGATCCAATCCAAATTAATGCGCCCCACCATTAAGTGTGTGACCTGCAGGTTCACATACGCTTGGACATGGATTCGAAAACTCCTTTTCAATCCAATAGTTGGTAGCGGCTTCTTGCAAAGTATGCCAACTCCCAAACATACTCGTGATCAAATCGAAGTAACCTATCAAAAGAACTCATGTAATAATCCCTTTGCCAAGTATATGAAGATTGATCTCAAGGCGAGAAGCATGTCATCCTTTGATGATTCAATCCATCTCTCGTATCCGTGATATATTAATAAGTTGTGATTGACTCTCAATCACGGCATGGCCATGCACTTTCTTAATCATATCACACGAGTGGCCTTGTCATATATCTCCGATTCATTGGAGTGGCAAATTCCATCTTGATCGCCACTTCCTCTCGCACGTTTCATAGTAAACATGAAAGCTACCTTTATAACTATCCGGTTAGGAAGTAGTGTTTGATAGCCCCAAGGAAAACTATTACACATGTAGGGAATATGACAATCTCAGGTCTAAGGATCATACATCTTCTAGGTATGAGATACATCGATGACACATAAGAATGAAACATTCTCGCAGTTGTCCCATAGCGGTCTATCTAACCCATGTTCTTCAACATGGTCCACAATGTAGAGATGATATCTCCATATCCCATGATCTATGAAGCATGATCATCGATCACTACTTGTGCCGATCTATTCATCGTAGTCCTATACGATGATATCCGATCGTAGATATTTATCGAATTACATCATTAAGTAAAGAGCTTCATAATCAAGTCACATACTTGTTGATCAATACAATGATATACATTCATTGGACCAATAATCATATTATTATTCATAAACATAGTCATGTTACAATCATCTAAATGATTGCCTCAAGGGCATAACACTAACAATCTCCCACTTGCACTTGAGTCAATCAATTAAGTATCTAATACCAATAGACCTTGTGTGCGCCTCATGCTTTAGGTGTGGAAGTGGCTTTGTCAACGGATCGCCACATTGGCTTCCGTATGTACTTTGCATATTCGACGTCACCTCTATCCACAATCTCGCGAATAAGGTGAAAGCGACGGAGTATGTGTTTAGACTTTTGATGTGATCTAGGCTCTTTTGCTTGTGCAATGGCACCACTATTATCACAATAGATGTCCATTGACTAGAGACACTAGCGACCACACCAAGCTCGTGATAAACTTCTTAATCCACACAGCCTCCTTTGCGGCCTCCGAAGCCGCAATGTACTCCGCTTCGTCAGAGAGTCGGCCACCGTGTTTTGCTTGGAACTCTTCCACCATCGCTCCTCCATTAAGTGTAAACACAAACCGGATTGCGATCGAAAATCATCTTTGTCGGTTTGGAAGCTTGCATCGGTGTAACCCTTTGCAACCAGATCTTCCTCACCTCCAAAAACAAGGAACATACCCTTAGTTCTTCTCAAGTACTTCAGATATTTTTACGGCTATCCAATGACCATCACCAGATCCGCTTGGTATCCGCTCGTGACACTTAGAGCATATGAGACATCCGGGCGTGTACGGATCATGGCATACATAATAGACCCAATAGTGAAGCATATGGAATCTTGCTCATCTGTCTCGCTCATCGATGTCGAAGGACACCGATTCTTGCAGAGACTGATGCCATGTGACATTGGCATGAAACCTCTCTTGGATTCATGCATATTGAACCTTTTCAATATCTTGTCAATGTACGTTTCCTGACTTAATCCAATTAACCTTTTTGATCTATCTCTATAGATTTTTATGCCCAAGATATAGCATGCTTCTCCCAAGTCCTTCATTGAGAAACTCCTTTTCAATGAAGTCTTAACATCTTCAAGCATAGGAATGTCATTCCCGATTAATAATATGTCATCCACATACAAAATCGTAAATACAAGTGCGCTCCCACTAGCCTTCTTGTAAACACAAGGCTCTTCTTCATTTTTGATAAAGTCAAAACCTTTGACTACTTCATCAAAACGAATGTTCCAACTCCTAGATGCTTGCTTTAACCCATAAATGGATCTTTGAAGCTTGCATACCCTTTTAGCATATTTAGGATCAACAAAGCCTTCAGGTTGTATCATGTATACATCCTCATAAAGATTCCCATTAAGGAAGGCTGTTTTGACATCCATCCGCCATATTTCATAATCAAAATATGCAAGAATAGCTAAAATGATCCGGACAGACTTGAGCATGGCTACCGGTGAGAAAGTTTCATCATAGTCAACTCCTTGAACTTGTTTGAAACCCTTTGCCACCAACCGTGCCTTATAGATCTGAACATTTCCATCTACGTCTATCTTTTTCTTGAAAATCCATTTGCACTCAATGGTTTTTACACCATCGTGAATCGACCAAGTTCCAAACTTGATTGTCATGCATGGATTGAATTTCGATCTCATGGCTTCAAGCCATTTTTCGAGTTTGGGTCCATCATTGCTTCTTCATAAGTCGTGGGCTCATCATTGTCCAACAATAATATGTCATTCCCATATCTAATAGGTACATGACGTGGCCTCCCGACCTACGGGGTGGAGTCTCTTCCACAAAGTTGTACAACACTTTGTACATCTTGTGAAGGTTCAGAGGTAGCTTGAACATATTCATGTGATTCTCGAACTTCATCAAGATACACATCACTCCTCTGATTTCTTTTGAAAGAAACTCTTTCTCCAAAAGACACCATTTCGAGCAACAAAACTTTGTTCTCGTTTCTTTTGTAAAAGTAATATCCTTTTGTTTCTTTAGGATACCCCACAAAAAGCATTTTTCTCGATTTAGGTGTGAGTTTATCGATTGTAAACGTTTTACATAAGCCTCACATCCCCATATCTTGAGAAATGACAACATGGGTCTTCTCGGTCCATATCTCATATGGCGTCTTCTCAACGGATTTTGATGGGACCCTATTCAAAGTGAACGCATTGTCTCTAGAGCGAAACCCCAAAGGATAATGGCAGATCTGTTTGGTGATCATTGACCGAACCATATCTAATAAAGTCCGTTATTCGTCGTTCGGACACACCATTCCATTGAGGCGTTCTGGCGGAGTAAGTTGCGAACGATTCCACATTGCTTTAAATGATCACCAAACTCTTGGCTCAAGTATTCGCCACCACGATCGGATCGTAAGTGTTTTATTGTTTTGCCAAGTTGATTTTGTACTTCGCTCAAACTCTTTGAACCTTTCAAAAGTTTCAGATTTATGCCTCATTAAATAGATATATCCATATCTCTCAAGTCATCGGTAAAAGTTACAAAGCATCAAACCCACCCTAGCAATCGAGCTCATTGGTCCACATACATCTGTATGTACTAGGGCCAATAATTCACTTGCTCTCTCACTAAAACACTGTGAAAGGGCTTTTGTCATCTTGCCAAGTAAACAAGATTCACATGTTTCAAATGATTCAAAATCAAATGAGGTTAGAAGTCCATCACCATGGAGCTTCTTCATGCGCTTCTCATTTATATGACCTAGCGACAATGCCACAAAAAGGTAGGGTTCAAATCATTAGGCGGTGCCTTTTTACATTAATATTATAGACATGTTTTTCTTCGAGTTCAAGGACGTACAACCCATCCACCATGGGGCAACGACCATAATACATATCATTCAAAAATATTGAACAAACAAAGTCCTTTATTCAAATCATAACCTTCATGTTCCAAACAAGAAGATGAAATAATGTTTCTACTCAAAGATGGAACAAAATAACAATTATTGAGTTCTAAAACTAACTCAAGGCAAATGCAATGGGTATGTGCCAACGGCAAGACCAAAGCAACTCTTGCTTTATTCCCCACGCAAGATCCACTTCTCCTTTTGCCAAGTCTCTACTCTTTATCACCGCAACGAATTGCAAATGTGAGCAACCGAACCGGTATCATATACCCATGAGCTGAGTGAAGAAGTAGCAAGATTAATTTCTATAACATTAATACGAAGTGGAAACCACATTTCCATTCTTCTTATCCGCGATACTTTTCGCAGCCCGTTTCCAATGCCCCGATTTCTTGCAATAGAAGCATTGGGTATCAGGTTGAGGGCCAACTTTAAGCTTCTGAAGCTTAGTTTTGAGGCTCGCGATCTCATCTTGAGCCTTGCCCTTGCCCTTGCCCTTGCTCTTTCCCGTTCCCCCAGCCTTAGCCTTTCTCTTTTTGAAAGCAGTTGTTTTCTGAACCATCATCACATGATTGGGTTTTTTCTTAATGCTTTCCTCGCACCTTGAGCATCCCATGTAGCTCGGTTAGGCTCTTCTCCATGCTATTCATATGAAAATTCATAATGAATGGCTCAAAGCTCGAGGCGTAGACTGGAGAATAACATCTGTGGCCAAATCGAGGCTAAGGGGAAACTCATGTTTTTCCAATCTCCCAATGTAACCAATCATCTTGATCACATGAGGACCGACCGGACTGCCTTCAGCCAGCTTACAAGCAAATAAAAGCTTTGAGATACCATACCTCTCAGCTCTTGCTTGATTCCCAAACATGCCCTTCAAGCCCACAATCATATTGTAAGCATCCTGGTCCTCATATTGCTTTTGGAGCTCGAGTCCATTGTGACTAGCATGAGACAGTGACTCTCTGAAGCATTAACATGCTTTTCATATTCAACCTCAAATTGCGGCAAAGATTTTCTACCGGTTCATCAGAATTGGATTCTCTAGAACATAGTCCTTCTTTTCATGCTTGAGAACAATTCTCAAAGTTGCGATACCAATCAACAAAATTAGTTCCATTCAGTTTTTCCTTTCCAAAACCGATCTCAAAGCAAAACCAGTGTAGCGGGAGTAGGAGAAGGTGCCATTGAACTACAACAAAAATATGCAAAGATTCTAAGCACTTTGTTTATGTAAAACTTTTATTAAACTTTTAATTAAAGACACTCCTATTTTATGTCCTTTTATAGACACATAGTGAGTATTCAAGATCCATATTCATTAAACACTAGTGAGCTTTGGCATCACTGCTAGAAATTTAATGACATAGGTAAGCAACACCTTTGCTAATTACATCATATGTAACTCTTGTTTGTTGAGTATGAAAACAAGTAATGAATGCCTCCATCAACTTGACTCATGGCCAGTCAACTCGCCCCAAGGGCTCACATGAGGAGGGAGCACTTCCGTATTCGGGTGCCAATTAAGAAACCTGCCTCATGTGTGTTTTCCTAGACACCAATTGTCTTGTATAGGTTCCTTCATTATGAAATCAAATCCCAACCACTTATGTCCTCAAGCCCAAAACCGTTTTGATAGCTCGTTTAAATCGCCATTGTTATGCGTGATGTGTCCAACACATCCCTATCATCTATTGAGATAGCCATTGATATACTACTTTGGCAATCATATCAATAACGATCTAAATTCTTGATAGGTGCAACAATTGGATGGACAATTTGATTTAAGATTTTTAACTATAAGGATGAACAAAGATTACTATGAACATAGCATCACATGCAATGAGCATAAAGAAAATAGCAAGGATAAAACACACATCCACGTAAAATCAAAATAAGTCGTGAAATAGCATGGCCCTTAGCATTAAGATCTCCATCATCATGCTTGGTTGTTCACCTAGCCACCTTGCTTGATTTGTTCACCTAGCCATCGTCTTCATCATTATGGATGCAACTCCTTACAACTTTTGATAATGAATTTTACATGAGGGTTTGAAGCATCACAAGTCGACACGCAGGTCGTTATACAATTTAAATAGCCTTATGGCTTAACACGGCACGCAGGCCATGTGGAAATTACATGCATCACATACACATAGGCCATACTATTTCACATAATTCCTGCAAAACGAGTTAAACAAAAGCAACCCTACGACTCCGGGTCCGAGAGGCGCGCGCTCAGGGGTCCAAGGCGGCGCGCCACGCGCGCAATCCTTGAAATTTTTTAGAGGCATGTCTTCCGCCATGGGAAAACACCTCAAAATTTCCACGGATCAACCAGATTGACCCAATCCGATCTAATATAATTGGCTTGGTCCCATATGGATACGTTTCAGAAACCCTGATGGCGGTAACCCGACCGGTAAGGGCAACGTCGTACCATGAACGGACTCACCCAAATCAATATTGAATCTGCTTGCGCTACCATGGATCAACCAGATTGACCCAATCCAACTCGATCCGATTGGCTTGGTCCCATATGGATACGTTTGAAACCACGATGGCGGTAACCCGACCGGTAAGGGTAACGTCGCACCATGAACGGACTCACCCAAATCAAGATTGAGTCGGTTTGCACTTTCTCAAACCCTAAATCGATCGATCTCATCGATGGTCGCCGTCACCAATTCATCACATGAACTGGTGAACATGTAATAGATCCAATCTACTAACCTCACACATCATATGTGCAACATCCGAGATCACAAAACTATACGAGATGGCTCGATACCATGAAGGAAACGCGTATGCTACGCTAGCACAAAAAAAAACTACCGCGAACCGTAAAGCTACTCGCAAGAAGGGGATCATAGATAAGATTACCACTAGACGCGCTGTTGCGGAATCCGCAGCGTCGATGTAGTGGTTCGTCCTCGCCGCGATCGTTGCGCCGATGTAGTGGATCGTCCTCGCCTCGCCGTGGATCGCCCTCCCACGCCGCAGCCGCAGCAGCGTCACCGCAGAGTCCACACGCCCAGAGATGGAACGCCGTGCGTCGTGTGCAAGCACCTAGTCGCTCGGCGAGGCGGCGAGAGGAGGAGGCTAGGGTTTCAAGTGAATCAAACCTAAACCGTGGAAAGCACCCTCTGCGCCTCCCTCCTCCCCTCCTTATATAGCCACGAGATGAAACCTAAACCGGGGCCCACCAAAGATGCTAAGCCCACGAGGTTCATTAATTACGGATCCAATCCAAATTAATGCGCCCCACCCATTAAGTGTGTGACCTGCAGGTTCACATACGCTTGGACATGGATTCGAAAACTCCTTTTCAATCCAATAGTTGGTAGCGGCTTCTTGCAAAGTATGCCAACTCCCAAACATACCGTGATCAAATCGAGCAGTAACCTATCAAAAGAACTCATGTAATAATCCCTTTGCCAAGTATATGAAGATTGATCTCAAGGCGAGAAGCATGTCATCCTTTGATGATTCAATCCATCTCTCGTATCCGTGATATATTAATAAGTTGTGATTGACTCTCAATCACGGCATGGCCATGCACTTTCTTAATCATATCACACGAGTGGCCTTGTCATATATCTCCGATTTATTGGAGTGGCAAATTCCATCTTGATCGCTCACTTCCTCTCGCACGTTTCATAGTAAACATGAAAGCTACCTTTATAACTATCCGGTTAGGAAGTAGTGTTTGATAGCCCCAAGGAAAACTATTACACATGTAGGGAATATGACAATCTCAGGTCTAAGGATCATACATCTTCTAGGTATGAGATACATCGATGACACATAAGAATGAAACATTCTCGCAGTTGTCCCATAGCGGGTCTATCTAACCCATGTTCTTCAACATGGTCCACAATGTAGAGATGATATCTCCATATCCCATGATCTATGAAGCATGATCATCGATCACTACTTGTGCTGATCTATTCATCGTAGTCCTATACGATGATATCCGATCAGAGATATTTATCGAATTACATCATTAAGTAAAGAGCTTCATAATCAAGTCACATACTTGTTGATCAATACAATGATATACATTCATTGGACCAATAATCATATTATTATTCATAAACATAGTCATGTTACAATCATCTAAATGATTGCCTCAAGGGCATAACACTAACACTTGCCACGGGTACGTCAGCTTCGGCGGCAACACCGGTGGTTGGGTGGAGGTTGAGGAACCTGCTAGGGCTAGGGCTCGGGATGTATTGCTTCTCCATATCAACCTTAGATGTGCGAACTGAAAGAAGTAAAGTATGGAACCATTAGATGTGCGAACTGAAAGAGGTAAAGTATGGAACTGAAAGATGTGTTGGCAGATGAGTCTGATTCAAGCCTTTGGTGTTGGGAGGTAATAAACTAAGATTTGTATATTTCTTTCCTATTGATGAATACTTATGCATGATTCCAAATGTTTGAATGTGGATATCTTATATTATGAACAGTTGGACAAAATCTTCATATCTCGTTGTTTCCAAATGTGTCATGAAGCAATGATGAAGATCTCCAACTGTGATAACCCAATGTATTCCAATCTGTTGACATCAATTTATGGCGAAGGGGCAAGGAAAGAAGAGATGTTGTGCCCAATTAGCTATCTTAATTCTTGGCAAAGGGGTAGAGCCTTGGAAATTTTAGAGAGAGCAAATGTCCATTCCATAAGTCTTTCCAAAAACTCACTGTCATTCCATTTCATACCAAAGTTGTAGCAATTCCACTTTCGTACATTCAATGTGTTCATCTAGAATAGTTAAGTATAACAAGAATCAGATCCTCATTCTGTGGAAAGAAGAAAAGAAATTTGAGGTATAGGTCTTTCATTGTGAGTCCTAAGTGTTTTGTCTATGCCAACTGATACTCTTTAGTGCAAACAAAGAGAACCAATCAGGTAGCTGAGTCTTCCATTGTTACTACTGAGAATGGTAGCCACGACATAAGGACAACCTTGTAAATTATCGAGGAAATATTTGATATGGCACAAATCTTTAAAAAATATGGAATGCTTCAAATTATATATAGTCAAAGCTAGTAAATTGTCTCTATCATTGCCATATCCATGCGGCAAATGCAACCTAGCACTAACTAGATTTGAGTCCTAAGTGGTTTCACATCTTGAACAGTTATTGTTCTTAGTCCAACGGTGAGTCCGTCCCAACAGGATAAGCATCAATCTGGCAAAAGTGAATCATAGAAGATACAATTTAATTGTTTGAACTGACTGTCATCTTTACTAACACTCATAATTAAAGTAGGTGAAGTGAGCATACGTAAGCCAACAGGATAAGCAGCAAATCAGATTTTTCTGAAGGAAAAGCAGGGAAGTGCAAGGGATAAAAGAGCAACATTTCGACAAAAATAACAGATTAAACCATCAATCCATACATGATTACGAAAACAAAGTTAAAAGATAGATTTCAGAACCATCACCATTGCAGCAGTAGTTGTACAGAAACCAAGCATTGATTATTTATTTTTTCCTCACTTGCAATTATAACCAAAAGCAGCACATGTCTCTGCAATAACGGTTCAAAAATCTTAGTAGCCATTTAAGAATTAAGATAATCCAACAAGATGAACACACCTACTTCATGTTCTAAATAAATGACTGAATCAGTGTATAAATTGAATCAATTGGATTTATACAGACACATTACATGGCCTACGGATTCACAACTATTATTTGTTTGAACAATTAATTATTCGTGATATTTTAGACCAACAACAAACTAGAGATTAATCTAGAATTGGGTCGAACAACATAAGTCCTACAACTTTTTAGGCTACACAATCAAGCACAGAATGTAACTGGGAGATAAGGAATCGAACGAACCCAGAGCGATCGTGGCCGGGCGAAACCGATGAGCGGAGGGGCACTAGTGTCGACGGGACAGGCACCGATGAGGATGGATGCCGAGGAGCAGTGAAGTGGAGGGGCGCCAGAGAGTGGTTGTGGCACAAGGTGGGGTGGTGTTGCAGAGGTATTGGGCGAGGGGGCAAGACAGGAGTAGGTGCATAGGAAGGGCAGCGTGCGTCGTGGGCGCGGGGCGGCGCGGCGGAGTTGGGGCGGCATCAGAGGAGGCGTCGGGCGGAGTGGTCGGGGGCGGCGTCGTCGGGCGATGTTAAGGGCGTCGGGCTCGGGCGACGATCGTGGCGGCGTCGGCGCGACGGAGTTTAGGAGTTTAGGCGCGTCGAAGCGGCGGGAGTTTAGGGTTTAGGCACTCGGTGAGAAGAGAGATCAGATCGACTTTTATATATGGGGCATATTATCAGTGGCGGTTCTTCAGAAGAACCGCCATCGATACACTTATCTGTGGCGGTTCTTATAAAAAACCGCCACTAATACATATATTATCTGTGGCGGTTCTTTATACGAACCGCCACAGATAAGTGTATCAGTGGCGGTTCTTGTGAAGAACCACCACTGATATATTAATGACCCTATATAATCCTAATATATTAATGACCTTATATAATCCTAATAAATATTATATACCCTATATAATCCTACTATATTAATGACCTTATATAATCCTAATAAATATTATATACCCTATATAATCCTAATATAGTAATGACCATATATAATTCTAATATAGTAATATACCCTACATAATCCTACAAAATATTATATACCCTACATAATCCTAGTAAATATTATATACCCTATATAATCCTACTATATTAATGACCTTATATAATCGTAATAAATATTATATACCCTATATAATCCTAATATAGTAATGACCATATATAATTCTAATATAGTAATATACCCTACATAATCGTACTAAATATTATATACCCTACATAATCCTAATAAATATTATATACCCTATATAATCCTACTATATTAATGACCTTATATAATCCTAATAAATATTATATACCCTATATAATCCTAATATAGTAATGACGATATATAATTCTAATATAGTAATATACCCTATATAATCCTAATATATACCTACATTTCCATTACTCCAGACAAATGCATAACACCACATTTCCATTACTCCATACAGATGCATATTGTTTACATCACATTGCCATTACTCGTATATAGCTAATTATTTTCTTTCTCAATTTGCCCTTCGTCATGATCATCGCGATGATAGGTAGATTCCTGAGTGGTTTCTTCCTTGAGCCTGATGTTGCCATCTACGAAAGGAAGCAACTCATCAAACTGGTCGTACTCATCCTCATCCATGACATTCTCAACTCCGACGATCCTTCTTTTTCCCTGAAGAACTACATGGCACTTCTTATCTGCCGGGTCGATTACATAGAAGACTTGTGCTACTTGCTTCGCAAGTATGAATGGTTAAATCTCTCAGATCGACATGTTCGATGTCCACGCCAGAAGCCGCATTTGTCCACCTTGACACCCTTTGGGAGTTGTACCCAACGACACCGAAACATCGGGATCTTAAAAATACAATAGTTGAGCTCCCAAATCTCTTCTATGAACCCATAGAAGCTACTCTTCCTACTGCCTGTGTTGTCATAGGCATCTATGCGGACACCACTATTTTGGTAAGTGCTTTTGCTATCCTGAGATCTCGTATAAAAGGTATATCCATTTATATCGTATCCCTGCCATGTCAAGATTGTATCTGATGGCCCTTTTGCCAACCACCTCAACATAACACTCGTTTCTTTCCCAGTCATATGCTCTTTGAACCAATGATTGAACAAACGGTTATGCTCTTTTGTTACCCAAACCTCTGATCGTCCACGATTTTCCTCTTGTAGCTTATCCTTGTGCATGTCTATATATGAGGGCACCTCAACTGACTGTTGCAAGACTGTGAAATGAGCTTTTTTGAACAATCCATGATCGTAAGAATTTGTTGATTTCCTTCCAATCGTACCTTTCCCATATAGCCTACCCTCATGGCGAGATACAAGCACTCCTACCGGTTCCACCCCCTCCATGTAATCCACGCAAAACTCGATAACCTCCTCAGTTGCATAACCTTCCACAATGCAGCCTTCCGGCCAAGATCGATTGCGGACATACTTCTTCAGGATACCCATGTACCTTTCGAACGGGTACATCCGATGCAGAATACGGGCCACATACATTTATCTCATTCACAAGGTGAATAATGAGATGAACCATTATATCGAAAAATGATGGAGGGAAATACATCTCTAGTCGGCATAGTGTCTTGACCACATCATTCTCGCAGCTCAAAAGTCCGATGGGATCGATGACCTTCGTGAAATCGTGTTGAAGAAGAAACACAACTTCATGATTGCCTCTTGACCTTTTCGCAAAATACCTCTAAGCGCAATAGGAAGCATTTGTGTCATCATCACTTGACAATCATGAGACTTCATGCCGATTAACTTCAAATCTTTCATCGAGACCGGTTTCTTGATGCTTGCGAGTAACCGACGGAACTTTTGCACCATGCAAGCATTTGCAGAAGGTCATTCTCTCTTTCTTGGATAGAGTGTAGCAAGTCGGGAAGGTAAAGTCGCCCTTTCCGGTGTCCCGAGG
Source organism: Otatea glauca (assembly GCA_036346275.1). Lineage (NCBI taxonomy): Eukaryota > Viridiplantae > Streptophyta > Magnoliopsida > Poales > Poaceae > Otatea > Otatea glauca. The sequence continues at coordinate 35,917,366 of CM070723.1, read as the reverse complement.
ATGTAGCTCACTCGATTTTCATATCTTCCAGTCCCTTTGTGCCTTGATCGTCCTTAGTTTTGCTAGGAATGTTCAAAGCAAAAGACCAATCAAGCTGTCACATACATTTTTCTCTACATGCATGACGTCTATGCAGTGTCGAACTTCTAAGTCCTTCCAATAGGGCAAGTTCCAAAATATCGATCTCTTCTTCCACGTGGTCTTCTCAGTATGAGACCTCGATTTATTATTACTATCTCCCTTTCCAAGTACAACATTAATATCCTTAACCATGTCATATACCTCTTCCCCACAATGAGGCCTTGGAGCTATACCATCCTCTTTTGTCCCGTCGAATTGTTTCTTCATATTGCGGTAGGGGTGATTCCTACGAAGGAACCTACGGTGATGCATGTACACAGTTTTCCTCGAGTTATTGAGCCACACACTAGCGGTTTCATCCATGCACTGGGGGCATGCTTTGGCCCCTTTTACAGTACGATCGGATAGGTTATCAAGGCGTGGAAATCATTGATGGTGCAAAACAACAAAGCGCGAGGATGAAGTACTCTCGCTTGTACTCATCCCATACCAGACACCTTCGCTCCACAAGTACCACAAGATCTTCCACCAATGGTTGTAGGTATACATCAATATCATTGCCAGGTTGTCTCGGCCCTTGGATAAGCAGCGACATCATAATGTACTTTCGTTTCATACACAACCAAGGAGGAAGGTTGTAGATACAGAGAGTCACGGGCCAAGTGCTATGATTACTACTCATGTTACCGAAAGGATTCATTCCATCCGTACTCAACCCAAACCTTATATTCCTCGGTTCATTCCCGAAGTCCTTCCTAAAGAGCCTATCGATGGTTCTCCATTGGGCAGAATCGGTAGGGTGTCTCAGCTTTCCATCCTTTTTACGCTTTTCTGAGTGCCATCGCATCAATTGGGCATGCTTTTTGTTTCCAAATAAATGCTTCAACCGAGGTATTACTGGTAAATACCACACCACTTTTGCAAGAGCTCCTTTCTCCACCACGGTGCCCTCGCTGTCATGGCCTTTACACTTGTATCGAGATGATTTGCACACCGGGCATACATGCATGTCTGTATACTCTTTGCGGTAGAGTACACAATCGTTTGGATATGCATGTATTCTTTCTACTTCCAATCCCAATGGACATACAACCTTCTTAGCTAAATAAGTGGTTATCGGCAATACGTTTCCATCTGGAAGCATGTCCGCTAAGAGATGTAATAGCGCCGTGAAACTCTTATCGGACCAACCATTGCTTGCTTCAATTTTAGAAGTGAAAGCACGGTGTGCAACTTTCTGTATTCCTCTTTGCAACCCGGGAACAAAGGTGTGTCCGAGTCGTCCAACAAACCCTTGAATTGATTAAACTCTCTCTGACTAGTGTAGTTTCCTTCTGCATCGCGCAACATCTGAGCAAGATTATTATCATCATCAATGTCCAACCTATCCTCATCAGATCCATAACTAATGTCAGCTGCCATAATGCCTTCTCCATCATCCCATACGTTATCACCTTCATGTATGTTTTTCTCTTCACCGTGACTTGTTCAACGTGTATAGCCAAGTACAAAACCCCTTCGAATCAAGTGCAAGTGGATGTGCTTTTTGTCAGAAAACATTTTCTCATTCTTGCAATCAATGCATGGACAATGTATGTACTCCGTCTTCTTGTGCAACTTGTTCTACTCAGCGGCTCTTAGAAAAGCAGATACCCCGTCGATGTAATCTCGGCTGTAACGGTTCGCATTGTACATCCATCTCCGGTACATCTAAAATTAATTAACATATAAAAATTGATTAAAAAACTAATCTAATTACTTATCATCTAAAGGATCTAGATAATAAATTCATCATCTAAAAATGATGAGCACCAACCTACCGAATTAACTAAAATTTCATGTATATTAATATCCACTAATCTTAATTAAACAAATTTTATATATTCAAGATGTATATTATATGTGCACACTAATGGAACCAAATTAATAGTAATTAAAATACTAATCTAATTAATTATCATCTAAAGGAGTTAGATAATAAATTCATCATCTAAAAATGATGAGCACCCACCTACCAAATTAACTAAAATTTCATGTATATTAATATCCACTAATCTTAATTGAACAAATTTAATATATGCAAGATGTATATTATACGTGCAGACTAATGGAACCAAATTAATAGTAATTAAAAAACTAATCTAATTACCTATCATCTAAATGAGCTAGATAATAAATTCATCATCTAAAAATGATGAGCACCCACCTACCAAATTAACTAAAATTTCATGTATATTAATATCCACTAATCTTAATTGAACAAATTTAACATATGCAAGATGTATATTATACGTGCACACTAATGGAACCAAATTAATAGTAATTAAAAAACTAATCTAATTACTTATCATCTAAAGAAGCTAGATAATAAATTCATCATCTACCAAATTAACTTAAAATGCAATTTATATTAAATATATGCTTGATCATAATTCATCATCTATAAAAGGAACACAACATCATCTAATGAATCTAGCTAGGAAATAAATTCATCAACTACAAAATGGTAGATAAATAAAAATAAACAAAATCTAAACTTTTCATCTCATCTACATATAAACCTTAATTGAACTAGGTTTAAAAATTAAATTGCAACAAGATTAACACAAATCAAGAGAGGAGAAAAAATAACTCACCAAGGAACAACTAGAGGAAGTACAACACAAGAATTGGAGAAAACGAAATCTGAAAATTAGAAGTTTTGGTTTGCTCTCGGGAGGAAGAAGACCAGTGCTGCTACTGACCACCTATTTATAGGCAATATTATCAGTGGCGGTTGTTAACTAGAACCGCCACTGATAACATTATTCGTGGCGGTTCGAGGATAGAACCGCCACTCCAACCGCCACTGATGATGTATTTGTTATCAGTGTCGGTTCGAGGATAGAACCGCCACTGATATTCTTCCCGCCATTTTCAATATAGAACCGCCACTGATAATTATATTTGTGGCGGTTCGAAAAAACCCGCCACAAATAGACCGTCCCCTATTGCAGGTTTTGGCGTAGTGTAGGAGTGGCACTACCGGCCTCAGGAGGGCGGTACTACCGACCAGGGGGTGGCGCTACCGGCCTGGGAGCAGTAGTTATACTCCAGAGAGGGCCTTCGCTGGGATTTCAGGCAAGCAGCACTACCGGCTGAGTGGTACTATCGGCCCAAGTGGGCGGTAGTGCCGACTTATTGAGTGAAGTTTGAAATTGTGTGAGATTTATTGCATATCATTTTGGGCAATGTTGTGTGATGGGTTTCCTTATTTTTGATGGTTGCAGAATGACGGTGCTAGGTCATGGTGAGGCAAAGGATAATCGGGACTAGGCGAGGTGCGCCGGAGGTCTAGCTAGTCGAGGATTCTCGGAGGATGATCGGAGAAAGAGTCGCTGCGAACCTAGAAGACAAGGAATGGATGAGATGCTAGCTAGGAGCTGCTTGGATCAAGGAGGGCTGTTGGATCGCGGTCTAGAAGATAGAGTAGCGGGTCTAGTTAGTATGCTTTGAGAAATGTGCAAAACCTGTTATGGTTGTGGGTTTCGGGTTAGCCCATGTATGAGTGAGTGAGTCAATCCTAGCCCTTGATGGTGTTCCTTAGGGTTGAAGAAACTCATTCAAAGGTGGAGGATGACTTAAGAGTAGTATAAATAGAGGGGTAGGGGTAGCCTTCTCCTCTTTGAAGGTTTTGTGTTTTTTGTGCTCCTTTGAGCTTTGCCCACCTTGTTGTGAGGCGTTGTAAACCTCCCTTACAGAAATGAAAATCTAATTCTCTCAATTCTGAATTTACTTTTCGCATTTGCCTTATGCCTTAAATTCAGTCTTTAAATTTCGCAATTTACATTCTTGCAATTTACTTTTCGCATATTTGGTTTTGCCTCCCCTCCTTCTAAATGATTGTGGATCTTGTGCTAATAATATATAATTGATGGATGAGTCTTCTTCAGACCATATCCCAATCATCTAGACAAATCTTGTGTTCTTCCTTGCAAGAAACCGATCTTTTGCTCTTTAGAGGATCATTCCTGGAAGATCGGGTTTTTGGTGTTCTTGTCTTGTATTCTAACTTACTATGACATGTGGGAAACCATCTAGGATCATCTTGATCATCAAGAACCCACGAGCTAGTTGAGGGCCAAGTTTTTGTTTTTTGACCCGTTCTTGGCACTCTTCCTTAAATTGGAAAAAGGTCAGAACTTTGACGTCAATCCTTGTGATTGAAGGTTGGAATAGGTTTCTGACATCCATAGGACAGTGTCCACAAAGTTTCACATTGTTTGGATCAGCCGATCAAAAGATTCATCAATTTTCCTTTTTTAGTTGTGCTGATTGTCACTATTCACTGGGCTGAATTTACTGTAGCCTAGCACTACCGTGCTACAATATCCGGTAGTGCTATGGTACTGTTCATGCAGCAGTACCGGGCCTGGGCAGCGGTGGTGCCGCCCTCTGCTGAAGATTTCTGGAATTTTGTTGTTTTCTCCACTTTATGTTGATGAAGTGAGGCTCTTGGTTGGATTCTTTTGAGTGGGGTGTCGACTTTTGTAGTCGGCAATGAATTTATGGGGTAGGCGCTAGATCTCAAACTCAAAGGTCACACAAGATGAGGGTTTAGACAGGTTCAGGCCCTCGACGAAGGAGGTAATTCCCTAATCCTGTGTGCTAGGATTATCTGGATCTCTTGGATCTAAGATTGCTTGTGTGCTCTCTCTCTGTTGTTGCCGCCCTCTCCCTTATATAATGGGGGTGAGGCGGTTTACAAAGTCCCGATGGGTTAAGGGATTTCGATCGGTTATTTGATTCTAATTGGTTACAGGATAGAGTTTACATCTTTATCTACCCTATTAACAACTCGGATTACAATCATATCTTTTATATCTAAATACATGTTCAACTGTCTATAGGATGTATCCCCTTGCGCGCGGCAGCATGGCTTGGCGCGGAGCGTATCTCCTGGGCCTTCCACTCGGCCCTGTCTTCTCCTCAGGTGACGCTGGGCCGGTTATGAAGACACCTGGATTCATATATTCCACAGTAGCCCCCGAGTGATTCGTGATCCGATTGCTATGTCTCTATCTGGGTCTCAACTTTGAATCAATGTTCTCAGCCTTCAGCATAAAACCTTCGACTGGTTTCTTCTTCGATTTGAGTACTTCTTCTTGCAGCAAGGGGATTACGAAGGACTAGAATATAACCCTCGATTTTTTGTTCCAACTGATTATAATCCTCCATCTGACAGACCTATTATGGGTAACTTCATGGACCTGACTCATACCCCATTTGAAGATTTGATATCTCTTTCCGCTCGAGGTGAAACCTTGATATCTTTCCTCCTCAAGGATTAATGCCGGACAGTCTTCTAGGTCGTATTGACTTTCTACGTCAAACCAATTTCCAAAAACCTCTTTAGCTTCTGAAACTGTATTAACTCCAAATCTCCTCGGCTTCTGATGTCTTTACATCTTCGCATTTACTTCAACCTTGCGGTATCAGTTATAAAAAGCAAACCAACACTTTCAGAATGCATTCTCTCTTGGTTAGTCCTTCCCTTCCTTACACCAAGCTCCAGCTTCTTCATGAGGAATTACATGGACGATCGGGACCCTGAGTTTGCTGAAGAATGGGCGCTCTTCGACCTCACCATGGCGGAGTGGGTGAAAGATAAGGCCGTCGCCCTCAACCGCGTCACCGTCGACACCTTCCTCGAGATCTTTCCTGCCCTTTACAGCGCTAGGGAGGCCCTCGTGGAGGCGCTCGGCCGCGTGCGCCGGGGTGAAGTTTAGGGCCGCTATAAATGTAATATTTTCCTAGGCATAATGCCTGGGGAATTTATATATAATAAAGAAATACCTTTTCCAAGTATTTTCCATGATTGTCGTTTAGACGTAGCTTAGACCCAGCTTGGGGTACATCGAAGCTTGCATGGCTCTTTGGTCGGGTGATATTCATATCCAATCGTCGTAGGATATATTTTAAGTCCGACTTTGGACACATCATTTTCTCGTGGCTCTAGGCCGTGTGATACCCATATTCGACTGCTGTAGGATATAGCTTAGGCTCGGCTTGGAGCGTATCAGGACTTTCTTGGCTCATGGCCGAGTGATACCTATATCCGACTGGTGTAGGATATAGCTTAGGCTCGTCTTGGAGTGTATCACACTTACGTGGCTCTTGGCCGAGTGATACCCATATCCGACTGGTGTAGGATACAGCTCTGGTCCATCTTGGGACATATCAAAATTTTCTCGGCTCGTAGCTGAGTGATACCCATATCTGACTACTGTAGGATATAGCTTAGGCTCAACTTGGAGCGTATCATATTTATGTGGCTCTTGGCCGAGTGACACCCATATCCATAGGACATAGCTTCGGCTCGACTTGGAGCGTATCAGGATTTTCTCAGCTCATGGCCGAGTGATACCTATATCCGACTGGTGTAGGATATAGCTCTGGTCCATCTTGGGACATATCAAGGTTTATCCGAATGGTATCCGTACTCATTTATTACGATGCACAACTTAACGACCTATCTTGGGGCATACCATTGGAACCGTGCCTTATCAGGCTCAACTCGTGATATATGATTCCGCAATGCGGTAACCAACCAGCAACCTAACATGGGGCATATCACTAGAAGATATTTTTAATCCAAACTGGAGGATACTGTCGGGACCCAAATCTGCAAATCCGGACCCTCTGTGTATCCCGTGCTAGTCCAGGATCACGCTAGCACACACAGTCTTTACAGGGTTGCACATCACAGACATTCACAGCGATATAAAAAAAATAAAAAGTGCAACACTTATATAAACTGAGTTGTACGACCTTATGGTCTCCTTACATAAAATCAGCCATGCAGGGCTTACATTATTCATAGTAAACGAAATAGCAGCGGAACAAAATAAATGTCGTGGAAGCCTTCATCTTGCCACAGGCAATCGACTGGGCTTGCCCCCTAATTGCTCGGATCCTCAATGTACTCCTCCCAGGCTGGTGTAGACTCCTCCACTAATGTTGGTGTTGATAAGCAAGGAGGGGTGAGTACACAAGGCACTCAACAAGTAATGCACGGAATGCAACGCTATTACTATATGCAAAACTTATTCCAAAGGATTGGCTTAATTGGTTCTTTTGAATCAAACACCGTTGGATGGGCACCAAGCCATAGCACAGGTACGCTCCCCCGTACAGATACACCCCCGTGCACTGCCACCCCGAGGTATCAGAGGAAAGATATCAGAACCCTAATCAACTAGATTTGTCCCATACCAGACATGTGGTTGTACGGGTGACTCAGATCAAAGGCTTGCAAGGTGAAGTCCTTAACTGACCAAAGCAAGACTTCAAAGACTAAACGGATGGCACACGACCCATTGTGGCACACAGACTCACAACACTCATCAACCCAATGCCACACAGCCCACGGCACACTGACCTCTTGCCACTTGCCCTAGTCTAAATCATTTCCCACCCAGTTGATTATTGTGCAACACATGCCAGCAATAACTCAACATCGGTATGGAACCACACAGGTCTCCATAATTCAATGTCATCAGGTGGCAACATCACACCACTTTCAAAATACATTCAATATTCCATTAGTCAATATTGTAGCATTTTTCCGAAAGATTATTCATGATTCGTTGCCAGGCTAAGCATCTATTCACGGTCTAGCCTCCCGTGTTGGCACAATATTAACATCCAACTAATATAATCAAACTTAGGGTGACAATGATTTAGGGCATACAATTAATAATTTCAAGGTGGCATAACAAAATGGGTTGATTATCTACATTATCCCAAATTAATTTAAATTCATTTTTAATAAATAAGCATTCATAATTTTCAAGCATAAATTACATTTTAAAATCTGGGATCAAAATGATCAAAGCATCACTTGCCTTCAAAGAGTTGCTGGTCGTGTTCCGAAGCTTGGTCTTGGGCGACGAACACTTCCTCGAAACCTTCCGGCAAATTTGCGTTTACGCGTACAAACAAAATATGCAATAAATAGCTAATACAGAAGACTAAATATCCTCAAAAATTCAAATAAAATTCATCATTAAATAGGTCACAATTTTATGAATTTTTGGAAATTTGAATCACCCAAATCCGAATTAAAATGCAAAAGTTATAGCCATTTGAAGTTTGAATAAAATCTGAAAATACAGAAATTAGAAAATCGGATTTTTCCAAATTATTTTTATACTGAAAAATCACATTTATGATGTCAGCATCGCATCATGATGACATCAGCACGGAAAAGAATTTCGAACAAATTATTTTTATATATAAAAATATTTATGACGTCAGCATGACACGTGGCAGCCTCTGGTGCCACCACGCCGCCTCGGTCTATGGGCTCTGTTCATGGCTCGGCTCTGGCCTATCGTGGACTCGGTGCACCAGAACAGTGCATCCACGCGGCAAGATCTGGCCGTTCATTGAATCAACGGCCAGATCCACGCGCCACACCGCACTGCCTTGATATCTACGCGACACGCGTCGCGCATCCAACGGTCGCTCAGATCCAACGGCCAGCACCGCGCCGCCACTGCGATGCCTCGGTTCATGCGATGACACACGGCGTAATCACGACGGCGCACCCGAAATCGACGGCTGGATCTGGTCTCCGCCCCGGTCAAAACGCCCACGCGTCAGCACGCAATTTGGCAGGGGTACGGCGCCATCTCCGCCGCACGTTCAAATCTGAACGGCGCGGATCCTTAGGGCAAAACCAGATCCAATCTCTACCATTTAGATCTAATCTAACGGCCCACGGTACCCGAGCGGTTTACTGTTCACCCTAGCGACGCGGCGCAATCTCACGCGTTCACTAACGATCCAACGGCTGAGATCTAAACAAGCACCGAAACAAAATCTAATCACCACCGTTCAATCTAGATCTAAGGGTCCAGATTAACGCTGGGTACGAAAAGGGAGCAGCGACGTGGACGCGTCGTAACCGTGTGATGCGATCGAACGGTCGACGGAGCTCGGTGAAGGCGACGGGCGAGAAACGAAGGTTCTTTGAGCTGGGAAGACGACGGCCAACGGGCCGCGGGCTTTTTCCGCGAAGAAGTGGTCCACTCGACGCGCTTGCCCGGTGAACTTCGACGGGCGAGGAGCACGGCGAGCGCTTGGACGACGGTGAGAGGAAGCAAAACAACGGAGGCGAGGAAAAGCAACTACGGCGAGCTACAGCGAGCGCTAGAGGGGGTCACGGCGTGCGTGCAAGGAGTCAAACTGAGCGGCGTTGAGTCCTCTGCAGAACGCGCTCATCAACGCGGCTTAAAGGGCCTCGACGTGCGCGCTACAGGCGGCGAAGCGAGCGGAAACGGTCGGCGGCATTAAATTCGGTGATCTCGTGAAGACGACCGACGTGGCACAATCCTGGACGTCCGCGCAGCGAAGATCCGACGGTGCACGCGTTCGGCGACGTGGCGCAACGGCAGCCGCGGAATTATGATCGGACGGCTCAAGCGCGCGGCGACTAAGGTTTTGGCGTAGCTGGGCCGGCGGCGTGCACAGTAACGGGCTCGGTCCATTACTGTTCATCCGATTTTTAAAACATTTCTGATTAAAAATAAATCAGATAAATAAACAAAGCCAAAATAAATAACAAAAATACCCGAAAAATCCAAAAAATATTCTAGAAAATACTTTGAGACATTTGGAACTCATATAAAATATTTTCAATAAAACTTTGTATAAACTTTTGCATGAATTTATTGAATTTCAAGAGAGGTTAGAAATAAGTAAATCCAATTTAAATTCTAATAAATTCTCAGAAATTCTCAAAAATAAAAAATACTTCAAAATTTAAATTAGAGCAAATTTTAGGGTGTTACAAACCTCCCCCCTTAACAGAATCTCGTCCCTGAGATTCAGAGCTGTCTACAGAAATAGGTTAGGGAACTCCTTCTTCAGATCTTCTTCACGTTCCCACATTGCTTCACTTTCCGAATGGTTGCTCCACTGAACTCTGCAGAAACGTGTTGACTTGTTCCTTGTCTCTCTGTCCATTATGTTCAGAATCTTCATCGGATGCTCTTTGTAAGTCAGGTCTTCTTGCAGCTTGATTGCCTCTAACGGTGTTTGCTCTTCCGTTACTCGAAGACACTTCTTTAGTTGTGATACATGGAATACATCATGCACTCCTGCCAAAGACTGCGATAACTCCAACTGATATGCAACTTCACCTCTGCGGCTCAAGATCTTGAACGCCCAACATATCTGGGTGCGAGCTTCCCTTTTGCGTGGAATCTTCTGACTCCTTTGAGTGGCGTGACTTTGAGATACACAAAATCTTCGGGTTCAAAGCTCAATTCCCTGCGACGGTTGTCGGCATAGCTTTTCTGTCTTGACTGGGCAATCTTTAGTCTTTCTCTAATCATGGCGATTTGCTCTTCCGCTTTTGTAGTACATCCGGGCCAAAAACATGTCGTTCACCTGTCTCATTCCAATTCAATGGTGTTCGACAGGATCGACCGTACAGAGCTTCAAATAGAGTAGAATATGCTAAAGCACATGCCCTCAGCATATCTTCCAATATCTGGTTAACTCTCTCGGTTTGTCCATCTGTCTGTGGATGGTATGCTGAACTGAAGTTCAAACGAGTCCCCATTGCTTCATGTAGCTTACCCAAAAATCTTGAGGTAAATTGGGTACCTCTGTTCGACACTATCTTCTTCGGTACTCCGTGCAAACAGACAATTCTTGGCACATAAAGTTCTGCTAACCGGTCTCCGGAATAAGTGGTCTTTACCGGTATAAAGTGTGCAACTTTAGTTAAGTGATCCACTATGACCCATATGGAACCATATCCACCTTGAGTTCTGGGCAACCCGGTTATGAAATCCATACCAATTTCTTCCCATTTCCATTCAGGTATCCTTAGGGGTTGTAATAGTCCTACTGGTCTCTGGTGCATAGCTTTGACTCTTTGGCATATGTCACATAATGCAACATATTCGGCGACTTCCCGTTTCATGCTTGGCCACCAAAACCTTTCTTTTAAATCTTGATACATTTTTGCACTTCCTGGATGAATTGAGTACTTGGAGTCATGGGCCTCCTCCAAAATTAACTGCTTCAAATCCTTTTTGTTCGGCACACAAATGCGCTCTTTAAACCACATAGTACCTTGCTCATCCAGTTTGAAATCCTTTGCCTTGCCTGCATCCATCTTGTCCTTAATTCTCTTGATTTTGTCGTCATTTTTCTGCCCTTCCCTGATCTGATCTTCCAGGGTAGGTTTTACTTCCAAGGTAGCCAAAAATCCTTCCGGTACCACTTCCAATCCTAGTTTCTGAAAATCCTTACACAATTCTGCCTGACTTGTTTCCAACAGATATGTACACTGTGGTTCTTTCTGCTCAAGGCATCCGCCACCACGTTGGCTTTGCCAGGATGGTAATGAATTCCAACATTATCATCTTTGATTAACTCAAGGCATCTTTTTTGCCTCATATTCAGGTCAACTTGTGTGAAGATATACTTAAGACTTTTATGATCGGTATACACTTCACATCTGTTTCCAATGAGATAGTGACGCCATATTTTTAGGGCATGCACTACAGCAGCTAATTCTAAATCATGAGTCGTATAGTTCTCCTCATGTGGCCTCAATTGCCTCGAGCATATGCTATTAAATTTCGGTTTTGCATCAATACACATCCCAATCCTTGACGTGATGCATCACAATAGATGTCAAGCCACGATGAACGCCGTAAAACTAATACTTGATGTTAATCGTTTCTTCAACTCCTGAAAACTCTTCTCGCACTCAGGTGTCCATAAGAATTTCTTTTCTTTCTTTAACAATTGCGTAAGGGGTCTCGCAATCGTGGAGAATCCTTCGATGAAACGTCGGTAATATCCCGCCATTCCAAGGAAACTACGGATTTGGGTTACCGTCTTTGGTTGTTCCCAATGTAATACTGTCTCTACTTTCTTTGGATCTACCGCAACTCCTTCTGCAGTCATTATGTGTCCAAGAAATTCAACCTAATTCTTCCAGAAATCACATTTACTAAATTTTGCAAACAAGCGTTGTTCCTTAATTTCTCAAGGACTAGCCTTCAATGTTCGCGTGCTCTTCCTTCGCCTTGGAATAAATAAGGATATCATCAATAAACACGACGATTTAACTTATCCAAGTATTCCATGAATACCTTATTCATTAAGTTTATGAAATATCTTTGGTGCATTTGTCAAACCAAAAGACATCATCAGAACTCGTAATGTCCATATCTTGACGAGAATGCGGTCTTCAAACATCCTCGATCGGATCTTCAATTGATGGTATCTCGATCAAGATCAATCTTGGAGAAGACTCGCTCCCCTCAATCGATGAAAAGATCGTCGATCCCGGTAGCGGATACTTATTCTTTATCGTCACATCATTGAGTGCACGATAGTCTATACACATCCTAAAACTCCCGTCCTTCTTGACGAACAAGACAGGTGCTCCCCATGGCGATGAACTAGGTTTTATAAATCCTTTTTCCAGAAGTGACTCTTCAATTTGCTTCTTCATTTCCACTAATTCCTCTGTGGACATCCTGTAAGGTCTCTTAGCTATTGGAGCTGTCCCTGGAACAAGCTCTATCACGAACACGATATCTCTATCTGGCGGCATTCCAGGTAAATCTTCCGGGAAAATATCCGGATATTCATTGACTATGGAAACTTCCTCCAAGCTGTCGATCTTCATGTTGTTGACCATTAATTGTCCATCCCGTACTGTTTTTGCTTCAAATTCAACCCTTCTCCCTTCTGGGCTCTCTATTGATATAACTCTTTTTCCGCAGTCCACCACTGCCTTGTGTTTGGTTAACCAATCCATTCCCAGGATAACATCTAGGGTTTGGGTATTCAATATAATTAGGTTCGCTAGGAACTCTATTCCATTAATTATTAGCCTTACCCCAGAACATCCTATATTGGATCGGAGTTCTGATCCAGGGGATTGGACTATAAGTACACACTTAAGTTCCAAAATATCCAAATTATTGTGAATGGCAAAATCTTGAGAAACAAATGAATGTGATGCTCCGAAGTCAAATAAAACAGTAGCTGGTGCTGAGTTTACTAGGAACTTATCCAGTACAACGTCTGTGGCGTTCTGGACTTCATCCGCAGTGATGTGATTAGCTCAGCCTCGTGCGGTTACTTGAGATGGAGTTGCCGATGACGCTGCTCCGCGGTTCACGTTCGGCACTAGAGTCCTTGTAGGTGTATTCCCCAGGTTAAATCGGACCGGGGTGACACCTCCCTTCTTTGGGCAGTTGTTGGTGAAGTGCCCCAACTCGTTGCAGTGATAACAACGCCTTCCTGCTGCCTGTGAGGTTCCTCCACCGTACTACGCTTACGGCCGAGTCCGGGCATCTCGACCCATGGACGATTTGTTGGCGGTGGTACCATCCGCGCCTGGCGGGGTGGTACGGATAAACTGCTGGGGTGCCGTCCTTCGCTTCTGCTAACCCCGACGACCTCCTTGTTGCACCATTCGCTTTCTGTTGTCATCCAACTCTCGGCGCTTGTCCTCCAAAATAAGAGCCTTGTTAACTAGCTCTTGAAAGTCAGGGAATGTGTGGGTGATCAGTCCCACCTGCAATCCCGTGTTTAATCCCTTCATAAAGCGAGATTGTTTGGCCTTATCTGTAGCTACGTCTTCTGGTGCGTAGCGTGCCAACTGGGTAAACTTATTCAGGTAATCGGCCACTGATTGGCCACCCTGCTTGAGGCTCCGAAATTCCTCTTTCTTAAGATCCATGATACCCTCGGGTACATGGTATTGGCGGAAAGTTGAGGTGAATTCCTCCCATGTGATTTCTTGGGGATTCTCATGTGCAGCACAGAAATTCTCCCACCATTCTGCGGCGGTTCCCTCTAGCTGGTGAGAGGCATAGAGTACCCTCTCATGTACCATACACTGGCTTATGTGCAGCTTCCTTTCGATTGTCCTTAGCCAATCGTCCGCTTCCATCGGATTGGCATTGCTGGAGAAGGTGGGTGGACGAGTTCGCATAAACTCTGATAACCTTGAGTAGGGGTGTGGTCCATGGTTACCCTGTGTTGAACATTCACAGCACCGATTGGATATTTGCCGCATGGTCTGTACCATCGTGTTCATAAGTTGAGTTTGGGTAGCCGTAAAGGCTCCCGTGATTTCGTGATATCGACTTGCGGCGGTTGAGGGATTGGCTCCTCATTCTGGTTGTCAGCCTGATTCACTCCACTTCTGCTGGCTCCAATGTTTCCGCGAGTCCTCGCCATTTGTTGCAAACTTCCAGGGTTAAGAAAAGAAGAAAGCATAGACAAGTAAAAGAACTTATGTGGGGGAAACAGGTGTAACTTAAATTATTTAGCAACTTTATTGATGTAATATAAGGTAGTATGGTTGCCCACAAGTGCCTAAGGGCAATGCAACACATACGAGACACTCACAACCAAAAACAAGTAAGCAACGTAGGACTCCGCAATGATTCACACCTAATGGTGACTCTGAAGCAAAAGACGAGACTCAAACACTCGAGTCTCGACACTACCCTCGACTAGACTCGATCACTCATCGAGCCAACCCGGCTGCGGCTCCCCATGAGCATACACCGGTGGGTTCTCTAGCATCGGGGCGAACTGGTCCTGATGACCTACTGCAGCTGGTGCAAATGACCCCATCGACACTGCTGGTCCCGGCCGCCGCTTCCCGTGCGGCTCTGCTCGTGACCGTGCCTCCAGCCGCTCCTCTGGATCTAGATCGCGGCCCAAGATCGCTCGGGCTCAGGTCCATACAGAGCCATCTCCAACTCCTGGATCTTCTGCATAGAGTGAGCTAAGCCCTCCCGCAGTTGAGTCCTTGCCTCGGTGACCTCGTCGCGGGTCCTCTACAGGTCCTGGACCGTCTCGTCCAAGGCGTCCTCCTGGGCGATAACAAACCTCGCCAGGTGAGTGATCGTGGCGTCCACCTCCAAGAGCTCCACCCTGTCAAAGCGATTATCTCGGCGCGAGTGGTGACGAAAGACGGTGCCCTCCAATTCTGCGGAGTAGGTGCGGGCAATCTGCCGCATCGCCAGACGTGCCGTCTCCTGGATCCCGGCCTCAAAAGAAGACCTCCTGATTGTGATATAGATAGGACGGCTTGCCCTTGTCCTCTCCCGGGCATATACTGTAATCTTGACATCCCAGGCGATATCAAGTCCTGCCCGTACCACTGTGGTCCCCCGATAAAGCGGTCTGTCAAATCCTCCGAGCAGCTGCATCAAACGCCATAACTCAACGGCGTAACCTCCAGTGCGCTCTCCATATGTGTGGATCATCCTCATCTGCCAAAATAGACCTCGTTTAAATTAAACAGAAAATAATAATAAGAATTCAGCATAGGTATGAAGCAAAGGAGAAAAGATAAGTCGAGATTTCATTGATATTCTTGCTCAAGTTGATTAAGTCTTAGAAAATAGCTTTATCCTCCTAGGTACAACTAATCTAGTTTAGGGTCAAGACCTACTGATCCGCTGCTCGATACCACCTCTGCCGGGACCGAATCGCAAATCCGGACCCTCCTGTATCCCGTGCTAGTCCAGGATCACGCTAGCACACACAGTCTTTACAGGGTTGCACATCACAGACATTCACAGCGATATAAAAAAAATAAATAGTGCAACACTTATATAAACTGAGTTGTACGACCTTATGGTCTCCTTACATAAAATCATCCACTCAGGGCTTACATTATTCAGAGTAAACGAAATAGCAGCGGAACAAAATAAATGTCGTGGAAGCCTTCATCTTGCCATAGGCAACCGACTGGGCTTGCCCCCTAATTGCTCAGATCCTCAATGTACTCCTCCCAGGCTGGTGTAGACTCCTCCACTTATGTTGGTGTTGATAAGCAAGGAGGGGTGAGTACACAAGGCACTCAACAAGTAATGCACGGAATGCAATGCTATTACTATATGCAAAACTTATTGCAAAGGATTGGCTTAATTGGTTCTTTTGCATCAGACAGCATTTGTAAACCAGTATTTTATTTAGATTAAAGCAGTAAAACAGTTATGATAGTAGTAATTTCTTCAAGTAGTTTTTCTTCGAAGATTCTCGGCACACAGCCTTAACAGTTCATTTTTAACACTGGCACACAGCCACCCTTTCCACATTTTTATTTATGAAGATCTACCCTTGATCAGAATCCCGAGCAATGCTCATTACCGCGAGCATGGCTATTCGAATAGTTTTGACACTCTGAGGAGGTTGTACACTTTACCCACAAGATACAGCCGCTCACCACACAGGTGATGTCCGCAACAAAGCTTTTCAGGAACCTCTACCATAACCAAAGAACCTCTCCGGTATTGCCTTCACTATCACTTCCCTCATACAGAGCCGAAGTATAGGACAGGCCAAACACCGTTGGATGGGGACCAAGCCGTAGCACTGGTACGCTCCCCCGTACAGATACACCCCCATGCACTGCCACCCCGAGGAATCAGAGGAAAGATATCAGAGCCCTAATCAACTAGGTCTGTCCCATACCAGACATGTGGTTGTACGGGTAACTCAGATCAAAGGCTTGCAAGGTGAAGTCTTTAACTGACCAAGGCAAGACTTCCGGCACTCAACAATGGCACACAGCCCATTGTGGCACACAGACTCACAACACTCATCAACCCAATGCCACACAGGCCCACCTGGCACACAGCCTCTTACCACTTGCCCCAGTCTAAATCATTTCCCACCTAGTTGATTATTGTGCAACACATGCCAGCAATAACTCAACATCGGTATGGAACCACACAGGTCTCCATTCTTCAATGTCATCAGGTGGCAACATCACACCACTTTCAAAATACATTCAATATTCCATTGGTCAATATTGTAGCATTTTTCCAAAAGATTATTCATGATTCGTTGCCAGGCTAAGCATCTATTCACGGTCTAGCCTCCCGTGTTGGCACAATATTAACATCCAACTAATATAATCAAACTTAGGGTGACAATGATTTAGGGCATACAATTAATAATTTCAAGGTGGCATAACAAAATGGGTTGATTATCTACATTATCCCAAATTAATTTAAATTCATTTTTAATAAATAAGCATGCATAATTTTCAAGCATAAATTACATTTTAAAATCTAGGATCAAAATGATCAAAGCATCACTTGCCTTCAAAGAGTTGCTAGTCATGTTCCGAAGCTTGGTCTTGGGCGATTTAACTCTTCCTCAAACCTTCCGCAAATTTGCGCTCACGCTGCATAAACAAAATATGCAATAAATAGCTAAAACAGAAGACTAAATGTCCTCAAAAATTCAAAAACATTTCATCATTAAATATATCACAATTTTATGAATTTTTACAAATTTGAATCACCCAAATCCGAGTTACAATTCAAAAGTTATAGCCATCTCAAGTTTGAATAAAATCTGAAAATACAGAAATTAGAAAATCCGATTTTTCCAAATTATTTTTACACTAAAAAATCACATTTATGACGTCAGCATCGCATCACGATGACGTCAGCACAGAAAAGAATTTGGCCAAAATATTTTTATATATAAAAATATTTATGACGTCAGCGATGACGTTAGCATGACAGGTAGCAGTCTCTGGTGCCACCACGTCGCCTCGGTCTATGGGCTCGGTTCACGGTTCGGCTCTGGTCTACCGTGGATTCTGTCCACCAGAACAGCGCATCCACACGGCAAGATCTGAGCCGTTCATTGAATCAATGATCGATCCACGCGCCACACCGCGATCGCCGATATCACGCGACACGCCGTCGCGATCCAACGATCGCTCAGATCTAACGGCCAGCAATGCACCGCCACTGCGACGCCTCGGTTCATGCGACGACACGCGGCGTAATCGCAACGGTGCACCCAAAATCGATGGCTGGATCTGGTCTCCACTCCGGTCAAAACGCCCACGTGTCAGGACGCGATTTGGCGGGGGTACGGCGCCATCTCCGCCGCACGTTCAAATCTGAACGACACGGATCCTTAGAGTAAAACCAGATCCAATCACTACCGTTTAGATATAATCTAACGGCCCACGGTACCCGAGCGGCCATCGTTCACCCTAGCGACGCAAGCGCAATCTCACGCTGCTCACTAACGATCCAACGATCGAGATCTAAACAAGCACGAAACTAAATCTAATCACCACCGCTCAATCTAGATCTAACGCCAAGATTAACGCTGGTACGAAAAGGAGCAATGACGGACGCATTCGTAACTGCGGCGATGCGATCGAATGGTCGACGGAGCTCAGTGAAGGCGACGGCGGCGAGGAAACGAAGGTTGCCGGATCCGAGGAAGACGACACAACCAACGGCGCTACGGGCTTTTTTCGGTAGAAGAAGTGGTCCACTGACGCGCTTGCTTTCGAGAATTCGACGGGCCGAGCACGCGGAGCGCTCGACGACGATGAGAGGAAGCAAAACAACAGCGGCGAGGAAAAGCAACCACGCGTAGCTACGGCGCGCTAGAGGGGGTCTCGGCATGCATGCAAGGAGTCAAACTGAGCGGCGTTGAGTCCTCTGCAGAACGCGCTCATCAACGTGGCTTAAAGGGCCTCGACGTGCGTGCTACAGGCGGTGAAACAAGTGGAAACGGTCGGCGGCATTAACTCCAGTGATCTCGCGAAGACGACCGACGTGGCGCAATCCTGGACGTCCGCGCAACGAAGATCCGACGGCGCACGCATTCGGCGACGTGGCGCAATGGCAGCCGCGGAATTCTGATTAGATGGCTCGAGCGCGCGGCGACTAAGATTTTGGCGCAATTGCGTTGGGCGCCAAGATAAAGAATCTGCCTACCCATTATCGCTCATCCGATTTTTAAAATATTTCTGATTAAAAATAAATCAAATAAATAAACAAAGCCAAAATAAATAGCAAAAATACCCAAAAAATCCAAAAAAAAATATAGAAAATACTTTGAGACATTTGGAACTCATATAAAATATTTTCAATAAAATTTGGTATAAACTTTTGCATGAATTTATTGAAATTCAAGAGAGGTCAGAAATAAGTAAATCCAATTTAAATTCTAATAAATTCTCAGAAATTCTCCAAAATCAAAAATACTTCAAAATTGAAATTAGAGCAAATTTTAGGGTGTTACAGACACCCACATCTCGATTAGTTCGATAAGCGGTTAAACATCCTATCATGGGGAGCAACGTGTCCCGAATATGACTTAGTCAAACCGTAACTGCCTACGCATGTCAGGACACCGGGCAGCAAATCATTACGAAGCATAGGGCATGGTTAGATGTTCTGCAATCTTTTTCCATCCGATTCGGCGAAAACCTAATTTTTCCCCCTTTAAAGACTAAGCCGATGGTTCATTTTTCCCATCGCGCGGTCCTGCCCCTTTTGCTTCCTTTGTCTCTCCGCCTTCTCTGTCGCTAGGGTTAACCGCTGTTGCGCCCACATCCTTGCGCCGCCGTTTATCTTTTCCTCCGAAAATGTCTTCTCATTCTTCCAAGGATGCCTCCCCGCAGCATTTGCCTCAGGATTGGACCACTTCAATCACGATGGAAGAGCGGTTGCAATCCATGGTGGATGATGGTGTTCGTCTAGCCCTAACTTTGATCTCCGCTCGACCGGTCGTAGATGAATCCATCCCTACCCCCCGTTCCGAAGAGATCGTGGTTTTTGAATCTTTCATCCAACGCGGGCTGGGCCATCCTGCTTGTGCTTTCCTTCGCGGTCTCCTCTTCTTCTATGGTGTTAAATTGGTGAACTTGAATCCCAATTCCATCCTACAGATCTCCCTCTTCGTTCACCTCTGTGAGGCTTTCTTGGGCATCCGCCCCCAGTTTGATCTCTTTCGCCATTTTTACCTTTTGAAACCTTATCCTTCAAAGAGCTAATTCCAAGGTAATTGGGGAGCCTGATTCAAATTCAAGGAGGGGTTAAAGAAAAACTACTTTGCTATTCCCTTCAAAACCTCCAATAAAGGCTAGCATCGTGGAGTGGTTCTATCTGTACAATCCTCGATCCCTACTGCCCTCTCCTTTGCTCTGGCGCCGCCTAAGGTGTCCTTTCTTGCATCTCTCGCCAATGTCAGCCGACATGGACCAGGTGCATGATCTCTTCGCGCTGATTGAGAAACTAAAAGAAGACGGTCTCACGGGAGTTGGTCTGGCCCTTCATTTCGTTGCTCGTCGGATTCAACCTCTGAAGGAGCGAGTCCACCTGGGATACGCATTTGAAGGAAAGGACGATCCGACCCGAGAATTGCCCGAAGCAATGTCGAAGGAGCAAGTATATGCTCGGGTAGGCGACTTTTTCATCCCGAGCGTTGAGATGTCCACCATCAGATGCCCAAAGTCCTTCATAGCATCAAACCCTCCTCCTGAGGTGAGAAAGTTTTGCTGATAGATTTCCATATTCACCTCTGAATGATTCTTAACTGTTTTAACACTCCTTTTCAGGATCGGTTGGCTTTTTTCAGTGACGCGCCTCTCCCGGAGATGCCCGTTCATAAGAGCGCTCCCTTCAAATGACCTGCGAGCTCCCCGACCGGAGATCCCGCCGCCCAGAAGGGGAAGAAAGCGATTGCCAAGGACCCCGCGAAGCCCCAACACCCAACTGGTGGTCCCAATATTCAGGAACCACCAAAGACGAGCCCCAAAGGCCTTCTGGCCCCTTCCCACGAGCTTGTGGTACACCAGTCCAACCCGAGAGACTCCGGCAATGGGAAGAGCCTGTGGTTCCAGTTTGTGGCACCCCGAGTGGTCCCTCCGGGAGTGGCTCTGCCACCCGAAAGAAGCCCCCAATGAGAATAAAGAAGTCCGACAGGTTTGAGCCCCATCGACTCTTATTTGACGCGTTCTGTCGGCTTATTTACTAATCATTCTTCTTATAGGAATCCTTCGTACGATGTTCCTGTCGAGACGCCATTCGGGGCCCCTAAAGAAGCTGAGCCCCAGGACGTTCATGTCTTGGTTGAGGAGGCCTCGCCCGGGGACACAGGAGCGCCCTCCGAGCCCCAGCCGTCTTCACCGACTCCTCCTGCTTCGGCATCGGGTCCTGCCGCTCAAGAGCCCATCTCCCGGCTATCCCCCGAGGTAGAAGAGATTCCCCGGGTTTCGCTGACTCCTGCTCGCTCCCAACTTATACTGTAAATAGCGTGGGTTGATGAGGAAGACGGCTTGAAGTTCCTGGATGAATCGGAGGAGGAGAAGGAAAGGAATGACTTTTACAGTCATGCCACCGCTTGTGTTCTCCTGGCTCGGGTAAAAAAATTCTACTCTTGCCATCTTCTTGCTTATGCCAGTTAGCATGTAGTCACCTTTTCCTGTGATGGTTATAGAAATTAGGGGAGCACTCTGAAAAAAAGTCCGAGTACCTCTAGAAGATGCTCCCGGAGGTTCGAACGCGCCATGAATATCTGGCCGAATTGGAGCAGATTAAGGCTGGACATGCAGCCGAGCTGCGAGCTCTTCGATCAGAGGTCCAGCGCTATGGAAGAGCGAAACCCCGCAGCAGAGAAGCTAGACGCCGTTGGCTCCTTCGAGGTAAATATTTCCCGACCACCCCGCGCTCTTGTTTAATCGTCTCGTCTTTTGATTTCTTATCTTCGCGTCACCGATTCCATCAAGGCGGCTTCAAGAACAACTCAAGGTCTCGGAGGACTCCAAATTGAAGTCAGAGAATGAGCTGAAGGTATGCTCATCAGCTTGGCCCTCCCTTGCCTCCATCATCTTCTTGGTACTTCTTAGTAGCCTGTGTTGCTTGCAGAATACAAGTTCAAGACGCAGGCGCAATATGCCGCTTATAGCGAAAAAGTCGAAGCCCTTGAGACGTCTTTCACTAAGCTTCGTGAAGCCTTCGAGCCGTTGTTGAGCTTGCTTCATCGCGGAGGCGAGAAGCCACTCAGCAGGGACCAGGTCATCCCTCAACTGGAGGAAGCCCCCGAGGTGCTCAAGAGACTCTTGAAGGAGACAGCGACCAACGGTGCTAGCTAGGTTTTGGCGATCACCAAGTCGCTCTATCCTCGAGTGGATCTTGAAGCCGTTAAGGATGGATACGCCTGCAACGTGGATGAAGATCGGTCCGTCGAGCTCTGGGAGGAAGTTGTAACACCCTAAAATTTGCACTCATTTAAATTTTGAAGTATTTTTTATTTTTGAGAATTTCTGACAATTTATTAGAATTTAAATTGAATTTACTTATTTCTAACCTCTCTTGAATTTCAAAAAATTCATGCAAAAGTTTATACAAAGTTTTATTGAAAATATTTTATATGAGTTCCAAATGTCTCAAAGTATTTTCTAGAATTTTTTTGGATTTTTCCGGGTATTTTTGCTATTTATTTTGGCTTTGTTTATTTATTTGATTTATTTTTAATCAAAAATGTTTTAAAAATCGGATGAATAAGAATGGCCGAGCCCACATCGTAAGTCACCGCCCAAACGCGCTAAACCCTAGTCGCCAAGGCCGAGCCGTCTGATCATAATTCCGCGGCCGCTGTTGCCACGCCGCCAACGCTGCGCGCTGCCGATCTTCACAACGCGGACGCCCGTGATTGCGCCACGCCGGCCGCTCGCGAGATCACCGAGCTAATGACGCCAACCGCTTTCGCCGTTGCCGCCGAGCGCGCACGCCGAGTCCTTTTGCCGCTGCTGATAAGCGCGATTCGCAGAGGACTCAACGCCGCTTTGACTCCTTGAACGCACGCCGAGACTCCTCTAGCGCCCGTAGCTCGGAAGTTGCTATTCCTCACCGCCGCTGTTTTTGCTTCTCACATCGCCGCCCGAGCCGCCCGCCATGCTCCGACTCCCGCCCCGAAGTTCACCGAGGCAAGCCGCATTGAGTGGACCACTTCTCGCCGAAAAGCCCAAGAGCGCCATTGGTTGCGCTGTTTTCCCACGCCCGCAACCTCTCGCTTCTCGCCGCCATCGCTTCACCGAGCTCCGCCGACCGCTCGACCGCATTGCATGGTTCTCGCACGCCCACGCCATCGCTTCCTTCGCACCCAGCAGTTAACCGACCGTTAGATCGAGATTGAACGGTGGTGATTAGATTTAGTTTTTGCGCTTGTTTAGATCTCACCGTGGATCGTTAGTGAACGCTGAGATTGCGCCGCCGCTAGGGTGATCAAAGAAACCACTCGGCACCGGGCCGTTAGATTAGATCTAAACGGTGAGAGATTGGATCCGGTTTTGCCTTGCGATCCGCGCCGCTCAGATTTGAACGGTGGCGGTGATGGCGCCGCACTCGCCCAACCGCGCCGACGCTGCGGGACATTTTGACCGGTAGAGACCAGATCCACCCATCGATTTCGAAAGCGCCAGAACCGCGATCTTGCCACGGATCGCGCGGAACCGAGATGTCGCCAACGGTGCGAGATCCAAAGAGTCGATCCGAGGGTTCCGCCGATGCGCGCGACGCTGCGGAGGCGCCAATGCCATGCGCCGCCGAAGTCGGCGCGGGATCCACCGCTGATCCGGAAGCATCGTTTGATGCGCGCGACGGAGTGTCGCTTGATTCGAGGCAAGGCGGTGACGCGCGGATCCGCCGCTGATTCAATGAACGGCTCAAATCTTGCCACGCGGAGGCGCTGCTCGTGGACCGAGTCCACGAGCAGACCGAGCCGAGCCGCGGAACCGAGCCCATAGACCGAAGACGACGGGTGGCACCAAAGGTCGCCACGAGTCATGCCGACGCTATCGGTGACGCCATAAATATTTTATACATAAAAATATTTTGGCCGAAATTCTTTTCTGTGCTAACGTCAACATGATGCGGTGCTGACATCATAAATGCGATTTTTCAGTATAAAAATAATTTGGAAAAATCGGATTTTCTAATTTCTGAATTTTCAGATTTTATTCAAACTTCAAATGGCTATAACTTTTGCATTTTAACTCGAATTTGGGTGATTCAAATTTCTAAATATTCATAAAATTGTGACCTATTTAATGATGAGTTTTATTTGAATTTTTGAGGACATCTAGTCTTCTGTATTAGCTATTTATTGTATATTTTGTTTGTACGCGTAGACGCAAATTTGCCGGAAGGTTTCGAGGAAGAGTTCGTCACCCAAGACAAAGCTTCGGAACACGACAAGCAACTCTTTGAAGGCAAGTAATGCTTTGATCATTTTGATCCCAGATTTTAAAATGTAATTTATGCTTTGAAATTATGCATGCTTATTTATTAAAAATGAATTTAAATTAATTTGGGATAATGTAGTTAATCAACCCATTTTGTTATGCCACCTTGAAATTATTAATTGTATGCCCTAAATCATTGTCACCCTAAGATTGATTATATTAGTTGGATGTTAATACTATGCCAACACGGGAGACTAGACCGTGAATAGATGCTTAGCCTAGCAACGAATCATGAATAATCTTTCGGAAAAATGCTACAATATTGACTAATGGAATATTGAATGTATTTTGAAAGTGGTGTGATGTTGCCACCTGATGACACTGAAGTATGGAGACCTGTGTGGTTCCATACTGATGTTGAGTTATTGCTGGCATGTCTTGCACAATAATCAACTGGGTGGGAAATGATTTAGACTCGGGCAAGTGGCAAAAGACGTGGTGCCGTGTGGCCTGTGGTGGCATTGGGTTGATGAGTGTTGTGAGTCTGGTGCTACAATGGGCTCAGTGCCATCGTTGAGTGTTGGACGCCTTGCCTTGGTCCGCTAAGGACTTCACCTTGCAAGCCTTTGATCTCGAGTCACCCGCATAACCACATGTCTAGTATGGGACAGACCTAGTTGATTAGGGTTTTGATATCTTTCCTCCGATACCTCGGTGACAAGTGTTTCGGGGTGTATTCAGACGGGGAGCGACTGTTATACGCTTGGTGCCCATCCAACGGTGTTTGGCCTGTCCTATACTTCGGCCTGCCTGTGAGGGAAGTGATAGTGAAGGCACACGTGAGAGGTTCTTGGTTAACATAGAGGTTCCCTAAAAGCTTTGTTGCGACAATCACTTGTGTGGTGAGCAAACAGATCTTGTGGGTAAAGTGTACAACCTCTACAGAGTGTCAAAACTATTCGAATAGCCGTGTTTCGTGGTAATGAGCATTGCTCGGGATTACAACAAGGGGTAGATCTTCATAAATAAAAATGTGGAAAGAGTGGTCAGGTGCCATTGTTAAAAATGAACTAAATATATCAGCCGAGAATCTTCAAGAAAACTATTTGAAGAAATTAGTACTATCATAACTCGCTTTATCGCTTTAATCTAAATAAAATATCGGGTTTACAAATGCTTTTGATGCAAAAGAACCAATTAAGCCAATCCTTTGGAATAAGCTTTTGCATATAGTAATAGCGCTGCATTCGTGCATTACTTGTTGAGTGCCTGTGTACTCACCCTCCTTGCTTATCAACACCAACATCGCGGAGGAGTCTACACCAACCGGGAGGAGGAGTATATTGAGGATCCGAGCAATTAGGGGCAAGCCTACCATGTTCATGGTGGCAAGATGAAGGCTTCCACAACATTTATTTTGTTCACCGCTATTTCGCTTACTTTCAATAATGTGTCTCAAGTGGCTAATTTTATGTAAGGAGACCATAAGGTCGCATAACTCAGCTTTATATAAGTGTTGCACTATTTATTTTATATTGTCAGGAATGTCCATGA